>OZ004603.1:30770539-31427985 GCA_963924605.1 Malthinus seriepunctatus | reverse complement strand
CTGTCTCCTTATCTCAATATCAATTTTTGTCTATTTTCTCTCTCTATTTTGCTATAGTCAAATTTTTTAAAGACTACCGACACGTGACCACCTTTATATGTATAAATAAAGATGAAAACGACTTATTTCGTGAGTTTAATTAGTTAATGTAGTTAATACATGTATTGCTAATGATTATTAAATATTTATTTAAAAAATTTATCATTAAATTAATTATTTATTCAATATTTTAAAAGTCACGTGTCGGTAGTCTTTTAAAAACTCTAGTGTATCTTAATATCTCAATTATATAGTCTCTATCTCTCTATCTATTTATTTTGTCTACCGTTATTTATATATTTCGCATTTCATTTGTTTCCTTATCTCCATATCTATCTCTTTTTTCTATTTTTATACCGCATTTCATCAGCCTCTTTATCTATCTCCTTATCTCTGTATCTATCTCTAAACTCACTCTATTTTACTATGTTTTTCTCTCATTTCAACAATCTCCTTATCTCTCTCTATCTCCTTCCATTTTCCTATCTTAATATCTCATTTAAACTGTCTTCTTATTTCTTTCTCTGTCTTTTTATCTCTCTCTATCTCTCTCAATTGTTCTATCAAAATATCTCATTTCAACAGTCTCTTTATCTCTATATCTATCTCCCTTCATTTTTTTATATTAGTGTCTCATTTCAACAGTCTTTTATCTGTCTTCTTCTCTCTATATCTATCTCTATCTCCCTCAATTTTACTATCTATATCCTTATCTCTATATCTGCCTCTCTCTATTTTTCTATCTCTATCTCATATCTATCTCTCCCTCTCTATCTCTCGATGCCTCTGTCTCTGTAAATATCAACGATTTTCTCATCTGTAAATTTACCGTCTTTTTTTCTTACCCGTCAATCTCATCTGTCTCTGTTATCTCATCTGTCGAGTAAAGAAGAACTCTTTGTGTTACAGAGTTATCCAGCTGGACTTTATTTCTTATGTACTAAGACTTCGTTTGCCTTTAATAAACTTACTTTTCACTTTTAAAATCCAAATAGTACTGGTCTAATTTCTTTAGAATTGGGGTTTTTTAAGAACCAAAGAGAATGGATAATAATTAAAGAAATATCTTTTTCAATGTAATTGAAAAAGAAGAAGATTATTGAGAGAAATTCTTTAAGGGTGCTTTTATCTCTGGAAAAAAAGTCAAGATCTACATAAGTTTACTGTTTATTAAAATGAAAAAATACACAAAAATATCTTCTATTACCTATAATATACATATTTAATATAATTATATGAACAAGAAAATTATAATAATACATATACTATTAATTAATTTCAATAATTAAATTCAAATTAATTGTTTGTAAACAATTTATTATTGATTGAGAGGCCAACGCTTAGTAAATCACCAAAGCGAGATTCAAGAGACATAACAGTCCCTTTAATGATTCAGTCTTGTGTCCTAATCGATGTATGCAGCAGAAATTAAAAATTGTAAAAATAGCTATACATTAAAAAAAAAGATTAAAAGTTGCAGCCCAGGGCATGGGCTGCAAGAAGTCCACCCTCGTTAGATTTGGATAGAAATAACTGTAAGAAATAAAGCTCGAGGAGTCATCGCTTGAGGAGTTTGACTCATCAAGCGGTGGCCCACAAGACATAATACATAATTAAAACAATAAATAATTACAAAATATTAATTAATATTAAAACTGGTAATGGCTGCTTATCGGGTAGCTGCTAGGTAGGTGGCGTCGCTTCAACCCTGCACCTTGTCCGAGAGAGTACGAGGGGTGGCACCCCCGTCCACCACTGGGGGTTGTCCTCGAAACTGTCGGTTGTTGCCCCTCCTCCTTAGTCTCTAATGCGCATGCGCGTGGACTCCGTGTGGGAGTGCGCATGTGCGTTGGCGCCGGGCGGGGAGGGGTAGGGGGGAGGGGAACGCCGACCCCCCTCCCACCTACCCCTCCCCGCCCGGCGCCAACGCACACCCACATTACAACATGGAGTCCACGCCCATCGCCACATTAAAGACTACGGAAGAGGAACAACCTCCGACCAATTCGAGGACAACTCGCAGTGGTCTTAGAGGTTGCTTCCCCTCGCGCTCTCTTTAACGTGGAGAAGAGCTGTTGGAAGCAACTTACCTAGCTGCTACGTCATCTGTAGCGACGACCAGTAAATAGGGGTAGCTACCCTCCTAAGCAAGCAATGAATTTAAATTGAAAAAATTAATTTAAAAAAAACTAATCGAGAGGTGTAGCTACCCTTCTACTTAAATACAATCCAAAATTAATTAATTTTCGTCCATTAAATCTCCTAATCCTCATGTTGGGACCAAAACCAGAAGACACTGTCGGCTTGATAAAAATAAGCATCTTTCCGAATCAAAGGTGGAATGTAATCTGAAACTAATCGAGATGTTAGTCTGATGTACCCATTTTGGACACAAGCTGAATCGTTAAAAGGACTTCTGCTTCTTAAAGTTTCGTAGTTATCGCTCAATCATTACTTCCAATTAATTAATTTTTAGTAACCAATAATTAAAAATATTTTGATTCAAAATATCCTGAAAGCGCTGTGAGAAAATCAACTTAGATAAAATAACTTCAACTTGGTCCATTAGGTTTTCTAAAAATCCTCTTGATGTGGACCAAAAGACACTCTCACTGTCGACGATAGAACGGAAACTGAAATAAGATATGTTTTAGTATATGTTTCGATTAAGTAATTAATTTTTATTTTTCAATATAAATTAATTAAAAATACATGCAGCGTGCAGCATAGCAAAAAGCAAACAACTTCTAGGGTATCTTCTCTATTTAAAATTAATTAAAAGTACTTACTTAAATTTTAATAATTTTCGCCCAATGATTATTTCCAATTAATTAACTTTTAGTAACTAATAATTAAACATATTTTGATCCAAAATAGCTCGAAAGTAAATAAACTTAGGTAAAATAATTTCAACTTGGTTCATTAAGTTTTCTAAAAATCCTCTTTATGTGGACTAAAGGGCACTCTCACTGTCGACGATTGAACGGAAACTAAAATAAGATGTGTTTTAGTATGTATTTTAGGCATGTTTCGATTAAGTAATTAATTTATAATTTGCAATAAACATTAAATAAAAATACATGCAGGATTCAGCATAACAAAAAGCAAACAAACTTCTAGAGTATGTTCTATATTTAAAATTAATTAAAATAACTTACTTAAATTTTAGTAATTTTCGTCCAATGATTATTTCCAATTAATTAACTTTTAATAACCAATAATTAAACATAATTGGACCCAAAATATCTCGAAAGCGCTGTCAGTAAATAAACTTAGATAAAGTAACTTCAACTTGGTCCATTAAGTTTTCTTGTAATCCTCTCGCTGTTCGGCAAAATGAAGAACTGTTAGTTACAAGACCATCTTTCAAAGTCGAAGATTTGAACGCAAACTGAAATAAGAAACATTTTAGTATGTATTAGGCATAGTCAACCAATGATTATTTTCAATTAAGTAATGAATTTTTAACTTGCAAAATAAATTAAATAAACATACGATTTTTTCACCAAGTTTCACTTTAAATATTTACAAGGAACCAGAAGAAGGAAAGCATTTTCGGGAATATTTATTGCTATTTAGTAAATTAATTTAATTAGTTAAGGGAAGTTATCTAAAAATTTTTGAAGAAATAAAGTATCGGAGTAAGTAGGTACTATGGATTTACATAATAATTTAAATTAGTTAAATGTTTAATTGTTATGCGATATTTTACATAGAAAAAAGTTTATTAACTAATAAGCCTACTAAATGTATTTGCAAAATTGCTCCTTCTCTTATACTTTACATATCCAAAGACGAAAAGTACTTACATTAATCGTTGTTAATTTTCTTGTAATCCTAGGTCCATTGGTCTTTGGAATTATTCTGGTATAGAGAGCACTTGACGAACGATCTTTCCAGTTCAAAAGTTGAATGAAATCTGAAACAAATTACGAAATGTTTACTATGATAGACACAAAGTGAATCATCACAAATTCAATGTTCCTATCTATTTTTAATTTTTTTTACTTCCACGAAATTTATTCTTATGCTTATCACCACATTATACAGGATGTTGAAGAGAATAGAATTTCAAACATCAGATTACTATGTGTTTACATGATAATTTAAATTAGTTTAATGCTTAATTGTTAAGAGATATTTTACATAGTGAGAAGTTTTACCTAAAGCCTATTTTGAAAGTAGCACAAAACTTAACTTAATTAATCAACTCTAAATATTACTTGCCAAAAATTTACAAATACACCTTAAAAATAATTAAATAATGCTATTCGTTGATTTGAACATTAATAATTAATTGTATTTTTTGTTAAAATTAATTTAATGAAAGTAATCCTAGTCTTTTTTTTATTTTAGAGAGTTAATGAATGACCGACTCAATTACTGGGTAATTGCATTAATTACCTACATACGAATTACTGATTATTTTGACTCGATCCTTATGTTTATGTAAATTAATGGCTACGTATTTAAAGCACTACCTAATTAAAAATATTTTTTAATTTTTATAACAATTCAAAACAGTGAATTAAAACGCTTTAAATTTATTTAATAATTAGTTAGCTTGACAAAAGTTATAAATATCATAAATCTTACTTACAAAATTCTTTCACTCGTTTTATTGGGAATGCAACTGGCAGCTTTCTTGTCACAATTCCAACTCTGGAATTGTTGTCCGTGTCTCTGTTCATTTTCTGTTAATCCCTAGGTTCTGTTGTTAAACGCACTGGCACTTCAGGAACAATCCTTTCGACTCAGAAATTCAAACGATACTAAAACAAATTACGAAGTTTTACTATAAATGACACAGAGTGAATCATCAAATACTTTTATCAATTGTTGTGCCTTTGTAAATTTAAACTTCAGATTTACACAACAATTATTATGATGTAACGAAATATGTATTTTTATACTTGTAAAAGTTAATTATTTATTGTTAATAAAAACTTGGAAGGATAAAAAAATAATGTTCTTATTTAAAATTACTGTTATTTTATTAATTCCCTAAATATTAATTTATTTAATCTTGTTTATAAATAATCTTCAGAAATAAATTAAATAATGCAAATGTAATTTAAATTTTCGCCCAACACAGAGGCCATCCCTTGCTTTGATACTCGCATATTATTGGTTGATAATAATTTATTTAGTGGTAGGAGAAAGTTAATATAAGTGCGAGTTTCGCCATAAGTTCAGATTCTTATCAGTAACAAAGATCAGCAAATTTTAGAAAAATAAGAGTTACTCTTGTGAAAATCAACTTTCAAATTTCGATTTTTTTTTTGATTGGAAGTTGTTCTTTATATTATAATAAGTGTTTCTACCAAGTATTAATTAATTTACTTTAATATTTAGGGTAGAAATTTAAGTATTGTGGTCAATTTCTTACAAATACACCCTTAAAAATAATTAAATAATGCTATTGGTTGATTTGAACATTAATAATTAATTGTATTTTATGTCAAAATTAATTCAATTAAAGTAGACGTCTTTTTTCTATTTTAGAAAGTTAATGAATTACCGACCAGGTAATTGGAATAATTACCTACATACGAATTACTGATTATTTTGACTCGATCCTTATGGATTTGTTGTAAAAGGTTACAATTAACGAATTAAAAAGAATTATGTTAATGGTTACGTATTTAAAGCACTACCTAATAGAAAATATTTTTTAATTTTTATAACAATCCAAAATAGAGAATTAAAACGCTTTTAATTTATTTAATAATTAGCGAGACAAAAGTTATAAATATCATAAATCTTACTTACAAATCTTTTTCACTCTTTTTATTGGGAATGCAACTGGCAGCTTTTTTTCCATGTTATCCCTGTCTCTTTTCATTTTCTGTTAATCCTTAGGTTCTGTTGTTTGACGCACTGACACTTCAGGAACGATCCTTTCGACTCAGAAGTTCAATGAAAACTAAAACAAATTACGAAATTTTACTATAAGTGACACAGAGTGAATCATCAAATACTTTATCAATTGTTGTACCTTTGTAAATTTAAACTTCAGATTAACACAAAAATTATTATTATTATGTGACAAAATATTTATTTTTATTCTTGTAAAAGTTATTTGTTTATTGTTACTAAAAGCTTGTCAGGATAAAAAATAATGTTTTAATTTAAAATTAAAACTACTGTGAAAAAAAAATTGTCATCAAAAGCATCAGTCACTTGTACTTTATTGTCCCAATAATGTAAAAAAAAAAGATTTTTACTACCAAGAATGGATTGGAATTAAGTTGGATGTTTTGACAATTCAAGAACATTTAGTACACCCTTAATACAATGGATCCTTTAGATATCTTCTATTATAAAAAAGCAATCTTTCCGACTTGCTATTTCTGTCTTTGTGGCAGAACTGGATGTGTATGGCCATACGAGGAACTTTTTCCTGTTGTATTTTTTTGTGCATTTCTTTAAAAGTTTATAATTTAAAATTTTTAAATTAAATTTTAATAAAAAAAGAAATACACAAAAAAAATACAACAGAAAAAAGTTCCTCGTATGGCCATTCACATCCGGTGTTTTTTTCTCTAGATCTGAGAGGTAATGAGTAATTCTAATTTCCTATAACGTAAAATAGGACGCTCTGTATCACTTTTATCGCGCAACCCATGGTTACTGCAGTACGCACAAAATTGATTAACGTTCAATAACATTTTTCTCAAAAACTATTAAATATTTTGAAATATTGGAAATGAGATTCTTTTCGTATAATTTTCTTCTCTACAATTTTTGACTCTTTATAATTTTTCGTTTACTATCTAGTTTTGGAGATAATTGCAAAAATATGATAAAGTGTAATTTTAGAAATTCAAACTTAATTCCACCCTACAGATGGGTGGAGACTTTTTTAGTATGATAATAAAGGCTAAAAGTACTAATTAATAGCGAAGGTCTCAGCTTTATGGGAATTAGTTCCGGGTTCACTATGTAAAATAAAAGTATGTACCCACTTAAAATTAATAATTAAAAATTTTAAACCTCAACGTATAGGGTCAAAAGTATTTCCTACAATATACAAAATAATTAACAAGTAATTAGTTTATACAATAATAAATTTTATTGAAATAACAATTCCTATAATTTATTTAATTATTAAAAATCTAATTGCAAGTGCAAGTTGATTTTCGACAAGAGTAAACGTTAAATTTCTAAAAATTGAAGATCTCTGTTGCTGATAAAAAAAGTGAACTTATGGCGAAACTCAGCCTTATATTAACTTTTTGAGCTCACGTGACCATCCTACTCTACAAATTTTTGCTAATAAAATACACTTTTTAAGTAGTGGGGTGTGTTAAACGGGTTGCCTTCTTTAGGCGTAATTTTTCGTACACTTCGTATTAGAACTTCAATAAGAAGTACTTTTAAGAAAGTAAAAAGCATCAAGACACTAATGAAGAAATCTCTTATTACTCCAAGTCTTGTTATAAGTAACACTTTTCAATTTTTATTTCCCAAACTCAGTTTGAAGAAATAAACATAACTAAAAAACTAAAATTCGATATTCACATCATTCGATAGAAATTAAGTAAGTTTGATGTGGAAGCTTGAGTTCTGTTTTTTGAAATATTTAAGTAGACATAAATACTATATATAAATTTTAAAATTTAAAAAACGTTTAACAAACTTGTTGCCGGCTTCAGGAGACACTCATTACTAGTGGCATTGAGTACTAGAAACTTATCTAATGGCCAACTAACTAGTATAGCGTGGTGGCTCCGCTTGAAGCCACCAGCATATTCAGAGTACCCACTGGCTCTAATTAAAGCCGCCAGCAACAAACGTATTAAACTTACATTTTTCAATTCAATTCAAATTCAGCAATACAGTTACAATGATAACATTCTTTAGGCGTGAAATTTTACATAATCAAAGACCTTACTCCTAATATAATAAAATAAAGCAGTTATACAACACATGTTATACAAGCCAATTACTACATTTTATATTATTTCAAGCCAAATATGTGGGTACTTGCAAGGAAAACAAGTAGCCATAAATATGATTTTACCGTTGGTTGAGAGAGTTGGGGAAGATTACTATATAGGTCAAAATATTTAGTTTCAATCCAATACTTCTAGTTTGTAGGCATCAAAGAGAACAAACTTTTAACTATTGGTAGGGGTGACAAGTATATATTTTAACTACTTCTTAAACTCTCTCAATTAACGATTTTACATAATAATCTAAGTAATTAGCATGATGTGTACAGAAAAAGCTTTTCGTAAACAGAAACATTTTTTTCACATTTGCTATCTTCAACACTAGATCGCAAACGTTGCTTGATTAAAAATGTAGACCGTCCAAAAATCTACCCAAAACTTGTCATCTAGATTAATTGAAGTAGTAACAAAATGAGAATCGCCAAATTATCTAAAAAAGAATTAGAATTAATCTGCAAATTGAGTAATTCACAGCTTACCGACAATTTTCATGACTGGTGAAATCATCTAAGTATTATGACTTTCTCAAGATGTAGAAGGACTGCCTTTCCAGATTATTTCTTAATATTCAAAATAAACAAAGTTCAAATTTACTTCTTGCCTGCAGATTTAGAAACAGGTAGGTTCTCTTTCGATTTGTACCATTATCAGCATGGGAAGCAATGAAAATAAGCAAGTCATAGGTCAAAACTTGTGAATCCACTACCTTACACCTGCGATGTGAAGATTTGTAAAAATCAAAGAAGATGTAAAAATCTACCCAAAACTTGTCATCCAGATTAAGTGAAGTAGTAACAAAATGAGAATCGCCCAATTATCTAAAAAAGAATTAGAATTAATCTGCAAATTGAGTAATTCACAGCTTACCAACAATTTTCATGACTGGTGAAATGATCTAAGTATTATGACTTTCTCAAGATGTAGAAAGACTGCCTTTCCAGATTATTTCTTAATATTCGAAAACAAAGTTCAAATTTACTTCTTGCCTGCAGATTTAGAAACAGGTAGGCTCTATTTTGATTTGTACCATTATCAGCATGGGATCATGGGAAGCAATGAAAAGAATAAGCAAGTCATAGGTCAAACCTTGTGAATCCACTACCTTATACCTGCGATGTGAAGATTTCTTTACTGATACGCTTAAAAATAAAATCATAATTATTGAACATTTTTGTAGAATTTAATAAAATTTACCTTAAAAATTGCCTTTTTGGTGCTAAGATAATTTTTGTTTCACACGTTATACAGTTGTTTTTCTAACTTGAACCAAAACTACCTATTAACTAAAATAGTTAATAGTAAATTAAATGTAAATTGTTAGGTACAACTTGTTAAAAAACTAAAAAACGTAAAAGATTTACGAACAGAAAATTAAATTTTCTCTTCTGAAGTGTAGTTGGTGAAATATTAGGTGGACCTCTTCATACATTTATAGGCTTCTCTTACCATATGTTTGATAATGTTGATTACAACTTAACTTTTCCACTTTTAGATACATTTCTTCTAAAAGAACATCAAGAGCATATTTAACTGTCAAAATCTTCCATTTCAATATTTCAATCTTCTATAGTTCATTATTAAAACAGGTAGTCACATATTCTTAAATTTTAGCATGCCGTGTTGATACGATATCTAAAAAAAACAAGCATTACAACTTTCTTACTACTTACTTGAAATTATTACAATTTTCAATCCTTTACTTAAAATAATATGTACTCTTGCATCCTTGTATGTAATTTTACAATCATCGAAGGTCAAATTACGAAGGTCCATCGATGAAAACAGTTAACAATTCCAACAAAATTTTTCGATCCCAACACAGTAGTACTTCTTCACCAAAGTAATTTTAAACCTCAAATTCTTACCAATTTACACTGAACAAAATGTTAGTATTTATATATAATTCAGAGGATTGATTTTGACTGAATACTAAAATTGTTAGGTTAGGATATAATGACAGTTACCAAAAGTTGGGATTAAAACCATTAAAACAGACAACGCTTTTACCGCCATCTACCATCGACGACTGCAATAATATAAGATTTAGAAACGTTTGCTACATTTATTGGTTCTGATCGGTTCTGATATTGAAAATAGCGGTAGTTCATTTGCACAGTGCAAAAAGCCTACTATTTTAGTGTAGTTGGAAGTAAAATAAAGTGAAATAAACTACTACAACTAGAAGAGGCAAAAGAACTATAATACCTAAATTAAATTTTGGAAAAAATCGTACATACAGATCATTAGGGAGTCTTTGAGGAATGGATTTAACAACAAAATAATTTTAATTATTTTTAATATTTAAAAAAGCATTATAGGATCATAACATGTTTTTAATAATAAGTCAAAAAAAGAAATCATTAAAATGGAAGACAAATAGTATTAATTTATACATGAGTTTTGCTTCTGATCCAAGCACGATAAGCAGCAACACTTGTGAATACGTCAGGTTTCCCTAGAGCGCAAGGAGTGCCCCAAGATACAATACCTATTTGTTCAGAACCATAAACTAACGGGCCACCGGAATCACCGTGGCAAGCTCCTTGTCCGACTGGTGCACCGGTACATACATGATTTTTGGTAACCGGTTTTTCTTCATGTAATATTCGTTCACATTCAGTAACATCAATTGTTTTTAATGTTATGTATTGAAGAGGACGTGGAATTATATTTGGTCGATAATTTATATAACCCCAACCAGATAAAGTTACATTTAAACCAACAGTAGGTGGATCACTTGTTAAGTCTATGGTTGCGACTTCGGTGCCAAGCTTTATCTTACCCTTTATCCTAAAAACTGCTATGTCGTTGATAAGAGTTTCAAAGTCGAACTTTTTGTGGACTATTATTTGAGATATCTTATAGCTCGCTCCATCAGAATTATTCAAATAATTAGTACCAACTACAATAACCATCTCCAATGGTGAAAAACTAAAACAAAATATTAGTACAAAAATTATCAAAATTGCTTAGGTAAGAAAATTGTTACATTCGAGTACAGTGGGCAGCGCTTAAAATCCAATGGGGGCTAATAATAGAGCCACCACAGAAATGCTGCAGAGTATTTGGACGTCTCATTGAAACTTGATACGGAAACTCATGATCTTTTGCAGTAACGCCACCAATAATTTTTGGATCGACAATTTTAATTTCACCAACAGCACAGCCGAGGATGGTTATAACAATTACTGCAGCAATAGGCAACATTTTGATTAAAACTGATATTTTCACGAAATAATTTGCTCTTATTTAGCATATCAATCAAACTAAAAGTACAGTCGATTTTATCAACTATAAATACAGGGTTGTTCTACATGTGTGAATAATGAATATGACATGAAAAGAAAATAAATTTTCCAAGTTTTCGTCATAAGACTGAAAACTACACGTGGTAGCTTTTTGCAGTTGATGGTCGTCATCAAAGCAGCGATAATTCGGTATCCGAGATCATCCAATATTGCTGAAAATGGTGGCACCTAAACAGTGCATCTTTAACATACCTCTAAAGAAATAAATTACAAATCCTAAGGCCTGAGAGGCTATCTGTACAAGACCAAAATAGGAGGAGCGATCTTAAAAATATGTAATTTAGCATTTGATCGCTAACTTATCACTCAACTGTTCTATCGTCTGAATGCAGCCATTTACATCTGATTTTTGTGTTAAAAAATTATGATTTTAGATAAAGCAGTCTGAGACACCCTCTATGTACTTGTACATGTACTGTACAATGGCTAAAGATTCTATGGTTATTTAATGTTACTGACGTAAGTATGGCAATTTAATTGTTGAGATTTCTTGGAAATAAAATAAAACGAAATATAGAACAAGAATTTATGGTTCTTAGTATTTCTTTTGTAAAAATAATTGTTTTCCTTCAAACGTCTAAAAACATACAATTGAATTTTTTTTCTTTACCGCTACATGATCACCTTAAAGATATGAAGAATTAACACGAAAACAACGTATTTATTAAGTATAATTATTAAATTTTACAATCAGTTACTGGCATCTATAAAAAATACATCCGATATTGCATCGGATAGATAATTTTATGTTCTATAATTTTTATTAGAGGTAAAATTACCCTAATATCACTCCTTAAAGAGCTACAGTCGGGAGAGATAACGCATGTTATAAATACTCGCTTGGTAACTTTTTTTTCTTTTATTTAATTTGACAGATTAATGCTGGCATCTAGGAAAAATATTTTGATTACATCGGATAGATAATTTTATGTTCTGTAATTTTTATTAGAGCTAAAATTACCCTCAAATCACTCCTTAAAGAGCTATTGTAGTCGGAAGAGACAACGCATGTTACAAATACTCGCTTGGTAATCTTTTTTCCTTTTATTTAATTTGACTGATTAATGCTGGGATCTAGAAAAAATATTTTGATTGCATCGGATAGATAATTTTATGGTCTATAATTTTTATTAGAGGTAAAATTACTCTCAAATCGCTCGTTAAAGAGTTATAGTCGGGAGAGACAACGCGTGTTATAAATACTCTGTCTAATGCTGACATTTAGGGAAAATATTTTGATTGCATCGGATAGATAATTTTATATGTTCTATAATTTTTATTAGAAGTAAAATTGCCCTCAAGTCACGGTGTAAAGAGCTATTAGTCGTGAGAGACAACACATGTTGTGATGAAAATCCCGCCCTTTTTCTATTTCATTTATTTTGATAAATTAATTCATGAGAACTAAGAGATGTGCTTTTATTGCTTCAAATAGATAATTTTGTACTCTATAATTTTTATTTGAGGTAAATTTATTACTCGATCTCTTCTGTGCTACATTTGCTCGGTACATAGTCGATAAATATTATTAATATGCTTATACTCCAGCTATATCTCTAATCCAGCTACGATAAGCGGCAACATTTGTAAATACATCAGGATAGCCTTTAGCGCACGGATATCGCCATACGGAAATACCTACTTGTTGAGGTGGAGAACCAGAAGTTAATGGGCCGCCAGAATCACCTTGGCAAGCTCCTTGTCCGGTTGGCGAAGTTGTACATTGATGAGTGTTGTGTATCGGATATCCAGCTGATTTTTCTCGACATTGAGCAACAGTAATTGATTTTAATTCAATATATTGAAGATCATTAGATATTACTACAGTTGGTTCGTAACTTGTATAACCCCAACCAGAAAAAGTTACATCCAAACCACCATCGAGTGTTTCAGACGCCAAATCGATGATACCAACGAAGTCGTCAATCTCGAAGTTTCCATCGATCCTTAGAAGTGCGATGTCGTCACGATTATCTACCGGGTCGTAACCGTCGTGGATTATAGATTGGGATATACCATATCTTCGTCCACCAATATACAAGTGATTGGTACCAACAACTGCAACGGTTCTCCAAGGTCTAAAATTAAGTATTAATAGTTTAAATTGTAAGGTTTCTGTTTATTACGACCTTCCTTCAACACAAGAAGCAGCAGTTAAAATCCATTGGGGGCTAATGATTGAGCCACCGCAGAAATGTAAATTATTGTGAGCTGCTCTCAACGAAACTTGATATGGGAATTGAACAGGTTTTGCAGGCTTTCCACCAACAATTTTTGGGTCGATATGAGTGGCTATTACATATAGGAAAATATTAACAATTCACTGATACAAAGTTATAAAGTTATAATAATTAGATAATTACCCAAAGCGCAGCCAATGATAAGGGCAAATAACGTAATAGTCAACATTTTTATTAAAACTTTAGTTGTTTAATAACTATTTATTGTTCTTTATAGAAATAGAACTTCAAGTGCAATTAATACCGATAACTGATGATAAGTAATGGGTTTTTTTACAAATTTTATCAATCATTGATCCAATTTTAGCGCACACTGGAACTTGAAAAAAATTTACAGGTTCAGCTGCAGAAAATCAAATTTAAAGCATTCTTCTCAACCGAATGGTTTAGACCATACCGTGTAATATTTTTACTCACTAAAAATCTCCACCTCCAAGCTCTAGGGTAGAGTCCCGTTGGCGTTAAAGGTACTCCATAGCATCACGGCGTTGCCGCTACGGGAGCAGACAGAGGCAGGTCTGTAAAAGCTAGATCTGTCTAGTGGTAAATTCCCTTCTAATATAAGCACCAGCATTGCCTTCTTCTACATATATAACTTCCGAGACTACAACTCCTTTAGTGTTTAGAACCTACCCTAATCACAAAGTACGTAAAACGTTATATTAACGGTGGTCAAAAAATGGGAGGAGTTACAGTGACGTCACATGAAACGGCATGAAGGTGTATAGCTACCAAGTTACTATAAAAGGCAGCTGACTCGTCAGCCATTTTGGGTCCCACGTCAAAGTGACATTTAAAAGTGACATAAAACAGTTCACTGGTTAATTACTATGCCTGCCCGTTTGTCTTGAACTAACTTACTCCAACTTGCTCCAATTCACTACAACTTACTCCTGCTGTTGACGAGTTATGTAGAAACGAACACGGTTCCGAGCAACCAGTGCAAAACAAAAGAACAGACTTTGTATTTCTTACTCCTTATCAAAAGCAGGAGTATATAACGAGCAAACCTACTATGTTTGTATGATTATTAAATTGAACGTCACTTTGACATAAGACTCAAGATGGCTGACTAGTCAGCTACCATTTATAGAGTAGTTGTATGGAGGTGGATTACGTCACATTTCTTACCTTTCTTTGATTTAATTTAATTACTGCTTTAAAAGGCTGATTTTCACATAATAGGGCCGTTCTCGTGCCGTGTTCGGGCTACGACAGTGCCGTACTATTACGAGACTGAGCCGTTTCGACGCCGAAAAGCCGAAAGAACCCAACAGTGCAAATAAATCAGTGAAAAAAAACGTAAAAACCCATTTCGAATTTTTTTTAAGTATGATTAGATTATATTATTTTAATATAGGGAGCTGGAAGAACATTGAGGCCAAATTACAGTTGTTATCGACTTCATAATTATCTTTACAAGTATTAGGGATGCCATTCTTCATCTTTTTGAAGAGGAAATTCCCTCTGTTATTCAGCAATACACTAATATTTCTGAGAGGTAGAAGTCCAGGATTAATTTCAATAAAAGAACTATTATTAATTTGCTTTAGGAATATTTATATTTAATAGACAGGTTAGTACATCGATATATTAAAAATATAATTAAGGTCGGTACTTATTCATATATGCAAAATATTATTAATTTATACTCCAGTTGTACTTTTTATCCAGCTACGGTAAGCGGTAACACTTGTAAAAACATCAGGATAGCCGTGAACGTAAGGAATGCCCCACGATAAAACACCTACTTGTTGCGGTGGAGAACCATGAGTTAATGGTCCGCCAGAATCACCTTTGCAAGATCCTTGCCCGTCTGGTGAAGTTGTAGTTGTACATTGATGGGTACTGTAAACTGGATATCCCTCCAATCTTTGTTGACATTGAGCAACAGTAATTGATTGTAATTCAACATATTCAAGACTATTTGGATTTTTATTTGGATCGCAATAACCCCAACCAGAAAAAGTTACAGTCAAACCACCATCGATTGAAGCAGGCGCCAAATCGACGATACCAACCAAGCCGCCAAGCTCAATATTACCGTTGATCCTAAGAACTGCGATATCGTTAACATTACTTTGTGGATTGTAACCGTTGTGGCTTAGAATTTGAGATATACCATATCCCAATCCACCAGAACTCAATAAATTACTACCAACAACTGCAATGATGCTCGATGGTGTGAGACTAAAATAAAATATTGGTTAATGAATTAAATTAGTAAAGGTTGTTGTTTATTTCTACCTTTGTACACAAGAAGCAGCAGTTAAAATCCATTCAGAGCTAATAATTGAACCACCGCAGAAATGATAATTATTGAGAGCATGTCTCAACGAAACTTGATATGGAAACTGACCATCTGCTGCATCCTTTCTTTCATTAATTTTTGGGTCAGTAGAAGTGGCTGCATATTGAAAAAATGAACAAATTATTTCACTAATACGAAGTTATAATTACCCAAAGCGCAGCCAATAATAAGAGCAAGTAACGTAATTGTAGGCATTTTTTAAAAACTTTACTTGCCGAATAATTTATGGCTCTTTATATAGAAATAAAACTCAATGTGGAATAAACACCGATAACTGATAAGTAGGTAATGGGCATTTTTGGCAAATTGTATCTATAACTGATCCAATTTTAGAACACATAAATTTGGAAAAAGTTTACATATCTGCTTGCAGAGAATTTAATCCAACAATATTTTCAAACAAACATTTAATCACAGTAAAGGCCGTCGTGCACTTGCGAAATTTATAGTTTCTATGTATTCTTTATGGGGATACGCGCATTCGCTTACTTGAGAGAAGCGAAACGCTGAACGCTCACAAAATAGTAGATTGTTTTATTAGGAGTAAAAATGTCACTTTTTTTTAGGCAAGTCAGTAGGGCTTAACTCAACGTCATACTCAACTTCGTTTCGTCTGACAATTACTGACGAGCCACAAAAAGTATTTTTACTCCATATGAAACATTTAATTTTTTCTTCAAACGTAAAACTTAGAAAAACCAAAAATAAAAATTTTTGAAATCGTAATCTCGCAGTCTCGCAAACTACTCATATCATGTCATTTCTTACGAGTACGACTAAGGCCCAATTGTCCACTTACTACCTTTAACTATTAACCTAAAGTTAAATTGATAGTTTTTCACATATACATAATGTAGTATTATACACATGTAAATATTAAGCCAGGTTTAGCTATACAAGTTGAGCAATAGGGCGGGTTGTACCTACCAAGTTCAAAGTAAGTTTATGATATTATGATGAGCTGTATAGTTCAATCATATAAATGTACTCGATTACTGAACTCATTTACCGTGAATTTGATTTAGTACAACCCGCCCTTAGTAAACTGTATATTTAAAGCGAAGTGGTGCAATCGGGCCTTAGATTATAAAACTTTACTTAAAACCGGCGCTTCGCGTAATTGCAATTCTGGCAATTAGCCGTCACTGTACCCGCCATAAATGGCAGCTCTAATAGGTCACATTGCTTTACATAAGGTCCAATTGCAACTTTTCGTCTCCTTTGAGAGTAATTATACCTGCCATACACCTTGCGTTACAACTTACAAAGTTCACTGTTGTGTCCGGTGATAATAATTGTTACGTTATTCCCTATTACCCGCAATAATTTTACGACGCACGCGCTTTCAGTTTTAATAACGTTTTGATATATCTCGCAAAACTGCGAGGCGAGATTTGTTTTCTCGCCTCGCATCTCGCAACTTTTGCGAGACTCTCATCAAGCCCTACTCTTCGCTTCGCCCAAGTGCGTGACGAAATTAATGGACTCGAGACTAGACATAACTTAAATTTTTCTTTATTTTGATTTTAGTTTAATTTATATTACTTTTGGTTTTGTTATTTTGATGAACTGTATTTATTTAGGTATTTTGTTTTTTGTTTAATTTATACTATTTTGACATTTTTGATGAATTGTAGAAATAACGGCCTTTTTTGCTAATAAACAACATATTATATTAACACAAAAGAAATGACTCTCCTTGCTCTTTATGGAATCGTATTCGTAATGTACAAATTTTCATCAGTTCCCGAGATATTAGACTGTGACGTGACGTATTCCTCGCTGAAAACACTGTACTACGTACTCTGTATTTCTGTATTATCAAATTTTTATTTTTACTATATGTATAATAATAATTTAAATACAAAAAGAATAATTTCATGAAAAACCTTAAACAAAATTATATTAAATTCTCCCCTTATCTTCCTTCTTCCGGTACTTATTTAAATATTATTGAAACAAAATATAAGTCCAAACTTGGGCATCAAAGCACTATTAGCAAAATCAAAACGAAGTATCTTTCATGTTATGAAATCAGGGAGGGAGTACTGAACTCCAGATTAAGTCCTGATGAGAGGTGATCTAAAAGAGTCCTTTTTGGACAAGTCCAGACTACACTCACTAGATCTCATTCTTTCAGAGTGGCTCATATAATGGTTAAATTCCACTCAAACGGCTATAATACACTTTGCGGAAGGTGCAGATACCTAAATTTATCCTGGGTATTTATCCCCACCAACGCAGTAGTCAACGTATTTAAATTATTAAAGAGGCGTGGTGAAACTGCGCGAACTTGTCCCTACCGCTCGCCATTAAGAATCTATGTTGCTGTACCAGGTTTAAAAATCATTGCTAGGTCTTGAACTTTAATAAAGAATAGAGCGCAGTCAATATCAGATGGAAGCAGAGCGTGCGCTCTCTCCCTATAACTCTAAAATTGATGAGACCGGATTTTACCAGACACATTTGCGTTACAGCGCATTGGCTCCGCCCTATTATTTTTAAAAGTTCAGGACCATAATAATATGTAGTGCTTGTCAACCTGCCTTCCTTATAATATCTTTAGTGCGGCTTTTACCTACATTTAAAGATCTCACTTAACCCCCTGCGGTATTACTAAAGTCTGCAGTGTCTCAAATTATTTCCTTAAATATGAGACGATGGATTGGATAAACATAAACGCTCGTTCTCACGATAGAACTGACGTCAGGAGCTCACGACACTGCTGGCAAGCCCTATACCGGGTGACACAGGGATTTGGAACACTCTTATAACTCCGTTATTTGTCAACATATCAAAATGAAATTTGGTGTGGATTATACTCACATAAATTGCAATTGTTTTAACTACTTGTGAAAATTCTGTCACTTCCGATTACGCCGGAAATGAAGTCAACTTTTGATTTTTAAATGGAACACCATAAATATTTTTACTGTTTTGAAACCTACATTAAATTTTGAATACAGTAGCATCAAAGAAATTAATTTTATAAGCAAAATAAAATTTATTTTTCAAAAAATAATCAGTTGTCTAGAGTGCTGTGATGTGGTAGAAAATCATCGGTGAGAGCTAATTGTACTATGGAAATTATGTTTGCACCACAAAAGTTGAAGGTTGGTGTTGTGGAGCTTTCAGAAAGTAATTTAGTTACATTTTCCTCAATAACTTCATTTTTTCAAATGGCATCATATCGGAACAACTCCATCGTTGTATTTAGAAAAAAATACTTTATCTGAGGTAGAATTTTTCCGATATGTTGCCATTTGAAAAAATGAAGATATTGAAGGAAATGTGACAAAATTACCTTCTGAAAGCTCCACAACACCATCCTCCAGCTTTTGTGGTGTAAAAGTAATTTTCATAGTGCAAGTACCTCTCACGGATGATTTTATACCACATCACAGCACTCTTGAAACCAGTGTAATTTTTGAAAAAAAAATTTATTTTTGCTTATAAAATTAATTTTTTTGGTGCTACTGTATTCAAAATTTAATGTAGGTTTCAAAAAAGTAAAAATATTTATGGTGTTCCATTTAAAAATCAAAAGTTTATCATTTCCGGCGTAATCGGAAGCGACAGAATTTTCACAAGTAATTAAAACAATTGCAATTTATGTGAGTATAATCCACACCAAATTTCATTTTGATATGTTAATAAATAACGGAGTTATAAGAGTGTTCCAAATCCCTGTGTCACCCGGTATGTATAAAAAAGAAACATAAACGACACTATGAGCGAATTCGGTCATAGTCGACGGCTGAGATATGTTTACAGTTGCGTTTCTAATTTTTATTTATACTATGAAGCAGATGGTAAAATGATTTTGTGGCGTAAATGACACCTTTAAGCAAGATGAGGCAGCGGTGGCCGAAAGAACTGAAAAGCTGAGCATATATATACTTTATGCGGGTTCATGAGTCTCACGTGAACGTAAAAAGAGTATACTGAGGCTAAACTGGAATGTGTGGATAATGGTTCAAGAATAGATTTTTAAAAAGATGTATAAAGTCAAAAAATAACTAATTAAAATACAAAATTCATTTTATTAATTAGAAAAATATTTATACACCACTTACACTTCTTATCCAATCACGATAAGCGGCAACACTTGTAAATATATCAGGAGCGCCTTGAGCGCAAGGAATGCCCCACGATACAAGACCCACTTGTTGAGAACCATAAACCAACGGGCCACCAGAATCACCTTGACAAGATCCTTGTCCTGGTGGCGAAATTGTACATTGATGAGTATTGTAAATTGGATATTCCGGCAATCTATTTTGACATTCGGCAACACTGATGGCTTGTAAATTAATATATTGAAGAGTGTTTGGAAGAGCGGATGATGGATAACTTGTAAGACCCCAACCGGACAAAGTTACCGACCCACCAGAAAGTGAAAAGGTTGCCAAAGCGACGGAACT
Source organism: Malthinus seriepunctatus (assembly GCA_963924605.1). Classification (NCBI taxonomy): domain Eukaryota; kingdom Metazoa; phylum Arthropoda; class Insecta; order Coleoptera; family Cantharidae; genus Malthinus; species Malthinus seriepunctatus. The sequence goes on along the minus strand of OZ004603.1, from coordinate 31,407,705 downwards.
AATTGAGCCGCCAAGCTGAATGTTACCGTTGACTCTAAGAACTGCGATATCATTAACATTAGTTTGTGGATTGTAACCAGTGTGGCTTGTAATTTGAGCTATACCATATCCCAATCCACCAGAATTCAAATAAATGGTACCTACAACGGCAACGACGCTGGATGGTGCAAGACTAAAATAAAATAAGAAAGAGTTAAAGTCAAGTTGTAAAAATTGCTATTTTTTATCAGTTAGTTACCCTGGAACACAATGAGCAGCTGTTAAAATCCATTGGGGGCTAATTATTGAGGCACCGCAGAAATGAGCATTATTGTTGATCTGTCTCAACGAAACTTGATAGGGAAACTGACCATCTCGTGCATTAAATCCACCAATAATTTTTGGATCGATGGGACCGGCTACATATTAAAAAATACTTTAAGTAAATTATTTTGTTAGTACAAAGTCATAATTACCGATAGCACAGCCGATGGTTAAAACAATTACTGCAAGAGTCAACATTTCGAATGAAACTATTTTCATCAAATAATTTGCTATACTTGTATTTATACCGAAAAAAATAAACAATCGACCCTTAGACACCATATAAGTATTTACTATTTTTACTTAGAGTTTCGACGAATTTTATCCGTAATTTCCAAATGATGTACTTACTGATTTACCGAAATTGTATAAAAATACACAGGTCCGGATTGACTTTAAAATATTATTCCGTATACTACAATAGTAATACAAAGGTAGACCATTCACGTCACGTGTCGGTAAAGAAATAAAATTTAAGATTAGGTACTGTCAAGTACGAAAAATCAACTAACGCAGACGACAAAAGTTTAAATTGTCATTTTGGTTGATATTTGCGAACTTCAATGTAAATAAATAACTCCCCCCCCCTAGGCCGAATTTCAATTTTGTTTACTGATTGGACCACACGTGATTGATATTTAGGAGTTATTTTGAACTATTTACTTCGACCAGAGGGTAACTGTTTAGTTTAGATTTCTGATGTGATAATGTTTAGGGAAAGTGGAAAATGTGCACCCCTTGAGGTAAAAGAGAGGTAGCCAAAATATGTGCACTATAAATTTCAGTCAAAAAATTAAATTGTATAGGTACACAAATCGAAAACTTTGAGAAACGCAATTGACAGTTTTAATTATTGACTACTGGCTAATAATAATTTATTATTGGCCTGTTCTAGGCAAGAGGTGGTGAAAAACAATTTCTCAAAAATAATTTCTTAGGATAGTATGTAATGAAAAAAAATGTCTGAAGTCTCAATTTAAAAAATTAGATAAGTACAACTCTGTAGAGCTACATAAAATTTGAAGTACTTTGTTATACTGATTTGAAAATTGATAATTATTCTAATAATTTTGGTTCACATAAATCAAATTGATAATTTTTATAAATAAATACTTGAAAGTAATTGTAAACAAAAACAATAATCTTATAAAAACCCTTTTATTACGTAATTACTTTCCGATACTCATAGGGTAAGGAAAGTATTGTCACGACTGGGGGTTAGTCATGACCTCTGCAGTTCAGACTCTCCAGAGTGTACCGAGATTAAGATAATAATAACAACCACAATGCTGCAATATAATTTATTTATTTGTTAAATAGTTCTTACCCAAGTATAAGGTTAATCCAATAACTACATATTGCCATTATAATAATTAATAAATAATTACAACGGACAAACGTTTCGCGTTCCCGAATTTTAGACTACCAGTAAGTCTAGTTACTGACTCGTCATTCAACTAACTCTAAAAACCTACTTTGTGGCCTTTTATTACCTTGGCACACGTGCCAACTAAAATTGCTAAAACTGACAATTTATGCTTTATCTCACATTCTTCCAATACCTGACTATAGTCACGTATTGTAAACTCGTGTACATTAAATTCTTGTACTACTTAATAATTGTATTAAATAATTTGCGTAATATTTATACGCGTGACAGTATTGTACAATCGGGTCGAAAAGAAATTTGAGATAACTCCGGATATACAGCAAAACCGCCGAGAGAGAAAAATACTATATAATAGTATATTAAAAAGCAAGTATAATTAGACACCTTCTTAACTAAGGCTAAGGGCCTAATGGAACGTGTTTTTTATACTATTTTTTTTATTTCGGTGCATTATTTTATAAAAATGGTATTAAAATTACGTCAAAATATAGTTTTTGGGATTTTGATGCGCAAATTTATTTATGTTGGCAGTACTTATTCTAAAGTTTGACCATTGAATAAATACCCGGTTCTCTACCAGGAAATAGCATACCAGGTAATCGTATGTTGTTTAAATATAGCGATTTCCGGTCAATTGCTCCAATAGAAATGGTTGCTATACTCCCACTTATAAGGAAATATTATGACAACCAATGATAATGTAAAGTCGACGCAATAAATGAGTCATCTAATGCTTTCCAAAATGTTATTTCCGTCGCATTTTCTCTTATAGGCAACGGTTGTCAAGGCTCCTTCCTGTCTCTCTATCTTCTAAGAGTTTGACCATTGAATAAATAGCCCTTTCTCTCGTTTGACGTTCGTGTTTGAAAGTTAGTCTAATCTGTCCAATGAAATTAATTTTATAACTGTCAAATATAATTCATCTGTCAACATGCAGTGCTGCAAATTGAAAAAAATTCCCTAGAAACAGTGCTGTTATAGACTCTATAAGCGTACTATTATATGATGACGTCAAAACAGTGTTCTTATAGGCTTCTTAACGTACCGAAATAGAAAAATAGTATTAGTATACGTATTATGCCATTGCGCAGGTTTTGTGGTGTCTAGTGACGTCAAGAGAGGTCAACACCCAATACTGCAATCAACGCGACTTTTTCGTACCTGCATACGTTCGTGCTTACCCCTCCTGGCGTCATGCGCGGCCTAGTTCGATTTTCGTTGTATTTTAATTGTATAATATATATATTTATTATACTATGTATATGTATAACATAGTATAACACTTCATGACTCAACTTTACTTATCTTATCTATGTCGCATATGCAACCAACGTTGCACATATGTTACATCTCCCTTACTTCACATAATAACAAAGATTTTACATTTCATAATCAGAACTCTGAACTGGTTTGTATCTTACTCTACTACTATTCCTAACCCTTTCGTTTACTTGAGGAGTTACGTTAAAATTATCATCGTCAAAAATTCGATTACTTTCTTTCCCCACTACATTATTACCTTTCTTTAAAAAAACAGAATTTCTACCAAGTATCGAACCTGTCTCATCTTGAACAATGTATGATCTTGGACTATCGGCTTGGAATCTGGAATCTGGATAATGGCTTTTGGGGTGCCTGGGCTCTGCCCTGTACCTCCTTCATCGGTCGGATCTGAAAAAGAAAAAACGTTGATTAATGTTGAAGTGTGAAATGTGACCGAAGTCACTGACGATAAGCGTTAGTCTATTTGGATGGCGGGAACGAGCTTATAATTAGGCTCGGTCAAGAACCAACTTGGGTCTTTTCCGAAGCCTAGACTCGTTGATGTTGTATCCCCATAGTCCTCGGATGGTGGGGTTGTCGTGGTCCAGTGTGGTCTCATGGAACTTGGAGGCTGCTTCTCGGTTGAACTCCTGGATGCTGATCATCTGTAGGTCACGTTGAAGGTCCCTGTTGCGGATGAACCATGGTGCGCGGACGATGGTCCCCAGGATCTTGTTCTGTACGGTCTGCATCTTCTTGATGTTGGACGGTGCGGCGTAGCCCCAGGTTGGTGCGGCGTACGTCATGATCGGTCGGATGAAGGTCTTGTACAGAAGCAGCTTGTTCCTGAGGTCCAGTGTTGTACCTGAAAAAAGCGGATATAGTGACGAATATGCAGCTCGTGCTCGGACGATAGCTCCCTCGATGTGTGGTTTCCAGGTCAGTCCCTTGTCGATGGTTAGTCCTAGGTATCGGGCTTCTTCTTTCCAAGGAATGGCTTCGCCGAAGATCTCGATGTTTGGCGGAGGACGGAGACTTGGTCGCTTGGAGAAGTAAATGAACGAACTCTTCTGTGCGTTGACGGAGATTCGCCATTTCTTGAACCAGAGCTCCAGGCTGTCGGCTGCTTTTTGAAGTCGGTATCGTACCAGTCGTGGGTCCCTGTTGCTGGCAATGAAACAGGTGTCATCTGCAAAAATGTAAGGATTAGTAGCTTCGGTTAATGGCATATCGCTTGTGAAGATGGTAAAGAGGTGCGGAGATAGGGTGGCACCCTGAGGGACACCGGCTAGGATAGGTCTGGAGGTGGATAGGACGTCGTCGATCTTAACCCTGAATGATCGACGGGAAAGGAAGGAAGCGATGAGCTTCGTTATCGGTAGCGGATATCGAGCGGTGATCATCTTGTGGAATAGACCTTGGTGCCAGACTTTGTCGAAGGCCTTGGAGACGTCGAGGAAGACGGCAGCGGCACAGTCCTTGTGGTCGAATGCGTCGGCGACGAACTCGACTACGCGGACGGTTTGGTGGACGGTGGAGTGTGCTAGTCGGAATCCATATCGTTCGTCCTGGATGATGTGCCCGTCTTCTGTATGTTCTCTCAGGCGGGATAGGAAGACCCTTTCGGCGATCTTGCTCATGGTAGACAGAAGCTGATCGGGCGGTAATCTTGGGGAAAGGTGCGGTTCCCTCCGGGCTTGAGGATTACGATGACATCGGCGGCTTTCCATTTCTTCGGGAAGTGCTGAAAACGGAGAATAGCGTTAATAATCGTACATAGCCAGACAAGAGCAAAAGGAGGAAGGTTACGTAAGGCTTGGTTAGAGATGCCGTCGTGACCGGGAGCTGTTTTCGATTTCGTCCTCTTGATGAGGGTCCTGATCTCGAGCGGACTGGCAGGAGCCATGGCTACGTCTGTGTTCGTCTCGAAGCCGTCTGCGGACGTGGGCTTCGACTTCGTCGATGTGATCGTCGTCGTTGTCGTCGTCCTCCAGCGGAGTGCACTGGCAGGCGCGGACTGGCTATATTTTTTCAGGGTCGCAGATATTTCTAAGGGCCCGCAAAAAAAAGGAAAAAGGTTTTTCCTATCTTGTTTTCCCCAAAATTTCTTTAAATTACTTCGTACCCTCTACAAGAATATTAATAGATCCTAAAAGTGTGTTTAGACTACATGATTTCTCATAGAATGCATGAGAAGCAATGAGCAAAATAATTTTCAGAATAAAACTGTTGGTTATTTGCCATATTTGGTTATTTACCCCAAATATTGTGAACAAAACAGTTTTATTCTGAAAATTCACTATTATTTTGCTGTGACTGAGCTTATTATTTTGCTATGATTTCTTCTATGAGAAATCATGTAGTCTGAACACACTTTAACCCTTTAAAATAGCGCTCGTTTTGTAAAAATGGTGTCTTTGAATAAAGCGAGTTTTGTAAGAACTTGAAGACTTATTCGTTTTCCAATGAAATATAGCAAGTTTTGCAAAATATTATTGCAAATTCTAAAAGCCTGCTACCGAATTATATAGATAAAATTCGACAAAGCGAGTTTTGAAAAAACGATTCTAAATTAAAACACAGAACAATGTCACATAGATACACTCACTAATAGCAGTTATTCTTAACCCTGCAGAGCATATGTTAGGCTTTTAAAGCCTATGCCGTTTTATTTTTGTTGTACCATGTATATTTTTTAAACTAGATTTATGAAACTTAATATACCTTTCGACATTGATTGTAAGTGTAAGATTATATAATAAAAACAATTAAATAATTATTGCAAGTATATTAAATTTCACATAGAACAGCAAATGGGCTTTTCAACTCCCGGGATTTATTTTAGCTGACTGTTAGTTTATTATGAATTTAAGTGTTTATTTTATTCAAATTTATTTTTTTTGTCACGTTTTAGATTTAAACAGAGTGCATGATTAGTTTATGAGTATTAATTACCGATTAATTCAAACCATAAAATTTTTTATTTTAGTTACTTATTGGAAATAAGATAGGAAATAAGGGAAAATATTGCTCTTTTTGGAATAGGCACAAAAGTCCTAATTACAATAAAATGTTTATAACTTGAATTTCTATGGAACATTCTACCTTTGTTTGTGCTGATTGTGCGAAAAAAATTTTAGTTTTGAAAATTCAAAGTGGCTTTTTATACCTAAAATAAAAAAAGTGTAAGTTATGCGTATGTTATGTAATAATGCTATTTTTATTAATTTGTAGTTACTTGATCACAAATATTTATAAATATTTTATGTTTCTAAATGTTAATGATCATTTTCTATATAAAAAGTTTTTAAAAAATTATCAAACTATGACGGGAAAAGCTAATAAACTATGGGCTTTAAAAGCCTAACATATGCACTGGTGGGATTATTTTTCACGTATTTACTGTAGTAGGGTTAGGTTAACACGACCACCGACCACATTGTACACAGTGATTGCTCAGTACACGGAAGCTTTACTGAAAACTGAAGCGACTGAAGTAAGTTAAAAATAGAGCTGGCGACTTGAGTAACTGGTTAACCGGTTAAAAAAAATTACTAATTAACCAAGTGATTCATTTTTGGACTTTTGGTTAAACACCTCGATCTCGATTCCGGTTAACCGAATCATTTTAACCACCGGTGGTTAAATACGATACATTTTAACTTTTTAATCAATTTTGGTTAAAATGAATGGTTTGCCATTTACTACTAGTATTTTAGTTAAAATCACTTGATCACAGCTCACAGCATAAGAAGCATAGAAATATTAATATTGGTTTTTAATTGCTTTTTTGATTATATTTGAAATATAGTACTTGAATGAAATAATTTAAACAAAAGTGATTTGCATTATGCTAAACACCGTAATGAATCTAATCATGATTTTGACCCGAAATTTGATGCTTTGCTTAACTCTAGAAAAGGCGTTCTACTTAATAATCTGAAAACATTGGAAATCAACCAATACAAAACCCAAGACAGTTTGTTAAATAACCTGGTTAATTATACCTTGTTCTTTCAAGGGGTCCATAATGATCTTCTATATTATGTATATATTGAAATGGAATGTTTCCCTTATCAATTAGGTACATGTAATTTACCTTAACTTTATTTTGTTTACTATAAAAAGTTTATTCACTTTAAACAATTTTGAATAAATAAACCTACTTTTTTATGTGCGTCTGGAAACCGATATGTTCGTAACACATACTGCAATGTTTTGTCTAAAGCTCGGTGCCCTATCGCAAGACTACAACTAATTATGGTATTCTCCATAATTTGCGGTACATAAAATAACAATTTATCTTTATGTTTTCGGTAAACTAATCCGTTACTCATTTCGAAATATTTATTGTTTTGTTTATCTAAATAATTCTTAAGTTCTTAAGCACTTTTTTTACAAACAATAAAACTACTATACTGCGAATCGCTTATTATAACTACGTTGCTGTAAATTATTAATAATGACACCGACTGATTATTTTTCGCTGTAAGAAAGTCGTCTAGGATTACGATAAAATGCTAAAATGAATCAAATCAACCAAGCAGTCGCGAAACTAGAAATTTAAAATGAATCGTTTAACCAAGGCTTGGTTAAAATGAATTGTAATCAATATATATATTAAATCTCAAAATTCTGGAATTTTGTAATTAGTAACTTCAGAGGCCCGGGACGCTGTAGCGTGTAGCGCCCCTTGCCAGTCCGCGCCTGTGCACTGGCGCTTTAGGTTGTCCGCAAATGCTTCGGCTTTGTTTCGGTTGGAGTAGACCAAGCCTTGGGTACCGATGGGAGGGATGGGTGCTCGGTTCTTCCTGGACTATCGGCTTTTGCCATAACTTTCCCTTTTATCCATACATCCCCTCTTCTTATTAGCATGTTATCCTACTCTTCAAAATCCTCTCGTTCCTTTGCTGTTTGATCGTAATACCTTGTTGTTTTATCTTGCTTCCTTTGAATTTCTTCATCTGTTACATTCGATATTTTTGTTCTCATGTTCGTACTCATTGCCCGAATCGATGTTCTTAACAACCTGTTATTTAATAATTCGGAAGGTGAGGCCTTTAACCCACATAAAGGTACTCCATCATGTAAGTACTCGAATAGTTCTCCTTTAGCACCTTTACACTTTCTCAAAATGCTTTTACATATTCCTACGGCTTTCTCAGCTAGCTCGTTTGACTTATTAATTTATTCTACATTTAGAGACTGTACAGGTACAGCCGGCCAAAAAGTTTTTGGCCACCCCCTGACAATTTTAAAAAGCAACCAACATTACACGCCGTTTAATTTACACGAGTGGCCAAAAACTTTTTGGCCGGCTGTACACTAGTGCTTGCCTCCCTGCTTACATTATAATACCGGTAGTGCGGTTTTTTCCTACACTTAACGACCATACTAGTTAATTCCCTGCGGCATTGCCAAAGTATTTGCAATATCTCAAATTACTTCCTTAAAATTCTTTAAATATGAGGAGATGGATTGAATAAGCCTAAAGGCTCGTTCTCACCATAGCACTGACGTCAAGAGCTCACGACACTCCTGGAAAGCCCATATGTATAAAGAGGAGACATGAACAACCCATTATGTGGCCTGGCGTTTCACGTGAACCTAAAATGAGTCTCTTGCGGCTAAACTGGAATGCGTGGGTGGTGCTTTAAAAAAAGCTTTTTAAATGAATGTGTAAAGCCAAAAAATAACTAATTAAAATACAGTACATTTTATTAATCAGAAAAATATTTAAACACCAGTTGCACTTCTTATCCAGCTGCGATAAGCAGCAACACTTGTAAATACATCAGGACTGCCTGTAGCGCAAGGAATGCCCCACGATAAAACACCTATTTGTTGAGAACCATAAATTAACGGGCCACCAGAATCGGCTTCGCAAGCTCCTTGTCCGCGTGGCGCACTTGTACATTGATGAGTACTGTAAATTGGATATCCTGCCATTCTTCTTTGACATTCGGCAACACTGATGGCTTGTAAATTAATATATTGAAGAATGTTTGGAAGAGCGGATGAGGGATAAGTTGTACGACCCCAACCGGATAAAGTTACCGGTCCTCCAGAAAGTGAAATGGTCGCCAAAGCGGTGGCATTAACTGAAGCGCCAAACTGAATGTTACCAATGGTTCTAAGAACTGCTATATCGTTAACTTTAGTTTGTGGATTGTAACCGGTGTGGTTTGTAATTTGAGATATACTATATCCCATTCCGCCGGAATTTAAATAAATGGAACCTACAACGGCAATGATGCTCGATGGTGCACGACTAAAATAAAATAAGAAAGAGTCAAATTTAAGTTGTAAAAATTGCTATTTTTATCAGTTAGTTACCCTGAAACACAATGAGCAGCTGTTAAAATCCATTGGGAACTAATTACTGAGGCTCCGCAGTAATGAAGATTATTGTTGTACTGTCTCAATGAAACTTGATGCTTGAACTGACCAGCTTTTGCATTCGCTCCATTAATAATTTTTGGGTCGACGGGACCGGCTACAAATTAAAAAATACTTAAAGTAAATTATTTTGTTAGTACAAAGTCATAATTACCGATAGCACAGCCGATGGTTAAAAGAGTTACTGCAAGAGTCAACATTTCGAATTAAACTAATTTCATCAATTAATTTGCTACTTATTTATACCAAAACAAAAGAACAATCGGCTTTAGATATTTAGAGTTTTGGCGAATTTTATCAATAGTCGAAATTTCCAAAGTATGTACTTCCTAAGTATTACGAAATTGTATAAAAGTACACAGGTCCGGATTGACTTTAAAATATTATTCCGAAGCCTACGAGGTAGCCTACTATCGTATAGGAAAGACACGGTGAAGTGATGCCCATCACGATTGATTAGGTTCTGTCGAGTACGAACAATCAACCAACGCAGACGACAGAATTTCTAAAGTGAATTTCAATAAATAAATAAATAACACCACCTAGCCTGAATTTCAACTTTGTTTACTGTTTGACGACGTGATTGATATTTAGGAAATATTATGAACTATTATTTTGACTCGAAGGTAACCGGAGGTATTAGTTTAAGTTTCTATTGTGATAATGTTTAGGGAAAGTGGAAAATGTGCAGATGTGCACCCCTTGAGGTAAGAAAGAGATAAGCACAATATGTGTACTACAAATTTCAGCCAAAAAATTAAATTGTAGGTACACAAATCGAAAACTTGGAGAAACGCAATTGACATTTTTAATAATTATTTTGCCTGTTCTAGGCAAGAGGTGATGAAAAACAATTTCACGATTCAAAAATAGGTTCTATGTGAAAAAAAAACTTAATGTCTAAAGCCTCAATTTGAAAAATTATATAAGTACAACTCTGTAGAGCTACATAAAATATCAAGTACCTACTCGTACTTTGTTATACTGATTTGAAAATTGATAATAGATAGTATTCCAATAATTTTGAATCACATAACATAAGTAGAAGTATGACTCGCCTTGCTACACAGCATTAATTTTTTTATCTAAATTACATTTATAACTATGGTTAGTGATGTTTAGGCATCGTTATGCCACTTACACTGAAAAAAAAGGTACGCTATTTCAATAAAAAAAAACATCTTTTCAATGTAAAAATATATTATTTTTCGTCCGAAGTACAGTCAGCCTCACAATTAATAGCCACCCTAGCTATACGTCTAGCACGAATTGTGGATGCAATCATCAAAACACCCCCTACTTAAATTGAGGATTAACTTTATTTTGTCAACAAATAGCAAATCAACAACCTCCCATTCTGTCCTTTTGTCGTTGTTCGCTAATAACCACCCTGGCGTATAATCATGGCCAATAATTGTGAGGCTGACTGTACAAGTTCGTTAAGCCAAAGAACTTACTTACATTAAAATGATGTACAAAAACATCAACGTTGTGAAAATTATATTGATGTAAACGTTCATTGAAATAATGTACAGTTTTATTAATTGAATGTTTGTAGTACATTGACTTAATGTACGTAACATAGATTTAAGGTTACCTTGTACAGTGGTTTGATGAAGGTTGGTAGTCCTTTAATGTACTTTGTACATTGACTTTTTGAATTGTGCAAACCAAATAGACGTTTTAAGTTGTTACCTAGTTACGCAATGCCCAAGTAAGAATATGTGGTAAGAATGTCCTAACTCGTTGTTAGTGCAAACGGGTGTTAGTGTATTATAAATATATATTATGTATGTTACATTGGTATAATAAAAACTAACATTGATTTAATGTATTATGAGTATATATACGATATACTTGATATTTTGAGATTTTTAGAAAAAAATCTGTTAGATATGTCAACACAAGAATATCAGATTGAGTTGGTTATTCTAATACCAAAACAAATTTCTTTCTGCACTCCGTTGTTATGACAGTTGTCAAAAAATTTGGCTTTTTTTTCAGTGATATAATAGTAGTTTATGATATACGTGTTAAAAGGGACGCTTTATTTTGTAAGTGGAGAAGATTACGAAACGAGCGTAGCGAGTTGAGTAACTCCACGAACAAAATAAAATCACTTTTAATACAAATTAATATCATACAATATTATAATTCGGCCTTTTAAATCTTAAAATTTAAAATTTTAAAATTGAGGTTATTTTTTGTTGATTGGTTCTTCTATTTATATTATAGTGACAGTACTGACGTTTCAAAAGGTTAAAATTATATTTTTTTTCGTCTAAAATGTTATTGAATTGAAATAAAAATTTAATAAAAACTTTTTTCTTCAAACGTCAGAAAAAGTCGCCTTTGTGTCACTCAATAGGTAACGGTGAAGTTTAACTTTCCCGCCGAGGCAGGAAAAATTGTCAGAAAAGTAATTTTTGTCTGTCTAGGAGGGAAAAGTAAAATCTTAACCGCACATTATTTTTATTTTTAACGTAAAAAATGTTTTTTAAGCATTTGTAATGTAAACAATTTAATGTTTTTTAAATTTTCCTTTATAATTAGTTCGTTGCTTTTAATAATTAGCTTTTTTTACAAATTTAAGTTAATTTTAAAAAATATTTAACAATTGAACTACAAGTAATTGACAAGAGATGGTGCTCTTTCAAAAATCAACATTTTCAGTTTTACGCTTTACGTTTGCAGAAAAAATTTAATGTTTTATACGGAGTCAAAGTAGTTTTGTGTGACTCGCCTGCATTGCCTGACTCGCTGGCTACGCTCGCTCTTCAGCCAAACACAGTCTTGTCACACAAAACGTCACTTTGTCTCCTTATAAAACAAATAACTATTAAATATTCTTTAAAATTTGAATACACAAAAATAACGTTTAGTACAAAATATAAATTATTTAAATTCCTTATTGAAAATCGCATGTTAATGTCTTATTTTTGAACAATTAAAAGTTTACTCTTTTCACAAGTTTTTACAAGGTAATCAATTTCTTTATATAGGTAAAAGAAATTTTAATTTGAATCTATAAAAGTACACACAGTCCAGTTTTTGGTTCCACCATCATCAGTTAATTACCAATAACGGTATCTAGCTGTTGTGTTGACCGTTGACGTCTTTCACTATTAATAAGACAGTTCAAACTCAAAATTACTGGACGTCCGTATAGCCTAGTTGATACAAGTGTGGCCTGTTGGAATCTGGAATTTGGCTAATGGAGTACCAGGGCTTTGCCCTTTACCTCCTTCATCGGTCGAATCTGAAAAAGAAAAAACGTTGATTAATGTTGAAGTGTGAAATGTGACCGAAGTCACTGACGATAAGCGTTAGTCTATTTTGATGGCGGAAACGAGCTTATGATTAGGCTCGGTCAAGAACCAACTTGGGTCTTTTCCGAAGCCTAGAATCGTTGATGTTTTATCCCCATAGTCCTCGGATGGTGGGGTTGTCGTGGTCCAGTGTTGTCTCATGGAACTTGGAGGCTGCTTCTCGGATGTAATCCTGGATGCTGATCATCTGTAGGTCCCGTTGAAGGTTGCTGTTCCGGATGAACCATGGTGCGTTGACAATGGTCCTCGGGATCTTGTTTTGGATGACTTGCATCTTCTTGATGTTGGACGGTGCGGCGTAGCCCCAGGCTGGTGCGGCGTACGTCATGATGGGTTAATGTGGCCTGTTGTTATCGAAGTCAGCGGTTTAATCCCGGAGAAAGTAAAAAAAATACATGTAGGGATGATTTTAACTTTGATGATAATTTTTAAAATAAAGGATTCTTGAAATAGATTTAAGTATTTAATTCAAGTAAATAAATGAAATAAGTAACAATATCAATAATTCGATTTTCACGTCTACCGGTCGTCACGTCTTCTAGACAACTTTACGGCTTATGAACGACTGTCGAGTGTCGACTGCTACGTCCCCGGACGTCCCGGTAACCGACTACCTACATCTACATAGTAAAGTAAGTAAAACTCAACAATATTTGGTTAAAATGGAAAATTAATCTTTTTAAGATTTATAGTCGATTATGGTACTTAGGAATTGTCAAATAATTACCTGCTTTGAATATTTGATGAGACACATGGTTGGTTTTAAAGCGCTCATTGAAAATGCCGCAAACTTTCAAAGCAGATAATTATCTCAAAAAGGTTATTTTAAACAAATATTGTTAAGTTCTTCTATACCAACTAATAATCTAACTAATAAGTGGAGGTGAGAGCGTTTAGGGCTGTAGCAAAAGATCTAAATAATTAATTTTTGGTTGCTTTAAATATCTATCTTGCAAAAACGCTCTCAACATAATTTCCGGACGTAAAAAAAAAGACGGAGTAATTTCAAGAGCGAAGAGCTTGACAAAAAAAATATGTATAAAGAAGGGACATGAACAACGCTTTATGTGGGCTGTCGTTTCACGTGAACGTAAAAAGGGTCTACTGCGGCTAAACTGGAATAAATCCAAAAAATAACTAATTAAAATACAAAGTACATTTTATTAATCAGAAAAATATTTAAACACCAGTTTCACTTCTTATCCAGCTGCGATAAGCAGCAACACTTGTAAATATATCAGGACTGCCTTTAGCGCAAGGAATGCCCCACGATAAAACACCTATTTGTTGAGAACAATAAATTAACGGGCCACCAGAATCAGTTTCGCAAGCTCCTTCAAAGAGTGGCGAACTTGTGCATTGATGAGTATTGTAAATTGGATATCCTGGCATTCTTCTTTGACATTCGGCAACACTGATGGCTTGTAAATTAATATATTGAAGAGTGTTTGGAAGAACGGTTGATGGATAAGTTGTAAGACCCCAACCGGATAAAGTTACCGATCCACCAGAAAGTGAAATGGTTGCCAAAGCGATGGAACTAACTGAACTGTCAAACTGAATGTTACCAGTGGTTCTAAGAACTGCTATATCGTCAACATTAGTTTGTGGATTGTAACCGTTGTGGTTTGTAATTTGAGCTATACTATATCCCTTTCCACCGGCATTCAAATAAATGGTACCTACAACGGCAATGATGCTAGATGGTGCACGACTAAAATAAAATAAGAAATAGTCAAATTTAAGTTATAAAAATTGTTATTTTTATCACTTAGTTACCCTGAAACACAATGAGCAGCTGTTAAAATCCATTGAGAACTAATTATTGAGGCACCGCAGAAATGAAGATTATTGTTGGGTGTTCTCAATGAAACTTGATGCTTGAACTGACCAGCGTTTGCATTCTCTCCATTAATAATGGGGAATTAGACTGTCTTTTTTTATTTTATTTTATGAAAATAGAGATAAAAAGAACACTTTTGGCTATTTTAATTTTTCTCGATCTTCAATATTAAGGGCGCGCTGCTAAAGTGGAGGGGAGACATTTTTGCCATAGCGTGTATTTTTACCACTTTAAGTTGAAGAAAAAAAAATATAGATGGTGCCAACATACTGTCAAAATAATTATTTTAATTACCAATGTCAACCAATCTAAAACTAAAAAAAAACAAGAAACAGTACTTAAAAGTAGAACATTACAACATCGTTTTGGACGGTTTTCGATGCTGTAATGAGTATATTGTTACAAAAGAATAGTAAAGTTAAAAATTTATAGCTGGAACTTTAAAATTTTGCTTGGGCCATCTAAAAGGCAATGCCTGAACTATTGTCGAAAGATTTGGTTGAAAAGACCGCTAAGGACATATTTTGATTCAGTATTATCTTCCTTGTTTCGTTTAATTAGCGATGGAATCACTTAAAAATTAGGTATTGTTCTTATAACGATCTCCACCAGGAGATAACGGAATTTCATCAATATTGGTTGCTTCAAAATTTGAAAGTTTCTTGTTTTCAAAAATTAATTTAACCTATTTATTCATAATATAAAGCAATGAAAATTGTCCATCTCCTTCATTGATCTTTCTTTATTAAAATTTCAAAAAAATTAAGTTCATATAACGTTTAGTTTTTAAATTCCGCAAGACAAACTAAAGGCTTATTTTTAACGTTATTTTAACTCCAACTTTTGCCGGTTTGTCAGCGCGCCCTTAAGCCCAAAAATAATTCTTAAAAGTGCTTGTATGGAAAATCGTCGTTTTTATTCATGTTGCAACTGCGCCTACAAAGCGAGTGAGATATAATATAATCGAAACTAGTTAAACAGAGATAGACAATGTGGTCGTTTTTTTCAAAAATGTAATTAAAAGAGATGTGTAAAATCGAATTTTGTTATTTTCTTATTCAAGTTGTCAGAAAACTGACGAAAGTCATAACATAGGTTATGATTTTTCTGACAGTTTTCAGAAAAAATGCAGTTTTCCACTGTTTTTTCGAATTTGATTATAAAGAGACATGTAAAACCGTATTTTTTATTAAAAGTGTCAGAAAAATCATAACCTATGTAACACTACCGTCAGTTTTCTGACAACTTGAATAAAAAAATAACAAAATTCGATTTTACACATCTCTTTTAATTACGTTTTTGAAAAAAACTACCATATTGCCTATCTCTGTCTAACTACTTTCGATTGTATTATATCTCACTCGCTTTGTAGGCGCAGTTGCAACATGAATAAAAACGACGATTTTCCATACAAGCACTTTAAAAAATTATTTCTGAGCTTAATTTACGAGTTATAGAAAAATTAAAAAAACAGAATTAATCGCTTTTACTTGCTCTATACATTGGTATTATCAAAAATTGAAAATTCAGATACAGTCTAATTCTTCATTTTTGGGTCGATGCGACCGGCTACAAATTAAAAAAATACTTGAATTAAATTACTTTGTTAGTACAAAATCATAATTACCGATAGCACAGCCGATGGTTAAAACAGTTACTGCAAGAGTCAACATTTCGAATGAAACTAATTTCATCAATTAATTTGCTACATATTTATACCAAAAAAAGGAACAATCGACTTTACACACTAGAGTTTTGGCGAATTTTATCAATAGTCGAAATTTCCAAAGTATGTACTTACTAATTTTTACGGAATTGTATAAAAGTACACAGACTCGGATTGACTTTAAAATATTAGTAGTATTCCGAATACCGTAGCCTACGAGGTACGTAGGTTATCTCATACTATCGTATGGGAAAGACACGGTGAAGTGAACTTTTGTGAAGTGTGTATATTGGCTGCTCACAATGAAGTATACAGTGAGATTTATTTAAGACTGGCCGTAGGATTTTACGTGTTAATTTTTAAATGCCTTGGGATATTTTATTCTAAGCGGAATATTTAAGGAATTTGTGCTATACAGTTGCAAGATGATATGAAGTATAACAACAATTCCAATTTATCCTCTTGTAAGTAACCAAATAGCTGCAAAAGAATAATTTTCGAACTTCGTTAACATGTTTTTTTGGTTAGTTTTTAATTTGTAGAAGGCTAAAATTTCACTTGACGTTTGTAGTTTACATCTGTTATACGTCAAGTAAAATTTCAGCCTTCTACAAATTAAAAAGTAACCAAAAATACAAGCTAAAGGAGTTCAAAAATTGTCTTTTTGCAGCTATTTGGTTACTTGCAGGAAAATAAATTGGAATTGTTCTTTAAAACATCTTTAAACAGTGATACAATGGTTACATCTCGGGTTGCCTAAAAACAGGCGCATCCTAAAAATCGGAATTATGCTCAAGTTTGAAATAAAAATTTACTAGGGAGGAGCCTTAAGGAGTGCATTTAAGTACCGAAATAGAAAAAATGTTTAAGGCTCCTCACTAGTAAAATCTCAGGCAATGTTAAAATTGCGCTATAAAGAATACTTTTTTAGCCCACATTTTTTAATTTGAAGTATATCTCGAAGTTTGTGCATATTTGTATAACCCATCGTACACTGGTGACTTCATGAAAATTTGAAAAAAGTATTAATTATTGTCTAATTAATTTATTTCTTTAAAATTTCCATGACTTTTTTCGCTATCTAAAATTCATTTTTTTATAACAAATTATATATCGATGGATAGCTTATTAATGTACTTAAATTGGTGACTTCTTGGATTTTCTTCAAAACCTTTGGTTTGTTAATAATTATTAATAAACAGAAATTAGTTGTCGCCAGTTTTAAGTTGTTTTCCTTTAGTCTTAAAGGGTTTTAGGCAACCAATTCTACTCATTTATCTGAGCTCTTGTCAACAAAAGATACAATACAACAAAATACAAGAGGGTCTAATAGGGGGTCATAAAAGCTTTTACTTCTATTTCTTTTACTAAAACGATAAATCCTTATTGAAATTTGAAATAAAAGTTAGAAATTAACATTTTATCAAATTTAATAGTCGACCGCTTTTATTAAATAAATGTTATAAATCGTAATCAAAATGTAGATACAAAATTTTTATAAGATTTTTATAAATTCAATTAAAATCTCTAATTTCAGGGATAAAAATTAAATTGCAATAATTTAATAAGTAGACGTTTATAACTTGTAATAATTACGTAATAGATACATTAATACTAATCTAAGATAATTATAAATTAGCCCCAAACTTTATTATTATTTTCTACCTGAAAAAAAGACAATTTTTAGAAGAGGATAAAAACGACCCGATCTATTACAATCTAAATCTAAATAAACAATACGGGATCTTGATTTTGAACATAAGTACCAAATATTGGTTTTACTACAGTTCATTTAGCATTAGACTCAGGACTAATTTGCCTAAAGTTGAAACCTTTGCTATTATGTAGTACTTATAGCCCTTATTATCATACTCAAAGTCCCCACCCCTCCGAGGGGGGAATACCACCAAAATTCACTGACTATTTAGTTTTCGAGATAATCGCATAAATATGATAAAAGTGCAAGTTCTGACATTCAAATCCAATTTTGGGGGTGTTCTCCCCTTCTCTGGGGAGAAGTTCTCTTCCCCGTGATGATGACTTTAAGTATAATAATAAGAACTATAAGTACTTACTAAACAATAGTAAAGGTTTCAGCTTTACGCAATTTTGTTCCGGGTTCATAAATGTAAAGTAGGAACGGAAAAACCACACATTCAGATTTTCTTTGATATTGTAAACATTTGTTTGTTTTTCTCTAGATCTGATAGGTAATGAATAATTTTCAATAACGTAAAATCGGACGCTCAGTATCACTTTGATCGCTAAATATAGTACTGCAGTACGCACCAAAGAAACTTTCAATAACATTTTTCTCTAAAACTGTTATACATTTTGAAAAATCGCAAATGAGATTTTTTCGTATAATTTTCTCCTCTTCAATTTTTGACTCTTTATAATTTTTCGTTTACTAACTGGTTTTCGAGATAATTGCAAAAATGTGATAACAAGTGTAATTTTTTTAATGTTTTTTGTTATCACGTACTGTCGCGTCGTCTGCGTTGATCTTTCGTAGTTAGACTGTTAGACAGATCAACGCCGGCGATGGTTGAACCGATTGACGGATTGAAAATTAAAAGAGCCTAATCGACGCATTTTTAAATTCTGAACAGAGTACTTACAATTTTGCAGTAAAACAATTAGGTTAGCCAATATTTTGCAGTAGTCTAGTTTTACATGGGAAAATTTTATATTCAAGATCAATATAACACGCCGTATAAGATTAATTTCTAATAAAAGACTTGTTTTTCTAAAGTTCTTTTAAAAAAATTTTCGAGGTCTCCGTTTACGCACTAATCGCAAATCCAAAATTTCTAGTAGCAACAGCAATGCACTCATAAATTTTTTTCTATTTGTAATTTTAATATTCACAGTTTCGTTTCTCCATCCTAAAATTTCTTTTGCTTTTAAAAATATAAATATATAGCCTGCAGCAACCAAAGGATTAAACACAATGGTTATTGCTTTTGGGTGCAGAGAGCCATAAAATTTTACCTAGAAAATAATCTTTACAGTGATACAATGCTTACATCTGGGGTTGCCTAAAAACAGGCGCATCCTCAAAATCGGAATTATGCTCAAGTTTGAAATAAAAATTTAGTAGTGAGGAGCCTTAAGTACCTTAAATGTACTCCGTACTGACGTGACAGATGTCATTCAGTGTTCCTCCCACCATTAACAAATAATATTCCTATCACATGACAAATCTTTAAAAAAAAATTTAATTTTTAATAAAATACCGAAATAGAAAAATATAGTATAGATATAGATAACACGTTTCATAAGGCTTGTTAAAGTAATCGTCCTTTAGGCACAGTATACTTATTTGCTACGCATACAGTAGGTACAGTAGTGACAACGCCATGGTTACCATTGTATTTCATGTCGCCAAAATCAGTGACCTTGAACACCGTCCGCCATTAATCGGATAGTATGAAGTATATAAGCGCGCGTAAATTCAAAATTATTTTTATAGGTTCTGTCAGCTGTCACTGTTATTTTTATATCTATTTGTAAAGGGTAGCATAAATAAGTATCTGAATGTATTGAAATCATGTTTCATTAGTACAAGGTACCTTCCGTTTCGGTTTTTGATGCAAATAAAAAATATTTAATTTATAAAAAATATAATAATAACGTGCACATTCGATTTGTCATTCATGCTCGTTCATGCCTGTTCATGCCGACATAAAATTTATAAAAAATAGTTGCCTGGTTTCTTTTATCATAGGTGACTATATTGAATGTGCACTGCATTCAACAATAACCCGCCATTTAACGGATAGTACAAATTCACGCATGATGCGAATTTATAAAAAATAGTTGCCTGGTTTCTTTTATCATAGGTGACTATATTGAATGTGCACTGTATTCAACAATAACCCGCCATTAATCGGATAGTACAAATTCACGCATGCGCAAAACAATATTAGCGACACAATTTTTGCACGTCGGCACTACTGTATGCGTAGCATATTATTATACTGTGCTTTAGGGCCGTATTACATGAACTAACTATTTAGTAACTGTTAGTTACTAACTTGGTTACTAAATGAACTGAAGGAGCAAAAACACGGGAATGTAAGCTTTAACGTCAACGTCAAAATTTCTCCGCCCATTTAGTAAACTTGGATGTAAAATTGTTCTAATTTGTTTCTAGGGTATTTACTAAAACTGCGCAGTGACGATTTTAGTCTTTTAAATGTAATTTTTTGATTACAAAAAAGTTGATAGATTTTTATTTAAAATTCTTACCCCTAATTACTTTCGGACTTTCCAAGTTAGCTATTGTATTTGAAAGTTAAGCAGGATGTAATATAAATTTTTACTTCAAAACCAAACCTTTTCGTTATTTAAATTCTTTGTGTTCCTACACAATTGATATTTTTACCTGTAAATGATTGTTGCCTATCTACCTAGTAGTGTATAAATAATAATACCTACGACAAGTTAGAAAACAAATTTTAAATTTACTACAATCCACTAGAGAGACAGAGATGCAGAATCCAGCTTCGGCGTGATCGTTCCAACACCGTTTGTTTTCAGGAGTTCAAAGTTGCTCACGAAAAACTGGTCTAAACTAACTAGTAACTAAAATTTTAGTATCATGTCATACAGGAAATATGCATTCAGTACTAACTTTCGACTGAATAACCGCGCGCCGATTAAGTGACTAACTAGTTAGCAAGATAGTTAGTGAATGTAAAACTGCCCTTAGAAAACTCGCCGCAAGCGGCTCTTTTTCTAAACTTGGACTCGTATACCTTAGATGCCTTAGATACATAAGATGCCTTATGAAACTAGTGCTCTAATATACTATTAGATACTTATCAAAATTATTGGAATACTATCTATTATCAATTTTCAAATCTGTATAACAAAGTACGTACTTGATATTTTCAGAAATACTTCACCGTGTCTTTCCCATACGATAGTATGAGATAACCTACTTACCTCGTAGGCTACGGTATACGGAATACTGGAATACTCCTAATATACAATTCCGTAAAAATTAGTAAGTACACACTTTGGAAATTTCGATTATTGATAAAATTCGCCAAAACTCTAGTGTCTAAAGAAGATTGTTCTTTTTGTTTTGGTATAAATAAGTAGCAAATTAATTGATGAAATTAGTTTAATTCGAAATGTTGACTCTTGCAGTAATTGTTTTAACCATCGGCTGTGCTATCGGTAATTATGATTTTGTACTAACAAAGTAATTTACTTCAAGTATTTTTTTAATTTGTAGCCGGTCGCATCGACCCAAAAATTATTAATGGAGAGAATGCAAACGCTGGTCAGTTCAAGCATCAAGTTTCATTGAGAATACCCAGCAATAATCTTCATTTCTGCGGTGCCTCAATAATTAGTTCTCAATGGATTTTAACAGCTGCTCATTGTGTTTCAGGGTAACTAAGTGATAAAAATAACAATTTTTATAACTTAAATTTGACTATTTCTTATTTTATTTTAGTCGTGCACCATCGAGCATCACTGCCGTTGTAGGTACCATTTATTTGAATTCCGGCGGAATGGGATATAGTATAGTTCAAATTACAAGCCACAACGGTTACAATCCACAAACTAATATTGACGATATAGCAGTTCTTAGAACCACTGGTAACATTCAGTTTGACAGTTCAGTTAGTTCCATCGCTTTGGCAACCATTTCACTTTCTGGCGTACCGGTAACTTTATCCGGTTGGGGTCGTACAACATATCCATCATCCGCTCTTCCAAACATTCTTCAATATATTAATTTACAAGCCATCAGTGTTGCCGAATGTCAAAGAAGAATGCCAGGATATCCAATTTACAATACTCATCAATGCACAAGTTCGCCACTCTTTGAAGGAGCTTGCGAAGCTGATTCTGGTGGCCCGTTAATTTATGGTTCTCAACAAATAGGTGTTTTATCGTGGGGCATTCCTTGCGCTAAAGGCAGTCCTGATATATTTACAAGTGTTGCTGCTTATCGCAGCTGGATAAGAAGTGAAACTGGTGTTTAAATATTTTTCTGATTAATAAAATGTACTTTGTATTTTAATTAGTTTTTCTTTTTCTATTTTTTCTATTTTGCAATGATTTATTTTAAAAATTGATTCTAAAAAATCGTGTTAGAGAATTTTATTGCTTAAATTCTTAAGTTGGTCCTACTGACAGTTGACGTTTATTTAAACTTTTAAGATTTTACCAAGAGATGGAGGTAAAGTTTGTTTGATTTTAATATTTTTAAATTTAATACTAATCAATTTACGTAAAAATTACATTATTCCTGTGGTATTTATTACTTAATAAGCATTTTTTGTAATTATTTTTTAAAATTAAGAATAATTTTTTCATAATTGATTTGTATCATTTATGTCAAAATAATTATTTTAATTACCAATGTCAACCAATCTCAAACTAAAAAAAACGAGAAACAGTACTTAAAAGTAGAACATTACATCATCGTTTTTGATGGTTTTCGATGCTGTAATGAGTATATTACAAACGCAAAATAGAAAAAAATAATTATAAAATAGAGGTTCTAAATTTGTACAATGACTGCAGTTGATTGCCTATGACTGCAATGGCTGCCATTGATTGCAGAGATGACTACCGTTGACAGCTCAATTTTTGTACATTGAATGCAGAGAGTGCATAACCCATCATAAAACACTAAAAAAATACTGTAATTTTTATGTAGGTAAATTTATTAGATATTAAAATCAAACTTTTAAATTTGTGTTGATAAACAAAATATAGCTCCATCTCTTGGTAAAATCTTAAAAGCTTAAATAAACGTCATTGAATAAATATAAAGAATATTATAGAATATAAAGATCCAGAAGGAAGGTTAGCCACCGTTGCTTATAAGAGAAAATGCAACGGAAACAACATTTTGGAAAACTATGGATGACTCATTCGTTTCGTCAAGTTTACATTATTTTTGGCTGTCATGATCTTTCCTTATAAGTGGGAATATAAGCAATCATTTTTATTGGAGAAATTGATCGGAAATCGCTATATTTAGAAAACCATTGCGATCCGTATTATTAGTTAAAATGGCTCTTTTCTGTTAGAGTAGCGGCTGTTTATTCAATGATAAACGTCAACTCTCAGTAGAGCCAACATAAGAATTTAACCAATAAAATTCTCTACCACGATTTTTTAAGAATCAATTTTTAAAATAAATCATATTAAAATAGAAAATATAGTATAAAAGTCCGTTTACATTAAACGACAACATTGCTGGACTTGTTCAAGTTTTTACATTTACACCCTTCGATGTTTGTGTACGATTAGTCTGATACAAATCAAATAATAATAAATTACTGAAGACAGATGAGTATGTCCATCTAATGTATTTGGTATGTCAGACGGCTAGACGAAACATATAAATTTGAAGCAAGTGGCGGCGATTTAATAGTATATTGTGTTATTAGCATTAAAAGTAATACTTTGTTTGGCAAGCAATTTTTGCATTTGCAAGGCGAAGCGAAGCTTCCTCGAACAAGTGAAGCATTTTTAGCCTAATAACTTTTGTTTAAAACATTTCTTCAAAAAATTGATAATAAAAAAGTTATAGCCTCTTGTTGCGTTACTTTTTCTCCACCCTGTATTTAACCAAAGTTGATTATATGAATTATATCATCTTTGATTTAACCAATAGGTGTTTTGACTTGATTACTCGGTTAATAATAATAATTTATTATTGTTCTATTCGCCTGTTCTAGGCAAGAGATGATGAAAACCGATTTCTAGGCTAAAAATAGGTTAATACTTAATAATGATAACATGATAAGTTCTTGTGCTAGTAGTGAAAGAGATTATTCTCTGAAGTCTCAATTTGAAAAATTGAATAATATAGAAGTACAGCTCTGTAGATCTACGTAAAATTTCAAGTAGGTATTTTGTTACTGATATGAAAATTAATAATCGATACTCCATTAATTTTTAGTACAGATCAATCAAATTGACAATTTTTTAAAATAAATATTGCAATTAATTATAAACAATAAACTTATAAAAACTCTTCTAATTATGGCGTTTTCAATTGGTTGCACTTTTATTTGCACTACAACAGTTTCACGTGTTTTATTGCTGTTACCCCGCACCAGTGCACTCGCCTATATTGCAACACAGATCTCTGATGGTGAGCGGTTTGTTTGCACAGGTTTGGCCACGCCCTTTTATTAATTTAAATACGTTTACTACTGCGTTGGTGGGGATAAACACCAATTTAGGTATCTGCGCATTCCCACGGCTCACCAACGTAAATCTGTCTTGCAGTACCTGTGTAAAACAATCACGTGACAGCACTCAAACGGTGCCATTGCGTGCAGAACTGCACTGGCTTCGAAAACTCTATAAGATCGTACTTAGTTAACCTCCTATACTCTGTTACCAGACGTTAAAGATGAGCTGTGTTAATTATTGTGTTTCAGAAGATTGACACTATCCCAAAAAATTAATACAGGGTGGTTACCGGATCTCTCGGTCATACAGATTTAACATGTAAAAACATACTTTGGTAATTTCCTGCTTCCCAATATATTTTAGAAATAAAATATGCAAATGAAAGTTTTAGAGAATCAAATTCTGTATCTAAATGAATAAACAAAATTAATTTTGGATGCTTTATAACGCCAGAAATTTATTTGGAAAATTCCAAAAATTAGCAAAAATAGCGATAGCAAAGCGAGATCATGGGGATCTCGCTTATTTGCAGAGTTAGAGAATTGGTTGAATGGGAGAAAATAATCCTTAGCTTATGTCAAAGTAAAATCTCAAAACAAAATCTACCCCTTCCCTTCGTCTGCGTGATATGATTGAAAACATCAAAACTGCCGTTTCTAGCGTCGTTATTTGAGAAAATAACAAAAATATAAAAAGACTCTCTGTCAAAGCAATTTTTACTCTATTTTAGAATAGTTCTACTAAGCAACATTGAATTACAATTTTTTTTGGGCGCCATTTTGAATATTCAAATTATCGCATTGGACATAAAATCCCGATTTCAAAAATATCAGACGTGAACGTAAAAAGGATTTACGATGGCTAAACTTGAGTGCGTGGTGGTTCGAGAAAAGACTTTAAGAACGTATTAACTTAAGTATAAGACCACAAAATAACTCATTAACACATAAAGTAAATTTTATTAATTAGAAAAGTATTTAAACGCCAGTAGCACTTCTTATCCAGTTGCGATAATAAGCAACACTTGTAAATATATCAGGACTGCCTTTAGCGCAAGGAATGCCCCACGATACAATACCTACTTGTTGAGAACCATAAATTAACGGGCCACCAGAATCGCCTTGGCAAGCTCCTTGTCCGACTGGCGAAATTGTACATTGATGAGAAACGAAAACTGGATATCCTGGCAAACTATTTTGACATTGGGCAACACTAATTGCTTGTAAATTAATATATTGAAGAGTGTTGGGGAGAACGGTTGATGGATAACTTGTAAGACCCCAACCGGATAAAGTTACCGGCTGACCAGCAGGAAGTATAGTAGTTGCCAAAGCGGTGGCATTAACTAAACCGCCAAACTGAATGTTGCCGTTGACTCTAAGAACTGCTATATCGTTTAAATTATTTTGTGGATTGTAACTGCTGTGACTTATAATTTGATATATATCATACGCCACTCCACCAGAATTCAAATAAATGGTGCCTACAACGGCAGTCATGCCGGATGGTGATGAACTAAAATAAAATATTAAAAAATGACATTATAAAAATTGCTATTTTTTATCAGTTAGTTACCCATAAACACAATGAGCAGCTGATAAGACCCATTGGGAACTAATTACTGAGGCACCGCAGAAATGGCTATTTCTTTGTCTCAACGAAACTTGATGCTTGAACTGACCAGCTTGTGAATTCGCTCCACCAACAATTTTTGGCTCGATGGGAACGGCTACCAATTAAAAAAATAATTTAAGTAACTTATTTTGTAAATACAAAGTCATAATTACCGATAACACAGCCGATGGTTAAAACAATTATTACTGCAGTAGTCAACATTTGGACTGGATATATTTTCATCATAATAGGTACTTAGTTTGCTACTATTTATATCGAACAAAAAGAACAATTGATCTTAGACACCATAATATTAATAAAGTATTTATTATTTATACTAAAGAGTTTTGGCGAATTTTATCATCAATAATCGAAATTTTTAAGAGATGTACTTGTACTTACTGATTTTGAACGAAATTGTATAAAAACACACAGGTCCGGATTCACTTTAAAATATTAATCCGTATACGCACTGATTATTTCATTATGGTCTTACCTAGCCTACTATCGACTATCGTATAGTAAAGACACGGTTAAGCAAGTAATGGGATGGAAAAAATTTTGAGATAGCACCGGATTTATCTGAAGTTCCTCGAGACGATCTAGACCATTTCTAGAACAAAATATGCTGTGTCAACACAAGAGGTTCCGATTGAGTTTGTTATTCTAAGACCAAAACGGTTAAAAAACAAAAGAATACTATCCATATATTTAAAACGCCAAGCCTTTTCTTATTGATATATAATAATAGCCTACTTCTACTGGACCGATTTTGATAATTTTTTTTTAAATTGAAGCTGTCGACCCACAGATATGTCAGCACTAATTTTTTCTTCAAATTACCAATTTCATACATTTTTTTAAATAATAAATTATTATGAGTATTAATCTTATCTCCCCACTTTAACAAAGTTCGATAACGTTAAATGACGGACACGCCTATTTCGAACATTTAACAACAAAGAATCATCGGTGTAAGTAGTAAGTGCATTACAATCATTTTTGAAAATTTATTTTCTTTAACACATTCTTCTTTACAACTACTTCGTCGAATTTCGACGGGGGTGTCCGCTCGTACATTTTTATATCACCGATTACTTATTTGCAGAGTTAGAGAATTGGTTAAAGAAAAAAAAGATCCGTGGCTTATGTTGGAACAAAATTTACCCCCTCCTCGCGTTTCCGCGATATGATTGAAATATCAAAAGTACCGTTCCTTGCGTCAGGTCCATGTCGCTGCTCCCCCCCATTTTGATTTTTTGATCCAAAATAGTCTCGTTC
Source organism: Malthinus seriepunctatus (assembly GCA_963924605.1). Taxonomy (NCBI): domain Eukaryota; kingdom Metazoa; phylum Arthropoda; class Insecta; order Coleoptera; family Cantharidae; genus Malthinus; species Malthinus seriepunctatus. The sequence goes on along the minus strand of OZ004603.1, from coordinate 31,380,436 downwards.
GTTTGTGCTTCTATTCCCGTCGTTTGTGCTCATCTCCCTTCAAAGTTATTTACAATAAGCAATTGGGAGGCTTAATCGTTTGTGCTTCGTTTGTACAAGTTTGTGCTCTGAACCCCGTCGTTTGTGCTCACCCCGTTGCCGAGTTACCGTGGGAAAGGGCGGGAGGGAGGCCGGAGACATTCTAGCCCCCCCCCCTTTTTGAATTTCGTATTCAAAATAGGCTTAATCGTTTGTACTTCGTTTGTGCTTTGGATCCCGTCGTTTGTGCTTTCCCCGTTACCAAGTTACAGGGGGGGGGGGCTGGAGACGTGCTAACTTAAAATAAATTAAATAAATTGCATTTCTACTACTTAACCTATCATTATAATGTATTAACGTTTATTAAGGTTTGTGTTATTTGCAGTTAACACAAGATACACAACAATGTTAAAATAAATATGTTGTAAAACTATTCAGTAAGCACTAAAATAAATTTAGATTATGAATAATTAATTCACACCTATTTTCTATCTAAAAAGAACTCTTTCTCTCTCGTAATCATTTAAAAACATCTTTTATTTATTTGCACTCACATATATTCCTATATACTAACTAACCATTCAATCTGTATAACAAACTTCAAAAGAACATTAACATACTAATTTTTTAATTTTCAAAGAGTTATTGCTAATTTTACCGGCCTGGGGGGGGTTTTGGCATGTCTTCAGCCCTCGTGAGGCGAGTACAAACGCCAAAGTTGGAAGCACAAATGTGCACAAACGAAGTACAAACGACTAAGCCTATTTTGAAACTGAAATTCCAAATGGGGGGACTAGCATGTCTCCAGCCCCCCCCCTCCACTGCAACTCGGTAACGGGGAGAGCACAAACGACGGTATCCAGAGCACAAACGTGCATAAACGAAGTACAAACGATTAAGCCTATTTTGAAACCGAAATTCCAAATGGGGGGGCTAACATGTCCCCCCCCCCATTGGTCCTGGTAGTACCTATGTAAAGCAATCACGTGACTGCACTCAAATGGTGCCACACCACCCATTACAGAACCGTACTGGCTCAGTTGCGATTACTTTACTAACCACCTACACTGTTGCCAGACGTTAAATGAGCTGTGTTATTATTATTAAAACTATCACAATATACTGCCTTTACTACAATGTTTCAGAACATTGACACTGCCCGAAAAAACTAATTTGTGGGAGTAAGAGCATTTAAGGCTGCAGCAAAAGATCTAGCTATGTAATTTTTTGGTTTCTTTAAACAGTTAAGCAAATAAGTCCTTATTCGCAATGAACGTAAACGTATGTAAGAACTTACGTAGTACATCTGTGGAAATCAGTACGTATTTGTGAAAATGTGAAAACTAAAAGTTTAATTAAAAATAAGAAATTTTTTTTTTCAAATTTCCAAAAATACATATAAACTGATTTCCACAGATTTACGTAAGCTCTTACGGTCGTTTACGTTCATTGTGAATAAGAACTAATTGGTGAACATCAAATTGCAAAAATTACTGACGGTGGCAATAGTAGTAACTAATAACGCTTCCATCAATCCCTAAACCATATACAGGCTGTCTCACGAAATCGGCGCAGCATTGGGATATCGGAAACTATAAGAGATACAAAGTCGGTTAAATGGGGAAAAAACTTTTATATTGTGTGCCCATTTTGAAAGTGTAATTAGATTTTCCAAAATTATCATAGCCAACTAGATATGAGGTAAAAACTGAAAAAGTGCGTATTTTTCTTTTGCTAATAACTTCTAAAGTAATGGAAATATAAAAAAATAGTTCAAATAAAAAAAATAGATATTTCTAAGCTTTAGTCAGTGGCGTAGCAAAAAAATTTTTTTAGGGCTTAATTTGAAAGATATGACACAAACTTACCTTTTTTTAAATACAAACACTATTTTATTTTAACTTTAAAAAAATGCTTATTTTTTCTCTTTTCAACGATATGTAACAATCAATAATACAATTTCTTGTTTTTTTTCAAAAAAAAATTTTCTTATTTTTTCAAAAATTCTGTTCAAGTCGACTGGTACAGGTTACTGACATAAATTATTTTTTTACAAATGGTAATTTTAATAAAAAAATGTACCTGTACAGTCGACTTGAAGAGAATTTTTGAAAAAATAAGAAAAAATTTTTTTTTGAAAAAAATCAAGAAATTGTATTATTGATTGTTACATATCGTTGAAAAGAGAAAAAAATAAGCATTTTTTTAAAGTTAAAATAAAATAGTGTTTGTATTTAAAAAAAGGTAAGTTTGTGTCATATCTTTCAAATTAAGCCCTAAAAAAATTTTTTTGCTACGCCACTGACTAAAGCTTAGAAATATCTATTTTTTTTATTTGAACTATTTTTTTATATTTCCATTACTTTAGAAGTTATTAGCAAAAGAAAAATACGCACTTTTTCAGTTTTTACCTCATATCTAGTTGGCTATGATAATTTTGGAAAATCTAATTACACTTTCAAAATGGGCACACAATATAAAAGTTTTTTCCCCATTTAACCGACTTTGTATCTCTTATAGTTTCCGATATCCCAATGCTGCGCCGATTTCGTGAGACAAGCCTGTATAATAGTGAGCCCGAACACCCGTATGGACGAATTCAGGAAAGTCAGCAAGGTTGCATTTTTATTTACACTATGAAGGAAATGTCAAAATAAAACTGGTGGAAAAACGGCATCTTGGCGAAGGTGGCGAGCACCCCTGAAAAAAAATGACCCCGTGGTAGTTCACGAAAAGACTGTTTGAATGAAAGCCCAAAAAATGACTCATTGAAATATAAAGTAAGTTTTATTAGAAAAATATTCAAACACCAGTAGCACTTCTTATCCAGCTGCGATAAGCAGCAACACTTGTAAATACATCAGGATTGCCTTTAGCGCAAGGAATGCCCCACGATACAATGCCAACTTGTTGAGAACCATAAACTAACGGGCCACCGGAATCGCCTTGGCAAGCTCCTTGTCCTCTCGGCGAACTTGTACATTGATGAGTATTGTAAACTGGATATCCTGGCAATCTTCTTTGACAATCGGCATAACTTATTGCTTGTAGATTAATGTATTGAAGATTGTTTGGAAGACCAGATGATGGATAACTTGTAAGACCCCAACCGGATAAAGTTACAGTCTGGCCACCAGAAAGTGTAGAGGTTGCCAAAGCGATGGTACTAATTGAGCCGCCAAGCTGGATGTTACCGTTGACTCTGAGAACTGAGACATCGTTTACATTATTTTGTGGATTGTAACCGCTGTGGCTTATAATTTGAGATATACCGTATCCAATTCCACCAGAATTCAAATAAATAGTACCAACAACTGCAATGATGCTCGATGGTGGTGTACTAAAAGAAAATATTTCAAAAAAATTATAAAAGTTGCTATTTATCAGTTAGTTATACCCTGGAACACAATGAGCAGCTGTTAAAACCCATTGGGGACTAATTACTGAGCCACCGCAGAAATGGCTATTTCTGTTGCTCTGTCTCAACGAAACTTGATAAGGAAACTGACCAGCTCGGGCATTCACTCCTCCAACAATTTTTGGGTCGATGGGACCGGCTACACATTAAAAAATAATTTAAGTACATCATTTTTTGTAAATCATAAGTCATATTTACCGATTGCACAGCCGATGGTTAAAACAATTACTGTAATAGTCAACATTTCGAATGAAACTATTTTCATGAAATAGTTTGCTACTATTTATACCGAAAGAAAAGAACAATTGACCTTAGACACCATAAGTGTTTACTATTTACTTTGAGTTTTGGCGAATTTTATCAGCAGTCAAAATTTCCGAAGGATATACCGATTTAACAAAATCGTATTAAAACACACAGGGTCGGTTTGACTTTAAAATATTATTCCGGACTAATTGTCTTATTATAGTAATGCCATCACCTAGCCTAATATTTTAATGGAAAGACACGCTGAAGTGTTGTCCATATGTCCATCACTAACCAATTTTGAGTACCATGCACTCATAAAAATTCTCCCCAAAATTTCTCTGCTCTGAATACGGTCCTGCTGAAATTTCAAGTGTATGGTGAAACAACCTTTATTGAAATTAGGTAATGAAACGACCGAAAAATAATTGTGTCGACTATGATTAGATCTTTTCTGTGAGGACAAGGTATAGATACTCCAGTAATTTGTTTCACAATACCAAGGTGATACGACTGATAGATGATAGTGATAACTGGTACTGGTGAAAAACAAAAGCTACTTATAATTTTAATTTGGTGAACTGTTTTAACTCTTGACCAAAAACAGGAACGAATATAAAATGGATCAAAGGAGTACATCCCAATCTCAAGTATGACTTCTTCCATCGGATTTTAACATCTTAGAAGTCATCAAGCAAGCGTGCGAAGAGATAAATAAACGGAAAATCTTAAAGATCAGGTGGTGTTTCGGCAGAACTGATTAAAAATTAAAGTCCTGGAACCTACCTACTATCAGAATTTTTCTGTCTCAAATATTAAAAACACTTTCCATTTAAAAGCATCGAAAATGCATTTGCATTAGGGTGTGCGCAAACTAGAAGTTTTGATCATAGAGTTTACATAGAGTTGTTTGAAATTTCAGCTAGAATCATATGTCCCTACAAGGGTGCAATATGCTCTATGCTCTCAGCTTTAAATTTGAGTACCCCAGAACGCTGTGGTCTATGCTATGCTCTAGACTCTATGCTCGAATCTTTTAATTTGCGCACACCCTTAGAGAAAAAAGGCAAAACCTGAAACTGAACGATTTTTATTTGATTTGATTTTGATGACAAAATCAAGAATTCCAGCACCTACTGTCTATATCGTGGAAAAAAATAAACAGTAAGTTTTGAAAACGCCAAAAGCTTAAGACAGAGCCATAGTATCTCTCCAACAGCTTTCAAAATTTAGTTAGAGCTAGTCATGAAAAGATGAAAGGAAAATGTGATAATATGATTACGAAGATGTGGAAAACATAACGAGAAAACTAATCGAGGAATACCACGAATGTTGGGAGGGGGGGGTAATCATAATCAAAGACGAATGTCTTTTGCAGCTAATGTTCGTTTTTTGTATCCCAAGCGCCAACGCTGTCTGTCTGTCCTGTCAATCGCCTTCTTGCAGGCTCTTCTTTTCATACCTACTTTCTTTCACAACATCCTGATGCAGTGACGTAAATAACCGGCCCGCGTTGCGGGAAGGCCGCAGGATAGAAAGGTCCCCAGAAACATCGTTTAATATGAAATTTAATTATAAAATTCATTTGTTGTTAAATAAAATGATTATTAACGGGAATGGGTAGGGGCCCCACTCTTGATTTTGCGGGAGAGCCCCCAAACACTTAATTACGCTACTGTCCTGATGCCATCATCGAGGTTAATCTAGGTTACAACTACCCTATAAATGGTAGCTGATCACTGTAGCTGACTCGTCAGCCATCTTGAGTCTATGTCAAAGTGACGTTTAATGTAAAAAAATATACAAAAATAGTAATCAACCAGTGAACTGTTTTATCAGCCTTATGCAAATGTCACTTTGACGTGGGACCCAAAATGGCTGACGAGTCAGCTGCCTTTTATAATAGTGGCTATAATCTAGGACCTAGAATCTAGGTAGTCTTTCTCTCCCCCTTCTCTGACAGGGTACCCAACAACAAAGATCTGTGGCTATATGTTCTTTCATTCTCATCACGGATCTGGAACCAAGCAGAAGATGGTATGTCAAGAAATGGACTTAGAATCTGGGTGTGCCAGTGCCTTATCAGTCAAAAAGTTGGTGAAACTGGGCCAGTCTTGAACTCGGTGTGAATCGAATACGTGTTTCGCATTTTGCTGCACGTATAGAGATAGTCGGATATAGTTCCAGGTAGCTTAATTTAAGATAGGTTGGGTCAGGTCAGGTCCCACATATTATTTAGTAATTTAAAAGTTTGTGAAGATACAAATGAAAATATAAGGTAATTAAAAACAACTCATTGACATGCTAAAATTTTATTATTTATACACCAGTTATGGTATTGATCCAGCTACGATAAGAGGCAACGCTTGTAAAAACATCAGGAAGACCCAAAGCGCATGGAGTACCCCAAGATACAACACCAACTTGTTGAGAACCATAAACTAATGGGCCACCGGAATCGCCTTTGCAAGCTCCTTGTCCTTTTGGCTCAGTTGTACATTGATGAGTTTGGAAAACTGGACGTCCTGGTAATTGTTGTTGACATTGAGCTACAGTAAGAGCTTGTAAATTAATGAATTGAAGATCATCTGGTGTTACATTTGGTTCATAACTTGTAAGACCCCATCCAGATAAAGTTAAACTGACACCACCTGGAGGAGCACCAGTAGCTAAAGTGATGGCTTTAACTGTGGCGCTGAATGCAATGTTAGCAGTTACTTTAATAAGTGCGATATCATTTTCATTATTTGTTTTATTGTAAGCGTTGTGACTTAAAACAACAGATACACCATAGCCTAATCCACCAGAATTCAAACTATTGGTACCAACAACTACAACGACGTCAGATGGTGTGACACTAAAAAAATTAATAATAAATTAAAATTGTAAAAATTGCTGGTTATTATTAGGTATATACCCTTGAATACAATGGGCAGCAGTTAAAATCCATTCGTCGCTAATGATTGACGCACCGCACAAATACCAATTATTGTCGGGTTGTCTCAGTGAAACTTGATATGGAAACTGACCAGGAGCTGCGGTCATGCCACCAATAATTTTTGGTTCAATTGGACTGGCTACAAATTAAAAATACAAATTATGTAGATTATTTTTCTAATACAAAGTTATAATTACCAATCGCACAGCCGATGGTCAAAACAATTACTGCAAGAGTCAACATTTTGATTTAAAGTGTGTTTTCATCAAATAATTTGCTACTATTTATATCAAATTTAAAGCGCAATTGACCTTCATCATTTTCGTATATTTTTGCAAATTTTATCAATAGTTAAAATTTCCTAAGGAATTATATAAAAATTTGCAGGTCCGGCTCCAATAGCTTATCGAACAATAGTATTCCATTGTGAAAATTTTAAGAAGTTCATACATCCTCATTTTATAAACTATTAAAATTGCTCCATACACTTCAAAGAGCTGCAGAGATAGCTTCCGAGCTTTTTAAAAAAAAAATCGGTCTTCTGGAGCACACGAGAACTCCTCGAGCGAAAAAATACCAACTCGGGGATTACCATCAAAAAGAGCTTCATACTTATGAACAACAATCTGTCATTACTAGAAATTAAAGAGGAAGAAAGAAATTTATGGCTTACAGTTACATCAGAGTTTCCTATTTTGCTTTTAAGGCTTCTTCTTTACAAAAACTTAATCTGTACTTGAAAAAATAGATCCAGTTCTGTAGGTACGACGTCAAATTTCAAGTAATTTCTTAAACATTGATTAATAAATTAAATGTAGGTATATTGAATAGATTTTTGTTTAGTGATAACTGATAACGTACTTCATTAATTTCATCTGCAAATACATAAAATTGATAATTATTATAAATAAATATTGGCATTGTAAACAATCAACTTATAAAATTAATTTTATTAAAAATAGAGACGCCCAAAGACTTAATTTCTAATCTAATCGCTTTTTGAAATCATTTCAAAATTGCCTGCTCAATCAAAAAGTGTTTTTCCCTTCATAGTACTAGATCGAGTTCGGTAGAAATTTCAGTTTCTTCGGTTAATTGTACTATCATTTTCTTAAAGAATAAGGTACTCCAGGAAATTTATCTTTAAACACCAAACTGGCGATAATAAATAGCAAGCACTACTTTAAATTTTTATTTCAATAAACTGTTTTAACCATAGTTGTAACTATTTTCTTGCAATTTGACAAAACTAGAATATACTGTGGTGTTCCACAAGCTAAAACTTGCGAATTGTGGTTACTCCTTGTTATAATATTTACATAATTTGTTTTACACTATTAAATAAAAACAAACTTCAAATTATAAAGAACATCATAACTTAATTACTATATCGTTATACAATAAGTATTTTATTTCTATTGTACATTACTATTTTTAATAGGTTCAGTAAATTCACAACAATATTAAAGATTTTAAAAATCATTTTAAATAAACAAAAGTAATCATTAAATTCATAATAAAGAAAACAAATAACATTAATTAAAAATTAAATATTTATATCAAAAAAAAATATAAATAAAAATATAAACGAAATTTAAAAAAAATTAATTTAAAGATGGCGTTATATTGTCGCACCATTGTACATCTATATTTGGCCATTTTGTTTGTAAACACATTAACATAGGATTAGATTCAGAAGTGGAACGATAATTAGATTCGAGCAAAATTGCAGATCCAAAATGATAGTGTACCTTTAAAACAACAATTAATTTCCACATACTTCAATTGGAAACCAACTCACCTCCTTATTCACATTACTTTGAGCTAAACCATTATAATGAATAAGTTGAAATATATCGGGTGTCGAAGATTCTTCAATTGGAAAAAATTCGTCCATAAACGGATTTAATAAAATAATACCTAAATTTTCATTATCTAGTTTTTTTGTCATTATATCGACACTGAAAATAATTTTACATGAATTATAAATTATTTTGATAAATAAAACGTACTATTCTTGATCACTAACGAGGTCTAGTGCTGCTAAAACGTCTTGCAAACTCGAACTGCTTATAAAATTGTTATCGTGTGGATCAAAGCTTTTAAACACTCTTCTCGCTTGTTCACTTTTAGTTTCGGGGCTCACTAATTTTCTATCATCGCTAAATAACACTAAAATAAAGAATATAATCTCAAAACAACATTTAAAAAAAAGTTAAAATTTTTTTTTTAAATTGCTTCCATCAGGCATCGAACCTGGGACTACTGCTTGTAAGCAGAATTTTTAGGTATTAACAAACTGTCTAAAATACTTATTTCATTTTGTTTAACTTGGCATAAATTTAAAATATAGATTATTTTATATCTTCAGAAAGTTAATTTTACGAGCTTTCAAAATATTGAAAAATATACAGAGTGTTCCATTTAAACTAAGAAGTTTGATCCCATTTCCGGTTAAACCGGAAGTGAAAATATAAAGTGTTTGGTATCGTGTAATAGCTAATTTTACGAGCTTTCTAAATATTTAAAAATATACAGGGTGTTCCAAAAAAAATTGATATTTTTGTAATTTCCGGTTTAACCGGAAGCGTTTTGTTAACCGGAAATAGTGTAAAATAATAGATATTCATGGGATTGATAAATATATCCATTTTCAAGTTTTCATTTTTATAACAAAATAAATTAGAGATTTTTGAAGTTTTGATATTCAAAAAATCATTACTCAAAAACGGCTCGAGCGATTTTGATAAAAATTTATATTTTGATAGAGAGTTACGTGGTCTATAATATACTCAAATTTGTTGAAATCTGCCAGACTAGTTTTTGAGAAAATCCATTTCAAAATTTTGACCTACTTTGACCCCTTAAAGGTAGGCAATTTTGAAACAATTTTAAAAATTTACTTGTTTAGAACGAAAGCCGTATATTTTAGCTGTACAATATCGTTTTGAAATTTTTATAATAATAATTACCAAGCAAGTTATAAGAGAAAAACTACAAAATGGGACAATCGTTCTATTGGCCGCCATTTTGAATTAAAAAATTTGAAAATTTTTTTTTTTAATTAGGGCTCAGATGTGCTATCTTATAGCGAGGTAAAATTGAATTTGGTCCCAATTTGCAAATATGCGCCAAAAATAACCACTATATTTTTGGACACCCTGTATAGATTTCTTATAAAAGCTTAGTTTGCCGATGAAATAATTGTAAAGTGGCTAAAACGAATTTTATCAAAATCGGTTCAGTAGTTTTTGCCCCACAGCCCTAACAGACAGACGGACATTTCAGTTCAAAAAATCGAAAAAATATTTTTTGCATTTTTGGAATCAAAACGTCGAGAAATGCAATAAAAAAAATTCTTATTATTATTTTTTATCGATTATAACTTTTTGATGGATTGGAAAAAGTTAAAAATAAAGTTGGGAAACTCAAGACAGTTAACGAATACATTTAACCTCTAGACATGCTTCAGTGGGTTAAGACTTCTACAAAATAGTTTGTAATAGGTAAAATAAACACTTGAAGTAGTCATCATTTTTACTGATACACTCAATTACGCTTATTAAATTAAGATCATTATCAGTATTTAAAAATATTTTTTTGTTTCATCCTTCAAGTGTTTATAGCATTATTTATCATTACTAATATTGAAATATAAAATATTAAAGGTATCAGTTCGATTATAAGTTAATTTGGTCGCATATTTAAAAATTTCTTTTCCAAACACAAACCTGTTAAATGTGTTTCAGATCCCAACACCCAAATCGGATGATTGGGATTTTTATAATAAAATCCAACAGTTATATATCGTAAATGCTCCATTAAAGTTATAAAACCAATTTGACTTTGTTTATCTAAACCGCACAGCTCTAAAATAATTACTTAGTTTTAAAAAAAAGTAAATTTAGACTTTTAAAACATTACTTAAGCCACCGACATCTTGAAAATTATCCCAAACATAATTAACAGCTCTTCCGGTAATCATTAAATTAATAAGACACTGACTACCATAACCATAAACTGCGTCTATAAATAGGTCGGCTGTGTCTGCCTCAGATTGTACGACTCTTGAATCCTTTAATAATCAAATTATGAAAAGCTATATTTTAAAAATGTAAAAAAACAAACCTTCGTTGCTATCACAGAATATAAAAATAATAAAATTCCATATTGTTCACCCAACAAATTAACGTTATCTTTGTAATACTTTTTAACATCACTTATTGAACTGTAAGTACAAATTTCTAAATTATCGTGGAAAAAATCGGGATCTGGTTCAAGATTTTCTCTCAGCGAATTTACTTCTTCATTTGATTGCTCATCCCTATTTTCTTCATTTATCACCGAATCACTAATACTATCTTTGTCTAAAGCTGGATTATTAAACGAAACTATTTCAAATTTTTCTGTACTACACTGTTGCAGAATTTCGCAAAGAGCATGAATTAAAACTTGCCTTTGCATTTCTACTGTCATCTACAAAAATACTTTTAACGTGGAATTAACATTGACACGTGTAATTACATACGGTAAGTTGAAAAGATAAGCCGTTAAATTCGGTAAGTAGTTTTTTAAGGATAAAAGCTTGAACCGGAGCAATAACTGCGCAAGGGCCTCCTTCTAATTGTTCTAAAGCACTTTTTTCCTTTGTACTAAAATAGAAACCTTAAACAAATAAATTAGTAAAAAAGTTAATACATCGTATCAAAATTCTACCTTGAGACCATCTTCTAAATATGTCCCTGTTTATTTCTGTCCCCCATAATAAGTTTTTTATCAATCGTATTTCATCTTTAGAAGTTAGTAAATTTTGTTCCATTTTAAAATTAAATTATAAATTAAAGAAAAATATTAATTTTGTTCAATATTGTTTTTTTAGGTTATCTCATTTGACGTATTTTATTTTGTTGTGTAAATTCAATGGTGCCAATTGTTGAACGCTGGAAGTTACTAAGTGGGACTAAATTTTTAAAAATTTTAAATAATGCGCGCCAATATAGTTTTTAATTTCTAAAAATTAACGCAATCAATTTATTTATTGCTAAATATAGTTTTAAATTTCTAAAAATTAAAAGAATGAATTTATTTGTTGCTAAATTAAAATAAATCGTATAATTATTTAAATTGAGAAAAATTAATACATAATTTCAATAAAAACGTTTTGATGTTTTTCTTTCATTTTTAACTTTTTGTAAATCGAAGCTTAGATGAGCTGGACGAATTTTTCTGCTTTGTAGTGTATAGTAGTAGTGAAAAGGACTATAAGAGTGGATAATCAAAATTTCATGAAAAGTCTTCGAACTCGAGTTTCCCATTTTCTATTTACATGATATTGGCCGTTTTAGCTTCATATTCTGCCATTGTCACACTACAACCATTCCGATAACAGAAGAGAAGACAGACAAACACACAGACGAACGGGCGCGACAGACACACCAACAGGTGGACAGGACGGACTATAATGTCGCACCTGAGTTTTCGGCACAAAAATGCGAACAATTACATGGCCTTCTTTACCTTTAATAATAAAAACAAAACAATTACAAAAATTTTATGCATGAGTTACTTGTTGGCTCATCATTTGTAATTTAAATGTGACTAATTCCAAAATTTTTTAAATATTAACCAAGTACTATTATTTTTTATTAAGAATTATTGACGCGAAAATAATTAGATTATTTCAAAACTTTTGCGAGAGTCTAAAAAATAATTTTTCTAAAATATTTGGGACATGCATGCGCTGTTTTTGTTTCTCCTCGGGCATCTAATTCGAGACTACGTTTTTAAAAGGTCCATAGAGTGATCCAGTTCCGTTTTAACGAGAGCATACGGTCCCATTTTGCAAAAATTCAAAATTTCGAGTGTTTAAATAATAAAAAATTAACTTAGGTAAGTTTGTCCAATTTAAGAGAACGTTTTGTATCAAATTTGTTTAAAATTTAAATTAAATTTAATAAATATCTATAAATACTTTGAATAAACGAAAATGGTAACGTATCGATCCGGCAAATTCTGCTATATTTAGGACCTTGCTTAGTGCGTGTGGTACTCAACAATTTTCCTTTCTTTGTTTTTCGACAGATTAAAACATCATGAACGATAACGTCGAAATTATACGTTCCAATAAGGGCGGTATGAAAATAATACACAGGGGGTATATGTATACGGTACATAAAAAAAGACAAGGGGGTGGAATTCGTTGGAGATGTACCCAAAGAAGCTTACATTGTAAAGTAAGAATTTTTTTGACTCAAAAAATTTTATTTTAATGTTATTTTTGGATTTTATTAGGGTAGCATTTCAACAGGAAATGGTCCTCCGACTGTTAATATGCCTCACAATCACATCCCGGATCCTCATTCAGTTTTTTTGGCGAGATGCAGACAAATTGAAGATTTGCCAGATGTAAATTCATTACTCGAAACGGAATATGACGAAGCTAAAGGTAAATTAAAATAATTTCAGTTTAAAAACTTTTTGCTACCTCTGTAATAGAAGGAGAACGATACAATAATATAAACCGTGCGTGAGTGTGACGATGAATTTATACTTAAATAAATTAAATACGTTGTGTTTACGTGTAATTTGACAAATTTTTAATAAGAGTTGTGTTTAAAAATATTTTAACGATGAAATTTTGAAACGGAAACGTTTCTTTGCATTTTATCCATTTGTTGAGGTTAAAAATTGTGTACTTTACGGGCATTTATTCAAGGTTCAACATAAATGTATCCGTCTCACTTTAAATTGATTCTTCATTAGCTAGTTTTTTAGCTAAAACATTTTGGGAACTACCAAATTTTTTTAAAAAACGAACCCCATAGCTCAAAAATTGGATTAAAAATCACCAAAGTGGTGAATAAATAAAATTTGGTTTAGAAGGGATCGAAATAGGGGTTGAAATTTGTTTTATTTTAAATTTATGTAAAATTAACCGGGTTGGATTAGAAAATCAATATCTTGATATACATTACAACCCACCATATAGATTAACTCCCCCCCTTTTTTTGAGCGTTTCCAATGGAGTCGAAACCAAAAAATAGAAAAATTAATCGTTACAATCGCGATTTCAAACAAAACGTCGTTTTGTACGCCGAATTACAACGAAGCATCAAACGAACTGTACAAAAATATGGAATATCAGCTTCCAACATCCGAAGATGGAGGAAAAATAAAAAAGAGTTATTCAACGGTAATTTAAAAATAATCCCCTGTACTTGTTTTTTGTTGAAAAATTTAAAAATCAACATTTTGCGCTTACAATGAATTTTTTTGTATTTTAGACGCCATGCCTTTGCAACAGCGTTTAGCTCAGAATCCTTCATCTCAAGCACAAGTTCAACCAAATCCGTGCGAAAATCGATTACAAAGTCAACCTTTATCACCAACCAAGCTCAAAGTTACAAGACAAGCCAACAAATCGCCAGTTTTTAACCAAAAATGTTCCGAAGCGTCCTCGTCGTCGGCTGCGCCTGAAGAAGTTTGTCTGAGGTGGAACAGCCACCATTCCAACATGCAGACCTCCTTTCCAAACCTTTTGGAAAAGGAACAGTATGTGGATGTTACAATAATTGCCGAAGGACAAACCATCAAGTGTCACAAGGTCTATTTGCTCGAAATTTAGGAAAATCCCTTACTAATATTTTCTCCTTAGATGATTCTGTCTTCCTGCAGCACTTACTTTGAAGAAATTTTAAACGGAATAACACCTTTACAGCACCCAGTTATAATTTTAAACAACACCCCATTTTGGATTATTAAAACTTTGATCAATTTCATGTACATCGGGGAAGTCAATATTGATCAAAATAAGTTACCGGATCTTTTGGACATAGCTGAGCTGCTCAAGGTAACAATAGATACTCCACAAAACATTTTATTTTTTCTTCAAAAGTCAAAAACTGTTGGAAATGTAAGAAATAGAAAATTTTAAACAGCGCCATCTCTTGTCAATTACGTATACTTCAGTTGTCAAATATTTTTAAATTCGCTTTAAAACAAGCTAATTATTTAACTGAACGTAACTGACAAATAATAAAATGTAAAAAACATTACGTTTTTAAATTACAAACGCTTTGAAATATCATTTTGCTACTGAATAAGTAACAAGTGAGGTTAGAATTTACTTTTTTGAAGTAAATTAAATTTTTTTTTACGTTTGAAGAAAAACTTATTTTTATTTTTCAGGTTAAAGGTTTAGCGGGAAAAGGAAGCAATAGTAGGAATCCAGAAAGCGATAAAAAGGAAACGATAAAAAAATTAACGGTTAAAGAAACAAACGGCAGACAATCCATGATAATAAGAAAAATTCCCCAAATTTCTCCCACAATTCCAAAACTTGAAGAAATACCAATAAACGATCCATTAGACTTATTAGAACCAAAGTTTCAAGAGGAAGAAAATTCCAGAATAAAAGATAAGTTGCAAGCAAAAAAGATTTTGGTCAAAAAGTTCCGGAAAAGAAAATCGAGCGAAAATGAAGCTGTTAGCGTAAGTTTTTAAAATAATTTTTTTCAATTTCTAACAATTTTTCTATAGTCACCACCACTTTTTCCCATGAGAAGAGGTACGAGATCGCGTCCAAACGTAAAAGTACCACGATATTACGACTACGAAGACATCGTTAAACCTACATCAACGCAAGTAAGCGAAATTCAACCTTTCTCACCTATAGTTAACATAAAAACAGAACCGATCGACGAAGAAGAACAAGACGACATTTCCAAAAGTCTCGACGACGATCCAGATTTTCCGAAATTAATAAATAATGACGTGGATCCGATTAAAATAAACGACGCTAATCAACAATTTTACAAAATTAAAATTAAATCTTTATCGAGTTTATCCGAAAAAATTCCTGATGAAAAAAGTGATTGTGATGTTAACGATACGTCTTGCTCAATTGAAGTGATACAGACTAAAGATGTTAAAGATGTTGAGGAGAGTGAAAAAAATGTTGGAGAAGATGATAATATTGATAATCATAAGGTGGATATTGAAAATTAATTGTAAAGCACTTTTTAAAAGTTTTCCCCAACACATCCAAGTACTTACAATTACAATAGCTAAAAAAACGTCATTTTTAAGTTTTTTATGAAGAAACGTTGTATTTTTAGCACTTAAGTCTTATTAAATATTTGTTTTGTTCTTTAAAATGAAATTGATCGTTTTTAAAAAAATTGTCACTTAATAATAAAGTGTTTCGCTCAAAATATTTCTTGTTAAACGTCTCACAACTTACCTATTAACCACAACTTGGGTCTCTATGAAATCACTTGAGCAAAATGGTGACCCAAAATACAAGGGTTATTTTTGGCCCATTTCAGCACATTCTTTCACACAAAGGTCCTGTTATAGCCACAGCCACATCAGAGTCCTTTTCAATTTTGTAAAGGAATTAAAGAAAACTACAGTTATAAAATTCATATTGTCTTAATTCACAACATTGAGATTCAATATAACGCGACAGGATTAGTCACAAGAAGCTTCGGTTAGTCATCTCTGGGAACAGTTTAGAGTAGAATTGTTTAAAAATAACTTCCATTAGCTGCTTTCAGATAAGAGAACAGTTAGATCATAGCCTGAATGGCATACTACTCAGATTGTTTCTCCTATCCTCGCCGTAAAATAGACTCAAAAAGTGCCGACTTTTAGAGGAAATTTCAAACCTAAAAACTTTTTAATTTCAAACGGAACACCCTGTATTTTTTGACAGTTTTGGATGCAGCAATAAATTTACTATCGTTTTGCACAGCCATTCCCTATATCTATCGTTGATGCTTTTTACATTATTCTATATCCTAAATATAAGCTTGCGCGCTTCCCACTCTCCGCGCTATATTTCGAGAACGGTTGATCGTACAAAAAAATTAATCAGATTAAATTTGTAGAGAATTTTATGATCTACAATTTTTGTAAGAACCTCTAATGACTTATGATGTATAGGAAACGAGATATTTGCAAAAACGACCTTGAATATCTCCACACGCGGACACGAGACTGTATGAGACTTTTGAGCAAGTCTTTACAACGTCAAAAATATAAGTTCATTCAAATATTTAGCTTTCTGACTTTCATTCTGAGGTTAGCCATTTATTTCTTCTTTGTGACTGGACTAAAACTATATTCCTCTAGACTTATTGGGTTAATATTTTTAATATTCTACTCAAAAAACCATTTAGAAGAGAAAGCTATAACTAACGCTTCTTCTAACACATACTGTATACACCAGTAAATTACATTATAACATAACGAATAACAAGCAACGTTACGTATATTTTTTGTTGATAAATTTATATCAAAAGTAAATTTTAATTTGCTAAAATATTTTTAATTATTCCGTCCTTCCAAAAACCAATTCAAAGTTTGTCTTTGGAGGAACTGTTTTTGGAAATGAGTCCATAGGAGCACCTATGAATCTGTCTTTGGCCATTTCTTTAATAAAAAAATTAAATATTTATTTTAAAATAAACAAAACATTATACAGTAGAACCCCGTTATAACGTACCATCAGGGGCCGAAAAATTTGGTACGTTATAACCGGAAGTTCTTTATAAAAACACAATAAACAAAATATTAAAATGGGAGCAAAGATTTAGTCCGTTATATTTAGAAAAACGTTATAAAGGGGTACTTTATAACGGGGCTCTACTGTACTTTTCTGGTAACTAACAAATAAACTCATTTCTAACTAAAATCACAAGAGAAGGCATATTTTAACAAAAAAATGTATAAAGATATTTTTTTAAGCTCATAACAAAGTTTCAGTTTCTTAAAATATGGGCTATTATTACTAATCTAACTTTGTTCTTTAGATTGTGAATTAAAAACTATTTTTCCTGTACTCCTGTTCTCCTGTAGGTGCCAACCG
Organism: Malthinus seriepunctatus; assembly: GCA_963924605.1. Classification (NCBI taxonomy): domain Eukaryota; kingdom Metazoa; phylum Arthropoda; class Insecta; order Coleoptera; family Cantharidae; genus Malthinus; species Malthinus seriepunctatus. The sequence goes on along the minus strand of OZ004603.1, from coordinate 31,362,946 downwards.
AATTCGAGAATATGGGGAGTCATTATGTAAAATCACATTTTTTAAAATTTCTGAACCCCATGTGAATTGAACATTATAAAGCTGATAATAGTACCAATCGAAAAATAATTTTTTCACAGTTGTGAAATGTTCTCAGATTTGGTTAACTCTCGCTGTAATCTTGGAAAAGATGGCAGACATTTTCAAGATTAAAAATAAACCTAATGAACACTTTAAATAAAATAAAAATTTGGTATTTTGTTGTACCTCAAAAACCTCTTACATAAAAAATATTAATTAAAAGTATACAACAAGTTACGATCGTAAAAATGATATACATCGTTTATGTGCTTCAAGACACGTCCTTCAATTAAGTGTCGAGCATAATTTACAGCTTCGATACGATCTCGAGCTAAACCGACTTCGATTAACCAATCGATAAATTTACATCCAGAGAAGACATCTTTGTAAACTGTAAGACGCCATCTAAAAACAATCTTTTACAAAAGTGACCACTTTTAATTAAAAAACGCACCTTCTATCTTTAGCAATTTCTTCACGACACTTCACCAAGTGATGATTTTTAAATTGATCGCAAGTACTTTTAGTCTCATTGCTTAGTTCGTGATATGAAGGTAAAGAAAGTTTACTAGCGCCATACCATAATTTCTTCCAACAATTTAAAATTGGTAAAGCGACCTCTTTGGAGTCGGTTCCAAATATAGCAAAAATTATTATACTTTGTCCAAAATTTAAAGTTGCGTCCAAAAATGATAGTTCGATGTAAATTCCAGACATTTGTTCCATTATCAAAGTCCAACAAGATAAAGCCAAACCCTAAATTAATAAAATAAGATCAGTACATATGGGGTGAGTTAGTGGAGAAGATCCAAATAAGTCAAACTGATCTTCTCATTAAATCCACCAGTGAGGACTTTTGAAATACTAACCACAAAAATTGAGCAAGATAACAATATTAGCAAAACTACATGACGTAATATTTGTGGATCATGACTCCCTGGTTCTTCTTCGATCAATTCCACATCATCTTGCACTTGTCTTTGATACTCTTCAATTATACCTTGACACTGCTCCCTTTGAGGCCCATAACAACCATAACGTGTAGGACACAAACCACGCGGAGATTGCAGCCTATAAAATCAATTTTATACAAATTAAATTGATTTTTCTCAAACTTACATATCGTCGGATGTGTCGTTAATAATACCCGGAGCCAAGTCTTCGATATCAACAACAGGACTTGAAACACTATCTTCACGTCCATTTTCATCTATAGTAGGCAAGTTGCCACACTTTTGTCCACTAGTACAAACTTGATTTGCACCACAGCCACTTTGACTACAAGGATTTGTTTCTTCTTCCTCCAGTTCTGGATTGAATTCAGCTCCAACATCTTGAGCCAAATCCAAATAACGAGCAAAACGTCTTTTATACCTTTGATGAAGAATCAAACATCCGACAGTTACTAAAATTTAATTTTTATAAAAGAACAACTAAAAATAGGATAATTTGTACCTAAAAAGCACGCAATTAGTAGCGCCACAGCAACAATCGCTTGAGCCGTTCCATAAATAAAGTTGAGATTACGTTTATCGTAAGAAGAATTATTTTGATGTTCAAAAACAAGAATTAAAATTGATAAAACAAAAGGGAATCTACAAAAATACTATTACAAAAAAAGAAGTAAGATATTAAATTACGTTTACCCCCATCCAAATATCATGAAGAAGGGCTGCAATTTTAAAACGTAACATAAACTACGACACTGTAATAAAACCAACGATATGGCTAAAAACGACGTCCAAATTCTTGAACTGTAAACACCGGTTGTAAAAATAGAAAAATGTGCGTATCCAATCCAACCATCTTTGTTGCTCAAAACATTCCATAAAATTCCTCCGATGCAACTCATTAACTAAAATTTAAATTTTGTTACACTTTTCACTATTGGATTTAATTACAGTCCAGTCAATAAGATTATATAAAGGGCTAACCTAGGAATGGAATCAGAAAGCTAAATATTTGAATAAACTTATATTTTGACGTTCTAAAGACTTGCTCAAAACTCTCATACAATGTCGTTTCCTTATGTTAAGATATTCAAGGTCAAAAGTCACAAAAATTGTTTTTTGCAAATATCTCGTTTCCTATGCACCATACGTCATTATAGGTTATTACAAAACTTGTAGATCATAAAATTCTCTACAAATTTCATCCAATTCATTTTTTTGTACGAACAACCTTTCCCGAAATATAGCGCGGAGAATGGGAGGGCTTTAATTTAAGTTTACGTAAAACCGCGCTCGTGAGAACTTGCACGTGCACGTGAACATCGCATGCAACACTATCTCGTCTCCTTGAATTTAGTATAGTCCAAGATTCTTACAAAACAAAGTTCAAAGTATACATTATTTTATATCTTCAGAAAGCTAATTTTAGGACCTTTGAAAATATTAAAACATTTACAGGGTGTTATATTTTAATTAAGAAATTTCATCCCATTTCCGCTTAAACCGGAAGTCAAAATATAAAGTGTTTGGTATCGTGTAATAGCTAATTTTACGTGCTTTCAAAGTATTTAACAATATACAGGGTGTTTCTAAAAATTTTGATATTATTGTAATTTCCGGTTTAAGCGGAAGCGTTTTGTTAACCGAAAATAGTGTCAAATAATAGATATTCATGAGATTGTTACATATATTTATTTTCAAGTTTTCATTTCTATTACAAAAGAAATTACATTTTTTTGAAGTTTTGACATTCAAAAACTCATTATTCCAAAACTGCTCCAGAGATTGTTATAAAAATTCATATTTCGATAGAGAATTACGTTGTCTATAACATATCCAAAAAAGAAAAAAATAGGCAGAGGAAATTTTGAGAAAATCCATTTCAAAATTTTGACCTACTTTGGCCCCTTAAAGGTAGGCAACTTAGAAACAATTTTGAAAATCGATTTGTTTAGCACCAAAGCCCTATATTTTGGCTGTACAATGCCGTTTTGAAATTTTTATAATAATAATTACCGGCCAAGTTATAAGAGGAAAACTGCGAAATGGGACAATCGTTCTATTGGCCGTCATTTTGAATTAAAAAATTTGAAATTTTTCTTTTCAATTGGGGCTCAGATGTACTATCTTATAGCGAAGGAAAATTGAATTTGGTCCCAATTTGCAAATATGCGCCCAAAATAACCACCTTATTTTTGGACACTGTATATATTTCTTATTAAAGTTATTTTTGCCGATAAAATAATTTTAAAGTGGTTAAAATCAAATTTCATCAAAATCGGTTCAGTAATTTTTGCTCTAGGGGGGGGGGGATATACATCCAAACATTTTGGTTAAAAAATCTAAATTTTTTTTTGCTTTTTTGGAATCAGGGGGACTCAAAATGTCTCTCAAAAAATTCGTCGACTCAAAAATGTTATTATTATTATTATTACTCTAATTACTCTTCTCGATTTTAACAACTTTTTGTTAAACGTGGCTCCTGTTATCATCATAACGTTAGTACCTACGCAATTTTGAAGAAAGGCGCACAAACGTCACTATTTTAGAAAATTCAATTTATGTAAAAAAAACAGTTGAAAATCGGTATAGGAACATGTTATAGTATGATTTACAAATTTTTGTAGAATCCATGATCAAAAAAAAAATATTTCTCTATTTCTCTCCGCACAATATTTCGAAAACGGTTGAGCGCACAAAAAAACGAATTGGATCAAATTTGTATAGAATTTTATGATCTACAAGTTTTATAAGAACCTCTAATGATGTATAATACATAGGAAACGAGATATTTGCAAACAAAATTATTTTTGTGACTTTTGACCTTGAATATCTTGACACGCAAACACGAGATTGTATGAGACTTTTGAGCAAGTCTTTAGAACGTCAAAATATCGGTTTATGCAATATTAAACTTTCTGACTTTCATTCCTAGGTTCAACCCTTATTTGACTGGACTATTAATTAATTACTCACCTGAGATATAACTAAACAAGCTGTAATTCGATGTGGTATTCTGTTGATTTTTTTGGTCAGAATAAAAACCACAATAATCCATATTGAAGTTAACATTCCACCTATGCTTACATCGAAAGTAAAAGCGTCCAGTTGTTCGATATATTTGGAAGGATCTGTGTTGGTTATGGTTATCATTTTAGCAGATACAAACATCAAGGGAGCGCTTATAAAAGTACAAGCTACCATAGCGCTAGCAATCTACAATGTCATAAAGAAAAAGTTTAAAAAGAGCAGCTTTCAAGTTATTCCACTTTTCAGAAAGTTACTTTTGGAACCTTCTCTAAAAGAGGCCTCTTATAAAGGAGGCACCCTCTAAAGTAAAATTAATTGACTTACCAAGTCCACATCTAAAGCGTATTGCATGCCTATAACAAAAACTGTTGGTGCTGACGGAAAAGTACCGTATAGAAAACCGTAAGTACTCCACTCTACAGTGTCGTTGGAATCATTTCCTACCCTTAATAAACTCACAACTTCTCTTATCACCAATGGTAACACTAACCTAAAGTGATAAAATAATTGAAGTGATTGATTAATTACTGTTGAGGTACTTACAATTTTACCATTATTAAAATTCCTGGAACGAGCAAAGTAGCTCCTCTTAATTTGTGTACTTTACCAACCATTCGTAACCCTAAAGAAAATAATGCACTTGCTGAAAAAGCTGATCCTAAAGTCTAAAACAAAAACCCATTTACAAAAACTCCATAAATGTATCTTCACAAACCTCTAATATTCCACCCAATAAAGATGGCACTTTATGTTTAAATAATAAATTTCCTAAAACTCCCAAAATGGTCATTGCAATAATGGGATTCATAAAAATACTTTTAGTTATAGATATAATCATTTTAAAGCGTCTTCTATGGGAAGAATTTTCACCTCCTTCCGAATCACCGTTAACACTTAATAATGGTTCAGACATCATCCTTTGTTTTCCAATTTCCAATAAAACAAAACTTACAGGATTTAAAATTGCCAAACTTATAGGCGCCATTAAATATAAATAAGATGGAAAATCAGGATGCGTATCTTTGTACAATGCAACAACTGGAAAAAAGATTTGAAATGAAAAAGTTTTATTGAAAAGCAAAATAATTACCTATCGGATATCCAATAGCAAAATCGTTACTTTGCGTACAAAATATAGCAAAAAGACCACCACGTCCTAAATTTACAGGCCTTCCGACCAAAAGGGTAATAATTATCACAGTAAAAAATACTATTCCTTTAGCAATTAATATTGATAATAAAAATAACCAATTAACCGACGATAAATCTAATTTCGCTAAAGACATAAAAATTAAAGCTGGCAAAGAAAAAGATCCAATAAATGTGCTTATTCCTTTAGACTCTGTTTCAGATATAAGGTTCATACGTCCAGCCAAATATCTACAATGAAAAGTTTTATTTTTTATTAAGAACTAATAATAAATTCTACAGGGTGTTCAATTTACAAAAATACTTAGATGGTCACCTATCCAAGTTCTAGCTCAGCAGAACGATGCTTAATTAGATTAGCGCTAGTCTAGGGTGCTATGAGCAACATAGCAGAAAACAAAAAAGGCAGTGGACGTGTCTCGACTCTCTAGCAAGTTTTTCGAATTCAAAGGAAATTGGATGGGGTGGGGAGCAGTAGTTTATGAACACCCTGTATAATAGATTTTACTTACCCACAAATTATAATTACAAAACATTGTGCTAAGGCCGGATATAAATTATCAATAGCAGCACTGGGGTTAGTCATTGTTGTTTGCGTTAGTTAACAATATAAGAGATTTTTTTAATTATTTAGTACTGTATTTCGTTCATTTTTGTGCAATTTTTGCTGAAATAAAAAAATTAATATTTGTAATTTTAACGTATTAACATTAACCCCCCCCCCATTAACATCCTTCGCACAGTTAAATAAATGTTTTCTTAAAACGTCAAAAACGTTGACATTTTGTTACTGAACAAATAAGGTTAAAGTTCTACTTTTAACATCCTAAAAGGTAAAAGTAAATTCTAACCTTAAATATTTACAACAAATTGTAAAATATTTCTAAGCATTTGCATTGTTCTTTTTGCAAGTTCAAATTTTAAAAAATATTTGACAATTGAACTACAAGAATTAACAAGAGATGGCGCTTTTTCAAAAAATTTTTTTGGTTTTTGTTTTACGTTTGACGAAAAAATAAAATGTTTAATACGGCGTAAAAGTACTTTTTTAGTGTGATGCTTTTACTCCTAATAAAACAAACCACTATTATTTTAAATTTCCCCAAACTTATAAATAAAAATCACTTTAAATTGCCGGTTGTAGTAATTAAGCTTTGTATAGAAAGTGTCCCTGAGTGTATGATAATTGGTCAATTTAAATTCCAACTTATTAAAATAATGGTACGTACAATTTTTATTTTTAAAAAGATTCCCCCTTTTAATTGATTGACTCATTTGCGTTTTTCACTTAAATTTTTTACCAATGCGACTGTCATTTGTTTTGACAGTGTTTCTAAAATTGAAATAATTATTAATAAAAAGAATGCAAGTGTGTCCCCTTAAAAACGATTTAAATGTGCACAATATTTAAATTAATGAATTTGTACATACTTGAAAGGTCGTTTTAATCACATATTTTGAACTTGTAATTCAAACAGCTGATTTAAACTAATCGCACGTACGACTGATAGCAATATCGATTAAAAAAATTACAGGAACCTGTAAGTTAAATTTAATCGCAATGACTCCCGCGAATAAAAGAATAAGCGAGTTCGGTAGTTGAGCTATTGCATAACAGATGGCAGCACATTACTTGGTTTGTTAAAATAAATATTTTGAAAAGGTAGAAAATTCTTTTGAAATAATTTTTTTTTAAATAACTGTATTCTCACTATTTTTTCAAAAATTCTAAGAAGCTAGTCGTTAGTTTCATGTGAATAACTCTCCAATAGAGTAGAACCTTTAACTTAACACGAATTTCATCGTGGACCCCCATAATTAATTTAAAATTATTATAATAACATTATTGTTAATAAGGAATCTGGTGTAAAAGTTATATAATTATAGAAGATTGGTGCCATAGAGGCGGCTACATGGTGAGTCCCATTTGTTAGTGGTCTGTCTCGGTGGGTGGTAAAAGTCTGCCCGTTAACCATCTTTTGTTTTAACAAACATGAGGATTGCTACTATCCATCTACACTAAATAAATTGAATTTCAATTAATTTTTTTTTTAATTTTGAGCTGTTAATAATTAATAATAAAAAAAAATCACTTTAAAATGTTGACTGGAACATTCATAAATTATAAATTTTAAACAGTTTGTGCCCACACTGTATTATAAGCTTTTTGTGACAATTACGACCGCTTGATTTTGAAAGGGCAATTTAATTTAAAATTATTGCAAAATTTTGAGCAACTCAAAAAAGAAAAATTGGGCAGTTATTTTATTACAAAAATGTCCCCCTTAATAGGTAATGTACCTTTATAAAAATAAAATTGTTAATTTTAAAATGGACTCTCTCATTAATTTTAGAAAAATTTTTAATGCGAACAAATACAAAAAAAATAATTTAGGAAATGAATAATTGCGATCGTGCATTAGTTTATTTAGTCATAAAATGATTTAGATGGGAAATATCACCTTTGACCTTTAATGGTGATGGAAGCTCACGACGTCAACGTGGTAGGTCCATATTGAATTAATTCAGAACAATTACCACAATAATATTGTCATAGCAGGCCGCAATTTGTCTTAATTAATATTCACTTAATTTATTTTTTTTGCAAAGTTACAAATTTCTCATTAGTTAAAAGTCGTACCCTATAGTTCCTTATTAATTTAAAGTCGAACTCCCTGTGTTAAAATATTTTGAGTTTTTATATTACTTTCTAAATTGTTACCCATAAATTACTTTTAGCCAATTTTGTTCTTATAAGTAGCTGATTTGGAGAGGCGTGGGCCTTTAAATTTTCATCTGAAAGGGGGTACCCGTAAAACAACCTCTTGGGCATTTATTAAAAATGCCCTAAAATCCACAATAATTACCAAAATATCAAAATATGTATGTACCTAACAATTAAAATAGTTTTATATCCTGTGAAATATAAAAAAAAATTAGCTGTAGCGCGGGGGCCTCGATTTACCGAATTAAAAATTATTTAAAATTGTACCTAATAATTTTTTGAATTATGATGGGTAAAAATTCGCAAGTATCCAATAATAAAAAAAATAAATTAAAAGCCAACTTCAAAAATTAAAAATACCTATTTTTAAAATAAGCCCAAAAAGAGGTACCTACCAGTGCTCCCGGGGGCACACCATTAAAAAACCTTATTTTTAAAAAGAACAATAAATATTATTGTAAGATTCAATCTTAAAATTGCACAATATCTCTAAATATTTTTTATAATTTTGGAACCCAAAAACACTTTTAGGGGTCTGGTGTTTGCACCCCTTCTATTAGCAGGACCAGAGATCAAATGCGACTTGAGAGATAAAAATATGTTAATAATAATTTCATTGATATCAGTCAATACATCAGCAAATTATCAAAAATAACATAAATTATATCATCTTACAGGTTCACAATAATAATTTATTATCGATACATGGGGGTCAAATGTTAATTTTGATGTCTAATAGCCATATTTATATTATAAGCCCTCTGATTTATAAAAATATACTTCGCAGTTGAGACACATATTTTTGATAAAAAAATTTCCAAATTGCACCCACGTTTTTTATTGTAGGTACCTGACTTTTTAAAAATCAGAGGGGGCCTTTAGATCGTTGGAATTAATGAGGATACCCCTTTGATAACTACTGAATTCAATCGCAATGAAATCCAATGATTTTGAAAAACTATCTTGTAAGAAATTGATAATTTAAGAGTCCATATTCAGGTCTTGTTGAATTTCCCGTCAAAGCGCCCCCTTCGACCCCTCTCAATTTATTGGAATTACCCTAATATGACCTAAATATTAATCGAAAAAAAATTAAATATTATAGGTATTTGAAATCAGGTGTCTATGGCGAATTCAAAAATGATAAAATATATAGGGTGTTCTATTTGAAAAAACCGTTGATGACGTCGTACCTTCGAAATAGATCACCCTGTGTAAATTATTTTAGTGTCAAAAAATGCGCAATTCAAAATCTAAATCGACGTGTCTGAGCGTTTTTTCCAAATATTTTTATATGCGCCGAAATAATTGATATATTCGATACCTTTTGGACACCTTGTATACAGTGTGACAATTAATAATCTCACCATGTTGCATGGGTAACTTTGTTATTAGAAGAGATACAGAGTCGGTTAAATTAGCAAAGTTGGGTAGAATTACACGACCATTCAAATTCCGTTAAGAAAAATTAACATTGTTGCCAACTTTCCTAGTTATTTGGAAAAAACTAAAAAAATACATTGTCTTTAAATGCTTATAACTTTTTGATTAATGGAGATAGTTTCTATTTTCAAAAAATAGGTAATAGGCACTACTAAAAACTACTAAAAATTAATAACAAAAATTTTATAATTTTTTAAATACAATCCTAACCCCAATTTCATGTTATTGAAAAGCTGATTTTTTTCTCTTTTCAAAAATATGAAGGTTGATTTTTTTAATTCTTTAATAATGTAACATAAAAATAGATAATAAATTAGTTATTTATGTTAAAATAAATTAAAAAAAAAGAAATTACCTATGAATAAACAATCGAATATAAAAGAAACAAACAAATTAAATAATAAATGAATATCAAAAAAAGTGGAAAAATAATTCAAAAAAAGTACTAAACAATTTTGAAAAATTAACCCTATCAACCCTTATATTTTTGAAAAAAGAAAAAAATTAGCTTTTGAATTACATAAAATTGAGGTTAGTTTTGCATTTAAAAAAACATAAGTTTGCATCGTAGCTCCAAAACTGAGCCATAAAAAAATTTTTTGGTCATTAATTTATTTGGTTTTTACTAGTGCCTATTACCTATTTTTTGAAAATTGAAATTATCTCTATTACTAAAAAAGTTATTAGCATTTAAAAAAAAATTCATTTTTTAGTTTTTTTTTCAAATAACTAGGAAAGGTGGCAACAATGTTAATTTTTCTTAACGGAATTTGAATGGTTGTGTAATTCTGTTTAACTTTGCTAATTTAACCGACTCTGTATCTCTTCTAATAACAAAGTTGCTCATGTAACAAAGTGAGATTATTGTCACCCTGTATTGTATGTGCTCCCTGATTTTTCTTCGACTCCCTGCACCTTTTACTAACTATTTGTAGATACAATTACAAATATAAAAATTGATAAATTTTTAAAATTAAAAAATAATGTCATTCTGAGGTTTAAGGGGTGAAGAGGAGGAGGGTGGTTACAAGAACTCGTTAAAATTACAAAAATCGAACACGCTATTATAGTTAAAAGAATTAAATGTTGTGTAAAAACTCGCATCAATTTAATTTAAATTAATTAAATAAATTATAGGATTTAAAAGAAAATTATTAAAGTAAAAATGTTATAAATTTATTAAGTAATTTATTATGATGAAATTCGTAAGTTATTATTTTTTGTATAAAAAAAATATATATTATCTCATTTAAAAATGTTTTTACGAGTAGAATAATATTTTTTGAGCAGATGTATCAATATTAAAGTTAGTAAGACCCCCCAGATTGAAATATGTTCATAACCATAACCTGTGATTATCACGGGCCCAGCCTCCCTGAAACCGTGAGCACCTTGTTAGCGAAATCATCACTTGCCAAGACGCTATACCAACATTATTATACCAATAACCCGAGGCCATCATACGCTTGTTTGGTCGCAGTGTTGCCTTACGATACCTCTTTAATAATTACTTAAGATTATTCCATTCAGTATTTTATTACATTATTATGCCATGGTTAAAGGTATTGTTGTTAATATAATAAGCACTGTCAAAGCCACCACACACAGGAATATTTTTAATCAAATCTCGATAATAAATACAAGATTAAAATATTATTTATTTCAAATTCCTACACATTAAAAACAATGTCGAAAAATTAATTTTTAATTATTTTAGAAATTTTTCAAATTTTTTAACTAAAAACAGGTAAAAAATATAAATAGTTGAAACTTAATTAATTTTTATTTATTTCCCTTTTTTAAAAAAAAGGCGTTTAAGGGGTGTTTTAACATCGCCAATGTTTTGAAAAGATATCCCGCTGATTTTCTATTTTGCAAAGTCAAAATAAGACGAATCAATTTTTTTCAAAGTTGAAAAATTACAAATTTATCTAATAAATAACGAAAATATGTAACAGAAAGTTGAGAGAGGGCCCTGCAGTAAGTATTATGATCATTTATCTTAGTAGGCGACGGTGGCGCCGTCTGGCATTTGTTTTAACCCGCCCTCTGTCTTTAAATTATCATAACCAAACAATTTAAAATCTCGACTTTTTTTAACCAAATTTTATTTATTTTTTCACATAACTCTCTTGTTAAAATTGTCAAATTTAATAATGTTGTCCTTGTTGGTCGTTTTTTTTTTAAATTACGCTTTAGGGTACGTTAGTGTGTTGATTATTGCAATTTTTGGTTGATGAGGGTTCGAAAACTAAGACAAATAAATTTAGTTATAGGTTTAGTGTGGTAGGTAGGCACCTTTCTTGATGACTATGATCATCAAAACCCACATTAAATTTAAAAATCGGCACCTGCCGAGCAGGATGTGTCTCGTTTACTTTATACTGATTATTACCTTTTTTTGATTATTAGTGCCTTTCGACTTATCTATACTCAAACTATTTTAATTACACCTCATTAACTCGATACTTAACAGATTGTTTAATATCAAAGTTTACGATCGTATAAGAAATAATTTTTTCCAAAAAACGCACTTCATTTGGAAATGTTATGATTTTGCAACAATGTTTGCAGATCATTTTATGCTCATTAATTGATATGAAGAGCTAAATTAGCTTTACTAATGATACTTTGTATACTTTCGAAATGAATAAATTACACGTATACTAGTATTATGTGAAGAAATTAATCCTCAGGTGGTATCCGATCAGAAAGTGCACTTTCCTTCAGTAAACATACCCCTATGATTATTTTTTACTGATCCAAAACTCTTAAATTCTCATTTAAGTGCTTTTAAAAATTGAGAAGTTCCTCAAAATTTTAATTTCATTCTCTGAGTCGTTACCAGTAAACGATTTAAAATAAAAAAAAATAAATTTAATAATAAAAACCACCGATGTGGCCATACGAGGAACTTTTTCCTCTTGAATTTTTTTGTGCATTTCTTTAAAAGTTTATAGTTTAAAATTTTAAACATTATTAGAAAGCTAATTTTACGATCTTTCGAAATATTGAAAAATATTCAGGGCGTTCCTAATAATTTTGATAATCTTGTAATTTCCGGTTTAAACGGAAGCGTTTTGTTAACCAAAAATAGTGTCAAATAATAGATATTTATAGGATTGATATAAATATCCAATTTCAAAGTTTCATTTTTATTACAAAAGAAATTGAAGATTATTAAAGTTTTGACATTCAAAAAATCATAACTCCGAATCCGCATCATACAAGTCTTTAAAAATTTAAATTTAGATAGATAATTACGTTGTTAATAGCATATGAAAAAATTAAAAAAATGTTCCCACCAGTTTTTGAGCAAATCGATATCTAAATTTTGACCTACTTGGGCCCCTTTGAGGTAGGCAATTTTAAAACTATTTTGAAAATCAAATTTTTTAGGGCGAAAGCCCTATATTTTGGCTATACAACGCCGTTTTAAATTTTTTATAATAATAATTACCGGCCAAGTTATAAGGGAAAAACCAGAAAATGGGACAATCGTTCTATTGGCCGCCATTTTAAATAAATAAAAAAAAAAAGTTTATGAAAAATCCTCATCTTTAAGGACTTACCTTAGATGAAGATCTTATCTCGATAGCAAAATAGTGCTTCACTCATCTGAAACGAAACGGAAAGATGTTAATTATTATTAGGCGAATAGTAAGTTAAAAGTACAGTCAACCTCACAATTATTGGCCACCCTGGCTATACGCCAAAGTGGTTATTAGCGCTGGTCACAACAGCGACAAAAGGACAGAAAGGGAAGTTGTTGATTTGCTACTTGTTGGCAAAATCAAACTACCCCTTAATTTAAGTAGGGGTGTTATGATGATTGCATCCACAATTCGTACTACATATACATATAACCAGGGTTGCCATTAAATGTGAGGGTGACTGTACAAAGGTTTGTTAGAGCTAAAATAATTTAAGCTGAGGTAAGTTCGTGCAGGTTTGGCCACGCCCCTTTAATAATTTAAATACGTCGACTACTGCGTTGATGGGGATAAATACCAATTTAGGTATCTGCGCATGTTCACAGCTCCTCAGAATAAAATATTTTTGCTGTAGTCGTTTAAAACGTTTTAAATGTAAGAAAATCTAAAAAATTCCCATATCGTATTCTTAATTGAATTCTCTTAATTAAAATTAAAACCACTTCGAGTTTTACATTAATTTAAGCTTAAACAAGCCTGTATTGACCGACACATTTTCTCAAAGATAATTGCAAATTTCAACTGATATGCACACGTCACTCTAGAAATTTTGAACTGCAGGCGTGTGCAGATAAACTTACAGTTTAATTCCAATAGCAACAGTTTTGTTAAAATTATGATAAAGTGTCAAATTATCAATTGGCCGAGGCTTAACAAAATGTTATTGCGTCTCTTAATTAAGTATTTACCACTACATCTGTGTATTTTTTTCAGGAATTCTTCTTGGGTGACATAGTTGTTTTTGAATTGTTAAAATTTAATTTTCAACCTTACCAATTGTGCAGCTAAAATTAGTTTAAAAAAATAAAATTTGGGAGAAGATGGCAGCTGGTGAGGGTCCATTTTAGACGGAGGCCCGCGTGCTTCGCACTCGTAAGAAAGTGACTGGCAAAAATTATTGGTTTAGAATTTAGAAGAAACTTCAAAATTCACCCAACAAGTGGTATTCGTATATACAGGGTGAACCACGAAACTTGTAGCTCCTGAAATTTTTAGACTGCAACCCAAATAACTGTCTAGCTGCGAGTTTCTCTAAAGATAGTTATCTACTGACGAATAGATATCTATTCCCTAAGTGTTCAAAAACCGACTGGTCATAGATCATTGAATAAATAGCCGCTACTCTACGTAATCTGGATAGTTATATTTTTCTAAATCAAAAAATGGATCTGAGTAGGTAAATATCAAACTGAATAATATAATTACAGTTTGACATTTACCTACTCTGATCCATTTTTTTATTTATCATCTAATCCCTACTAGCGAACAGATGCAGCTAAAACACTCCCAAAGAAAGCGCGCGATATTCGAATAGAATTTTTCTATTGGTCTAATTTTGAAAATACAAGAGCTGACATGCTCCCACCTTATTTGAGAGAAATTTGTGGGGAGTGGCTTAGTTGCATCTGTTCGCTGGACAGCGAGTAGAATGTGATGATACTGTTATTTATCTTACGGACAAGCGCCCACTGACTATACTTTTTGAGAGGCGCAGATATTTCTAGGGGCCTGCAATGTAAAATTTTGAATTACTTAGTCTCACGCCCCTGACACAAAAAGCTCACCCAAAACCTGAGAATTATGACAGCGTATGGGGATTATTTTATAGCAAAATATTGCTCCCAAACAATTCCTGAAGGGTGGTGGATCCATTAAAAATAAATGCAAAAAACTAAAGCCCTTCCTAGGCTACCGATCTTGTAGTAAGGTGATTCTTGAAGATTCAAAGATCGTCGTTTGAAGATTATGTGATTACTAAAGCGCTGAATACATCAGAAGCAATTTTGAAGATTATACGTACCATAAACTGAGTATGAGTGGATTCCAACATTGTTGTAGATGGTCACCCTTATACGTCGATCCTCTTGATACAACTCTTGTAGCCTTTTATAAGTTATCACCACCGGTCAAGCAGTTATCTCGAGATTTGAAGAAGCTTCACCCTGCATAAATCTGGAAATGAATTTCTTAATTATTAATTTCGAGAGAAAGTTGGGGATTTGCCATAACTTCAGGATCTCTTGTTAAGGTGTTAAAAGCTCAGTTAACTTCAAGGCCGTGATTAGTTAATTTTGGGATACGATAATGCGAGTAGCACTCTCTACATCTCTGCATCAGTCACCTATTCCACAATGTTCTTCCTGCTTCGGCCAGTTCTCGATATTTTCCACTATATGATGAGCTTGAATTTAAAGCGTATATACCTGTCCACGGATGCTGTCTTTCTTTGGATCATACTAAGGGATAAACCAAATACGCAATTTGGAGATACATTATAGCAGTTATATACCTACTCCGCTATGGGTCGATTTTGGCACACTCTAAGAGCAAAACTCATACTATATTTTGTGTTTGGTCTTTAGCAGTACGATGCAGTCTTCTCCGACGTCTAGAGTAGCCTGTTGATGTTTTGATATTTGACAAAAAAACATTATTTCAGGGCACTTTGCCTTTTTTGAATTTGCACTCTGAGCGACAACCCCCTCGGCCTCCACTTTGGCACGAGTTTAATTAAGTTGATGTCTAAAGCACGGCCAATTAGCATATGGAACACGTTAGAACTGTAGGAGTAATTGAATATTAACGAAACACCTAAGGGTTTGTAATTAGAAGATTTTTCCAGCGGTTCAAGCTCCATCTTCTCTTGAGATTATGAGCCCTAAAAGTATACTCTAATGTGATTTTTTAAAATTTTTTGTTTAAATAAGTTATTATTTTTTGAAATAATTTTAAATAAATCAAGACGAGACTTTAAATTAAAAAAAAATAATAAAATACACGTTGTCAGGTAGTATGGGTAAAATTTGACACACACATAATAAGGGGGTGCGATAAGTTTGTTTTACGATACTAAACCATGTTATTACTTAAATTTAGCATATAAACTGTGTGTTAATGATTTTTCTATGGATAAATAATAATCTAGACATTTTCAACAAGATGTTCATTAAGTTAAGGGTACGATGGTATAGATAAAGATTTGGGTAAACAGATGCTTAATATATTATACCAAAAGAGGTACCCCATATATATTTCATACCACTTATTTTATAATTTTTATTTTTTTTACAAAAAGAAGAAGCTCATCAAACATTTTATAGATTAAATCTACTTCAGTTAGACATAAATGAACTGCTAATGGGTCGATTTGATGTTCTCAGGTTCTCAGGTACTCCGCAAAATATAATTTTAAAATTAAGTAAAAAAAGAGCTCTTTTATCCCTCTCCGCGGAGCGCACACAACAAACATACACAAACGTATAAATAGAATAAATTTTTCTTGATGAAAGATTATTAATTTTAATGATATACCGCACATTAAAATAAGGATAAGTTTTACATTGTCGGTGGTCTAAAATGGCGCCAAGATATGATCCACTTTTTAGATAGTCCACGAGATGGCTTGAGATTTATAACGGGTCGCGTTGTAAACGGGCCATGCTATATAGATCTTAGTAATGATTATAAAGTTTTTAGCTTTATATTTATTCAGTTTCTAAATTTAAATTCATTATAAATTCAAAAATTATTTTTTTTGCAACAAAAATAATATTGCTACTAGACTACAACAAGACACAATTGAGCATTATTCGTACACAAGAGTATAATACGCGACTCCTCGCGCTAGGACGGACATTCTTAATAAAATAATGTTAATTTAATAAAGTTAATTTCGCTATACAGGGATGTACAAAAGTGTCATCTGCCCCACAACTCAGAAAGAGCAGCTCAATTTAAATGAAACTGGTCAGGTCACGTGGCAAAAGTCCAGGAGTAAGAGACGATAGATGAGCAAAAGAACTCATATGGAGTGAAGACTCTGATTAGTAAACAGAGGTGTTGGTAGACTGAAAATAACATCAAGGGTGAAGGGGTCATGAATACTAGTAAACTGCAAATTTTTTTTAAATCTTTGTAGCCCTGAATTATAGCGACTAAAAAGCATCCCTTATATCTCAAAATTTTTTAAACTTGTAAAAACATTTTTAGGACACTTTTTAACGCAGATTCCAGTGGCGTAGTTAAATTGTTTCATGTTGAGCATTTTCTAGTTATTGCACAAACTTATTTTTTTATTTTTTAATCATTAAATATTAATAATTTCATTGAATAGAATGTTTATTGCTCTTTCAAAAATTATTTTTAATAATAAAAACAACTGATGTGGCCATACCGGGAACTTTTTCGGGCCCGTCAAATCTTGTAATTTTGTATTTTAATTGATTAAAATTTAATTTATTATCAGAAAGTTAATTTTAAGAGTTTCCAAACTATTGAAAAATATACAGGGTCTTAATTGAGAAATTTGATACTATTTTCTATTAAATCGGAAGTCAAAACAAAGTGTTTAGTATCGTGTAAAAATTGTACGAGCTTTTAAAATATTTAAAAATAAACAAGGTGTTCTAAAAAAATTCAAATAATGGATATTCATGGGATACCTACATCAATTTTCAAGTTTTGTAAGTCTTATAATTTTTAACTTACTTAGGTCGACACAATATGTTAACATATTTTTATTTAGTAAAATGCAAATATTCTCTTTAGCTAATAATTCAAAAATTTCTACTCTGAGAGTACAAATGTTTGTAAGATGATTTGCAGAGTATGAAATTCTGCACAAAAAAGCTTCAAAGGGCTTAATTGTAAGTCTTATAATTCTTAAGTTACTTAGGTCGACACAATGTTAATTGATTTTTATTTAGTAAATTGCAAATATTCTCTTTAGAGCACAATAATTCAAAAATTTCTACTCTGAGAGTACAAATGTTTGTAAGATGATTTGCAGAGTATGAAATTCTGCACAAAAAAGCTTCAAAGGGCTTAATTGTAAGTCTTATAATTCTTAAGTTACTTAGGTCGACACAATGTTAATTGATTTTTATTTAGTAAATTGCAAATGTTCTCTTTAGAGCACAATAATTCAAAAATTTCTACTCTGAGAGTACAAATGTTTCTAAGATGATTTGCAGAGCATGAAATTCTGCACAAAAAAGCTTCAAAGGGCTTAATTGTAAGTCTTATAATTCTTAAGTTACTTAGGTCGACACAATGTTAATTGATTTTTATTTAGTAAATTGCAAATATTCTCTTTAGAGCACAATAATTCAAAAATTTCTACTCTGAGAGTACAAATGTTTGTAAGATGATTTGCAGAGTATGAAATTCTGCACAAAAAAGCTTCAAAGGGCTTAATTGTAAGTCTTATAATTCTTAAGTTACTTAGGTCGACACAATGTTAATTGATTTTTATTTAGTAAATTGCAAATGTTCTCTTTAGAGCACAATAATTCAAAAATTTCTACTCTGAGAGTACAAATGTTTGTAAGATGATTTGCAGAGTATGAAATTCTGCACAAAAAAGCTTCAAAGGGCTTAATTGTAAGTCTTATAATTCTTAAGTTACTTAGGTCGACACAATGTTAATTGATTTTTATTTAGTAAATTGCAAATGTTCTCTTTAGAGCACAATAATTCAAAAATTTCTACTCTGAGAGTACAAATGTTTTTGTAAGATGATTTGCAGAGTATGAAATTCTGCACAAAAAAGCTTCAAAGGGCTTAATTGTAAGTCTTATAATTCTTAAGTTACTTAGGTCGACACAATGTTAATTGATTTTTATTTAGTAAATTGCAAATATTCTCTTTAGAGCACAATAATTCAAAAATTTCTACTCTGAGAGTACAAATGTTTGTAAGATGATTTGCAGAGTATGAAATTCTGCACAAAAAAGCTTCAAAGGGCTTAATTGTAAGTCTTATAATTCTTAAGTTACTTAGGTCGACACAATGTTAATTGATTTTTATTTAGTAAATTGCAAATGTTCTCTTTAGAGCACAATAATTCAAAAATTGCTACTCTGAGAGTACAAATGTTTGTAAGATGATTTGCAGAGCATGAAATTTTGCACAAAAAAGCTTCAAAGGGCTTAATTGTAAGTCTTATAATTCTTAAGTTACTTAGGTCGACACAATGTTAATTGATTTTTATTTAGTAAATTGCAAATATTCTCTTTAGAGCACAATAATTCAAAAATTTCTACTCTGAGAGTACAAATGTTTGTAAGATGATTTGCAGAGTATGAAATTCTGCACAAAAAATCTTTAAAGGGCTTAATTGTAAGTCTTATAATTCTTAAGTTACTTAGGTCGACACAATGTTAATTGACTTTTATTTAGTAAATTGCAAATGTTCTCTTTAGAGCACAATAATTCAAAAATTTCTACTCTGAGAGTACAAATGTTTGTAAGATGATTTGCAAAGCATGAAATTCTGCACAAAAAAGCTTTAAAGGGCTTTATTGTAAGTTTTATAATTCTTAAGTTACTTAGGTCGACACAATGTTAATTGATTTTTATTTAGTAAATTGCAAATATTCTCTTTAGAGCACAATAATTCAAAAAGTTCTACTCTGAGAGTACAAATGTTTATAAGATGATTTGCGGAGCATGAAATTTTGCTCAAAAAAGCAAAATTCCTACGTATACATCAATTTTAAAGTTTTCATTTTTATTACATATAACTCCGGTTGCTCTTAGGCCATTGTTTATAAAAAAAACAGAGTTCGATAGAAAATGACGTTGTCTACAACATATCCAAAACAGCAAATTATGGCAGAAAAAAATTCTGATTTTACTTATGCATTAATTTGTCTTAAAAAATTAGATCAAGTACGTGTTATTAGTTTTATCCTAATACTTCTTGAAAAACTGAGGCAAAAAGAAAAATAATTCTACTGTTATTCATTTATCACATTTTTTGCGAAAATGTGACCCAAGTGCTCATAACACAAGCACTCACGTTTTAAGCATAAAAACCTCTCAACTTTAAGAGGGACTTACCTAATATTGATCGATGCCCTTGCGTCTCACACCACCGTAATATCTGTAACAAAAAATAGTTCAATTTTCCAAAATTAACAAAAAAAGAAAACACTAATCAAAATTCGTAGAGTAATTCGCCTTTTAAAGTCTTCTCTGCTCCCACGAATATTATTTTTTATATACTTGAACTTTTCACGTTTTCTCAGATCATCTCAACTAACACAACAACGTGAGATTGTTTATCTAACATAATAAAGGATTTTCCACCTTAATAATATTACGTTTAAGTATTAAGTTGCAATAAAAGGTAAGAAAAAGTGTTTCATTCATAAAAATTATGTGAGACGTGAAACTCAACGCTATAAATATTACATTTGCATAAACAAGTTAGTTGACAAATGTTATTATGTTATGTGTAAGTTGTGTATGTGTAGGTGAAACTCTTCGCGATGGTAAGTATTATGGAAAAACTCGTTTAAAGTGTCGCAGACTTTAACAAGAATCATCATACGTAATTATTATTAACAATTCTTTAATTTATTAAACGAGTTGTTTTTTTTAATGTCTATAATTAACGTATAGTAATGCTGGCTATTATAATTAACATTTCATATTAATTATACTATATTTTTGTGCTTAGTATTTTTTATTACCTTCAACTAATATTACTTTATAAAGGATGAATTTTTATCATCTCCGCCCCTAGTCTTTAACAGACGACCTTAAACTCATTTTCTTGTATCAACTCGACAATTTCTCCCAATGCCATCAACGACGCTTTAGATTTGAGTAAAATCCACAGTTTTTAGAAATAATTCAAGATTGCTTGTCAATAAAACTCACTTTATGGTCACATTAAAATTATACGACGCTCTTATAACAAAAAACAACAAAAAACATACAATAACTGGTAGCCAAAGAACCTGGAATATGTTATGAAATAGGAAAAATAGTCTGCGAATATTCAAGTAAAAAAAGAGCCGAGAGTGTAACGGGTTCATGTACATTTTCTATGGTAATTCCACAACAGGATGAAAAAGGAGTAAAACGTCATAGTTATAAAAGGGAACCATCGTCTATCCGTCTATCCCAAAACAAAAGAAGAAATCAAGAGGCTTATAATTAAGTATTTTAAGTCCTTTTGTAGAGAATTTCGTACTCTACAAATCACTTCAGAAGCATTTTTATTCTCAGGTCAGCTAATTTGGAGTTATCGTGTTCCAAAAATGACATTTGAAATTTACACTAACAAAAAATCAAGGAACATTGTGTTGACCTAAGTAACTTATGAATTATAAGACTTACAATGAAGTTCTTTTAAGCCTTTTTGTATAGAATTTTATGCTTTACAACAACTCAGTTATTGTCATCCAAAGAGAATATTTGTAGATTACTAAAAAAAATGAAGGAAAATTGTGTCGACCTAAATAACTTAAGAATTATAAGATTCACAATTAAAGTGCTTTAAGCGCTTTTGTGCAGAATTTCATGCTCTGCAAATCATCTTACAAACATTTTTACTCTCAGAGTAGCAATTTTTGAGTTATTGTGCTCTAAAGAGAACATTTGCAATTTACTAAATAAAAATCATATAACATTGTGTCGACCTAAGTAACTTAAGAATTGTAAGACTTACAATTAAGTCCTTTGAAGCTCTTTTGTGCAGAATTTCATGCTCTGCAAATTATCTTACAAAAATTTGTATTCTCAGAGTAGCAATTTTTGAGTTATTGTGCTCTAAAGAGAACATTTGCAATTTACTAAATAAAAATCAATTAACATTGTGTCGACCTATGTAACTTAAGAATTATAAGACTTACAATTAAGTCCTTTGAAGCTCTTTTGTGCAGAATTTCATGCTCTGCAAATCATCTTACAAACATTTGTACTCTCAGAGTAGCAATTTTTGAGTTATTGTGCTCTAAAGAGAACATTTGCAATTTACTAAATAAAAATCAATTAACATTGTGTCGACCTAAGTAACTTAAGAATTATAAGACTTACAATTAAGTCCTTTGAAGCTCTTTTGTGCAGAATTTCATGCTCTGCAAATCATCTTACAAACATTTGTACTCTCAGAGTAGCAATTTTTGAGTTATTGTGCTCTAAAGAGAACATTTGCAATTTACTAAATAAAAATCAATTAACATTGTGTCGACCTAAGTAACTTAAGAATTATAAGACTTACAATTAAGTCCTTTGAAGCTCTTTTGTGCAGAATTTCATGCTCTGCAAATCATCTTACAAACATTTGTACTCTCAGAGTAGCAATTTTTGAGTTATTGTGCTCTAAAGAGAACATTTGCAATTTACTAAATAAAAATCAATTAACATTGTGTCGACCTAAGTACTTAAGAATTATAAGACTTACAATTAAGTCTTTAAAAGCTTTTTTGTGCAGAATTTCAAGCTCTGCAAATCATCTTACAAACATTTGTACTCTCAGAGTAGCAATTTTTGAGTTATTGTGCTCTAAAGAGAACATTTGCAATTTACTAAATAAAAATCCATTAACATTGTGTCCACCTAAGTAACTTAAGAATTATAAGACTTACAATTAAGTCCTTTGAAGCTTTTTTGTGCACAATTTCATGCTCTGCAAATCATCTTAGAAACATTTGTACTCTCAGAGTAGCAATTTTTAAATTATTGTGCTCTAAAGAGAACATTTGCAATTTACTAAAGAAAAATCAATTAACATTGTGTCGCCCTAAGTAACTTAAGAATTATAAGACATACAATTAAATCCTTTGAAGCTTTTTTGTGCACACTTTCATGCTCTGCAAATCATCTTACAAACATTTGTACTCTCAGAGTAGCAATTTTTAAGTTATTTGTGCTCTAAAGAGAACATTTGCAATTTACTAAAGAAAAATCAATTAACATTGTGTCGACCTAAGTAACTTAAGAATTATAAGACTTACAATTAAGTCCTTTGAAGCTTTTTTGTGCACACTTTCATGCTCCGCAAATCATCTTACAAACACTTGTACTCTCAGAGTAGCAATTTTTAAGTTATTTGTGCTCTAAAGAGAACATTTGCAATTTACTAAATAAAAATCAATTAACATTGTGTCGACCTAAGTAACTTAAGAATTATAAGACTTACAATTAAGTCCATTGAAGCTCTTTTGTGCAGAATTTCATGCTCTGCAAATTATCTTACAAAAATTTGTATTCTCAGAGTAGCAATTTTTGAGTTATTGTGCTCTAAAGAGAACATTTGCAATTTACTAAATAAAAATCAATTAACATTGTGTCGACCTATGTAACTTAAGAATTATAAGACTTACAATTAAGTCCTTTGAAGCTCTTTTGTGCAGAATTTCATGCTCTGCAAATCATCTTACAAACATTTGTACTCTCAGAGTAGCAATTTTTGAGTTATTGTGCTCTAAAGAGAACATTTGCAATTTACTAAATAAAAATCAATTAACATTGTGTCGACCTAAGTAACTTAAGAATTATAAGACTTACAATTAAGTCCTTTGAAGCTCTTTTGTGCAGAATTTCATGCTCTGCAAATCATCTTACAAACATTTGTACTCTCAGAGTAGCAATTTTTGAGTTATTGTGCTCTAAAGAGAACATTTGCAATTTACTAAATAAAAATCAATTAACATTGTGTCGACCTAAGTAACTTAAGAATTATAAGACTTACAATTAAGTCCTTTGAAGCTCTTTTGTGCAGAATTTCATGCTCTGCAAATCATCTTACAAACATTTGTACTCTCAGAGTAGCAATTTTTGAGTTATTGTGCTCTAAAGAGAACATTTGCAATTTACTAAATAAAAATCAATTAACATTGTGTCGACCTAAGTAACTTAAGAATTATAAGACTTACAATTAAGTCCTTTGAAGCTCTTTTGTGCAGAATTTCATGCTCTGCAAATCATCTTACAAACATTTGTACTCTCAGAGTAGCAATTTTTGAGTTATTGTGCTCTAAAGAGAACATTTGCAATTTACTAAATAAAAATCAATTAACATTGTGTCGACCTAAGTAACTTAAGAATTATAAGACATACAATTAAATCCTTTGAAGCTTTTTTGTGCACACTTTCATGCTCTGCAAATCATCTTACAAACATTTGTACTCTCAGAGTAGCAATTTTTAAGTTATTTGTGCTCTAAAGAGAACATTTGCAATTTACTAAAGAAAAATCAATTAACATTGTGTCGACCTAAGTAACTTAAGAATTATAAGACTTACAATTAAGTCCTTTGAAGCTTTTTTGTGCACACTTTCATGCTCCGCAAATCATCTTACAAACACTTGTACTCTCAGAGTAGCAATTTTTAAGTTATTTGTGCTCTAAAGAGAACATTTGCAATTTACTAAATAAAAATCAATTAACATTGTGTCGACCTAAGTAACTTAAGAATTATAAGACTTACAATTAAGTCCATTGAAGCTCTTTTGTGCAGAATTTCATGCTCTGCAAATTATCTTACAAAAATTTGTATTCTCAGAGTAGCAATTTTTGAGTTATTGTGCTCTAAAGAGAACATTTGCAATTTACTAAATAAAAATCAATTAACATTGTGTCGACCTATGTAACTTAAGAATTATAAGACTTACAATTAAGTCCTTTGAAGCTCTTTTGTGCAGAATTTCATGCTCTGCAAATCATCTTACAAACATTTGTACTCTCAGAGTAGCAATTTTTGAGTTATTGTGCTCTAAAGAGAACATTTGCAATTTACTAAATAAAAATCAATTAACATTGTGTCGACCTAAGTAACTTAAGAATTATAAGACTTACAATTAAGTCCTTTGAAGCTCTTTTGTGCAGAATTTCATGCTCTGCAAATCATCTTACAAACATTTGTACTCTCAGAGTAGCAATTTTTGAGTTATTGTGCTCTAAAGAGAACATTTGCAATTTACTAAATAAAAATCAATTAACATTGTGTCGACCTAAGTAACTTAAGAATTATAAGACTTACAATTAAGTCCTTTGAAGCTCTATTGTGCAGAATTTCATGCTCTGCAAATCATCTTACAAACATTTGTACTCTCAGAGTAGCAATTTTTGAGTTATTGTGCTCTAAAGAGAACATTTGCAATTTACTAAATAAAAATCAATTAACATTGTGTCGACCTAAGTAACTTAAGAATTATAAGACTTACAATTAAGTCCTTTGAAGCTCTTTTGTGCAGAATTTCATGCTCTGCAAATCATCTTACAAACATTTGTACTCTCAGAGTAGCAATTTTTGAGTTATTGTGCTCTAAAGAGAACATTTGCAATTTACTAAATAAAAATCAATTAACATTGTGTCGACCTAAGTACTTAAGAATTATAAGACTTACAATTAAGTCTTTAAAAGCTTTTTTGTGCAGAATTTCAAGCTCTGCAAATCATCTTACAAACATTTGTACTCTCAGAGTAGCAATTTTTGAGTTATTGTGCTCTAAAGAGAACATTTGCAATTTACTAAATAAAAATCCATTAACATTGTGTCCACCTAAGTAACTTAAGAATTATAAGACTTACAATTAAGTCCTTTGAAGCTTTTTTGTGCACAATTTCATGCTCTGCAAATCATCTTAGAAACATTTGTACTCTCAGAGTAGCAATTTTTAAATTATTGTGCTCTAAAGAGAACATTTGCAATTTACTAAAGAAAAATCAATTAACATTGTGTCGACCTAAGTAACTTAAGAATTATAAGACATACAATTAAATCCTTTGAAGCTTTTTTGTGCACACTTTCATGCTCTGCAAATCATCTTAGAAACATTTGTACTCTCAGAGTAGCAATTTTTAAATTATTGTGCTCTAAAGAGAACATTTGCAATTTACTAAAGAAAAATCAATTAACATTGTGTCGACCTAAGTAACTTAAGAATTATAAGACATACAATTAAATCCTTTGAAGCTTTTTTGTGCACACTTTCATGCTCTGCAAATCATCTTACAAACATTTGTACTCTCAGAGTAGCAATTTTTAAGTTATTTGTGCTCTAAAGAGAACATTTGCAATTTACTAAAGAAAAATCAATTAACATTGTGTCGACCTAAGTAACTTAAGAATTATAAGACTTACAATTAAGTCCTTTGAAGCTTTTTTGTGCACACTTTCATGCTCCGCAAATCATCTTACAAACACTTGTACTCTCAGAGTAGCAATTTTTAAGTTATTTGTGCTCTAAAGAGAACATTTGCAATTTACTAAATAAAAATCAATTAACATTGTGTCGACCTAAGTAACTTAAGAATTATAAGACTTACAATTAAGTCCTTTGAAGTTTTTTTGTGCACAATTTCATGCTCTGCAAATCATCTTACAAACATTTTTACTCTCAGAGTAGCAATTTTTGAGTTATTGTGCTCTAAAGAGAACATTTGCAATTTACTAAATAAAAATCAATTAACATTGTGTCGACCTAAGTAACTTAAGAATTATAAGACTTACAATTAAGTCCATTGAAGCTCTTTTGTGCAGAATTTCATGCTCTGCAAATTATCTTACAAAAATTTGTAGTCTCAGAGTAGCAATTTTTGAGTTATTGTGCTCTAAAGAGAACATTTGCAATTTACTAAATAAAAATCAATTAACATTGTGTCGACCTATGTAACTTAAGAATTATAAGACTTACAATTAAGTCCTTTGAAGCTCTTTTGTGCAGAATTTCATGCTCTGCAAATCATCTTACAAACATTTGTACTCTCAGAGTAGCAATTTTTGAGTTATTGTGCTCTAAAGAGAACATTTGCAATTTACTAAATAAAAATCAATTAACATTGTGTCGACCTAAGTAACTTAAGAATTATAAGACTTACAATTAAGTCTTTAAAAGCTTTTTTGTGCAGAATTTCAAGCTCTGCAAATCATCTTACAAACATTTGTACTCTCAGAGTAGCAATTTTTGAGTTATTGTGCTCTAAAGAGAACATTTGCAATTTACTAAATAAAAATCCATTAACATTGTGTCGACCTAAGTAACTTAAGAATTATAAGACATACAATTAAATCCTTTGAAGCTTTTTTGTGCACACTTTCATGCTCTGCAAATCATCTTACAAACATTTGTACTCTCAGAGTAGCAATTTTTAAATTAATGTGCTCTAAAGAGAACATTTGCAATTTACTAAAGAAAAATCAATTAACATTGTGTCGACCTAAGTAACTTAAGAATTATAAGACATACAATTAAATCCTTTGAAGCTTTTTTGTGCACACTTTCATGCTCTGCAAATCATCTTACAAACATTTGTACTCTCAGAGTAGCAATTTTTGAGTTATTGTGCTCTAAAGAGAACATTTGCAATTTACTAAATAAAAATCCATTAACATTGTGTCCACCTAAGTAACTTAAGAATTATAAGACATACAATTTAATCCTTTGAAGCTTTTTTGTGCACACTTTCATGCTCTGCAAATCATCTTACAAACATTTGTACTCTCAGAGTAGCAATTTTTAAGTTATTTGTGCTCTAAAGAGAACATTTGCAATTTACTAAAGAAAAATCAATTAACATTGTGTCGACCTAAGTAACTTAAGAATTATAAGACTTACAATTAAGTCCTTTGAAGCTTTTTTGTGCACACTTTCATGCTCCGCAAATCATCTTACAAACACTTGTACTCTCAGAGTAGCAATTTTTAAGTTATTTGTGCTCTAAAGAGAACATTTGCAATTTACTAAATAAAAATCAATTAACATTGTGTCGACCTAAGTAACTTAAGAATTATAAGACTTACAATTAAGTCCTTTGAAGTTTTTTTGTGCACAATTTCATGCTCTGCAAATCATCTTACAAACATTTTTACTCTCAGAGTAGCAATTTTTGAGTTATTGTGCTCTAAAGAGAACATTTGCAATTTACTAAATAAAAATCAATTAACATTGTGTCGACCTAAGTAACTTAAGAATTATAAGACTTACAATTAAGTCCATTGAAGCTCTTTTGTGCAGAATTTCATGCTCTGCAAATTATCTTACAAAAATTTGTAGTCTCAGAGTAGCAATTTTTGAGTTATTGTGCTCTAAAGAGAACATTTGCAATTTACTAAATAAAAATCAATTAACATTGTGTCGACCTATGTAACTTAAGAATTATAAGACTTACAATTAAGTCCTTTGAAGCTCTTTTGTGCAGAATTTCATGCTCTGCAAATCATCTTACAAACATTTGTACTCTCAGAGTAGCAATTTTTGAGTTATTGTGCTCTAAAGAGAACATTTGCAATTTACTAAATAAAAATCAATTAACATTGTGTCGACCTAAGTAACTTAAGAATTATAAGACTTACAATTAAGTCTTTAAAAGCTTTTTTGTGCAGAATTTCAAGCTCTGCAAATCATCTTACAAACATTTGTACTCTCAGAGTAGCAATTTTTGAGTTATTGTGCTCTAAAGAGAACATTTGCAATTTACTAAATAAAAATCCATTAACATTGTGTCGACCTAAGTAACTTAAGAATTATAAGACATACAATTAAATCCTTTGAAGCTTTTTTGTGCACACTTTCATGCTCTGCAAATCATCTTACAAACATTTGTACTCTCAGAGTAGCAATTTTTAAATTAATGTGCTCTAAAGAGAACATTTGCAATTTACTAAAGAAAAATCAATTAACATTGTGTCGACCTAAGTAACTTAAGAATTATAAGACATACAATTAAATCCTTTGAAGCTTTTTTGTGCACACTTTCATGCTCTGCAAATCATCTTACAAACATTTGTACTCTCAGAGTAGCAATTTTTGAGTTATTGTGCTCTAAAGAGAACATTTGCAATTTACTAAATAAAAATCCATTAACATTGTGTCCACCTAAGTAACTTAAGAATTATAAGACATACAATTTAATCCTTTGAAGCTTTTTTGTGCACACTTTCATGCTCTGCAAATCATCTTACAAACATTTGTACTCTCAGAGTAGCAATTTTTAAGTTATTTGTGCTCTAAAGAGAACATTTGCAATTTACTAAAGAAAAATCAATTAACATTGTGTCGACCTAAGTAACTTAAGAATTATAAGACTTACAATTAAGTCCTTTGAAGCTTTTTTGTGCACACTTTCATGCTCCGCAAATCATCTTACAAACACTTGTACTCTCAGAGTAGCAATTTTTAAGTTATTTGTGCTCTAAAGAGAACATTTGCAATTTACTAAATAAAAATCAATTAACATTGTGTCGACCTAAGTAACTTAAGAATTATAAGACTTACAATTAAGTCCTTTGAAGCTCTTTTGTGCAGAATTTCATGCTCTGCAAATCATCTTACAAACATTTGTACTCTCAGAGTAGCAATTTTTGAGTTATTGTGCTCTAAAGAGAACATTTGCAATTTACTAAATAAAAATCAATTAACATTGTGTCGACCTAAGTAACTTAAGAATTATAAGACTTACAATTAAGTCTTTAAAAGCTTTTTTGTGCAGAATTTCAAGCTCTGCAAATCATCTTACAAACATTTGTACTCTCAGAGTAGCAATTTTTGAGTTATTGTGCTCTAAAGAGAACATTTGCAATTTACTAAATAAAAATCCATTAACATTGTGTCGACCTAAGTAACTTAAGAATTATAAGACTTACAATTAAGTTCTTTGAAGCTTTTTTGTGCACAATTTCATGCTCTGCAAATCATCTTAGAAACATTTGTACTCTCAGAGTAGCAATTTTTAAATTAATGTGCTCTAAAGAGAACATTTGCAATTTACTAAATAAAAATCAATTAACATTGTGTCGACCTAAGTAACTTAAGAATTACAAGACTTACAATAAATTTAGCTCTTTCAAGATTTTTTGTGCAGAATTTCATGCTCTGCAAATCATCTTGCGAACAGTTTTACTCTCAGAGTAGCAATTTTTGAGTTATTGTGCTCTAAAGAGAACATTTGCAATTTACTAAATAAAAATCAATTAACATTGAGTCGACCTAAGTAACTTAAGAATTATAAGACTTACAATTAAGCCCTTTAATGATTTTTTGTGCAGAATTTCATGCTATGCAAATCATCTTGCGAACATTTGTACTCTCAGAGTAGCAATTTTTGAGTTATTGTGCTCTAAAGAGAACATTTGCAATTTACTAAAAAAAAATCAATTAACATTGTGTCGACCTAAGTAACTTAAGAATTATAAGACTTACAATTAAGTCCTTTGAAGCTCTTTTGTGCAGAACTTCATGCTCTGCAAATCATCGTACAAACATTTTTACTCTCAGAGTGGCAATGTTGGAGTTATTGTGCTTCAAAGAGAACATTTGCAATTTACTAAATAAAAATCAATTAATATTGTGTCGACCTAAGTAACTTAAGAACTATAAGATTTTCAATTAAGTCCTTTGAGACTTTTTTGTACAAAATTTCATGCTTTACAAATCATCTAAGTAGCCTTTTTACTCTCAGAGTAGCAATTTGTCAGTTATTCGCCCTTAAAAATAGTTTAAGTAAAAGAAATTTACTGAAATAATTTCCTTCGTTTTTATATTATGCAATTTACTATAATACATTATAGTTTCCCCCAAAGTATGTGTACATTAAATTAAATTTTCCAACTATATCTAG
Source organism: Malthinus seriepunctatus (assembly GCA_963924605.1). NCBI lineage: Eukaryota > Metazoa > Arthropoda > Insecta > Coleoptera > Cantharidae > Malthinus > Malthinus seriepunctatus. The sequence goes on along the minus strand of OZ004603.1, from coordinate 31,332,521 downwards.
GTACTTGAAACAATTTGTTTTGGGAATAAATATCTCGATTACACCCTATAGCGTGCACATTCTTATTTAATCAAAGCTTCCAATACACCCAAATAAATCAATTGAATTAATTTATATTATTTATTTTTTTAAAATTAAAATAAAAAGCATAAATTTCGTTCGAGATACGTCTTGTAATACAAATGTAAATTTTACAATTAGCCAAAGTCAATTTAAAATAATGAGGGTCCATCAAGCAATTGCTCTGATACTTCGCGTTTAAACAGACTCGAAAAATGTTTACGTACGGTTTTGTTTTATTTTTTACGTTTATTTTAACTTTTTGTTGGTGTTTTGAAGATAATAATAATACTAATACGTACGATGGATATAAAAAAGGTAAAAGTTAATAAAATTTGCATTTTGGTTTTATTAAAAGGAAAATTGTTTAGACGATGGTCCTAAACAGTTGTGGAACGAAACGTTTATGGATCGGTTGAGAAACGATTTATTAACAAATTACGATAAATACGCAAGACCTGGAGAACATTATGAGTTGACAAATATAAAAATTGGATTGGTCATTTGGTATTTGGATACTGACGAATCCAATGCGACCGTTTCAGTTTTGGCACGTCTTCAGCTGGTTTGTACAAAAGCGAAAAATTCTAAAAAAGCTAATGGTTAATTTTAAGGCTTGGAGCGATCCAAAATTGCAGTGGAATCCAAACGACTACGGTGGAGTGAAAGTTGTTAAAATGGCCGATCATGAAATTTGGCAACCTGACATCTATTTATACAATAGGTGCCCTCTTTTCGCTTATATTTATTTATCTTGTTTAAAAATTTATTTTTTAGAGCATCGTTAAGTGCTGAAGCTATAAACCGTTATGGCAACCCTTACGCGATGGTGGAATCAACAGGCGACGTCTTGTGGATACCACCTGCGAGATTTTCAGCCATATGCAAATTCGACCTGTACTATTGGCCTTTCGACACTCAATTTTGTGACCTCAAGTTAATCTCTTGGACCCACTCGGGAAAAGATATCAAAATGGAGCTGTACAAAAGTAATTTAGGAGCAGACGTAAGTGAGACGACCTTTTACAGTTCCAGTTAAGAATTTTTGTTTGTAGTTGGATCCAGAGATGATAATTAGTGGTTGGGACGTAAGTACCCAAGCGGGCATTTCAACCGATTTTACGGATTTTAACTCATTTTACAACGCCCAATTTAATTTGACGATAAAAAGAAAATCCGAGCCTTACATAGCTGTCGTTTTTACTCCAGCAATTGGTGAGTGAAAAATTATTTTGGTTACTTTTATTAATTGCACGTTGTTTTAGCTGTGGTCGCTTTGATTTTAATCCAATGTTGGATGGCTCCACAATCGGGACATCGAGTAATTTTAAATTGTTGTACCGCTATTATTGTGACGATTTTGTTAACTCATTTTATACAACAAGTTTATTCTCTTGGATCGAGTCCACCTTTAATTGGTATTTACTTGCAATCGAAATTTAAAAAAAAAATTAATTACTTTGTTTTTAGTTCTCTTTTATTCCACAAGTTTGTACATTATATGCTTCTCATTAGCCGAATCAATTTTCGTCCGGTTGATTTTGGATAACAAAAACAAAAATACAGTTCCTGACTGTATTAGACGAAAGTTGACTGGAACTTGTGGTAAAGTTTTACTTTTAGACACTTACACAGCACAGGTAAGGACGTCAGCATGGAAATTAATTCAAATGGAGCTTAATTTTGGTGTAGATGCTAACAATAGCGTACTCGACAAGCAATAAAAGTCTCAACAGTTTAGACGACTACGTCGTCCGCCATATTAACAAAATGGCGGTTAAAATTTTTTTTCGACAGTTGTGGCTTATAATCTGCACCAAAATTCAATCTAATATTAATTTTGCATCTAATTTTTGTTATAGTTGAGCAAATGTCAGGCGAGTCAAGTTGCTGAGGAATTGAAAGAGTACAACGTTTCTGATGATGAAGAAAAACATGAAGAAAATGACGAAATTATAAAATCACCTTCCCAATATTGCATTGATTTGGAATGGAACATTTTCATCATTGCTCTCGATCGTATTATGTTTATTGTTTACATTTTTATATTTTTTGTACTTTCATTGTTAATACTTTTTTAAATAAAATAAAAATATGCATTTTTTCTTTGATATTCTTTGTTATTATCAAGTGAAGATGGAAGGGGCTACGAGTGGTCATAAATAATAACAAACAAAATCAAATTCAATTATTTATTTTTCCCGTCCAACAATTTGTTGCTTAAATGGTTAATTTGCTCCCATTAAACAAATTGCACTTAAAATGTTTAAAGTCTGTGAACAATGAACACTTCGTATTATTTTGTTGCATTTTTATCATTTTTTTCAACTTGTTTTTGTTACAATGGAAATTTTTCTTTGGGAAACATTACGAGTAAGTTTAACTCTCTCATAATGTGAAAAAGTAAAAAATTTATTTTATAAATAGAAATTAAACCGAAAAAGTTATGGAAAGAAACAACTTTGGATAAACTCAAAAAAGATTTGTTGATGAATTACGATAAATATTCGAGACCTCACGAACAAGAAAGTTCCACGGATTTGAAAATTGGATTAGCTTTGATTCATTTAGAAACGGACGAATTGAAATCAATAGTGACAGTTTATTGTTGGCTTAGACTGGTAGGTAAAACTTGTACATAGCTTTACAGATTTTTGCTTCAAATAAGTCAAGCATGCTTATCAAGTGGCATCACGTGAGTGTCAAATTACCCCCATGTCAAGTTTTTAGTGTTAAAAGTAGTTTCAAACCTCATGGTCTGTGACCTCACTGTGGCTGTCAATGAATAAAAATACCGTGTTACTCAGGAAGGAGTGTTTGCAATCGATGTCTACAGCGGTTCTTTTTGCCAACAGAAAACTAGCTGTGGGCTAGATCAAAAGAACCAGAGAAACCATTACTCTACTCTTATTTTTTCATTATCTTAAACACAATATCAGTTCAGTATTAGTGGAATTACTTAACTATTAGCGATACGCTAATCTTAACGCTAACGCTAACGTAACGTTAGCTAACGATTCGCTAATAGCTACAGGGTCGTAGGTCTGAATCGTTAAATTTCAAGCCTCTGACGCTAAAGTAAACACTAGCGTAACGATAGCTAGAGATCCGCTAATAGTTACAGAATTTTAGGTCCTAATTGTCTAACCTAAGTTAACCTTAACGCTAACGTTAACGCTACCGTGATGTTAGCTAGTGATTCGCTAATCGTTACAGGATCCTAGGTCAGAATCGTTTATAATAAGTTTTTAATAGTCCAAGCCTCTGACGCTAACGCTAACACTAGCGTAACGTTAGCTAGAGATCCGCTTATAGTTACAGAATTTTAGGTCCTAATTGTCTAACCTAAGCTAACCTTAACGCTAACGTTAACGCTACCGTAATGTTAGCTAGCGATTCGCCTAACCTAAGCTAACCTTAACGCTAACGTTAACGCTGCGTAATGTTAGCTAGCGATTCGCTAATAGTTACAGGATACTAGGTCAGAATCGTTTATAATAAGTTTTTAATAGTACAAGCCTCTGACGCTAACGCTAACACTAGCGTAACGTTAGCTAGAGATCCGCTAATAGTTACAGAATTATAGGTCCTAATTGTCTAACCTAAGCTAACCTTAACGCTAACGTTAACGCTAGCGTAATGTTAGCTAGAGATCCACTAATAGTTACAGAATTTTAGGTCTTAATTGTCTAACCTAAGCTAACCTTAACGCTAACGTTAACGCTAGCGTAATGTTAGCTAGCGATTCGCCTAACCTAAGCTAACCTTAACGCTAACGTTAACGCTAGCGTAATGTTAGCTAGCGATTCGCCTAACCTAAGCTAACCTTAACGCTAACGTTAACGCTAGCGTAATGTTAGCTAGCGATTCGCCTAACCTAAGCTAACCTTAACGCTAACGTTAACGCTAGCATAACGTTAGCTAGAGATCCACTAATAGTTACAGAATTTTAGGCCCTAATTGTCTAATCTAAGCTAACCTTAACGCTAACGTTAACGCTAGCGTAATGTTAGCAAGCGATTCGCCTAACCTAAGCTAACCTTAACGCTAACGTTAACGCTGCGTAATGTTAGCTAGCGATTCGCTAATAGTTACAGGATACTAGGTCAGAATCGTTTATAATAAGTTTTTAATAGTACAAGCCTCTGACGCTAACGCTAACACTAGCGTAACGTTAGCTAGAGATCCGCTATTAGAGAGTTATTGCAAAGTCAAATAGTGTGAACGTTAATAAAGTAAACCTTATTTTGACAATATTTTGACATTACTTTGATATCTGCGCATGCGCAGATTATAAAACACATAACGTTACGCTATTATGGTTTAGCGTACAACGCTATTAACGTTCGTATAAAGTCAACCTCTTTTTATCACCTTAACTTTAATAACTTGAATATAACCTCAAAAGTCACTGTCAAACGACGAAATTTGTCATTTAATGACATGTCGGTGTCCTAATAGCGTATTACGTTAAATCTTCTGCTATAGCTTAATAAGGTAGACGCTAATTAAGGGTTTTTGCAATAACTCTCTAATAGTTACAGAATTTTATGTCAGAATCGTCAAAGTCCAAGCTCTTGACGCTAACGTTAACGCTAACGCTAACGCTAACGCTAACGCTAACGCTAACGCTAACGCTAACGCTAACGCTAACGCTAACGCTAACGCTAACGCTAACGCTAACGCTAACGCTAACGCTAACGCTAACGCTAACGCTAACGCTAACGCTAACGCTAACGCTAACGCTAACGCTAACGCTAACGCTAACGCTAACGCTAACGCTAACGCTAACGCTAACGCTAACGCTAACGCTAACGCTAACGCTAACGCTAACGCTAACGCTAACGCTAACGCTAACGCTAACGCTAACGCTAACGCTAACGCTAACGCTAACGCTAACGCTAACGCTAACGCTAACGCTAACGCTAACGCTAACGCTAACGCTAACGCTAACGCTAACGCTAACGCTAACGCTAACGCTAACGCTAACGCTAACGCTAACGCTAACGCTAACGCTAACGCTAACGCTAACGCTAACGCTAACGCTAACGCTAACGCTGGCTAGAGATTCGCTAATAGTTACAGGATTCAAGGTCACAATCGGCAAAGTCCAAGTTCCTAACGCTAACGCAATATTTAAAATTTTTTAGACATGGTTCGATAATAAATTAAAATGGAACGAGAGCGATTACGGAGGTATAGGAGTAGCAAGAATGGCAAATCATGAAATTTGGCAACCGGATTTATATTTATACAATAGGTAAATAAATATACGAGGTGCAATTAAATATTTTTTTTACAAAAATGTATTTTTTTTAAGTATCACCGGAGGTGAGCCCATATTACGTTTCAATAATCCACACGTCTTAGTTTACCCAAATGGAGAGGTTTTATTTGTACCGCCGTTAAAATTACGCGCTTTATGCGTATTTGATTTTCGTCACTGGCCCTTTGACACCCAAAAATGTAATTTAAAAATTGGATCGTGGACATACAGCGGAAAAGAAATAAATATGCAGCTTTTCAACAATTTAGCTAATATTGAAGTAAATAATGGTTTGCAGGAGCGGACTGGGCTGGAGTGGTGATGATAACTATTGGAGTCTGCTTGGGTTTCTTGAGGGGTAAAAATGTAGTTGATGACTCATTAGCAGGCCACTAGGACGAATCCAGTCCAGCCCACCTTTTTAAAACTATTTGTTAATAACTTGTTCTTCCCAACAGTTCGAATGGGATAGTCCATCAACAATGTGGACCATCTTAGAAACAACGGTTGAGATTGTTACAAAACACTACGAGTGTTGTCCAGAACCGTACTATTACGCACAATTTAATCTAGTGCTCGTAAGGAAGACTGATATTTATAGCGCTATAATTGTAGCACCAGCAATTCGTAAGGGTTGTCTTGTAGAAAAAGGGTAATGAAATCAACTTTTGTTTTCAGTTTTGGCAAGTTTTATTTTGGTGCAGTTTTGGTTGTCCCCAAAATCGCAAGAAAAATTAATTTTAAATTGTCTCACTTTAATAATTTTAGTGATGTATTTAACTCACTTCAGCGGACAAGTTTTTGGAGTTGGTAAAAATACTCCCCTTATAGGTAAGTCCTTATCGTTTCTTTTTCAAATTTTAAAACTAATTAAAAACTTTCAGTCCTTTTCTACAGCTTAAGCTTATTTTTGGTTGTTATTTCAATAATAACGACCACTTTGGGATCTTCTTTGTATCAAATCAAGCAAGCGCAAATTTTGCCGTGGTTGTTTAACAAACAGTTGAATGGAAAACTTGGAAAATTGTTACTTTTAGACTACCATCTCAAAGAGGTTAAGAAATTAAAAAATTTAATACCTGGTTGTATAAAAGAGAATTATTTTTAATCCGAGTATTAGCTTTATAATCCTTAGATATGGCAACGTTACACAATAAATAAATAAAATGTCAATGTTTGACGTTTGTAACAACAAAAAGAACTTAACCTCAGATTTTAATATTTATTTACAAACGTCAAACTTTGACATTACAACGTTGCCTTATCGTAATAAGAATTATAAATCTAATTCTGTTTTTTGCAACCGGGCATTGTGAATTTACTTAAACTTTATTTTTAGGACTCTCAAAGTTTTTGTACGAAAGCTCCTCAAGAGGAACGAGATAATTGTAAAATTAAATTCGATCAACAAAATTGCATTTTTGCAATCGCCATTAACAGAGTGTTGTTTTATATTTATTCGGCATTGTTTATTGTCTTCGGCATTGTTTATTTGTGCTAAATTTTACAAAATAAAAGACCTCTTCACTGTTGTAGTTCTTGAGTGATTTTTGATACCACTTGTGCTAAAGTAGAATTTTTTTGAAAAAGACCCACAAAAACTTAAATTGCTCTATTTCACACCATGCCATGCCTACACTTTTCTTAAACCAATTATGGCTCATAGCCCTTCTTAAGAGTTTATTTTTGAACATCCTGTATTTAAAAATAAAACAAACAAAATAATTTGTATTTGTTAAATGTTTTAAATAAATAAATTTATATTGTGTAAGCAACGAGCCACTTAACTCCAACAATTTACTCATCAACTAATGTAATACTTTTAACTCTTTTAGTGGCTGTTTTAGTGCGTGGTTATACAATGTTAAATTTAATTTTTCCATTATATTATTTTTTGTTATTTAATGTCGATTATGGCGAATGCGTTTCTGGCTTTATAACGACGCGTAAGTTGAATAATTTATAAATTAAAATTAACACACAAATAAAAATAAATTATATAGAAATTGGTCCTAAAGCGCTTTGGAATGATACCCATTTAGATAGGCTAAAAAAAGATTTGTTGGTAAATTATGATAAGTTTGCAAGACCCGAAGAGTACGATAGTAATGCAACAATTACAAGAATTTCACTTTCAATTTTACATCTTGAAACAAATGAAGCTAAATCGACCATGGAAATTCAGTGTTTGTTAAAACTGGTGAAAAAACTGTTTTTTTTTAATTTTTGGTTAGTTAATGAACTAATTTTTAGAAATGGAACGATAGTAAGTTGCAGTGGAATCCTAACGATTATGGAGAACTCGGTACAGTGAGAATTGCAGAACATGAGGTTTGGATCCCAGATATTTATTTGTATAACGCGTAAGTTGTAATAATTTGAAAATGACTTAAATGACTTAAAATACCAATAATATACCGAATGTTTATTTTTTAAAGGTTCACGTTCTAGTCTCCCAAGTTCTTAAACTATAGGGGCATACAGCGGTTTAATAAACACTCTGTATATTTAAATCAAGCTTTTTTAAATATTACTGTCTAATAGACTCTTGACTTCTAACTACATAATGATTTTCTTCATTATCACTTAAAACAAGGCCGCTTCGATTTTTTATTGGAAAAACTCAAAAAGAAGTTGTAGAGGAAATGTTTAACAAAGTGACCATCCTGTAAACAGATTATAGAAATAACCTATAAATATGTAATGACTTAAGAGACAATCCAAAAATACCAATAATATACAGAGTGTTTATTTTTTAAAAGTTGACATTCCAGTCTCCCAAGTTCTTAAACTATACGCGCATACAGCGGTTTCAGAAACACTCTGTATATTATTTAAATCAGGCTTTTTTTAAATATTACTGTCTAATAGACTCTTGACTTATTACTACACCATGATTTTCTTCATTATAACTTAAAACAAGCCCGCTTCGATTTTTTTTGGAAAAACTCAAAAAGGAGTTTTAGAGGAAATGTTTAACAAAGTGACCATCCTGTAAACAGATTATAGAAATAACCTATAAATATGTAATGACTTAAGAGACAATCCAAAAATACGAATAATATACAGAGTGTTTATTTTTTAAAGATTGACATTCCAGTCTCCCAAGTTCTTAAACTATAGGGGCATACAGCGGTTTAATAAACACTCTGTATATTTAAATCAAGCTTTTTTAAATATTACTGTCTAATAGACTCTTGACTTCTAACTACATAATGATTTTCTTCATTATCACTTAAAACAAGGCCGCTTCGATTTTTTATTGGAAAAACTCAAAAAGAAGTTGTAGAGGAAATGTTTAACAAAGTGACCATCCTGTAAACAGATTATAGAAATAACCTATAAATATGTAATGACTTAAGAGACAATCCAAAAATACCAATAATATACAGAGTGTTTATTTTTTTAAAGTTGACATTCCAGTCTCCCAAGTTCTTAAACTATACGCGCATACAGCGGTTTCAGAAACACTCTGTATATTATTTAATTCAGGCTTTTTTTAAATATTACTGTCTAATAGACTCTTGACTTATTACTACACCATGATTTTCTTCATTATCACTTAAAACAAGCCCGCCTCGATTTTTTTTGGAAAAACTCAAAAAGGAGTTTTAGAGGAAATGTTTAACAAAGTGACCATCCTGTAAACAGATAAGATAAATAACCTATAAATATGTAATGACTTAAGGGACAATCCAAAAATACCAATAATATACAGAGTGTTAATTTTTTTAAAGTTGACATTCCAGTCTCCCAAGTTCTTAAACTATACACGCATACAGCTGTTTGATAAACACTCTGTATATTCAAATCAAGCTTTTTTTAAATATTACTGCCTAATAGACTCTTGACTTATTACTACACCATGATTTTCTTCATTATCACTTAAAACATGCCCGCTTCGATTTTTTATTGGAAAAACTAAAAAAGAAGTTATAGAGGAAATGTTTAACAAAGTGACCATCCTGTAAACAGATTATAGAAATAACCTATAAATATGTAATGACTTAAGGGACAATCCAAAAATACCAATAATATACAGAGTGTTAATTTTTTTAAAGTTGACATTCCAGTCTCCCAAGTTCTTAAACTATACACGCATACAGCTGTTTGATAAACACTCTGTATATTCAAATCAAGCTTTTTTTAAATATTACTGCCTAATAGACTCTTGACTTATTACTACACCATGATTTTCTTCATTATCACTTAAAACATGCCCGCTTCGATTTTTTATTGGAAAAACTCAAAAAGAAGTTGTAGAGGAAATGTTTAACAAAGTGACCATCCTGTAAACAGATTATAGAAATAACCTATAAATATGTAATGACTTAAGAGACAATCCAAAAATACCGATAATATACAGAGTGTTTATTTTTTAAAGGTTGACATTCCAGTCTCCCAAGTTCTTAAACTATACGCGCATACAGCTGTTTGATAAACACTCTGTATATTTAAATCAAGCTTTTTTTAAATATTACTGCCTAATAGACTCTTGACTTATTACTACACCATGATTTTCTTCATTATCACTTAAAACATGCCCGCTTCGATTTTTTTTTGGAAAAACTCAAAAAGAAGTTGTAGAGGAAATGTTTAACAAAGTGACCATCCTGTAAACAGATTATAGAAATAACCTATAAATATGTAATGACTTAAGAGACAATCCAAAAATACCGATAATATACAGAGTGTTTATTTTTTAAAGGTTGACATTCCAGTCTCCCAAGTTCTTAAACTATACGCGCATACAGCTGTTTGATAAACACTCTGTATATTTATATCAAGCTTTTTTTTAATATTACTGTCTAATAGACTCTTGACTTACTACTACACAATGATTTTCTTCATTATCACTTAAAACAAGGTCGCTTCGATTTTTTTTGGAAAAACTAAAAAAGGAGTTGTACAGGAAATGTTTAACAAAGTGGCCAAACTGTAAACAGATTATAGAAATAACCTATAAATATGTAATGACTTAAGAGACAATTCAAAAATACCGATAATATACAGAGTGTTTATTTTTTTAAGTTTGACATTCCAGTCTCCCAAGTTCATAAACTATTCGCGCATACAGCTGTTTGATAAACACTCTGTATATTTAAATCAAGCTTTTTTTAAATATTACTGTCTAATAGACTCTTGACTTATTACTACATAATGATTTTCTTCATTATCACTTAAAACAAGGCCGCTTCGATTTTTTTTGGAAAAACTCAAAAAGGAGTTTTAGAGGAAATGTTTAACAAAGTGACCATCCTGTAAACAGATTATAGAAATAACCTATAAATATGTAATGACTTAAGAGACAATCCAAAAATACCGATAATATACAGAGTGTTTATTTTTTAAAGATTGACATTCCAGTCTCCCAAGTTCTTAAACTATAGGGGCATACAGCGGTTTAATAAACACTCTGTATATTTAAATCAAGCTTTTTTAAATATTACTGTCTAATAGACTCTTGACTTATTACTACACCATGATTTTCTTCATTATCACTTAAAACATGCCCGCTTCGATTTTTTATTGGAAAAACTAAAAAAGAAGTTGTAGAGGAAATGTTTAACAAAGTGACCATCCTGTAAACAGATTATAGAAATAACCTATAAATATGTAATGACTTAAGGGACAATCCAAAAATACCAATAATATACAGAGTGTTAATTTTTTTAAAGTTGACATTCCAGTCTCCCAAGTTCTTAAACTATACACGCATACAGCTGTTTGATAAACACTCTGTATATTCAAATCAAGCTTTTTTTAAATATTACTGTGTAATAGACTCTTGATTTATTACTACACAATGATTTTCTTTATTATCACTTAAAACAAGGCCGCTTCGATTTTTTTTTGAAAAACTCAAAAAAGAGTTTTAGATGAAATGATTAACAAGTGGCAACCCCGTAAACAGATTATGAAAACAACATATACAGTGTCCGCAAAAAAGTCTGCACCATATGGGATTTTTTTTTATTATGCCTGTTTTTCGAAAATAGTTTTCGGCATCTATCTCTGCATAAAATAAAACCAAAAATGCGTAAAAAAATTAGTTATGTCATTTACGCAACACCGCCAAAACGTCTTTTGAAAGTTTCGATTGCCTAAAAATGCCTTTATTTTTCAAAACAGACAAAATCATCATAAGGGAAAATTGTTTTTATTCACCTGAAGATACTAGATACGAAGTTTAAGAAAAAAATATTAACATTTTCATTTTTTTGTTTTTTTGAAAATTCTCACTTATTTATAATTCTTCGGAGTTCTTTTCTTTACATTTAAATTCTAGAGATCCACTTTGATCCAACAAGATCAAAATATTACGTTTTGTTCTTAATTTAGTCTAATTTTGGAATATAAAAATATTTTCATTGAAAATGATGGGACCATCTTGGACTATTTTCCCATCTCTGAATTTATCTTGGGAAATATTTTAACCGCAGTGGTCACTTATTTTAGAAAAATATCGGCGAATTTTAATTAAAATAAAAACTGACAGATAGAGGTCCCAAATGATGTCCAAATTTACCCGAAATATCCTGACACTAAACTAATATGAAATTTATTTAATTTTCCTATCAACAATGCTTACTAAGACAGACAAAATTGAAATTGATCTAATTCATGACGAGAACAGAACAAACAGGGATACAGCTAATAGTTTTAACCACTGCGGTTAAAATATTTCCCAAGGGGAATTCAGAGATGGGAAAATAGTCCAAGATGGTCCTATCATTTTCAATGAAAATATTTTTATATTCCAAAATTAGACTAAATTAAGAACAAAACGTAATATTTTGATCTCGCTGGATCAAAGTGGATCTCTAGAATTGAAATGTAAACAAAAGAACTCCGAAGAATTATAAACAAGTGAGAATTTTCAAAAAAACAAAAAAATGAAAATGTTAATATTTTTTTCTTAAACTTAGTATCTAGAATTTTGAGGTAAATAGAAACAATTTTCCCTTATGACGATTTTGTCTGTTTTGAAAAATAAAGGCATTTTTAGGCAATCGAAACTTTCAAAAGACGTTTTGGCGGTGTTGCGTAAATGACATAACTAATTTTTTTTACGCATTTTTGGTTTTATTTTATGCAGAGATAGATGCCGAAAACTATTTTCGAAAAACACGCATAATAAAAAAAAATTCCATATGGTGCAGACTTTTTTGCGGACACTGTATAACAACGTAAATGACAATCCAAAAACACCAATAATATACAGAGTGTTTATTTTTTATAAGCTGACATTTGAATCTTACAAGTTCTTGAACTATACGCGCATACAGCGGTTTGATAAACACTCTGTATATTTAATCAAATTTTCTTTTTAAACCTGGCTGTCTAATAGACCCTTGACTCTTACTATGCGATGATTGTAAAAATATACACAGTGATTAATTTTAAAGAGAGACAATTTCAAGGCCATTTTGTACCTACCATTACTATTATTACTTTAGAGCAATTTTAATCTAAAAAATGAAAAACTGAAGCTAAAACCGTAAAGTTAAATCACTTTGCAGGGCTATCGGTGGCGAGCCATTTCCTCGTTTTGGCAATCGCAACGTCCTCGTTTATTCCAACGGAGCAGTGTTATGGGTTCCAACAGTCAAGTATTTAGTTTTGTGCACATTCGATTTACGCTATTGGCCTTTTGATGTTCAACATTGTACAATAAAATTAGGATCGTGGGTGCATAGTGGAAACGAAATCAAATTAGAACTTGACAATAAAGAAAGCGCCATCGACGTATGCTGTAATTTTATATTTTTAAATTGTAGTAACTAATAAAATAATATTTTTAGATGAGCACAGTATTTAGTTTGGCGCCTGAATGGGAAGTTGAATTTACCTCAGAAATTGTAATTAAATTGTACGCTTGTTGTAAGGAAGAGTATCCTGCTGCTATATTTAATGTTACACTTACAAGAAAATCTACTCCTTATTATTACATTGTAGTTGCGCCAGCAGTTGGTACGTTTATGCCCGGTTGCATAAAAGAGAATTAATTAAATTTATAATCATTAGATATGGCAACGTTACACAATTAATAAATAAGTAAAAACGTCAAAATTTGACGTTTTTACATTTCAACACAAAAAGAACTTAACCTCACATTTTAATTTTAATTTACAGGTCAAAATTTGACATTACATTGTGTAAACGAAGTTGCCACATCAAAGGATTTTAAATTATTGTATTAAAATATAATTCTCTTCTACACAACCAGGCATTAGTATGTGAAAAAATTATTATTTTACAATTTACTTTTTAGTAACGACATTGTTAATTTTGTTCCAATTCTGGTTACCTTCAAGTGCAAGAGAAAAAATTATATTGAACGGTATTACAGCAGTTATTTTAAATATATTTTTGCTCTATTTTAACCATCGTCTGGCTATGACAGGCACTACTCCATTAATAGGTAAATTTTCATATTTAGGTCAAAATTTTTTCCATTTATACAAAAAAAATCTATTTTTACTTTTCACGTTTTTGTTTTGTTTTTAGTTGTATTCTACACTTTTAGTTTGTATATTGTTGGATTTTCGACGATTATTACCATTATTAATTTTATATTGGGTAATTTAAAAAATGGACGTCCTTTAAGTTACTTAATTACAATTTTAATGCACGATAGAGTTAAAAAATGGATGCTTTTACAAGACTACTCATTGAAGGTGAGTATAGTTCGCGGATTACAAAATCCTAATTAGTTTGATTATTTAATCCCAGATTAGTTAATCGAGATTAAGTAAACCAGATCAAGTAATAGTGATTTATTAAGCTCATTTTAATTAATCCTATATTAAGTAATTTTAGATTAACTAATCTTGGATTTAGTAACCCTAGATTAAGTAATAGTAGATTAAGTATTTTCAGACTAATTATTAATCACTTAAAGTAATATCATATTAAGGAATTCCACATTAAGTAATTCAGATTAAGTAATCCTACATTAAGGAATAGCAAATGAGGTATTCTCAGATTTATTAACAGTATTACGTAATCCCAGATTAAGTATTTCCAGATCAAGTATATCCAGATCAAGTAATCCTAGATTAAGGAATAGCAGATGTACAGTCACGTGCATATCTTTTGGCCAGCCCAGCTATACCCTTAGCACGAATTGTGGGTTCAAACATCAATAACACCCCCCTACTGAAACTGAGGGGTAACTTTTTTCCCCAACAAGTAGTGAATCAACAAACTGTGTTCGTGTTATGATGGTTGCACCCACAATTCATGCTAACGTATTGCCGGGGTGGCCAAAAGATATGCAAGTAACTGTACCTTAGGTTGCACAAAACTTGAGAGTTTTGAATGTGACTTGAGCCACTACATTTTGACATCTGATGTGTCACATTCAAAGCTATAATTAATTGTAACAAGCTGTTAAAAGTTTAGTGCAACCCAACCTATATTTTCAAACTAATTAACCGCATCAAGTAATTCCAGATTAAGTAATCCTAAATTAAGGAATAGCAGATTAAGTATTCTTAGACTAATTAGAATTACCCGCATTTGATAATCCAAGATTAAGTAATCCAGGTCAAGTAATCTCATATTCAATAATCCCAGATTAAGTAATTCTAGATTATAGGCAGATGAAGTATTCCCAGACTAATTATTAACCGCATAAAATAATACCATATAAAGTAATTCCAGATTAAGTAGTCCCAGATTAAGTAATCCTACATTAAGGAATAGCGAATGAGGTATTCTTAAATTTATTAACAGCATTAAGTAATACCAGATTAAGTAATTCCACATCAAGTAATTCCAGGTCAAGTAATTCCAGATCAAGTAATCCCAGATTTAATAATTCTAGATTAAAGAATAGCAGATGTACCTTCGGTTGCACAAAAGTTGAGAGTTTTGAATGTAACTAGAGCCACTACATTTTGACATCTGATGCGTCACAATTCAAAACTATAATTAATTGGAACAAGCTGTTAATAGTTTAGTGCAACCCAACCTATATTTTCAAACTAATTAACCGCATCAAGTAATTTCAGAATAAGTAATCCTAAATTAAGGAATAGCAGATTAAGTATTCTTAGACTAATTACCCGCATTTGATAATCCAAGATTAAGTAATCCAGGTCAAATAATCTCATATTCAATAATCCCAGATTAGGTAATTCTAAAATAGGCAGATTAAGTATTCCCAGACTAATTATTAACCGCATAAAATAATACTATATAAAGTAATTCCAGATTAAGTAGTCCCAGATTAAGTAATCCTACATTATGCAATAGCGAATGAGGTATTCTCAGATTTATTAACAGCATTAAGTAATCCCATATTAAGTAATTCCACATCAAGTAATTCCAGATCAAGTAATCCCAGATTAAATAATCCTAGATTAAATAATCCTAGATTAAAGAATAGCAGATGTACCTTCGGTTGCACAAAAGTTGAGAGTTTTGAATGTAACTTGAGCCACTACATTTTGACATCTGATGCGTCACAATTCAAAACTATAATTAATTGTAACTAGCTGTTAAAAGTTTTGTGCAACCCAACCTAAGTATTCTCAAACTAATTAACCGCATCAAGTAATCCCTGATTAAGCGATTCTAGATTAAGGAGTAGCAGATTAAGTATTCTTAAGTATTCAGTTTAAGTAATCCAGGTCAAGTAATCGCAGATTAAGTAATATCAGATTTAGTAATTCCAGATTAAGTAATCCTAGATTAGTCAGATTAAGTATTTCCAGATTTATTAACCGCATTAATTAGCTTAATCAATTCCAACTAACTTGATATAATTTTTAGTTAACTGAGCTCAATCGCACTCAAAATAAACAAAAAGAAGAAGATCAAGATGAAATATTAGAGGTGGAAGAAAATGTTCCCAATTTAACATACCTGATCGAATTAGAGTGGCAAATCATAACTGCATCAATTGATCGCTTAAGTTTTATTTTTACCTTTGTTTTTTTCCTAATTTTAGCAATTATTGTTATTGTTTAATACAATAAAGGCAATTTATATTATGTTCTAGTTTAAGTTGGACGTTACTGTGCGGAATATAAATTTTTTAAATGTAAATGACACACGATGGTGGCTTTTGAAACACCGTCACATTATTATGTATCACGCACTACCAACAACCTCAACAAAATGTGTTGAAAATTGTAATTAATGTGTGGGATTTATATAAATATTTTTTGTTTTTTTAATATTTTTTTTATAATTTTTCTTTTAAAAACTAACATAATTAAATTATTTTCTCATCAAAATCACTTTAATTGTTAATTAAATATAATTAATGTTACCATTTAAAAATTAAAATTTTATTAATGATCTTTGAAAACGAAAATTTCTTGGTGGATAGTGATATTTTCCATTTTCTTCATTGTTTTTTTTTCAAAATTGCATTTTTATATTTATTAATTTTACAGTTTCGGATCTAAACAATATCACAAAAAATCTAAATTAATTTTAGCTCAAAAATACTTTGGAGAGCAAATAATTGAACATTAAATAATTTACCATTAGATCCCTATGTTCCGTCGCGCTAGCCACCACCGGTGTATACCAAAAATTATATTCATTTGTTATCTAATTCATCGTTACTGTACATTCTTAACATTTCAAAGCCTTCTCGATACATTTTTCTTTTACAAGGTATATTAATTGATCCAAAATTTGAAGTGGAAGAAGTCGTTTAAAGAAAAAAAATTGCCAAAAATAGTAGATAATTAAAGATAATTTGGTAAAACGTGTCATAAATAACACAATTTGTGTTTAAGTGGATAATTTTTTTGTCGTATTCCGTATGTTATGGATATCTAAAAGTTAAGTATCGTTATTGGAACCAACTGTAGCTTAACCACTAACGACTGTTATTAACTATCAACTTTTATATATGACCACGTTTAAATAACCCAACTAATAATAAGGTAAAAATCCCTATACTAGAAATTAGAAGTAAGAGAGTACCTACGGATTTCCGCCAAAATTGTGGTTTCCAGTACGCACGAAATGTCAAAATATTACCACAAACATAACGCTTTTCGACCCCTTATTTTTTACAGTTTAAATAATTTTTAAGCAAAAAATTAATTTGATGACTAAATTAGAGCAAAAATTTGATCCTATAATTAAACAAAAGGTTTGAGTAGATTATTAGAATCAAAAGGATTTATTATCTTGTGTTGTTGTGTATGTATTCCATTTACAAACGCAAATTTCATTATTTGTATAATTCTATAACACAACACAAACACTTGAAATTGCAACAGCATTGAACGAAATATTGTAGTTTAACGACGCATGACCAGTGTTAGTAAACAATAGATTAACATACGTAATCAAAGCCTAGGAATACAATAAACCAAGTGATCTGGATGTTTATTAATGGTTACTGCATTTGTGCAAATGTTCAGCTATACAAAGCAAAATAGGATCATTTATATAGCTTTTGTCTACTTTTAAGTGCAAGTTTACTAAATTCTACACAACGTACGTATAATTCAGTAAACACGACTCCAAACGAACATTATGTTGCTTGTTTTTCATAAAATATATATTTAAAATAATTTGTTAAGTAAAGGAAATTTAAATCAAAGGCCTATTTTTTAAACATTAATAAAGTGGTCGTCGGAATGTAGAGATTTTGTCTTGACAAAACATGAAAGGATCTTGCCTCATCCCCATCTTACAAGGATATAAGTTGTTTGTCAACAAAATTTGAAATTCATTTAAAAAAAAAATTTAAAAATTACGACACGAAATTAATATATACCTCCATAAAACTACACCCTTACTGTCGCATGCTCAAGGGTCAAATTTAGTTAGAAACACAACTGTAGAGCACAAAATTAGCTATCAGTAGAGTTAAAATATATTGAGTACCTTTCATAATTTGGCCCTACAGAGCGATAGAAGAACAAAGTTAATAGTCGATATTTGGTATTGGCAACAAACGACGTCTCTCCCAACTGTAACTGGATAAGGGGTGCTCTGAGGTCTATTTCATTAATTTAAAAACAAAATTGTAGAACACAAAATTAGCTATCAGTAGAGTATAAAATATTTTGAGTACCTTTCATAATTTGGCCCTACAGAGCGATAGAAGAACAAAGTTAATAGTCGATATTTGGTATTGGCAACAAACGACGTCTCTCCCAACTGTAACTGGATAAGGAGTGATCTGACGTCTATTTCATTAATTAAAAACAAAATTGTAGAACACAAAATTAGCTATCAGTAGAGTATAAAATATTTTGAGTACCTTTCATAATTTGACCCTACAGAGCGATAGAAGAACAAAGTTAATAGTTGATATTTGGTATTTGCAACAAACGACGTCTCTCCCAACTGTAACTGGATAAGGGGTGCTCTGAGGTCTATTTCATTAATTTAAAAACAAATTTGTAGAACACAAAATTAGCTATCAGTAGAGTATAAAATATTTTGAGTACCTTTCATAATTTGGCCCTACAGAGCGATAGAAGAACAAAGTTAATAGTCGATATTTGGTATTGGCAACAAACGACGTCTTTCCCAACTGTAACTGGATAAAAAGTGATCTGACGTCTATTTCATTTATGAACAAAATTGTAGAACACAATAGTCGATATTAATTTGGTATTGACAACAAACGACGTCTCTCCCAACTGTAACTGGATAAGGAGTGATCTGACGTCTATTTCACTTATGAACAAAATTGTAGAACACAAAATTAGCTATCAGTAGAGTAAAAAATATATTAAGTACTTTTCATAATTTGGCCCTACAGAGCGATAGAAGAACAAAGTTAATAGTCGATATTTGGTATTAGCAACAAACGACGTCTCTCCCAACTGTAACTGGATAAGGAGTGATCTGACGTCTATTTCACTTATGAACAAAATTGTAGAACACAAAATTAGCTATCAGTAGAGTAAAAAATATATTAAGTACTTTTCATAATTTGGCCCTACAGAGCGATAGAAGAACAAAGTTAATAGTCGATATTTTTAATTAGCAACAAACGACGTCTCTCCCAACTGTAACTGGATAAGGAGTGATCTGACGTCTATTTCACTTATGAACAAAATTGTAGAACACAAAATTAGCTATCAGTAGAGTAAAAAATATATTAAGTACTTTTCATAATTTGGCCCTACAGAGCGATAGAAGAACAAAGTTAATAGTCGATATTTGGTATTAGCAACAAACGACGTCTCTCCCAACTATAACTGGATAAGGAGTGATCTGACGTCTATTTCATTAATTTATGAACAAAATTGTAGAACACAAAATTAGCTATCAGTAGAGTATAAAATATATTAAGTACTTTTCATAATTTGGCCCTACAGAGCGATAGAAGAACAAAGTTAATGGTCGATATTTGGTATTGGCAACAAACGACGTCTTTCCCAACTGTAACTGGATAAGGAGTGATCTGACGTCTATTTCATTTATGAACAAAATTGTAGAACACAAAATTAGCTATCAGTAGAGTATAAAATATATTAAGTACTTTTCATAATTTGGCCCTACAGAGCGATAGAAGAACAAAGTTAATAGTCGATATTTGGTATTAGCAACAAACGACGTCTCTCCCAACTGTAACTGGATAAGGAGTGATCTGACGTCTATTTCATTTATGAACAAAATTGTAGAACACAAAATTAGCTATCAGTAGAGTATAAAATATATTAAGTACTTTTCATAATTTGGCCCTACAGAGCGATAGAAGAACAAAGTTAATAGTCGATATTTGGTATTAGCAACAAACGACGTCTCTCCCAACTGTAACTGGATAAGGAGTGATCTGACGTCTATTTCATTAATTTATGAACAAAATTGTAGAACACAAAATTAGCTATCAGTAGAGTATAAAATATATTAAGTACTTTTCATAATTTGGCCCTACAGAGCGATAGAAGAACAAAGTTAATGGTCGATATTTGGTATTGGCAACAAACGACGTCTCTCCCAACTGTAACTGGATAAGGAGTGATCTGACGTCTATTTCACTTCTGAACAAAATTGTAGAACACAAAATTAGCTATCAGTAGAGTATAAAATATATTAAGTACTTTTCATAATTTGGCCCTACAGAGCGATAGAAGAACAAAGTTAATAGTCGATATTTGGTATTGGCAACAAACGACGTCTCTCCCAACTGTAACTGGATAAGGGGTGCTCTGAGGTCTATTTCATTAATTTAAAAACAAAATTGTAGAACACAAAATTAGCTATCAGTAGAGTATAAAATATTTTGAGTACCTTTCATAATTTGGCCCTACAGAGCGATAGAAGAACAAAGTTAATAGTCGATATTTGGTATTGGCAACAAACGACGTCTCTCCCAACTGCAACTGGATAAGGAGTGATCTGACGTCTATTTCACTTCTGAACAAAATTGTAGAACACAAAATTAGCTATCAGTAGAGTATAAAATATATTAAGTACTTTTCATAATTTGGCCCTACAGAGCGATAGAAGAACAAAGTTAATGGTCGATATTTGGTATTGGCAACAAACGACGTCTCTCCCAACTGTAACTGGATAAGGAGTGATCTGACGTCTATTTCACTTCTGAACAAAATTGTAGAACACAAAATTAGCTATCAGTAGAGTATAAAATATATTAAGTACTTTTCATAATTTGGCCCTACAGAGCGATAGAAGAACAAAGTTAATAGTCGATATTTGGTATTGGCAACAAACGACGTCTCTCCCAACTGTAACTGGATAAGGGGTGCTCTGAGGTCTATTTCATTAATTTAAAAACAAAATTGTAGAACACAAAATTAGCTATCAGTAGAGTATAAAATATTTTGAGTACCTTTCAAAATTTGGCCCTACAGAGCGATAGAAGAACAAAGTTAATAGTCGATATTTGGTATTGGCAACAAACGACGTCTCTCCCAACTGTAACTGGATAAGGAGTGATCTGACGTCTATTTCACTTCTGAACAAAATTGTAGAACACAAAATTAGCTATCAGTAGAGTATAAAATATATTAAGTACTTTTCATAATTTGGCCCTACAGAGCGATAGAAGAACAAAGTTAATAGTCGATATTTGGTATTGGCAACAAACGACGTCTCTCCCAACTGTAACTGGATAAGGGGTGATCTGACGTCTATTTCATTAATTTATGAACAAAATTGTAGAACACAAAATTAGCTATCAGTAGAGTATAAAATATTTTGAGTACCTTTCATAATTTGGCCCTACAGAGCGATAGAAGAACAAAGTTAATAGTCGATATTTGGTATTGCCAACAAACGACGTCTCTCCCAACTGTAACTGGATAAGGAGTGATCTGACGTCTATTTCATTAGTTTATGAACAAAATTGTAGAACACAAAATTAGCTATCAGTAGAGTATAAAATATTTTGAGTACCTTTCATAATTTGGTCCTACAGAGCGATAGAAGAACAAAGTTAATAGTTGATATTTGGTATTTGCAACAAACGACGTGTCTCCCAACTGTAACTGGATAAGGGGTGCTCTGAGGTCTATTTCATTAATTTAAAAACAAATTTGTAGAACACAAAATTAGCTATCAGTAGAGTATAAAATATTTTGAGTACCTTTCATAATTTGGCCCTACAGAGCGATAGAAGAACAAAGTTAATAGTCGATATTTGGTATTGGCAACAAACGACGTCTTTCCCAACTGTAACTGGATAAGGAGTGATCTGACGTCTATTTCACTTATGAACAAAATTGTAGAACACAAAATTAGCTATCAGTAGAGTATAAAATATTTTGAGTACCTTTCATAATTTGGCCCTACAGAGCGATAGAAGAACAAAGTTAACAGTCGATATTTGGTATTGGCAACAAACGACGTCTCTCCCAACTGTAACTGGATAAGGAGTGATCTGATGTCTATTTCATTTATGAACAAAATTGTAGAACACAAAATTAGCTATCAGTAGAGTATAAAATATTTTGAGTACCTTTCATAATTTGGCCCTACAGAGCGATAGAAGAACAAAGTTAATAGTCGATATTTGGTATTGGCAACAAACGACGTCTCTCCCAACTGTAACTGGATAAGGAGTGATCTGACGTCTATTTCATTAATTTAAAAACAAAATTGTAGAACACAAAATTAGCTATCAGTAGAGTATAAAAGATTTTGAGTATCTTTCATAATTTAGCCCTACAGAGCGATAGAAGAACAAAGTTAATAGTCGATATTTGGTATTGGCAACAAACGACGTCTCTCCCGACTGTAACTGGATAAGGAGTGATCTGACGTCTATTTCACTTATGAACAAAATTGTAGAACACAAAATTAGCTATCAGTAGAGTATAAAATATTTTGAGTACCTTTCATAATTTGGCCCTACAGAGCGATAGAAGAACAAAGTTAACAGTCGATATTTGGTATTGGCAACAAACGACGTCTCTCCCAACTGTAACTGGATAAGGAGTGATCTGATGTCAATTTCATTTATGAACAAAATTGTAGAACACAAAATTAGCTATCAGTAGAGTATAAAATATTTTGAGTACCTTTCATAATTTGGCCCTACAGAGCGATAGAAGAACAAAGTTAATAGTCGATATTTGGTATTGGCAACAAACGACGTCTCTCCCAACTGTAACTGGATAAGGAGTGATCTGACGTCTATTTCATTAATTTAAAAACAAAATTGTAGAACACAAAATTAGCTATCAGTAGAGTATAAAAGATTTTGAGTATCTTTCATAATTTAGCCCTACAGAGCGATAGAAGAATAAAGTTAATAGTCGATATTTGGTATTGGCAACAAACGACGTCTCTCCCGACTGTAACTGGATAAGGAGTGATCTGACGTCTATTTCATTAATTTATGAACAAAGTTGTAGAGCATAAAATTAGCTATCAGTAGAGTATAAAATATTTTGAGTACCTTTCATAATTTGACCCTACAGCGATAGAAGAACAAAGTTAGTAGTCGATATTTGGTATTAGCAACAAACGACGTCTCTCCCAACTGTAACTGGATAAGGAGTGATCTGACGTCTATTTCACTTATGAACAAAATTGTAGAACATAAAATTACCTATAAGTCAAGTAAAAATAATTTTGAGTAGCTTCGACAAATCGACAAACAAACTTACATCCACGTAAGTCTTCCAAAGATCCAATTTGTTTTTGGCCTCGAAACTATTTAGAAGTTTCCCCAAGATTAAATCCCAATGGTTTATTTCAAAAAAACTAGTCGTCCAAAACGAGTGTGGAACAATAATTTTACTCAAATCGTAATTATTTATTTTATTTTAGCTTTTCTTCTTTTTTTTTAAATAAGAGACGAGTAGTTATTGGGTGCGAAGCTCACTGTGTGTACCAAAAAGTTTACTTTGTCGGCACTACCGATGCCAATTAGATAATATGATTGATGATGTCGATACTATCACGCGATCATAAAAATATGAATCTATAAATATTCTCTTCTTTTTTTCATTTTGTAAAAAAAAAAATGGTTTGGAAGACAAAAATGGGTGTAAGAGGATCGAGTTGAGTGTGGTGCGCGCAGTAGCAAATAAAATGATGCTCTATCTTATTTAGCACTTTGAAAGTAAATTAATAAAATATTAGTGAAATATTGATTTATATAAAGACAATATGAAGAGAGAGACCTCCTACTATGTCGGTATGCGGTCTCTTTTGTGAAATACAAAGCAAACAAAAACGATTTATAAAAATATTAAAACGATAAATAAATGACGTGTACTTTTGCTTGTTGGATTTGAGAGCGGTCTTTTCTGTTTTCTTAATGAACGGGAGTAACTCCATGACTGAGAATGAGTTATTTGATCTCACTCTTTCTTTCTTTTATTTATTAAAAAAAAGAGTTCTCTTTTGAATTAATATAATTTGCCGCCGCCGCCGCCGCGTCCATTGTGCTAATTATTGTTGAGAAAATAAAAATTTAAAGGTTCCCTTTCTTTTACATCGAACCGACGATTTATTAATATTTTCGGGCCCCATTTTTCAAAACTTAATTTTCTCGAAAGGAAAGCTAATAATTTTAAATAATAAAATAAAAAGTTTGGAAAAAAAGGTAAAATGAAAACTTTATTTAGTTTGGGAAAAATAACAAAAAGAAATAACGTTCTTTGTAAAGCATACAAGTTAAAGAGTGTAGAACATTTTTCTTTTCTTATTCTTGTTAAATTCGTCTTCTGTAACTTGGTGTGGTATATATCAAAGTGTCCCACACAGCTCTTGAACAAATAAGGGAAAATCATTTGATGACGGTCGTTTCTTAGCCCGTCTTTTTATAAATGTAAGCTACGCCGCGACAAAATACATTTTCTTTATAAGAAAATACGAAGAAAATTCCCCAAAAAGGAAGATAAAATTAAGAAATGCCCAAATAAAATTAAAAATTAATTAAATTATTTTCATGAACAGCACAATAAAGAAACAGATTAATAAATAGACAGAAAGACGGACAGGTGAACGTGCAGATGGACAGGTAGATATGAACATGAACGAGCAGAAAAGAATGTCCTGATTTTTCAGAAGAGACGGGGAGACGAAAGGCAAAGCCTGTTAAAGTTTCCGATCAAGTTGAAAATTGAAAACAAATCCAGAATGTCCGGATTTTCTAGAATTTTCACTCTTAATGGCTAGAACAGATAGAGAGACAAAAAGGCGGAGCAAGAAAAGCTCTAAAAAAATTTCAGAATGTCCTGATTTTCCAGAATTTCCACTTATACTCCTAGTAGAGAAAGAGAGACGAAAGGCGAAGCTGGGTAAGGTGATCAAGTTGAAAATGAAAAGAAAAATCCAGAATTATTTTTTTATATTGCTAGAACAGACAGAGAGAGAATGGCGAAGCAAGGTGGGCTTTCGGCCTAAACTGAAAATTCTATAAAATCTATATAGAATTTAATATCCTGATTTTCCAGAATTTCCACATTTAATGCATAAAAGAGCCGTAGAGACGAGAGAAAAAATGGAGAATGATCAGATTTTCTAGAATTTTCACTTTTAATTGCTAGAACAGACGGAGAGACAGAAAAGTCAGACGGAGAGACAGAAAAGCGAAGCCAGGTAAGCTTTTTGACTAAATTGAAAATTCAATAAAATTCTATATAATTTAATGTCGTAATTTTCAGATATTTCCAATTTGAATATGTAGAAGACCTGTAGAGATGAAAGGCGAAGCTAGGTAAGGTTTCTGATCAAGTTGAAAATTTAAAATAAAAGAATGACCAGATTTTTCAGAAATTTCCATTTTAGTTGTTAGAGCAGATAGAGAGAGACAGAAAGTCGAAGCCAGATAAGCTTTCTAACGACGTTTAAGATTGAAAAAAAATTCAGAAAGTTCGGATTTTCCAGACTTTCTACTTTTTGTGTCTAGAAGAGCCAGAGAGATGAAAGGCGAAGCCAGGTAAGGTTTCTGATCAAGTTGAAAATAGAAAATAAATCCTGAATGACCAGATTTTCCAGAATATTCAATTTAAATTACTAGAACAGATAGAGACACAGAAAGTCGGAGCCAGATAAGCTTTCTGACGAAGTTTAAGATTGAAAAAAATTCAGAAAGTCCAGATTTTCCAGAATTTCTACTTTTTGGATCTAGAAGAGCCGGAGAGATGAAAGGCGAAGCCAGGTAAGGTTTCTGATCAAGTTGAAAATTGAAAATAAATCCAGAATGACCAGATTTTCCAGAATATTCAATTTAAATTATTTGAACAGATAGAGAGACACAGAAAGTCGGAGCCAGATAAGCTTTCTGACGTAGTTTAAGATTGAAAAAAAAATTCAGAAAGTCCGGATTTTCGAGACTTTCTACTTTTTGTTTCTAGAAGAGCCGGAGAGATGAAAGGCAAAGACGGGTAAGGTTTCTGATCAAGTTAAAAATAGAAAATAAATCCTGAATGACCAGATTTTCCAGAATATTCAATTTAAATTACTAGAACAGATAGAGACACAGAAAGTCGGAGCCAGATAAGCTTTCTGACGAAGTTTAAGATTGAAAAAAATTCAGAAAGTCCAGATTTTGCAGAATTTCTACTTTTTGTGTCTAGAAGAGCCAGAGAGATGAAAGGCGAAGCCAGGTAAGGTTTCTGATCATGTTGAAAATTGAAAATAAATCCTGAATGACCAGATTTTCCAGAATATTCAATTTAAATTACTAGAACAGATAGAGAGACAGAAATTCGGAGCCAGATAAGCTTTCTGACGTAGTTTAAGATTGAAAAAAAAATTCTGAAAGTCCGGATTTTCCAGGCTTTCTACTTTTTGGATCTAGAAGAGCCGGAGAGATGAAAGGCGAAGCCGGGTAAGGTTTCTGATCAAGTTGATAATTGAAAGAACCCCATAATGTCCAGATTTTCCAGAATTTTTACTTTTAATTACTAGAACAGATCGAGACGGAAACGCAGAGCTGGAGAAGCTTCCTGACGAAGTTTAAAATTGAAAAAAGTTTAGAATATCCTGATTTTCCAGAATTTTCCTTATTTATGTCTAGAAGAGCCGGAAAGATGATAGGCGAAGCCGGGTAAGGTTTCTGTTGGGAATTTAAAAATATCCAGATTGTCCTGATTTGCTCCTATAGACTCTAGATCCTGCGTGAACTAAGAACGTGTGTCTCCCCCCTCTTATCCCCTCTCCTCTTATCTATCTCCTTCTCTCTTTCTCTATCTTTTTAAGTGGTTTCTCGTCTGTCTGTTCGTCTGCCTGCCCATCTATTTGTTCGTCGGGCTGTCCGCCTGTTCAAGAGTCTGGCTATTTGTCGCCCGCCCGTAAACACAAAAGCTGACAAAGGCTTACATCTAAGTAAGTTCACTGTGAGAAGGTCAAAGTTTTAAGAAAATTGCTCCATGAAAGACATGAAAAAATATTTTTGTAAACTTCTGACTTTTCTTATTGAAATGGTGATTTAACTTCGCCTGAACTAAAAGAGCTTTGTTGCTTATTTTTATTAAAATAAAATCTTCTTGGGGAAGTTAAAAAAAATAAACTAAATTTTCCACAAGTAGCTTTTTGTAGTCGGGGAAGCACCCGCTAGAAATACTTTCTTTTTAATTAGCTGATGAGAGTTTGTAAAATAATATTTTGAACTTAAAATGAGCGTAGCTCTTACTATAAAAGTACGTAATACTGCTGCAAGATATATGAATGTGCTATCGCGGCGCCGGAGCGAATAGGGGAGGGGGCGTCACAAACAGGCGCCTAGCGTCGCGTCAACTCCCGACGCCGCTGAGAAGCGCCGCGCGTCCGCAAAAACTACTAACGCCAAGCCATGATGTTCATTCCTTTTATCCTTTTCCTTTTTTGGTACATTCTAAGGAAAATTAAGTTTACATAGATTTTTACTTTTTTTTTTCAACAAATATTTTTTTTCTCAAAATTTTTTGTTTAAAAACACACCGACTCGAACAAAAAAAGCTTTGTTTGGCAAAAGACATCTAATAATTTCTTTTTTTAATTTAAATTCAAAAGCTTTTTCGATGGTTCGGAAGCTTTTGAGATTTTTTTTTCCTTTTTTAAAATTAAAAGCTTTTGAGATCAGCTAACTGATCGAAGAGTGCCAATTTCAAATTGAAGATGCTCAATGCTCACTATAAACATGATTATTTTAATTTATAATGTCTATATTGAACTTATCTATAATTTAGAAAGAGCTTTCGAATTGTACAGCTTAATCAGTTAAGTTAATCCACGTTTAATTTGGATTATTATAGCATCTTCTTCACTTTCAATAATTGCAAAACATCAAATATAATTAAAAGCTCCTTTTAAGTCCTTTTTAAGAACTTACGCAAATGCCTTTCAATATTTTTTGTAAAAAATGATACGAATTAATGCATTGCCATAATCCGGATTTTTTGTAACTTAACTTACATAATCTTCGTTTTAATCCGAATTAATAGGTTCAATAGTGTTTTTTAAAATTTAAAAATTAATTTCAAATGTTTGTTTAAAATAAACACCATTTTGAACTTTTATGGAGGTTTGGACGAGTACAAAATGTAATTTGATATAACCGTTAACAAATAAAAGGTTAAGGAGTTAGTTTTCTTAAAATTACAAAAGTTTTCTAAAATGAAGCCCGACAAAAATAAAAATAGAACCAAACTTTATTTAATTCAATATAGAATACAGGGTGTTTTTCTGAATCAAACGAATTTGAGCACAATTTAAAAAATGTGGAAGTTTGTAGGCTCTTCATAAACACCCTGTATAATTAAATACATATTTTTTTAATTTCTAAAATTAAGTATAGCCTTTTGTATCATGTTATGCAATTTTTCTTCTTAATAAGTAAAATCAAGACTACTACGATTTATTTTTCAAAAAGACACAAATCGCTCTTTCACAAAGCATGGTAAAATGGCAACACTGTAAATATAATAAATAAACAGTAATTTAATAGTCTGCAACTTATTTTCTGATTGTTGTGCGAGGACAGTGACCAATGAGTGGACCTGCTATCGTCCTGAAATTAAGCAGCCTCAAGAACAATAAGGTTTCAGCGTTCTCAGTAAACATTTAGCGAGATTTAGTTTGATAAAACTGCATGTGATCCCAAGAGTACATTCGGGTTCGCAAAATGACTCTGAGAGGCACTTATTCTGTCAACCCATCCTCCATCTCATTCCCTTTATTTTAAAAACGATTACAGAAGCCATTGCTAAGGGGTTTGAAATTCTGTTAATGTTACATAAATTTACAACGAGGTCTGAAATAATCTGCCAGACTGTAGGTGTAGATATTATGAAGTTGAGATTAATCCGGATTATTTTAAAAAATTTTTAAAGTTGAGTACTAAAACGACCTGTTCTTTGCGAAAGAAGCAAATTAGCACTGAAGGCCATTTCGAACCTTTTCACTTTATTGATGTGTGTTACTGCCATTGGAGATTAATAAAAAAGTCAATAATGAATAGTTAGTAATTTTTCCTTTTTAAAAGCTCTCTAATATGATTAAAGTTATGTAAGATGTGTAGTAGTTGGTTAGCCATTAACTTCATTACATATTATTATAGTTACATACTTCCATAAATTTAAAATTTATAAGAAAAGTGGCTGCAAATGAACAGACAATGAGCTACCGTTAAACCACAAAGGTATTATTGAATGTGTTTGCGTGTCTTTTCTTTTAGATATCAGGGAATATTTTTGTAATAATAGCATTTTTACCTAAGCATAACCACTAAGTTTGTAATAAAGTAGGTTACGAAATTACTTTTCATTGTTCTTGTGCTTACGCTTCGATGTAAATTATAGGACCTTTTTTTCGAAAAAATAAAAAATTGAATAAAAATTATTTGCTCCCGTGAGAAAACAACAAACTGCTGTCACTCGTTTAAAAAAACTTTAACAATTTACTTATATTTGTACAATAATTGACTACAATTTAAATAAAAATTTGTTTTTAC
The DNA here is from genome assembly GCA_963924605.1 of Malthinus seriepunctatus. NCBI lineage: Eukaryota > Metazoa > Arthropoda > Insecta > Coleoptera > Cantharidae > Malthinus > Malthinus seriepunctatus. The sequence goes on along the minus strand of OZ004603.1, from coordinate 31,302,843 downwards.
CTCCACTCGAGCAATTACTTAAACAATTTTCAATTACTTACTTTATAAATAATTTTTCTTTTTAAGTTGAAGAAAAATTTTTTCCAATATTTTCTACCCCCTTCTTATGTAACGTTACTGTAATTTAATTTGCTTGATCACAATCAAGTCGAGTAAACATATAGATTACTAATACTTTAAGCACATCCACCATTATCGGATTAGTTTGTGTTGTGATTGTTTTGGTTTAAGGGTTAAAATTTGCCAAAATAAAATAACGATACAGGATGGCATTAAAAAGAATCGCCAAAATTACATGAAGTCATTTCTTGCGAACAAAATAAAATATTTAAAAATGCGCCTCTTAAAAGCGAGTACGCTAAAGGGTTAAAATTTAAATAAAAACAAAGTTTTTTTCTTTTTGACAAATTAAATTAAATAATAACAAAAAAATTAAATTAACGCAAACCTCAAGTGTTTTAGGTTTTTGAAATCAGTTCTTTATGAAGAATCCAAAAATAATAAAATATACAGGGTATTCCATTAAAAAAACCGTTAGTGATGCCGTACCTCCGAAATAGATCACCCTGTATAAATTATTTTTATGTCAAAAAATGCGCAATTTAAAATCTAAATTGACGTGTCTGAGCTTTTTTTTTAAAATATTTTTTCATGCCGAGATATATAGCATATTCCATTCCTTTTGGACACCCTGTATACTTCTGAAAGTGGAAGTAGCTTTCATCCCATTAAAATTCTTTTCGTGTCAAAATTTTTAAAATATTTTTATCTCATTTTAAAGCAAATTTAAAAATAAAGACTTTTTGTCTCTTACAAATTTTCTTTAAAATGAGCCATTTTTGAGTATAAGTCAACTAAAACACCGATTTTGCAATTTCCTCATAAAAAATCAAATTGTCATAATTTAACAATTTCTCCGCATCTCCTTAAATAATAGGGATCCCCATGGTGCGTACTGAATATTAATAACCGTGTATAACTATAATGAGAGAGCAATATAATTTTTTAAAGGAAACTCAACACTTTGTGTCTTTTTAAATAAAAATAATAAAATAAATTGTGTGGTCGTTTTTTAACGATCGTTAAATTAAAAAACGTTAAGCTTTCAGTTTACCTTTTTATTGTATTTATACTTTATAGAGCTTTTAAAGCTCTTCGGTGTTGTTGTTTTTTTAAATTATACTTAATTAATTTAGTTAATATAAAGTTCATTATTTTAGACGTTCTCAAAGCACTCTCTTTCTCTTTATTATTCGTTTTCTACTCTCAAATTGCAAATTTATAAAGTTCAATCAAAATTTAATTATTAAAAATTTCCCTCAAGTTTTAAATTTTTGTTTTGAAAATGCTATTTTGTTTTTGTATTTTAATAAAGTTATATATCAAACGTTAAAATATCTTTAGGACACTGTATCTTTTTGAATATTTTGAAACCTCACAAAACTATACCTATAGCTTTATTACGTACGCAAAAGTCCTATTATGGCGTTAGTAGTGTGAAGATAATTTTACCTCTAATGAAAATTACAGAGCAGAAAATTCTCCGTAAAAATATTTTTCCTAGCTGTTATAATTAATGATTAATGACAATTTATTAATCAAATTTGAAAAATTATGTGAAGTCAAATCTACAACTCACATTCACAGTGCCTCTCGAGGCTCTATCTCCTTAAGAAGTAGTCTGACGGTAATTATACCTATAATCAAAATTATAGAGCAGAAAATTCTCTATCGTAAGCCGTAAAATATTTGTGCTAGCTGTCATAATTAATTTATGTCAATTAATCAAATTACAAAAATCATATAAACTCGAATTCTACAACTAAGTGTGCCTCTCGAGGCTCCATCTCCTTAAGGAGTAGTATGACGGTAATTATACCTGTAATAAAAATTATAGAGCAGAAAATTCTCTATCGTAAGCCGTAAAAATATTTGTGCTAGCTGTCATAATTAATTTATGTCAATTAATCAAATTTCAAAAATCATATAAACTCGAATTCTACAACTAAGTGTGCCTCTCGAGGCTCTATCTCCTTAAGGAGTAGTCTGACGGTAATTATACCTGTAATAAAAATTATAGAGCCAAAAATTCTCTATCGTAAGCCGTAAAAATATTTGTGCTAGCTGTCATAATTAATTTATGTAAATTAATCAAATTTCAAAAATCATATAAACTCGAATTCTACAAATAAGTGTGCCTCTCGAGGCTCCATCTCCTTAAGGAGTAGTCTGACGGTAATTATACCTGTAATAAAAATTATAGAGCAGAAAATTCTCTATCGTAAGCCGTAAAAATATTTGTACTAGCTGTCATAATTAATTTATGTAAATTAATCAAATTTGAAAAATCATATAAACTCGAATTCTACAACTAAGTGTGCCTCTCGAGGCTCCATCTCCTTAAGGAGTAGTATGACGGTAATTATACCTGTAATAAAAATTATAGAGCAGAAAATTCTCTATCGTAAGCCGTAAAAATATTTGTGCTAGCTGTCATAATTAATTTATGTCAATTAATCAAATTTCAAAAATCATATAAACTCGAATTCTACAACTAAGTGTGCCTCTCGAGGCTCTATCTCCTTAAGGAGTAGTCTGACGGTAATTATACCTGTAATAAAAATTATAGAGCCGAAAATTCTCTATCGTAAGCCGTAAAAATATTTGTGCTAGCTGTCATAATTAATTTATGTAAATTAATCAAATTTCAAAAATCATATAAACTCGAATTCTACAACTAAGTGTGCCTCTCGTGGCTCCATCTCCTTAAGGAGTAGTCTGACGGTAATTATACCTGTAATAAAAATTATAGAGCAGAAAATTCTCTATCGTAAGCCGTAAAAATATTTGTACTAGCTGTCATAATTAATTTATGTAAATTAATCAAATTTGAAAAATCATATAAACTCGAATTCTACAACTAAGTGTGCCTCTCGAGGCTCCATCTCCTTAAGGAGTAGTCTGACGGTAATTATACCTGTAATAAAAATTATAGAGCGGAAAATTCTCTATCGTAAGCCGTAAAAATATTTGTGCTAGCTGCCATAATTAATTTATGTAAATTAATCAAATTTGAAAAATCATATAAACTCGAATTCTACAACTAAGTGTGCCTTTCGAGGCTCCATCTCCTTAAGGAGTAGTCTGACGGTAATTATACCTGTAATAAAAATTATAGAGCAGAAAATTCTCTATCGAAACCCATAAAAATACTTGTACTCGCTGTTATTACAACTCACTGTGCTTCTCGAGGTTCTAGCTCCTTAAGCCTGCACAGTTAGACTACATCAGAGCTTCTGTCTATATACCTTCCTAAAGCCTATCGGTTTATCTATCAGAAAACTTATCTGCTCGTCTGTTTACATGCCTGCCATAACGAATATGATTGTATATAATACTTTTATTAAGTTCCTCTCGCTTTCTCATTATTTGCTTCCTCTTTTTATTTTTTAAATGATCTTTTGTATAATAAAAAAGTTTTTAATTGGCCACGTTTTAGTACCTATATCGGCCATACTTTAATAATAATAGAGCATCAAATAAAATATTAAAAAATTGAACTGCCAATTAAAAGCTGTTTGATTAAGCCCTTCTCGTACAATAACTGAGAAAGAGAGAAAATTCTAAAACACTCACCATATAATACCTATAGGGTACAATAAGCAATGTTTGTTTATTTAACAACCCCCTTATAGACTTACACAACGAACTGGACATATTTTTTAAAGACATGTAGGAGAATACGTATCTTTCTATTATTATTAAAAACATATCAAGTAAAAAAAAAAGAGAAATGTAAACAGTAAAATGCAGCCATATTATATACAAACATAAAAGTGCTTTATCCCTTGTTTTATAATGACCATATCAGTTTGCAAGGTACGAAAAACAAATAGGCCTTTTTGTTCACGATATGAAAGGGTTGGTCACACTAAAGGGTGGTTGTAACTGACCGTATCTGACAGCCATGGTGAATGTTTAAACGCCCCTAAATGACCTTTATTGTATGGTTTCTGTTTATATTCATATATGTACATTGAAACTTTTTGTTTTAATTATTTTTTACTTCTAAATGCTGAAAAAGAATAATAAAAAAGTTAAATATTTATGGGGAAGAAAATAAAACAGTCAAGTGCTTTAATATAATATTAAGCACAAATACAAATTCTTTAAAAAGCAAACTAATAATTATTTGATAATAAAAAAAATTAATTTGGCAACACTGTATAGCCAAAAATTCAAACCTATTTTTAAGAAATAACGTTTCTCAACAATCAATCGCTCGAAACGTTAACTAGGATCGCGTTAGCTGTGGTTTAAGGGTTGACAATCAACGACACCCCTAAAACTTAATTAAAATTTAAATCAGTTTAAGGATTTTTGTGAAAAATGTAAATTGTATTAGATACTTTTGACTAATACTGTGTAAAACGTATTTCAGTGAAGCGAAATACTTTAAGGGTTAAAATCGAGAAAATGTCTGATTGCAAACAGATAATATTATTACAAGTCCAGTAGTTCACTTCTATTTACCAAACTGACCCTTGCTAACGATTATTAGTAGTATACACATTGTTTAGTAGCCATGTAATTCGTGACTTGGCTCGAAAACCTCATTTTAAATTATTAAACTTGTAACAAACTCGAAAGCAAAAAAATAAGACTTTTGCCCATAAACAGCACAGAAAAAAAATTATAAATTTAATAATACGCTTTACTTTTTAACCCTTAATTTAAAATACTTTGATGGTTTTTCAACTTCTCTTTTTAACAACTGTGTCGCCCTATTAAGCTGTCGACTCCAAAAACAGAAGCATAAACGAGGACAAGAACAAAAGTTTAGGGTGAAGATGTCAAGTCGTAACTGAAACATTGTAAAGTCAAATGTGATTGTAAATCTTTACTTCCCGCCCTCACGGTTTATTTGACATGGAAAAAAATTAAATTTCCTCGCAGGGGGTTAGAAACATTATTGAAAGAGACACTCGTTGGAATTTATTTAGGATTTTTCTCTATATATAAATCCCCGAAGAAAATATACGTAATAAGCGGCTGTGGATATATTATTACATTCCTCATTTTATTACATTACTTACGATTTATTTGTAAATTCACTTTTATGTTGGCAATTTACAAAATTTTCATTTCATAAAATTGTCTACAATAATTTTCATTTCGATGCAGCTAGAAAAATTATTTTCTTTAAAACCGATTGTTAACATAATAATGATTATAATATTAACCCCTATTACACAAGGGATGAAATTGATTCAAACAGCAGGGAACTCGTATAGTCACATTAAGAGTCTAAGTCATGGCCTATAGAAGAGGCTCATTTAAGGGTTGTAAAATTACAGCTTCTGACCAATTGAAAAATCATACATCCATCGATTTATCTACGAGACTGGAGCCATCAGAGCCCCCGTCGAAGGCTCAAATTCTGGAGAAATGCTGGTCAAACTGAAATTAAGAGTTAAAAACACATTAAGGGTCTAAGTCAAGGCCTATAGAAAAGGCTTATTTAAAGGTGGTAAAATTACAGCTTTTTACCAATTGGAAAATTATAAATCCATCGATTTATCTACGAGGCTGGAGCGACCAGAGCCCCCCCCCCTCTAAGGCTCAAATTCTGGAGAAATGCTAGTCAAACTGAAATTAAGCGTTAAAAACACATTAAGCTTCTAAGTCATGGCCTATAGAAGAGGCTCATTTAAGGGTGGTAAAATTACAGCTTCCGACCATTTGAAAAATCATACATCCATCGATTTATCTACGAGACTAGAGCCATCAGAGCCCCCGCCTAAGGCTCAAATTTAGGAGAAATGCTGGACAAACTGAAATTAAGCGTTAAAAACACATTAAGCGTCTAAGTCATGGTCTATAGAAGAGGCTTATAAGGGTGCTAAAGTTACAGCTTTTTACCATTTAGAAAATTATAAATCCATCGATTTATCTACGAGGCTGGAGCGACCAGAGCCCCCACTTAAGGCTCAAATTCTGAAGAAATGCTGGTCAAACTGAAATTAAGCGTTAAAAACACATTAACCTTCTAAGTCATGGCCTATAGAAAAGGATCATTTAAGGGTGGTAAAATTACAGCTTCTGACCATTTAAAAAATCATAAATCCATTGATTTATCTACGAGACTGGGGTCATTAGAGCCCCTATCTAAGGCTCAAATTCAGAAGAAATGCTTGTCAAACTGAAATTAAGCGTTAAAAACTCATTAAGCTTCTAATTCATGGCCTATAGAAGAGTCTCATTTAAGGGTGGCAAAATTACAGCTTTTGACCATTTGAAAAATCATAAATCCATCGATTTATCTACGAGGCTGGAGCGACCAGAGCCCCCACTTAAGGCTCAAATTCTGAAGAAATGCTGGTCAAACTGAAATTAAGCGTTAAAAACACATTAACCTTCTAAGTCATGGCCTATAGAAAAGGATCATTTAAGGGTGGTAAAATTACAGCTTCTGACCATTTAAAAAATCATAAATCCATTGATTTATCTACGAGACTGGGGTCATTAGAGCCCCTATCTAAGGCTCAAATTCAGAAGAAATGCTTGTCAAACTGAAATTAAGCGTTAAAAACTCATTAAGCTTCTAATTCATGGCCTATAGAAGAGTCTCATTTAAGGGTGGCAAAATTACAGCTTTTGACCATTTGAAAAATCATAAATCCATCGATTTATCTACGAGACTGGAGCCATCAGAGCCCCCGTCGAAGGCTCAAATTCAGAAGAAATGCTTGTCAAACTGAAATTAAGCGTTAAAAACTTATTAAGCTTCTAAGTCATTGCCCATAGAAGAGATTCATTTAATGGTGGTAAAATTACAGCTTCTGACCATTTGAAAAATCATACATCCATCGATTTATCTACGAGACTGGAGCCATCAGAGCCCCCGTCGAAGGCTGAAATTCAGGAGAAATGCTGGTCAAACTGAAATTAAGTGTTAGAAACACATTAAGCTTTTAAGTCATGGCCGATAGAGGAGGCTCATTTAAGGGTAATAAAATTACAGCTTCTGACCATTTGAAAAATCATAAATCCATCGATTTATCTACTATCTAGGTTGGGACATCAGGAGCCACTACCTAAGGCTCAAATCAGGAGAAATGTACGTGAAACTGAAATTATCTTCAATTGTAATGATACAACTATAAATTAAATCCAGACCAACAAGGGTAACGCTCATTGAAATAATCTGAGAACATAAGAGATACAAAGCCAAGGCAGGGCCTCCCAAAGATGAGTACAAGCAACTCATCATACCTGGTGGTAATAAAGAAATTAAATCAGAAACACTATATCGAGTATTAAAAATTGTCAGAGAAAAACAGCTACAGTGGTCCCAACCATGACCTAACCAAAGAAAACCCCATCACGTTACCAAATCTGCACGAGGCGTGGTTTCAGAGCCCAGTGGCGGAGCTAGTTATTTCTTCTTTAAAAAAATTGTTCTTTTCTTTCGTTGGGATTACTTTAGTATAGAAGCACTTAGACAAGCATCCAGGCTTAAATCCCATGTCCAAGGACCGGTTTTGAAAAACTTGAAAACTGGAAATGTTAAAAACAAGAAAAACTCTCTTTTTCGACTTCCACAGACCTGACGGCATCGTTGAAGGTGATTTACCGACTTGGTTCGTTCGACTCGAGTTGTCTAGCCGATTGGACAGAAGCTAAAGCTGCTGACGACCTTCTAAGGATGAAAAAAGCAATAAACGTATTGCAGATCAACTTCAAAATATCCAGGATTTTACACGACTTCCCTAGCCATGACAAGGCAAACGCGTTTTTGCGACCTTCAGGAAGGAGAGAGCCCGACTTCTATGAAAGATATTTTTGAATGTCAAAATTGACTTTCTGTATCTCGGAACTGAAACTTGGAAAGCTTTCTGACCCAACTGAAAAAATTCATTTGTGGACTGCGGGAGCAGGGTCAGCTTTGTTTTCATATTCAGAGCACGACTCGAATTATCGATGCAAAATTAGCTCGGCACGACTCTGGGTAAAAACGTGAGGGACTACGATCTACAATTTAACTTGAATTCTTGACGATATAAGTATAAGAAAAGATTTAGGAGTTAGTACTGCAAGGTTGCGAAAACCCTATTGGGGAATTACTGTGGAAATTGCAGACAACTAGAGGCAAAGATATTCCATAACTGGAACTTCTGCTCTTAAATCACGCCAAGTATTGTTCTTGCGATCAATTTTCCTTGTGATGAAATTTCCTACGCTGAAATTTTGTATGATGAATTTTCCTTGCGATAAAATTACATGTGAAAAATTTTCCATACGACGAATATTCCTTACCATTAGATTTTCTGCGATGAAATTTCATTAGAAGCAGTTTCCTTACGATGAATTTTCTTTATCAAGAAATTAAGTGCGATGAAATTTTACATAATGAATATTTCATGAAATGAATTATCCTTGCGATGAAATTTCAAGAAAAGCTTTTTCTTATCACGAAATTTCCTGCGATGGAATTTTACATGATGAATTTATCATGTGATGAACTTTCCTTACGATAAAATTTTATGAGAAGCATTTTCCTTAAAATGAATTTTATTTACCATGAAATTTCCTGCGATGGAATTTTACATGATGAATTTATCATGTGATGAATTTTCCTTGCCATGAAATTTCATGAGAAGCATTTTCCATATGATGAATTTTATTTACCAAGAAATTTCTTGCTATGGAATTTTACGTGATGAATTTTTCATGCGATGAACTTTCCTTGCGATAAATTTTAGTTTTTATGAAATTTCCTTGCGATCAAATTCCATGAGATGCATTTTCTTTGAAATAAATTTTAGTTTTGATGAAATTTCTTTGCGATGAATTTTTTTTACTATGAAATTTCATGAGACGAATTTTCCTTGCAGTGAATTTTTTTAATATCTAGAAATTTTTATGATTTTTTTGACGATGAATTTTCCTTGCGATGATTTTTCCTGCACTAAAGTTTCATACGATGAATATTCCTGCGATAAAATTTTAAGTGATGAATTTTCCTTGCAGTGAATTTTTTTAATAGAAATTTTTATGATTTTTTTGACGATGAATTTTCCTTGCGATGATTTTTCCTGCACTAAAGTTTCATACGATGAATATTCCTGCGATAAAATTTTAAGTGATGAATTTTCCTTGCGTTAAATTTTCCTTAAGATGAATTTTCTACGTTATATTCTCCGCATCAATTTTCGGTAAACCGGGTATGTCATAACAGCCATCTATTTATTTTTGACAAAGTCATTAAATAAGACGAAACTCGAAACCATAAAATCAAACTTAATCCTATACCATTATATTTTTAAAGCTCACACTCGCTCACTCCTTTATTAACGATTAAAAAAATGGCCGCCGTGTTCTTAATTAAAAATGTAAACACTAGGTAATTGCTGATGCATTTCGGATAATTTTTTTACTTTGTTTTGTAGAAGAAAAATGGAAAGTGGAAATATACGAGACGTTCTGAGCAGGGAAACGTTTTAAAAGTACGTTTTGTGTCTATTGAAAATTGATTTAAAAACTACGAAATTCAAAGAACCTTTGCAGTTCTCCTCTAAGGTCGTCATATACGCGAAAGCTCTAAATGCATTATATAAAGCTGGTGGAGAATTTCGTCACTCACCCTGTATACATGATTGACGTAAGAACGCCTTAAGAAAATAAAGAAAAATTTAGATTTGTTAAAATAAATGGAAAATCCCGGTTGGCTCTAAAGAATCGAGAGCGACCTGAAAACAGTTGGTGGATTCAGTGGCGTATATATAAAATTTTTTTAAAAAAGGGTGAGTCGTAGAGCTATTTTAGAGAAGAGCACTTTGCATCATGCAGTTAAGAGTTTTATAAATATTAAATCGATTGATTATTACCGAACAGTTTTGAAATGTGAGTATAGGGAAATCGATTCCTTAAAGTACCCCCTCCTCTAGAATCCACACTAGTATGTGCACTTTTTTCCACTTATTATATAAATGTACTCGTTAAAAAAGCTTAATAAAAGATTAAATTTAATTATGAATGTAAAAAGGTGCCAAATAGAGCTATAGAAGACGAATAGGTACCTACTTAGACCTTGGAGAATAAAATGATTTTTTCCATTTGTAAATTATATTTGTACAAGGTTACTAAAGAAAATTTAAAACATATTAACCCACTTTTGTACAATATTATTTGCGAAAATTATAAATAATTTAAAATAAAATCGATATAATAAGAAATAATCGTGCCACCATCATAGTCAACATAGTGTGACTATAAAATATTTAATGCAGAAGCCACCAACTTAACAAGCGATTTTAGTCACGATAACTAACTACACCTAAACTAACATTGACTTCTAACTCTCAAAATTATCAATTTTATTTAATTAAGCCAATTTTAAACTTATTCAAAATTTATATCACTCACAATCTCAAAATAATGCATCTAGAAATAAATAATATATGAGATACCAAAAATAAAGATAATGATTATAGTCATAACCTACATTATTTAAAATAGGAAATTACATAAAATAAGCCAAGACGAGAGATGAAGAGTTGGTGTGGATCATACTACTGTTTTTTGAAAGATTACTATTTTTGAAAATTCTCAAAAAATTAAAATATATTTTTCTAATTTCTCTCGTGCTTCGAAGGACAGGTGAAGACTTTAGGTTAGTCCCTTGTCCAACTAAAAATCCATTATAGAGTGATAGTCTCTGATTTTGGATCAGGTAAGCAACACCTCTTAAGTCTACATTAAATAGAATAATGATATAAGAGATTTATGGGGAGGGAGATAAAACGTTACTTTATTAGACTTTCAAGTTGGCATACTACGCTAAATAAATTTTTTTAATACGAAATCAAATTCAAATGTGTATTTTTATAATTGGAGTAAAAGTTATTAGGAGGGGCAAAGCCTAAAAAAGGATCAGAAAAATTTAAAAAGAATCACAACTTGTAGCTTGAAGGATTTCAATCAATTTCTCACGTAAATGAAACTTTATAATAAATAAAAAAAAAGATTTGCGTGTGTTTTAAGAGAGCAGTTATTACTATAAGGGAAATCTAATAAGTGCTTAATTGATTTATTGATTATTTTGTTGATTTATGGTATTAAAACTGGAAGTCATAATTAAATTGTCTATAGTAAGGTATTAAATGACTATAATTATTATTATACAAAAGAGAATTTTATCGAATATTTCAATAACGCGATTGAAGCTGATTTAAAAAAAAAATTACCCCCTTTAATCGCCTTTAATCGCCCCGCTTTTAAATCGGAAAATTTTGAATAAAAGTCCAATATTGCCAAATTTCTTTTAAAAAGTCATGTAGAAGTTTTTTTGTACAGAGTGTGCTGTTTAAAAAACGAAAATTATATAATAAAATCAAAATTTACTAAAAGGGGCGTATAGGAAAAATCTTATCGTTTTCGAAATCTCAATGGTGCGTCTCAAATTTTTAACACACTGTAGCTGTATATTATACAGAAAGTTCTAACTGAAAATAACGAGTTATGGTCGTATGAAAATGAGGTGAACTTTCTTCGTTGTTTTTCAAAAGAGCTCAAAGCTCAGAAATTATGAGTTTTAGGCATGAAACACCCTTAATAGCATTTAGAGCTAATACAAGAAGAAACACAATCAAATTATAATATACAGGGTGTTTTATTTGAATATAACGAGTTATGGTCGTATGAAAATGAGGCAAATCTGTTTCGTTGTTTTTCAAAAAAAGATCAAAAACTCAGCAATTATGAGTTTTAAGCGTAAAACACCCTTAATAACATTTAAAGGTTATACATCAAGGAACACAATTAAATAATAATATACAGGGTGTTATATATTAAAATATTGAGTTACGGTCGTATGAAAATGAAATGAATCTGTTTCGTTGTTGTTCAAAAAAAGTACAAAACTCAGCAATTATGAGTTTTAGGCATAAAACACCCTTAATAATATTTAAAGGTTATACATCAAGGAACACAATTAAATAATAATATACAGGGTGTTATATATTAAAATATTGAGTTACGGTCGTATGAAAATGAAATGAATCTGTTTCGTTGTTGTTCAACAAAAGTCCAAAACTCAGCAATTATGAGTTTTAGGCATAAAACACCCTTAATAACATTTAAAGGTTATACACTAATAAACAGAATTAAATGATAATATACAGGGTGTTATGTATTAAAATATTGAGTTACGGTCGTACGAAAATGAAATGAATCTGTTTCGTTGTTGTTCAACAAAAGTCCAAAACTCAACAATTATGAGTTTTAGGCATAAAACACCCTTAATAATATTTAAAGGTTATACATCAAGGAACACAATTAAATAATAATATACAGGGTGTTATATATTAAAATATTGAGTTACGGTCGTATGAAAATGAAATGAATCTGTTTCGTTGTTGTTCAACAGAAGTCCAAAACTCAACAATTATGAGTTTTAGGCATAAAACACCCTTAATAATATTTAAAGGTTATACATCAAGGAACACAATTAAATAATAATATACAGGGTGTTATATATTAAAATATTGAGTTACGGTCGTATGATAATGAAATGAATCTGTTTCGTTGTTGTTCAAAAAAAGTACAAAACTCAGCAATTATGAGTTTTAGGCATAAAACACCCTTAATAATATTTAAAGGTTATACATCAAGGAACACAATTAAATAATAATATACAGGGTGTTATATATTAAAATATTGAGTTACGGTCGTATGAAAATGAAATGAATCTGTTTCGTTGTTGTTCAACAAAAGTCCAAAACTCAGCAATTATGAGTTTTAGGCATAAAACACCCTTAATAACATTTAAAGGTTATACACTAATAAACAGAATTAAATGATAATATACAGGGTGTTATGTATTAAAATATTGAGTTACGGTCGTACGAAAATGAAATGAATCTGTTTCGTTGTTGTTCAACAAAAGTCCAAAACTCAACAATTATGAGTTTTAGGCATACAACACCCTTAATAATATTTAAAGGTTATACATCAAGGAACACAATTAAATAATAATATACAGGGTGTTATATATTAAAATATTGAGTTACGGTCGTATGAAAATGAAATGAATCTGTTTCGTTGTTGTTCAACAGAAGTCCAAAACTCAACAATTATGAGTTTTAGGCATAAAACACCCTTAATAATATTTAAAGGTTATACATCAAGGAACACAATTAAATAATAATATACAGGGTGTTATATATTAAAATATTGAGTTACGGTCGTATGAAAATGAAATGAATCTGTTTCGTTGTTGTTCAACAAAAGTCCAAAACTCAGCAATTATGAGTTTTAGGCATAAAACACCCTTAATAACATTTAAAGGTTATACACTAATAAACAGAATTAAATGATAATATACAGGGTGTTATGTATTAAAATATTGAGTTACGGTCGTACGAAAATGAAATGAATCTGTTTCGTTGTTGTTCAACAAAAGTCCAAAACTCAACAATTATGAGTTTTAGGCATAAAACACCCTTAATAATATTTAAAGGTTATACATCAAGGAACACAATTAAATAATAATATACAGGGTGTTATATATTAAAATATTGAGTTACGGTCGTATGAAAATGAAATGAATCTGTTTCGTTGTTGTTCAACAAAAGTCCAAAACTCAGCAATTATGAGTTTTAGGCATAAAACACCCTTAATAACATTTAAAGGTTATACACTAATAAACAGAATTAAATGATAATATACAGGGTGTTATGTATTAAAATATTGAGTTACGGTCGTACGAAAATGAAATGAATCTGTTTCGTTGTTGTTCAACAAAAGTCCAAAACTCAACAATTATGAGTTTTAGGCATAAAACACCCTTAATAATATTTAAAGGTTATACATCAAGGAACACAATTAAATAATAATATACAGGGTGTTATATATTAAAATATTGAGTTACGGTCGTATGAAAATGAAATGAATCTGTTTCGTTGTTGTTCAACAGAAGTCCAAAACTCAACAATTATGAGTTTTAGGCATAAAACACCCTTAATAATATTTAAAGGTTATACATCAAGGAACACAATTAAATAATAATATACAGGGTGTTATATATTAAAATATTGAGTTACGGTCGTATGAAAATGAAATGAATCTGTTTCGTTGTTGTTCAACAAAAGTCCAAAACTCAGCAATTATGAGTTTTAGGCATAAAACACCCTTAATAACATTTAAAGGTTATACACTAATAAACAGAATTAAATGATAATATACAGGGTGTTATGTATTAAAATATTGAGTTACGGTCGTACGAAAATGAAATGAATCTGTTTCGTTGTTGTTCAACAAAAGTCCAAAACTCAACAATTATGAGTTTTAGGCATAAAACACCCTTAATAATATTTAAAGGTTATACATCAAGGAACACAATTAAATAATAATATACAGGGTGTTATATATTAAAATATTGAGTTACGGTCGTATGAAAATGAAATGAATCTGTTTCGTTGTTGTTCAACAGAAGTCCAAAACTCAACAATTATGAGTTTTAGGCATAAAACACCCTTAATAATATTTAAAGGTTATACATCAAGGAACACAATTAAATAATAATATACAGGGTGTTATATATTAAAATATTGAGTTACGGTCGTATGAAAATGAAATGAATCTGTTTCGTTGTTGTTCAAAAAAAGTACAAAACTCAGCAATTATGAGTTTTAGGCATAAAACACCCTTAATAATATTTAAAGGTTATACATCAAGGAACACAATTAAATAATAATATACAGGGTGTTATATATTAAAATACTGAGTTACGGTCGTATGAAAATGAAATGAATCTGTTTCGTTGTTGTTCAACAAAAGTCCAAAACTTAGCAATTATGAGTTTTAGGCATAAAACACACTTTATAACATTTAGAGATAGTACAATAAGGATCAGAATCCAATAATATTATACAGGGTGTTATGTATTACAATAACTAGTTATGGTCGCATGAAAATGACGTTTTTCAAAAAAGGTCAAAAGCTCGGCAATTATGGGTTTTAGGCATAGAACACCCTTAATACAATTTAGAGCTAATACAATAAGAAACGCAATTCAATAATAATATACAGGGTGTTCTGAAAGAAAATAACGAGTTATGGTCATATTATGAGTATGAGGCAAATCTCTTTCACTTAAATTAAAACTCTGTTAGGTACAATTTAATAGAAAATATTTGATAAGAGTGCATGGCTCTATGCACTAGTGGATAGTAAAAAGAAATTATAATAAAAAATTTCTTTATTTTACTTCGAAAAATAACTTTTACACACGTCTTCAGAAAGCAATGCTTGCAGCAGCCATTTTTTATTGAAAATAATTAATAACTTGGCAAAGTCGAGGAAAAATTAAGAAAAAATAATTTGGGCGTATTTGTGAATAATAGTAAAGTCAAAATATATAAAAATATACAGGGTGTTTTATTTAAAAAAATGTCTCAATGATGAGCTTGAAATCTTGGGCCACGTTGTTTTGAATTGAAAATTTAATGGAAATTGTTGTTTGTCTTCACCATAAGACTTATTATAAATTGATTTAAAAAAAAACGATAGTTAAGAGTTAGATATAATTACAAGAAAAATGATTTCGTGTTTTGTGAGTTGGTGCAAGTCGGTTGTAATTATTGTTGAAATTTTCCCCAACTGAGTTGGATAATAACAAGTTATAGAAAACGCATGAAAATTTTATAAAGCGCTTTTCGTAATTACATGTACTGTTAATAACGATACAACCACTTGTATTAGTGAGTGTACCATTAGTAACCGCCTACTTTGAGCATTTTTCAAAACAAAAACTAGCTGCTTTACTGGTTTTCGATTGGTTCATTCAAGCTTCTACATGGGAGGCCAACTTATAACTTATAACCGTAAGTACCGCTCAGTTTAGCATATAAAACGTCTTTCATCATATACATTTTCCTTCACAACACTACTTTATCCATTAATCTAAATCCCAAAACCCACCTAGGGTGAAAGAGTAGGAGTATAAAAGCGACGCATTCATAAATATCACATGGTATATACGCTGTTGCATTTATTCTTCATTGTTAAATTTTTTTACATAAACATAAATTTTTTTAAACAACCCGAAACTAGTTAGCAGCAGCTTCTGCAATATTTTTCTTTATGGGTGGGTTCCTAAATTGTTTCATTCAAAATATCCCATTTAAATATATTTATTAGAAAATAAATTTAAAAAATATTTATATTTTAGAACAAGGATTCTTTTCTTTGTCTACAATTTCTTCTAAGAATTATACCTCCACATTGACAAATTTATGTATCTTTGTTTACATTAATTAGGCAAAAAACAAACACAATTCAAAATGGCCACGTTGTATTATTAGAGGATGCATTTTACAATCGCCTATATGTAAAACAGACCACCCTGTATTTATGAAAAATATAGCATTGAGTTACACAGTTAAATGAGAAGAGATGTAATTGGGAAGTGAAAATGTGAAAATAATTTTCACTACCAGTGATGCTTATTTTAAACGATAATTGTAGTGGTTCATCTCTTTGCCATGCTCAACGAGGTGTTTCAAAAACTAACTAAAACTAGTGCTTTTGCTGTAATTATTATATCACCAATGAATGACTCATTTAAAGTATGAAGGACATCGAAAAGTAACGTTGAAGATTTTATAAAAAAAATCAAATTACTGACCTTAAAGAAGCTGCTAAAGTGAACTCAAAACTGTCTCAAAAATCCAAAAGGCACAAAAAGCACTAGGTATAGGTATTAGAACGAAACAACATGTTACACCGAATTTTAAAATAATACTGAAACGAACTGTTCGAAAATTTAATCACAACGAACAAATGTGCAAAAATATCTTATCACATTATGTGTTTAACCAAGAGCGTTTATTTTATCATTTTAAATTTCTAAAGTAAAATTATTAAATATTGCAATATAAAGAGAATATTCTCTACAGGGTGGTTCCAAAATAGCGGATTTGTTATTGAAAAAGCACTGAAAATTGATTAAAAAAAATAATTCCTATTAAAAAAAAACTTGTCAGCGTCTCATCTTTAACTTTTGTAGTCCAAAATTTTATGAAAAAGTGCCTCGATACCCACAACTGTATGTATGAGTTATTTCCAGTGGCGTAACAAGCCCTCGAGGGCCCGTACGCAAAGTTACTACTGAGAACCTTTTATTTAACAATAATTTTTGTTTTTTTTATATTTTTCAAGTTCAGTAAAAGTCTTAATATTCAGCAATATTACGGTCAATCCTTATACTCTGGAGCTTCAGGAAGAATCTAAGTCTAAGCACGTTTCATAAGTTAATTAGAACCGCTGCAATCAAATTTTATATTTATCTCAAAAATAGTACGTCCTACGGAAAAATTCTTTTTAACAAAATGAAAGCTTATCAAATTTCCTACAAGATTGTTCGTATTCATTTTTTCTCTATTCCTTTTAGTTTTCGAGATATCCGCCCGTAAAACCAGTTAATTTATAAAAAAAAATCCGTACACCGTACCCTACTTTATCCTCTACATTCTACATTATATTCATTTTGGATTTCATCCCTTTGAAATAGCTTTTTTCAATTATTTTTTCCTTGCCATGAAGATGACAACTGTCGCAAGGAAACAACTTGCCCTTTGGACTCGTTGTTAAATTCGAGTAATCGACCTGGAGGGGTCTTCCAGAGAAGGGAGAATTTTTTGAACGTGTGGATGAAGCTTACGCCTTTCTCGAAGAATGAGCTAGAGTAAGTTAAATTCTTTCTATTCTATCTTCTGCATTGTATTCCATTTTTTGTCTTCCTCCCCTTAAAGTAGCATTTTTTAATTATTTGTTTCTTTACCATGAGAAGGACCACTGGCACAAGAAACCAACTTGCCCTTTGGACTCGTTGTTAAAGTCGAGAAATCGACCTGGAGGGGTCTTCCAGAGAAGGGAGAATTTTTTGAACGTGTGGGTGAAGCTTACGCCTTTCTCAAACAATGAGCTAGAGTACGTTAAATTCTTTCTATTCTATCCTCTGCATTGTACTCCTTTTTTTGTCTGCCTCCCCTTAAAGTAGTATTTTTTAATTATTTGTTTCTTTACCATGAAGAAGACCACTGGCACAAGAAACCAAGTTACCCCTTGGACTCGCCGTTAAATTCGAGAAATCGACCTGGAGATATCTTCCAGTGAAGGGAGAATTTTTTGAACGTGTGGGTGAAGCTTACGTCTTTCTCAAAGAATGAGCTAGATTAAGTTAAATTCTTTCTATTCTATCCTCTGCATTGTATTCCTTTTTTGGTCTGCCTCCCCTTAAAGTAGTATTTTTTAATTATTTGTTTCTTTACCATGAAGAAGACCACTGGCACAAGAAACCAAGTTACCCCTTGGACTCGCCGTTAAATTCGAGAAATCGACCTGGAGATATCTTCCAGTGAAGGGAGAATTTTTTGAACGTGTGGGTGAAGCTTACGTCTTTCTCAAAGAATGAGCTAGATTAAGTTAAATTCTTTCTATTCTATCCTCTGCATTGTATTCCTTTTTTTGTCTGCCTCCCCTTAAAGTAGTATTTTTTAATTATTTGTTTCTTTACCATGAAGAAGACCACTGGCACAAGAAACCAAGTTACCCCTTGGACTCGCCGTTAAATTCGAGAAATCGACCTGGAGATATCTTCCAGTGAAGGGAGAATTTTTTGAACGTGTGGATGAAGCTTACGCCTTTCTCGAAGAATGAGCTTGAGTAAGTTAAATTCTTTCTATTCTATCTTCTGCATTGTATTCCTTTTTTTGTCTTCCTCCCCTTAAAGTAGCATTTTTTAATTATTTGTTTCTTTACCATGAGAAGGACCACTGGCACAAGAAACCAACGTGCCCTTTGGACTCGTTGTTAAAGTCGAGAAATCGACCTGTAGGGGTCTTCCAGAGAAGGGAGAATTTTTTGAACGTGTGGGTGAAGCTTACGCCTTTCTCAAACAATGAGCTAGAGTACGTTAAATTCTTTCTATTCTATCCTCTGCATTGTATTCCTTTTTTTGTCTGCCTCCCCTTAAAGTAGTATTTTTTAATTATTTGTTTCTTTACCATGAAGAAGACCACTGGCACAAGAAACCAAGTTACCCCTTGGACTCGCCGTTAAATTCGAGAAATCGACCTGGAGATATCTTCCAGTGAAGGGAGAATTTTTTGAACGTGTGGGTGAAGCTTACGTCTTTCTCAAAGAATGAGCTAGATTAAGTTAAATTCTTTCTATTCTATCCTCTGCATTGTATTCCTTTTTTTGTCTGCCTCCCCTTAAAGTAGTATTTTTTAATTATTTGTTTCTTTACCATGAAGAAGACCACTGGCACAAGAAACCAAGTTACCCCTTGGACTCGCCGTTAAATTCGAGAAATCGACCTGGAGATATCTTCCAGTGAAGGGAGAATTTTTTGAACGTGTGGGTGAAGCTTACGTCTTTCTCAAAGAATGAGCTAGATTAAGTTAAATTCTTTCTATTCTATCCTCTGCATTGTATTCCTTTTTTTGTCTGCCTCCCCTTAAAGTAGTATTTTTTAATTATTTGTTTCTTTACCATGAAGAAGACCACTGGCACAAGAAACCAAGTTACCCCTTGGACTCGCCGTTAAATTCGAGAAATCGACCTGGAGATATCTTCCAGTGAAGGGAGAATTTTTTGAACGTGTGGATGAAGCTTACGCCTTTCTCGAAGAATGAGCTTGAGTAAGTTAAATTCTTTCTATTCTATCTTCTGCATTGTATTCCTTTTTTTGTCTTCCTCCCCTTAAAGTAGCATTTTTTAATTATTTGTTTCTTTACCATGAGAAGGACCACTGGCACAAGAAACCAACGTGCCCTTTGGACTCGTTGTTAAAGTCGAGAAATCGACCTGTAGGGGTCTTCCAGAGAAGGGAGAATTTTTTGAACGTGTGGGTGAAGCTTACGCCTTTCTCAAACAATGAGCTAGAGTACGTTAAATTCTTTCTATTCTATCCTCTGCATTGTATTCCTTTTTTTGTCTGCCTCCCCTTAAAGTAGTATTTTTTAATTATTTGTTTCTTTACCATGAAGAAGACCACTGGCACAAGAAACCAAGTTACCCCTTGGACTCGCCGTTAAATTCGAGAAATCGACCTGGAGATATCTTCCAGTGAAGGGAGAATTTTTTGAACGTGTGGGTGAAGCTTACGTCTTTCTCAAAGAATGAGCTAGATTAAGTTAAATTCTTTCTATTCTATCCTCTGCATTGTATTCCTTTTTTTGTCTGCCTCCCCTTAAAGTAGTATTTTTTAATTATTTGTTTCTTTACCATGAAGAAGACCACTGGCACAAGAAACCAAGTTACCCCTTGGACTCGCCGTTAAATTCGAGAAATCGACCTGGAGATATCTTCCAGTGAAGGGAGAATTTTTTGAACGTGTGGGTGAAGCTTACGTCTTTCTCAAAGAATGAGCTAGATTAAGTTAAATTCTTTCTATTCTATCCTCTGCATTGTATTCCTTTTTTTGTCTGCCTCCCCTTAAAGTAGTATTTTTTAATTATTTGTTTCTTTACCATGAAGAAGACCACTGGCACAAGAAACCAAGTTACCCCTTGGACTCGCCGTTAAATTCGAGAAATCGACCTGGAGATATCTTCCAGTGAAGGGAGAATTTTTTGAACGTGTGGGTGAAGCTTACGTCTTTCTCAAAGAATGAGCTAGATTAAGTTAAATTCTTTCTATTCTATCATCTGCATTGTATTCCTTTTTTTGTCTGCCTCCCCTTAAAGTAGCATTTTTTAATTATTTGTTTCTTTACCATGAAGAAGACCACTGGCATAAGAAACCAAGTTACCCCTTGGACTCGCCGTTAAATTCGAGAAGTCGACCTGGAGATATCTTCCAGAGAAGGGAGAATTTTTTGAACGTGTGAGTGAAGCTTACGTCTTTCTCAAAGAATCAGCTAGATTAAGTTAAATTCTTTCTATTCTATCCTCTGCATTGTATTCCTTTTTTTGCCTGCCTCCCCTTAAAGTAACATTTTTTAATTATTTGTTTCTTTACCATGAAGAAGACCACTGGCACAAGAAACCAACTTACCCCTTGGCCTTGCCGTTAAATTCGAGAAATCGACCTGATGATATCTTCCAGAGAAGGGAGAATTTTATGAACGTGAGGGTGAAGCTTACGCCTTTCTCGAAGAATGAGCTAGAGTAAGTTAAATTCTTTCTATTCTATCCTCTGAATTGTATTCCTTTTTTTGTCTGCCTCCCCTTAAAGTAGCATTTTTAAATTATTTTTTTCTTTACCATGAGGAAGACCACTGGCACAAGAAAACAACTTGTCCCTTGGACTCGCCGTTAAATTCGAGAAATCGACCTGGAGGTATCTTCCAGAGAAGGGAGAATTTCTTGAACGTGTGAGTGAAGCTTACGCCTTTCTCAAAGAATGAGCTTAGAGTAAGTTAAATTCTTTCTATTCTATCCTATGCACTGTATCCCTTTTCTTGTCTGCTTCCCCTTAAAGTAGCATTTTTTAATTATTTTTTTCTTTACCATGAGGAAGACCACTGGCACAAGAACACAACTTACCCCTTGGCCTTGCCGTTAAATTCGAGAAATCGACCTGATGATATCTTCCAGAGAAGGGCGAATTTTTTGAACGTGTGGGTGAAGCTTACGCCTTTCTCAAAGAATGAGCTAGAGTAAGTTAAATTCTTTCTATTCTATCCTCTGCATTGTATTCCTTTTTTTGTCTGCCTCCCCTTAAAGTAGCATTTTTTAATTATTTTTTTCTTTACAATGAGGAAGACTACTGGCACAAGAAAACAACTTGCCTCTTGGACTCGCTGTTAAATTCGAGAAATCGACCTGGAGATATCTACCAGAGAAGGGAGAATTTTTTGAACGTGTGAGTGAAGCTTACGCCTTTCTCAAAGAATGAGCTTAGAGTAAGTTAAATTCTTTCTATTCTATCCTCTGCACTGTATCCCTTTTCTTGTCTGCCTCTCCTTAAAGTAACATTTTTTAATTATTTGTTTCTTTACCATGAGAAGGACCACTGGCACAAGAAACCAACTTACCCCTTGGCCTTGCCGTTAAATTCGAGAAATCGACATGATGATATCTTCCAGAGATGGAAGAATTTTTTGAACGTGTGGGTGAAGCTTACGCCTTTCTCAAAGAATGAGCTAGAGGAAGTTAAATTCTTTCTATTCTATCCTCTGCATTGTATTCCTTTTTTTGTCTGCCTCTCCTTAAAGTAGCATTTTTTTATTATTTTTTTCTTTACCATGAGGAACACCACTGGCACAAGAAACCAACTTTCCCCTTGGCCTCGCCATTAAATTCGAGAAATCGACCTGGAGATATCTTCCAGAGAAGGGAGAATTTTTTGAACGTGTGGGTGAAGCTTACGTCTTTCTCAAAGAATGAGCTAGATTAAGTTAAATTCTTTCTATTCTATCCTCTGCATTGTATTCCTTTTTTTGCCTCCCCTTAAAGTACCATTTTTTAATTATTTGTTTCTTTACCATGAAGAAGACCACTGGCACAAGAAACCAACTTGCCCCTTGGACTCGCCGTTAAATTCGAGAAATCGACCTGGAGATATCTTCCAGAGAGGGAAATATTTTTTGAACGTGTGTGTGAAGTTTCTGGAAAACTACGTACTTGTGGGTAAGTTCATTGTTGCATATCACCATCCATTTAATGCTCTACAACGTCTTTTCTAAAGAATTTTACTGTAAAACAAAGGGTTGAGATGCTAGAGGCTAAAGTTTAACGAAAAACGTGAAGTAAATTTTTTTTACAAACGATTTTTAGGGGCTGATATCTAGAAAAATATAAGAAATTGAGGAAAAATAAATAGAAACAAACTTGTTGCAAATTCACCAAGCTTTCATTTGGCTAATAATGACTTTTTCCTTAGGGCCAACTGTTCTTGAGATATAAGAGAAAACTAAAAAAAACGGGACCTTTCCACCCTTTTCTCCCTCCCTTAGCTATGCAGCCAAATTTTAAAAAGGATTCACAAAATCGGCTAAGGGCATCTTTTATATTTTTCAATATAGTATAGACATCGTCATTCTTAATTCAACCGTGCTAGTTTCATTTCTTAAAATTTTCCAGGACCGGAGTTACGATATTTTAAAGTCCAAAATTTCCAAAACCTATAATTTCTTTTATAATAAAAATAAAAATTTGAAAGATGAAAAATAAACTGATTCTGTAAATATCTATCATTTTATACTATTTTAGTTAAGAAAACTTTTCCGGTTAAACCGGAAATTAGAAATATATTATATTTTTTTTAAAGATTCTGTATAAATATTATTAAACATTTTAAAAGCTCTTAAATATAGCTATTAGATGATACCAAACACTTCATATTTTGACTTCCGGTTTAATAGGAAATGACTAAGTAATATTTTTGATTTAATTTGGATTAGAGCCACTCTCATCGTTTTTGAATGAAGAACTTCAATTAAACCAATATCTAAGATTAGAAGAGCTTCGAGGACTTTAAGTATGTTACATTTTTCAAGTTTTCTCTTAATGTAGCCAAATTATTGATTATAGATTTTCAAACTTTTTTCACAGCAAGTTTGAAAACTTCACTTGTTTATCTTGTAAAACAGCTTGGGCATTGTTACACTTCTACAACATTGGAAATGGCAGACGTCGTTAAAAATCTATTAGCAAGTAGAAATTTATCTTCCTGCCAAAGGTTTTGTTAGTTTAAAAAAAGAGAAAAAAATTATTGTGAAAAGTTGTAATATTAAAAGAACAAAAAAAGCTGTTATTCAGATAATTATATATCAATTTATAAATTAAATTATACGTTACGAAATAACCATTATTAATTTAATTTGGTATTTTTTTTAAAACGAAGAAAAAATAACGGTAGCATACGTTTTGGAGAAAATTTGATGTATCTTCCATAATGTAGGGTCAAGTTCAATAAATCCGGATAAGATCTTGATCTGATTAGAATTCCAATAACAAGACCATAGCAAATATTGCTGGTTTCTATTTAGATACGCCAAATATCAACAAAATGAATTTTTAGGGAATAACCTCTTCCCTCCCTATTCGACGCACAAACATCCAACTTGGACGGAAAGAGATGAAACTACTAGGGCATTAGCCGAGATTTAAAGAAAATTTATTTTATTGTGAATAAGGTTGACCATAGAAAATTACCCTAAGGCTGATATATAAATCAAACTAAATCGTAAAAGGGGAGAAAAACTTATCATTGTGTACTACTTCTAATATTACACAATATACGTAAATTTCTCCCCTTTTTTTTCCAAAAAACAGATTTTTCCATTTAATAATTTTTCTTCGTCGACTAAAACTCGATGATAAATTTTAGAAAAGGAAAGGGACACAATAAAGTTGAAGTTTGTTTAAATTTGCTTCTAATCAACTTAATGGTTAGATCACAACCGTTGTCGCTTTAGAGAGTATTGAATTTTAGATTAAACGGGACCCGCGAAAGTCATGTCTGGAATTTAAAATACGGGGGGTTTAATCCCAGAGAATTTTGCCTAACGACTAATTGTATCAACTTCAAATTCAAGTTTTAACTTCGTTCCTTTCAAATAACAAACTTTCAAGATATCACTCTCTCTCGTTTTGAATTAACACTAAATTTTTTAAGTAAGAAACAATTTTAATAGAGCGTTGTTTTATAAGGAGCAAAAGTGATAATTTTTTTCAGCGAGTCATTCTCTCACCTCATCTAACAACTGCTGACGAGCCAAGAAAAGTCACTTTCCTCCTCATAAAAGATTAATTTTTTTCTTAAAACACAAAATAATTAAAACTTATTAAAACGTGAAAAATAAACTGTTTTGAACAGCGCCATCTCTTGTCACTTACTTGTACTTCAGTTGTCAAATATTTTATCTCCTTGGCCAACTCTTTATCAATAAGCATATTGCAATTATCTGTAGCATCCATGTAAAAGCATTATATCCGTACCAAGTTTCTCTTTTTTTATCTGGCCTGTTTTCTCGTCTGTTAAGCTATTCACCTGCTCGAGAGTTACGTATAATCCTTGCTGACCTATTTATCAATAGGCCTATTATTTAACCTGCCTACTCAAACAAGCCTATAAAGTCATCTTGTAGGGTTGTCCTCTTGTACTAACTGCCTTTTCTTCTGTTAAACTATTTACCTACCCATTGTTCGAGTGTAAAAATTCTTGCAGACCTATTTATTAATAGGCTTATTATTTATTCTGCCTGCCCTAACAGGCCTATAACTTCATCTCGTTGTGTTGTACACATGTCCCGACTGTCTTTCCTTCTGCACAGCTTTTCACATATTGCTCGAGTATAAAAATTCTTGCTGACATATTTATCAATAGGCCTGTTATTTATACTGCCTACCTTAAAAGGCCTATAAGTTTATGTTGTAAGGTTGTGCGCTTGTCTAGTCTATCTTTTCATCTTATAAGCTATGCACCTCCTATACCCCTTGTTCGAGTGCTAAGTATAATCCTTGCTGATCTATTTATCAATAGGCTTATTAATTATCCTGACTACCCTAAAAGACCTATAACCTCATTTTGTTGGATTCTCCGCTTGTTCTGACTGTCTTTTCCTCTGTTAAGCTATTCACTTATTCAAGTCCTGACTTGCTCGAGTATAAAAATCCTTACTGGCCTAATTATCAATAGGCTTATTAATTATCCTATTTATCCTAAAAGACCTATAACTTCCTCTTGCTGGATTCTCCTCTTGTTCTGACTGTCTTTTCCTCTGTTAAGCTATTCACTTATTCAAGTCCTGACTTGCTCGAGTATAAAAATCCTTACTGGCCTAATGATCAATAGGCTTATTAATTATCCTATTTACTCTAAAAGACCTATAACTTCCTCTTGCTGGATTCTCCTCTTGTTCTCACTGTCTTTTCCTCTGTTAAGCTATTCATCTGCTTCTTGTTCGAGTTGCTGACCTATTTATCAATAGGCCTATTAATTATCCTGTCTCTCCTAAAGGACCTATAACTTCATCTTGTCAGATTCTTCTCTTGTT
Source organism: Malthinus seriepunctatus (assembly GCA_963924605.1). NCBI lineage: Eukaryota > Metazoa > Arthropoda > Insecta > Coleoptera > Cantharidae > Malthinus > Malthinus seriepunctatus. Next base: position 31,276,829 of record OZ004603.1, on the reverse strand, counting down.
CTAACTGTCTTTTCCTCTGTTGAGCTATTCATCTGCCTCTTGCTCGAATATAAAAATCCTTGCTGACCTTGTCATCAATAGGGTTATTGATTATCCTGTATACCCTAAAGAGCCTATAACTTCATCTTGTTTTTTTTCTTGTTCTGAATGTATTTTCCTCTGTTAAGCTATTCACTTGCCCCTTGCTCTAGTGTAAAAATGTTTGCTTGACCTGTTTATAAATAGGCCTATTAATTATCCTGTCTCTCCTAAAGGACCTATAACTTCATCTTATCCGATTCTTCTCTTGTTCTGACTGTCTTTTCCTCTGTTGAGCTATTCACTTGCCCTTGCTCGAGTGCAAAAATGCTTGCTTGGCCTGTTTATCAATAGCCCTATTAATTATCATGTCTACCCTAAAAAACCTTTAACTTCATCGAGTTTAAAATTTTTGCTGACCTATTTTTCAATAGGCCTATTAATTATCTTGTCTACCCTAATAGACCTATAAGTTCATCTTGTTGGGTTCTACTCTTTTTCTGACTGTCTTACCGAGTGTAAAAATGCTTAACGACCTTGTTAGCGATATTGTTATAAGCAATAGGCTAATTATTTCTCCTGCCTACTATAATATGCCTATAAGTTCATCTTGATGGATTGTCTGCTTATCCTTACAGTCTTTTTATGTGTTAAGCTTTTTACCTAGCCCTTCATCGATTGTTAGGTTAAAATTATTTTTATCAATAGGCCTATTATTTATTCTGCCTACCCTCATAGGTCTATAAGTTTATCTTGTTGGGTTGTGCGCTTGTTTGAACGGATTGTTATCTGATAAGCTATTTACCCACTCTTTGCGCGATTGTTAGTTAAAATCTTTACCCACAAATTGATCATTAGGCCTATTATTTATCCTCCCTACTTTAACAGGCATATACGTTCCTCTGTTTGGGTTGGCTGCCTGTCCTGATTGTCTTTCCATCTGTAAAGCTATTTACCTACCCCTTGCTAGATTTTTACCCAAAATTTTTGCCTACAAACTAATCAGTAGGCCTATTATTTATCCTCCCTACCGTAACAGGCTTATACGTTCCTCTTTTGGACTGTCTTTTCTTCTCTTAGGCTCTTTACCTGTTCCTTGCTCGATTTTTAGCTCAAATATTTTCCTCCTATTTATAAATGGCCCTCTATCATCTACCCTTCGTATCAAACCATTATACGTAACAAGCCTATAAGATAATTTAAACAAAGTCTTCCTGTTGCTGTGATTACATTTCCTATAGATTGAGTGTCGAAATGTTATAATTTCCGCCTTTTCACAGCCGTTCTTGTATATAGTTTGAAAATCGTCCACCGTGTAGCGTTGCAGCAATCACAAAAATATGTAAAAACGTGAAAATTTGTTACAAAATTAACTAAAAGCATCAATTTTTATTGAAAGCATTTTGCAAGGAAACAATCACGTGTTTATCCGGAAATATCTTCAACTACACGTGCCAAAAATCTAACTGAACAACGCTCGCTATTCAACCCTAAATATAACAATTTATTGTAACCCTCTTTACTGTGCAGCAGTTAGATGAAATAATCGAAAAATAAAGTAAAGCGGAATTTGTTGTAATTTGAGGTAAAGAAAGTAATCTTGAGAAGACTTCAAAGATGAATTTGTTTAAAAGGCTTAAGGGTTGAAATTTTAATACAAAATTTTTAATTGGTTAAATATTTCGGCCTGTTAATGAAACATATGACAGATTGTTTAAAACGAACGTACTAGCGCCGAGTGTGTCATCGTCTCCCTTGATATCAACATAGGATGACCAAAATCACCCTCCGTGTAACCCTAAGCGTCCGATCACTAAAGTCAACAATTGATAGTCACCGGAAACATAGTTAACTATGCAATCCTGCATCATCCCTAATGCATTTACATTCAGTTTCCATTGTCAATGACATGCGATATCACTATTATAAGATTAAAGTGAATTTTAAGGTTCAAACAATTCGAAATTTAATATTCATTTCGGCGTTTTATTTTTTTATTTGCGGGGTAAACTTTGGAAAAATCAAAAATAATGGCAAATTTATCGACGTCCGTCAGAGTAAAAGTAAAATAAAAGGGAAAGTAATTAAAAACTATTTAAAGATATAAGAGAACAGACGAGTTGTTCAATTGTTATTCTGTTAATTTATCGAATACACGACGTCAAGTTGGTCGCTGAAAAGAGTGACAATTGCATGGACATGTCGGAAATTAACAGTCATAAAAAACAGGTGACGTTTAGCGATTGTCTTAAACTTTTTTTTTAACTTATAAAATGAAAAAAAAAGAAAGGCACATACAAAGACAACTGACTGATTGATCACCGACCATGATCAAAGTTGGCTTTACTCAAAGCCGATGCGTTGTTGAACAAAACACGTTAATAGTAAATTCTAATTAAAGTTGACCGTTTACATTAAAGGTGTTGTTTATACATTACAGATTACATAATGGTCACTGATGTGATTGTTATTTAAACGTATATTCTTCGACATTCCTCTTTTTCTTTTTCAAACTTATTCACTTGCCAATTTTCATTTGTCAATGTCATCCATTTTGCTTTTATGGCTTTTAAAACACGGAAACTGATTATAAAATTATTTTTAACAATAACTCCCCTCCTCATCGCCCATTTCATAACTCTCATTCAGCTATGATTCCTACATTTCTCATCATCTTCTCTTGGCCGTAATAGTCAAATGCAGGGTGTAGTAGGTCTCATAGTATCTTTATAATATGGACATGGACCTTAGATAAGCCACAAGCAACAAGCCAGAAAAAAGAGACACTGGCTGAATGGCGGATGCACTGAAATCAATGCGACTAGAAACGTGGGACGAGAGGCCTGGACGCTGGACAAAGCTTCTCGTTTTCAACCTGAAAACGACAAATGACACGACTTGGATGGGCTGACGCTTGTTTGCGTCTGCAGATAAACGTTAGATTGAAGGTCACTCTGGAGCTGAACAATCTCACACCATAAGATTGACAAATACTCTCATGTTCAGAAAGCCAAAAATTGCAAATTTGAGTAAATGCTCGAGCTTAGAGGTCTAACAAGTTATGATTCCCACATTTCTCATCACCCTCTCTTGGCCGCAATAGTCAACTGCAGGGTGTAGTAGGTCTCGTAGTGTCTTTATATTATGAACGTGGAGCATAGATAAGCCACAAACAACAGGTCAGTAAAGAGACACTGGTTGAATGGCTGATGCACTGAAATCAATGCGACAAGAAATGCTAGACAAAGGGTACCGCCTTTGTCCTTAAAACGACAAATGACACAACTTGGATGGGCTGATATAACCGAGCACACTTTCTTCTACTGATGTAAGCAGATAAAAGTTAGACTGGAGGCCACCCTGGAGCTGAAGAATCTCACACCATAAGATTGACAAATACTCTCATGTTAAAAAAGTTAAAAATTGCAAGTTTGGGTAAAAGCTCGAGCTTAGGGGTCTAACAATACCCCCTTTTCATCACGCATTTCATAACTCTCATTCAGCTATGATTCCTACATTTCTCATCACCTTCTCTTGGCAGTAATAGTCAAATGCAGGGTGTAGTAAGTCTCATAGTATCTTTATAATATGGACATAGACCTTAGATAAGCCACAAACAACAGGCCAGTAAAAAAAGGACACTGGCTGATGGCGGATGCACTGAAATCAATGCGACTAGAAACGTGGAACGAGAGGCCTGGACGCTGGACAAAGCTTCTCGTTTTCAACCTGAAAACGACAAATGACACGACTTGGATGGGCTGACGCTTGTTTGCGTCTGCAGATAAACGTTAGATTGAAGGTCACTCTGGAGCTGAACAATCTCACACCATAAGATTGACAAATACTCTCATGTTCAGAAAGCCAAAAATTGCAAATTTGAGTAAATGCTCGAGCTTAGAGGTCTAACAAGTTATGATTCCCACATTTCTCATCACCCTCTCTTGGCCGCAATAGTCAACTGCAGGGTGTAGTAGGTCTCGTAGTGTCTTTATAATATGAACGTGGAGCATAATTAAGCCACAAACAACAGGTCAGTAAAGAGACACTGGTTGAACAGCTGATGCACTGAAATCAATGCGACAAGAAACGCTAGACAAAGGGTACCGCCTTTGTTCTTAAAACGACAAATGACACAACTTGGATGGGCTGATATAACCGAGCACACTTTCTTGTACTGATGTAAGCAGATAAAAGTTAGACTGGAGGCCACCCTGGAGCTGAAGAATCTCACACCATAAGATTGATAAATACTCTCATGTTAAAAAAGTTAAAAATTGCAAGTTTGGGTAAAAGCTCGAGCTTAGGGGTCTAACAATACCCCCTTTTAATAACCCATTTCATAACTCTCATTCAGCTATGATTCCTACATTTCTCATCACCTTCTCTTGGCAGTAATAGTCAAATGCAGGGTGTAGTAGGTCTCATAGTATCTTTATAATATGGACATGGCCCTTAGATAAGCCACAAACAACAGGCCAGTAAAAAAAGGACACTGGCTGAATGGCGGATGCACTGAAATCAATGCGACTAGAAACGTGGGACGAGAGGCCTGGACGCTGGACAAAGCTTCTCGTTTTTGACCTGAAAACGACAAATGACACGACTTGGATGGGCTGACGCTTGTTTGAGTATGCAGATAAACGTTAGATTGAAGGCCACCCTGGAGCTGAACAATCTCACACCATAAGATTGAAAAATACTCTCATGTTCAGGAAGCCAAAAATTGCAAATTTGAGTAAATGCTCGAGCTTAGAGGTCTAACAAGTTATGATTCCCACATTTCTCATCACCCTCTCTTGGCCGCAATAGTCAACTGCAGGGTGTAGTAGGTCTCGTAGTGTCTTTATAATATGAACGTGGAGCATAGATAAGCCACAAACAACAGGTCAGTAAAGAGACACTGGTTGAACAGCTGATGCACTGAAATCAATGCGACAAGAAACGCTAGACAAAGGGTACCGCCTTTGTTCTTAAAACGACAAATGACACAACTTGGATGGGCTGATATAACCGAGCACACCTTCTTGTACTGATGTAAGCAGATAAAAGTTAGACTGGAGGCCACCCTGGAGCTGAAGAATCTCACACCATAAGATTGACAAATACTCTCATGTTAAAAAAGTTAAAAATTGCAAGTTTGGGTAAAAGCTCGAGCTTAGGGGTCTAACAATACCCCCTTTTCATCACCCATTTCATAACTCTCATTCAGCTATGATTCCTACATTTCTCATCACGTCATCACCTTCTCTTGGCAATAATAGTCAAATGCAGGGTGTAGTAGGTCTCATAGTATCTTTATAATATGGACATGGCCCTTAGATAAGCCACAAACAACAGGCCAGTAAAAAAAGGACACTGGCTGAATGGCGGATGCACTGAAATCAATGCGACTAGAAACGTGGAACGAGAGGCCTGGACGCTGGACAAAGCTTCTCGTTTTTGACCTGAAAACGACAAATGACACGACTTGGATGGGCTGACGCTTGTTTGAGTATGCAGATAAACGTTAGATTGAAGGCCACCCTGGAGCTGAACAATCTCACACCATAAGATTGACAAATACTCTCATGTTCAGGAAGCCAAAAATTGCAAATTTGGGTAAAAGCTCGAGCTTAGAGGTCTAACAAGTTATGATTCCCACATTTCTCATCACCCTCTCTTGGCCGCAATAGTCAACTGCAGGGTGTAGTAGGTCTCGTAGTGTCTTTATAATATGAACGTGGAGCATAGATAAGCCACAAACAACAGGTCAGTAAAGAGACACTGGTTGAATGGCTGATGCACTGAAATCAATGCGACAAGAAATGCTAGACAAAGGGTACCGCCTTTGTCCTTAAAACGACAAATGACACAACTTGGATGGGCTGATACAACCGAGCACACTTTCTTCTACTGATGTAAGCAGATAAAAGTTAGATTGGAGGCCACCCTGGAGCTGATGAATCTCACACCATAAGATTGACAAATACTCTCATGTTAAAGAAGCCAAAAATTGCAAGTTTGGGTAAAAGCTCGAGCTTAGGGGTCTAACAATACCCCCTTTCCATCACCCATTTCATAACTCTCATTTAGCTATGATTTTCTCTTTCTTTATTTTCCATCACCCTTTCTTGGACGCAATAGTCAACTGCAGGATGTAGTAGGTCTCGTAGTGCCTTTATAATATGAACGTGGAGCATAGAGCAGCATAGAGTGGATGAATGGTGCATGCACTGAAATAACTGAGACAAGAAACGCTGGACGACAGGTCTGGACGCTGGACATAGGGTCTCGTCTTTGACCTGAAAACGACAAATGACGTACCTTGGATGGACTAACACAACCGAGCACACTTTCTTCTGCTGATGTAAGCAGATAAGTTTTAGACTGTTGGCCACCCTGGAGCTCAACAATATCACACAATAAGATTGACAAATACTCCTATATTGAGGAAGCCAAAAATTGGAAGTTTGGGTAAATGCTCTAGCTTAGGGGTCTATCAATTCCCCCTCCTAGTCAAATGGGAGGCCATTCCCTAAAGAGAAAACCAAAAATTACAAGTTTGGGTAAAAGCTCGAGCTTAGGGCTCTTACAAGTAGATCAAAATTCATTAGAAGGTATCAAGAGTTACAAGGGCCGTAAGTTTGACCTATGACAATATTTTGTTAACGTTGCTCTTTTTTAAAAAGTTAGTCGTGTGTCTACCACAACGAACATTTCAGTAAAACTGAAACTTTGTGGTGAGGTGTTATTTAATAAACTAGGGGTTGGTCTCTTTATTGAAAAGCGTGTAAAAAAACATTTTCAGAATTCTATTTTAATCCGTTCTATAAATAAATATTCAGCAAAAGCGAATAAACGTGACAAACGTCGTTTAAAAATAAATAAACTTTTCTTTTCATAAACGGAAAATTTGTAACATTTATAAATATAGAAAATATTTTATTACATTAATACATTCTTGATGACATAAATTTTTCAGCATTTCACGTTTCTCGTAATTAGTTTCTGGATAACTAAACGTTTTTCTTTCATTTCGTTTTATTCAGCAACGTTTTTTATTATTTTGCGTAACAGATTTTACAACTTTCAATTTTAAATACCTTAATGAAAAACTCTGATGTAGCCACAATAGGACTTTTTAGTGCATATTAAAGCTGTTTTTAAGCATAAGCATTCAAAATACATTGAAATTGCTCCTATTTCCGGTTAAATCGGAAGCGTTGCGTAAACAATAGACATTTATAGGATTAATACAAGTGCTAATTTTCAAATTTTTATTAAATACAAAAAAGTTAAAAATTTTTTGAAATTTTGACTTTCAAAAAATCGTAACTCTGCTCCTGGAAATTTCTAATGAATAAAACGAGCGGCTATCGATAGAAAACGGCAATGTCTATAAATTAACCTAAAATGGAAAAAATCGGTCGCAACATATTTTGAGAAAATCCATTTCAAAATTTTGACTTCTTGGGCTCCTTTAAAGCGAACAATTTTTAAATAATTTTTAATTTCGATTAGTTTAGGACGAAAGCCTCATATTTTGCCTACAGAATATTGTTTCGCAATTTTCATAATAATAATTATCGACTAACTTATAAGGAAAAAATCCCAAAATGGAACAATCGTTATTTTGAACGACATTTTGAACTTAAAAATTTGGAAATTTTTTCTTATGTGTATCCAGTTTGGTGGCTTCTAATAACCGAACATAAACTATAAAAAGCTATATCATGTGCTGGAAGATATAAGAAGATATGATTATTGGACGAATTAATTTGGAAGTTACTACTGGCGTCGACGTTGGAATACAGAGCTCATGTTCGAATCACGTGTATGTATGTCGTATGTCAAATTTCAAGTCAGGTGAAAGCGTTCGAGAGTAATCGTACATACACACATACACACCCACACACAGACATCATGCCAAAAATAGTCAAGATCGTTTCAAAAAGTGGCAAAACGGATATATCTTTCTTAATCTCAAAATTTTTTTTCAGCGCGATCACTATACTTTTCCTTACCTTCGGTAATATGGAAAAGTAAAATTGACAAGATTAGATAAAAGCACCGAAATTAAGTACAATTTGAGACTAATGAGCAATGTAAGTGCTTTTTGTTATGATTTACTATACCACCTAAAAAAGAAGCACCATCATTTGTTTTTAAAAATGTCTATTGCCCTCTTGTGCGCTTAAATTGTCATTAAAACCAAAAGTCAAAAGTTTAAATAAATTACAATAGATGGCGCAACTATCAAATTAAGTTAGTTTTGAGTGGTTTTGAGAAAAGTATAGATGATGATTGAGGAATATTCTTCACTTTCTCAAAAATACTCTTTATAACCCCACCCCCACCAATAATATTATTGTAACCCCGCAATTCCCTATTAAATCTTATAGGGGTGAAATTATGTTTTTCGCAATTTTTTAAAAAACCTGTCTACCGAATTGGATGAAAATTTCACAACTAGTCACCCTAATTCCAATTACTGCAAATTAAACGCTAGAAGAGGAATTTGATATCGCACTCATGAGCGGCTCGTTTGGGGTGGGTTACGAAGCGTCGACGAACGATCCCCATAAAAATAACAAAAAGTGATTGTATTGACTTATTCAGTCATTCTTGAAATTTTCTGATATTGGTTTAGAATCACCCTGTAGAAGTTAAATACGAAAATGTCAAAAATACCTCAAATAGCAATTAAATGAGTTGTGATAAACTATTTCTAATATTTCGTTATTTCATTGGCAACATTTATCATTTGTAAGTGTCAAATCCGCGGCTATAGCTATTTTGGTCTCATTTTTGCCGTTTTCTTACTTAATGTGGGCCTTTACGGCGCAACAAAAATTAATTTTGTTTATTGTTTTATATGTAGAATTTTAAGCCCTACAATTTTTATTTGAAACTTTTTTTTCTAAAATAATTGGGAAAGCAGGAAATTACAAAATTATAATTTAACACGTTAAATCCTTAAACCTTCTCCCTGTATATTTTTCATCCGTCGATAATCCCTGATAAACTGTTGAAAATATCAAACAAATTAAATTTCTTCGAGATAATGCTAATATTAACAAAAAATGAGTCTATGTTCACATAAATTTGGTCTTAATTAGTTTAAAATGACTCGTAATATCGAAGGTATACTGTACAACAACATAACATGACATGAATGGTTAGAACCATGGAACTCACTCTCTCTATATTTTTACCAATTTTTTATTAAATTCACTAAATTTGCATAACATTGCATAAAGGCGAATTATATTTTAATCTGAGAATTTGATTTATAATCCTTAGATATGACAACGTTACACAACAACACAATAAATTAATAAAATTATAAATATTATGTATTCAAAACAATACAAAAATAACTTAACCTCAAATTTTAATTTTAATTTACAAACGTCAAACTTTGACATTACAGTGTGAAACGTTGCCATATCAAAAGATTATAAATCTAATCTTCGGATTAAAATATAATTCGCTTTATATGAGCAATATTGGCATTAATTTAATTTTTTTCAAGTGTCATATTTACAAAATTTAGGCCTTATAAGGTTAATTTAAAGTAAAAATTATTAAACTCAAAATGGCGGATCAAATATGGCCACGTTTGTGGCATCAATGCATTGTTTTTTCAAAAGTATCAAATATTTTGATTTTACAACGTATTTTTCATTTCTGTAAGTCCACAGGAGGTCCTTGCACTTAGACCATATGTCCTATTGTGCTTCCAAGACAGTCTTTACGTAGGCTTGTTTTCTCTAGGAGATTAGAAGTGTGCTAGAATGGACTATTTCAATGCCAATGTCGAAAAAGCTAGAGATTGGTCTTATAACCCTACGCAGGACCAATCATCTTCCTGGATTTTCTATACATTCCAGCTGCTCAAGTAGTGCTTTGCTTAGAAAACCTAATACGTCTTAATTCTTAAAACAAAATTTAGACTTACACAGTTACCGAAGTTCAAGTAAAAATTATTAAATGCAAAATGGCGGTTTTAATATGGCGACTTTTGTTTTATTATTTGTTTTTAGGCCCCCAAACAGCGAATACAAAATAAAACATCAGAGAACGTACGAAATAATCTTAAAATACCCTTCCCAAGCAATAAGATATGTCAAGGATGAGCTTACGTGAAGTTGATAAGAGAATAACGAGGTATCAGCCCTTAAGTTGGTCCTGCAAACCTGTAAGTTAGAGAGATACACAAGCAGAGAGAAATAGGGACCGGATATATCATCCAAGAAGTCATCAGGTTTTGGCACGCACTTACTTATAGGTACTATGTAATCTTCAACATTTTAACTTTGAAATTTTTCAAAATGAGTACCTATACAGGACAGGCTGGGGCTCATTTACCACTAACGACTTGATAACATAAAAATTTGTATTACAATCAAGCTACCTCTTTTATAATGAATTAACCATATTGAAAAGGTCCTCTATTAAAAATCTATTAAAAACGTCTTCTTGCGTCTTTTACTAATAATTATCTATGTCGAAAAAGCAATTTTGTATAAAATATTTTCTAGTCAGCGTCTGTTACTTTTAATTATGTATCAAGTAACAATTTTAGTTAGTTGAAGAAGCCGGGCGCGATGAAGGTTGTTAGATTATGTCCAAGATAAAAAAGAAAACAAAATATGATGTTCTACAAGGTATTGGGTACCAATTAAAAATAGTGAAACCGATATTTTCAAATCAATGATTAAAAGGAATTTGATATATACGCGCAACTACTGCCACAAGAATTTTTATCTAATTTATCGAAAAAGAAGAAAAAATGCATTTTTTTGTTCTCGTTGTGTAAAATAATTATAAAACATTTAACAAATTTTTTGTATAATTAAAATTAAACGAAAATTATCAATTAATATAAAGATCCTTTAAAACCACCTAATAAATTTTGTTTGAAAATTTTAATTAATTTATTTTTATAGCTAAGATTAATAAATGGCCTAAAATATTTTTAAGTAATCAATTTACAAGCTTTTAAACTTTCGGCTTTCGTAATTTCCTCAAAAATTTCATTCAGTTTCTAAATTTTCAAGAAAAGTCTCAAATTTAGTAATTTAAAGCTAGCGAGAGCTTACCTTGTAACTGAAGTTGAAGATCACGATGTTGGAACTTCTGTGAGGCCTCGCCTCGAGAATGATGTCTTCTCTTATGGAGTCCATAACATATCCATCAATATTCCGAATAATCTAATAATACACATCAGGGTATGAAATACCTGAAACAATAAAGAAAATAAAATTTCTGTTAATAGAACAATTTTATAAAAGTACAAAAGAAAGTGTCAATATCTCAAGACCGGTGCAATTTTTAGAGCCATCACCCATCATACTATTTTAGTTCTACATTTAATAAGTTATTAAAATGTCTAATAATATACAGAGTGCTACCTAAATAACATGAAGAAAAATTAAATTTCAGTTGAGTGTTAATACTTTTACAACAGTACTTAACAATTTAAGTGCCAATATCTCAAGAACGATATACTTTAGAGTTTAGAGCTATCGCACTTCATACAATTTTAGTTCTACATTTAATAAGGTATTTAAATTTGTAACAATATACAGAGCGTTACCTTAAAGAACGTGAAGAAATAATAAATTTTTGTCAACGGTTGGCACTTTTAAAACTGACATTTGAAGTGTCAGTATTTCAAGAACGGTGTACTTTAGAGCTAACACGCCTTATACAGTTATAATTCTGCTTTAATAAGGCAATTAAATATGTAGTAATATACTGGGTGCTATATGCAAAACACGAACTAAAATTAAATAAATTCTCTTCAATGAAAACAGTAACACTTCAAGTGCCAATATCTCAAGAACGGTGTACTTTAGAGCTATCGCACTTCATACAATTTTAGTTCTACATTTAATAAAGTGTTTAAATTTGTAACAATATACAGAGTGTTACCTTAAAGAACGTGATGAAATAATAAATTTTTGTCAAGGGTTGGCACTTTTAAAACAGTTGCATTTGAAGTGTCAGTATCTCAAGAACGGTGTACTTTAGAGCTAACACGCCTTATACAGTTATAATTCTGCTTTAATAAGGCAATTAAATATGTAATAATATACTGGGTGCTATATGCTAAACACGAACTAAAATTAAATTCTCTTCAACGTTGAAGCTTTTAAAACAGTAACACTTCAAGTGCCAATATCTCAAGAACGGTGTACTTTAGAGCTATCGCACTTACTACAATTTTAGTTCTACATTTAATAAGTTATTTAAATTTGTAAGAATATACAGAGTGTTACCTTAAAGAACGTGAAGAAATAATAAATTTTTGTCAAGAGTTGGCACTTTTAAAACAGTGACATTTGAAGTGTCAGTATCTCAAGAACGGTGTACTTTAGAGCTAACACGCCTTATACAGTTATAATTCTGCTTTAATAAGGCAATTAAATATGTAATAATATACTGGGTGCTATATGCTAAACACGAACTAAAATCAAATTCTCTTCAACGTTGAAGCTTTTAAAACAGTAACACTTCAAGTGCCAATATCTCAAGAACGGTGTACTTTAGAGCTATCGCACTTCATACAATTTTCGTTCTACATTTAATAAGTTATTTAAATTTGTAACAATATACAGAGTGTTACCTTAAAGAACGGGAAGAAATAATAAATTTTTGTCAAGAGTTGGCACTTTTAAAACAGTGACATTTGAAGTGTCAGTATCTCAAGAACGGTGTACTTTAGAGCTAACACGCCTTATACAGTTATAATTCTGCTTTAATAAGGCAATTAAATATGTAGTAATATACTGGGTGCTATATGCAAAACACGAACTAAAATTAAATTCTCTTCAATGAAAACAGTAACACTTCAAGTGCCAATATCTCAAGAACGGTGTACTTTAGAGCTATCGCACTTCATACAATTTTAGTTCTACATTTAATAAAGTGTTTAAATTTGTAACAATATACAGAGTGTTACCTTAAAGAACGTGATGAAATAATAAATTTTTGTCAAGGGTTGGCACTTTTAAAACAGTTGCATTTGAAGTGTCAGTATCTCAAGAACGGTGTACTTTAGAGCTAACACGCCTTATACAGTTATAATTCTGCTTTAATAAGGCAATTAAATATGTAATAATATACTGGGTGCTATATGCTAAACACGAACTAAAATTAAATTCTCTTCAACGTTGAAGCTTTTAAAACAGTAACACTTCAAGTGCCAATATCTCAAGAACGCTCAAGTACTTTAGAGCTATGGCACTTCATACAATTTTCGTTCTACATTTAATAAGTTATTTAGATTTTTAACAATATACAGAGTGTTACCTTAAAGAACGTGAAGAAATAATAAATTTTTTGTCAAGGGTTAGCACTTTTGAAACAGTGACATTTGAAGTGTCAGTATCTCAAGAACGGTGTACTTTAGAGCTAACACGCCCTATACAGTTATAATTCTGCTTTAATAAGGCAATTAAATATGTAGTAATATACTGGTTGCTATATGCAAAACACGAACTAAAATTAAATTCTCTTCAACGTTGAAGCTTTTAAAACAGTAACACTTCAAGTGCCAATATCTCAAGAACGGTGTACTTTAGAGCTGTCGCACTTACTACAATTTTAGTTCTACATTTAATAAGTTATTTAGATTTTTAACAATATACAGAGTGTTACCTTAAAGAACGTGAAAAAATAATAAATTTTTTGTCAAGGGTTAGCACTTTTAAAACAGTGACATTTGAATTGTCAGTATCTCAAGAACGGTGTATTTTAGAGCTAACACGTCTTATACAGTTATAATTCTGCTTTAATAAGGCAATGAAATATGTAATAATATACTGGGTGCTATATGCAAAACACGAATTAAAATTAAATTCTCTTGAACGTTAAAGCTTTTAAAACAGTAACACTTCAAGTGCCAATATCTCAAGAACGGTGTACTTTAGAGCTATCGCACTTCATACAATTTTAGTTCTACATTTACTAAGGTAATTAAATTTGTAACAATATACTTAAAGTTGCTTAAAGAACGCGAAGAAAAATTAAATTTTTGATGAGTGTTGAATCTTTTAAAACAGTAACACTTGAAGTGTCATTATCTCAAGAACGGTGTAATTTAGAGCTAACTCACGTTTTACAGTTTCTATAGTTCTACATTTAATAAGGTATTTAAATATGTAATAATATACAGGGTGGTACCCACTACAGTCAAATTTATTATATTCCAATTAGCAAAAATGCGCGTGTGTACAGAAGGAGATTATAAAAATAATAAGCCAATTATTTTTCAACACCTTGTATAAAAATTTTATTAAGGTTAGTATTATATTTGTAATTGCCAGTATAATAACATAATAAAAATACGCATAACATAAGCAGAAGCTCTTCTAACAGACTTGAACTTATTTACATCTTAACCGAACAACAATTTAAACACCCAATACACAATTTTTACTAATTACCAAGTTTTACGTATAAATATAAGGAGTAATTAACAAAAGACAAGGATTTCATTTAGATACAGTCTAAGCAAAAGAGGAAAAAATAGAATAGGGTTGCTCAAATCGTTTTGAGGCTGACACGAAGTCATCTGCAGTTGAGAGGTCATCTCGGGGTCCGTTTGGTATCCTAGCAACCCTACTAATGCCTTTGTAGTCCTTTCTATAGGAACTGTTCACTATTCAAATGTGTTCCTTCCAAGATATCCAAAAGGATTTTACATTTTGTTGAAACAAATAAAAACATTTCGAGAAAATTGATTTTCTTCCTTTTTCCCTTTGTTCGAAATTTTTTGATTACAGTTACAGTTGTCTTTTTTTTATTTTTTATTTTGTCTTTTGCTTTTAAATGTAAAGTATTGATTTTACAATTACATTTTTTTATAAATTCCTTCGGATATTTTTTGTTGGGAACATTTCTTATTTTTTTAAATATTTATTATAATAAAAGGCAAAGGTTTAAAATGCCATAAAAAAATGCTAACAGACAACTTTTAACAAAAATTAGATCCCAATTTAAGATACATGTTAAAATCTGAGAAAACATCGTTTGTTTTAAGATGATGATCATGATTTGAAACGTTTCTAGATGAAAATGTTTAGGATTCTTTAGTTGAAATTCCAAAGACGTAGCACACTCTAATAGATGATGAAAAGAGATAACGTACAAGTGTCAGAGTTAACATATTATTAGCTTAGATCACAGTAAAACTATTGTTTTAATATTTGTGCGACAAAAAATCATTTTCGGAGAATTAATTAAAAAGAGTTCGTTAAGTGGTGAAAAGCTTGAGACATTTTACAAGACGTGTCTCTCAATTTTGAGGGGTTTTAAATATTTTTATCTTGAAAATGTATTGTTATGAATGTTATGATAGTACAGAGTATTTTAGATTTTTTTTAATTACTTTGCAAATGAGTTCACGTAACTGGTGAAAAGCCCTAAAAATTAAAAAAAAATTATTTGTTCAACAGTGGCGTAGCTGCTCATAAATAAGTCTAAAAAATGGTCTTGTAACTTAAAAAATAGGTAATTAAGAAACGAGTTTCCCCCATTTTTTTGAAGAATTGAAAATTGAGTTTCAATTTGTTAAACTAAGGAAGTAGTTAAAAATCGATATTTTGCAAAAAGCTCCGGAAGCAAGAACGATATGAACTAACCGGAAGTACATAACGTCACAGCGGTAGGGATGTAATTGTTGCGTCACTTCCTCCTACAGCATCCCTTCATAACTACCCTTCGATGTGACAAATTTTTATAGCTTTTTCGTATCACTCTCCCAGAAAAGATGTAACCAAAAAAGCTTCATTTTCCTTCCTTTTTTATCAACACCCCGATTAAATTTGACTAAAGAGGATGGATATAGTAATTTTCTATAGAATAGAACGAAGTGAAATTACTCTTTGGAAAAAAAATTCTAAGTTTCGTTATGGTTACGGGTTGTTAATGTAGCGGATCTGTGGCAAATTGTTATTGGTTGTTAAAGCCACGTGGCTAGTGATGACACTTTTTGTAAAAGAAGAATTAATGGTCTTCAAATTGCTTTATTTTCGGTCGAATATATTCCTAAGTGATAATGAATATGTAGATCATATACTTTTACTTATAAGTGCTAGTCATCACAACAAAAATTTAAATTGAAATATACAGGGTTGCTCAAAAATCCAAATTTTTGATTTAAAAAAAAAGCGACCTAGATGTTGATTGTAAGTACGATCCAAATAAAAATTTTTTGTCTTTTATGACGACCAACCCTGTATATAGGTAATTTAAAGAAAAAGCAGTAAATAGTAATGGTATTCTAGAAAGAAAATGAAGAAGTTTATCACTTGCGCCATTTTTGCATTTTAATTCGCAATTAAGAAAACGATTATTTTATTCTATTTCAGGATAGTGTGACAAGTTGATTATATTTTTTTTATATTTTATTACACTTTACGATTGCCTTTTAGACTATAATTGATAGCTATAAATATTTATAATATGTGGATAATTGTTACTCGTTCTATTTCTTAGTGTTAATGGATAATTATATTTTTAAACCAGTTCAAGAACTATAAAAGTTAATATTGGGCAAGTTTTAATCAACCGAATGAGAATAATTAAATAATTTAATATTTTAACTTACATAAATAGTTAATTAAACGTTTCTGTTTCTTTTTCTCTTCTTCCAATCTTACCCATTAAATGTTAAAAAAGGATAATCCAATCAATAAGTAATAAAAATTTATTATTAATAAAATTATCATATTGAAAGTTTAATAAAACACCCTTAATGACTTTATTAATACCTATTATACAATAAGCACGGATCGATTTGAAACAAATTAAATGTTTTTGAGGCTAAAAAATCGATATTTAAATTATAAAATGTTACTAATTTAAGCGTTAACTTGTCTTTAAGGCATATTGTGCTTTTTCAAATTTTTTTGTAGGTGGTAAATACGAGGGTCGTTGGATAAGTTCATGAAAAATTCAAGAGAGGGCGCCACTATCTTCAAACGTGTGTAGTTGCTAAGAAACTTCATGTAAGCGATAATGTCAGATTTTTCACTACATTTTATTGAAAAGAGAAAAAAAATGTCTATCGTTTGAGACTAAAACATGTATACAGAGTGGTCACTTTTTTTGTGCCCACTTTTAGGATCTCTTAAACGCTAAGAGCTGCTAGATCGATCAAATTGGAGAAAAGTTGCTCAATTTCATGTCCTGTAAGAATTTAAAAATAAAATTGCGATAGCTCATCTGGTTTCTGAAATATCTTGAAAAACTAAAAACTTGCATTTTCTTGTTTATTGCATTAATCTGTCACCATATAAGGTAGGGATCATCTGTCGATCGCATCTGTCATTGAACTAACAATCTCCTCTGTCATCTCATGTGTCAATTTTATTTGTCTTCGCATTTTGTGTGTCAGTCTTTTCTGTCAATCCTTTCTGTCAATCTCATCTGTCGTCTCATCCAATCTGTTACTCATCCTATCTGTCACTCATCCTATCTATCAAACTCATCTGTGGTAGGTCAGATGACAGATGGAATGATAGATGATATGACAGATGGAATGGCATATGAAATTATATATGTGATGACAGATGGGTTGACAGATGGATTGACAGATGGGATGACAGATCTCTCGTAACAGACCACTCCCTATTTCTCTAAACCAATCTCTATCATACTTCCCCCCACTTCTCATTTCTCTAAACCAATCCCTCTCCTACTTTCCCCACTCTCGCTATCTCTATCTCCTATTTATATATGTCTCTTTCGGACCTCACTGCGCATTTCTGATGAACCATTTGTTTTTTATTGTGTGGATAGCTTTTTTATTATTTAAGGCTTGGATTTGACATTTAGTAGAATTACTTTTGATTTTCTTATGCACGCCATATTGCGTTTTTTATTCTGATTTCAGCTATGTGTCATAATTAACGTTTAAAAGAAAAGATGGCGGCACACTCCATATTACTTTTTATTAAATCAAGTATAGCTATGAAAAAACAAATGATTTAAACTGACAACTCGAGGTAGCATTTGTTTTAGTAAGTTTGGTTATATTACTTCTATTGTTCTTTCATGACTAATACTTGATTTAATGAAAGTAACATGAAGTGTGCCGCCATTGTTTTTAAACATACAGTGTGTCCAGTATGACATGCACAGCATCGGGGATCTCGGAAACCGTATGAGATACGAAGTCGGTTAAATAGAGACAATTGTGCACGATTTTATGGCCACCTCGATACTGCTTTTGTTTTTTGAAATAATATATTAGCACTCTAGATATTTAGGAAAAACTGAAAAATTGCATTTTCTTTAAATGCTTATAACTTTTTTATTAATAAAGCTAACTTCAATTTTCAAAAAAAAAGATAATAGGCACTTCTAAAACGCAAATAAATATTTCCAAAAATATTTTTTTTATTTATTTAAAGAAAATGCAATTTTTCAGTTTTTCCTAAATATCTAGAGTGCTAATATATTATTTCAAAAAACAAAAGCAGTATCGAAGTGGCCATAAAATCGTGTACAATTGTCTCCATTTAACCGACTTCAAAATGGTCAAAATTCAATATGGCGCCCATAATAAAATCCAAAGTTGTCTATTAAAACACAGACATCTAGTACGTTTTGAAAAAGTTTCTGTTGTTAAATTGGTAGCCCGTGTCAAATGTAAACCTACCAAATTTCAAATCAATGCCTTAAATAATTAAAGAACTATGTAATAAACAAAAGAAAATGTTAGTTTTCAGTTTTTCCAAGATATTTGAGAAACCAGGTCAGCTATCGCAATTTTCTTTTCAAATTCTTTTAGCACATGACATTGTGCAACTTTTCTCTAATGTAAGCGACCTCGTGGGTCTTGCCGTTTAGAAGATGCTCCTAGTGGGTACATTAAAAGTGACCACCCTGTATACTGATGGTCGGTTTTTTAGGAGAACCTAAAAACAGACGGACATGCAGATATATTAATGTAAAGATGGAAAGATGTCGACATTCAGCAATATACCGGGTGTTAACTTTCAATTTTTAAAGCCGAGCATAGGGAAATAATTTTGAAAATAACTTATTTGCAGGTTTCTGTTAGTCAGATAAACCTATAAGAACGGTTAGTGATATCTATCGAAAGAGCATTATTTTCTAATCTTATTTTCCTTTGTTTCGTTTTGAAAGTTGGCACCCGGTATACCGACAGAAATGCATAGAAGCAAGCGGACGAACCGATCTACAAATAGATAAGCACACTCTGATTAAAATTGCTTTAAATTATAAGAAAAGGATTTCTCCAAAATAAACATTTGAGGTGTCCAACGCTACCTTGATTTTTATTTTTTTAACTATTAATAATATTAATAATAAATTTTGTACAACCTTTGTATTAAAAGGACAATTAGTCATACACGTTTATTCTTGAAACGAACACGAAAATGAAACATCTAGGGAGAGTTGAAGATTGTCAATATGTTATAAGACCTCGTAGGTCTTAATGTTTAGAAGATGCCTATAGTGGACACTGTAATAGTGACCACTCTGTATACTGATGGGCGGACGGACAGGAGAACCTAAAAACAGACAGATAAAAGATCATATTAATGTAAAGACGGATAGACAGCCGAAAAGATGAATATGTCGACATTCAGCAATATATACCGGGTGTTAACTTTCAATTTTTAAAGCCGAGCATAGGGAAATAATTTTGGGAATCATTTATTTACAGGTTGCTGTTCGTCAGATAAACATATAAAGACGGTTAGTGCTATCTACCGAAAGAAAATTGTTTTCTAATGTTTATTTTCTTATGTTCCGTTTTGAAAGTAGGCACCCGGTATACCGATGGAGAAGCATAGAGGCAAGCGAACGAATCGACCTACAAATAGATAAGCACACTCACAATAAAATTGCCTTAAATTATAAGTAATGGATTTTTCAAAAATAAACAATTGAGTTGTCCAACGCTACCTTGATTTTTATTTTTTACACTAATAAATTTTGTACAACCCTCTGTATTAAAAGAACAATCAGTCATACATGTTATGTTAGTGGTTTATTCTTGAAACGAGCACCTTCTCAATATTAATACATGAGATGAAAATGAAACATCTCGAGAGGGTTGGTTGAGGATTGTCAAATATGTTATAAGAAGTGGAAGAAGAAAAATTGATAGAATTGTGATTATTTAATTTAAATATTCCCACACATTACAATCATTTAGTTAAAAATACTATCTTTGGTTGCTCATCGCACAGGCCGTTGGACCTCCACATATTTCGGCAGTGTCAAAGACAGAAAGTTACATGCTTGATTTCACCGCATGCTGTTCAGACGCCACTAGTGCTTGTTATAGTCTGTTGCGGACTATCAGTTGCCGACCTTTCATCAGCCTTAAAAATATTAGCAATAACAACAAACAAGACAGTTCCAATACGTCCACCCCTATTTATGAATTTAAATATAAAATTAAATGGTTAAAAATAAACAAACAAATTTTTAATAAATTCAACAAGTTTAATATTTTGCTTGCAACTATCGAAAACAGGTAAATAAACGAACGTTGATATCCGGCGTTGTTAAAGCGCCGGAAGTAAGTTTGGTGGCGCCGAATCTAAAGGCGCCCTTCTCTCTGTACAAGGGATCCTTGTGAAAAATAACTTTAGCGTGAAGCTGTATGTGCCGTACTCGACTTCTTAGCAATCTTAGCGCCGTCTCAACGTATATCACATAAACCGCACTGGCAAATCTTCAAATCTTCATTTTTTTTCCAACTCAAACACAACTTCTCATTATTATCATTATTATTTATCAAGATGAACTTTTGCTATTCTCAGTAAATATATAAAACGAGTCAAAAAATTATGCAACTTTTTATTTTTGCCCGCAACGTTGGGCGCCATTTTTTTAAACAATCGATTAAAATGATTTTTATTCGTCGAACAAGGAAGGTCATAATTGTTGTGCTTAATAACGCAATTAGGCTAATTAACAATTGTTTAGTTGCAAATTGAGAATTGATTAAAAAAAATAATTTTCAAACGAACGTCTTTTTAATTGACATAAGAAGCCGCAATAATTTACAAAAATGAGTACCTTGAGTTTTATTAATTGCTTACGACCGTCATGGAATTGAAATAATAAGGAAAAGGCTCTTTAAAGTTAATTTTTTAAAACAAATTGATAATTAAGCACTAGGATTATTAATAGACAACTCCACCTGGCGTCGAGATACAAATTTAAAATCGTGCGTTTAAACGCAAATTGGAAATATGTTTAAATAGTTCCGACACTTTCATTAATTGCATTTTCAAATTTGTACGTGTAAACTTTTGACATGTGACAATTTTATAATTATTATTTCTTGTAATTTTACTTTGATACGTAATAACAACAAAACAACAAATTATAAAAGAATAAAGGAGGCTTATGGTAAGTTTATCTTTGAATGAGCGCCAATTGGCGAATATGCATCACAGAACGTACGTGTGCAAATTATAAATTTGTTATTAAAATTCACCTGGCAGTGGTTTACCTTTCATACATATTTATGGACTTTGTGCAAGTTGTTGAAATTTTTTTTTTGAGGTTAAAAAAAATTTTATTTCAAGAGATTTCTTAGAGACGGAGGTCAAAACCTTTAAGATGTAGTGAAATTTAATTATTTTTAACTGAAATTTTATTTGTGCGCTTAGGAACTGTTTGTACGTAACAAATGGAGTTTATTTTCCCATGTTTTGAATTTTCTAACCGTCTATTCTTCAGCTTACTTAGATGCCGCACTGACCTCATGTAATTGTACCACTGATGGACCTTTGTCCTTTTCGGATTGCTCGCTCCTTTACATCTCCTGTTTTTCTGATAGTCAACCGGTGAACTAATTTACACGTGGGCCTCTGTCTATAAGAGCATCAGCGTACGATCTTGCACTCTGAACCACGTATATTCTTGCCGTCGGCTCTTCGAGCCGCATATGTGCCTGTTGGTCTATGCTGTTTGCCATCAATACTTCTGACTGGTCAAATTAGTTATCGAGAGATTAATTTCATTAAAATTGCCATAAGGTAAAAAAAAGTGCAATGGTTCATGCATTCCTACAATAGCTTTCGTATGCCTAAAAGGCACCAATCAACTAAAATCAGTAGAGTGAGTTAAACAAGCAGACAGAGATACTAACAAATAGACGTACGGATATACAGAGGGGCGAAAGCATAAATGGACGGACTGAACAACTGATAAATAAAAATTCAGAAAGAAAAGTAGATAGACAGGCAGGCGAACAGACAAAAATACAGACGAACAGGTGAACACAACTATATGGACTTTACCATCAAAGCAAAATTAAGCAGAGTTTATCTTACGAGATGGAGGTTCGCTCTGGTTTTCTTCTAAGCTTACGCATAGACATGCAGATGCACAGACAGATGGGCAGACACAAATGGATAGATAGATTGGACAGACAGACGTTCTATAGCGGTGTTACTGGAAGCAACTGGCAGTTATGGCACAGCATATTCTTCCATCTTCCAGCATAGTCATATGTGCCTGCACGATCTTAAAAAAACGTTGAAGACTCTTCGCTTCTTCATCCTAAAACCTGAACAAACAGATTAAACCACTTATTTACTAATAATAGGCCAAACCAAGAATGTTCTTACCATAGTAGAAAAATTCACATCTATACCGACAGCCAGGCAGCTCTGAGGGCTCTTTTCAATTTCAAAAACACCTCTAAGCTCGTTCTGTAATGTTTGCAGACCTTACATAACCTAACGACACATAACAACGTGTCGTTGCACTGTGTTCCAAGTCATTCTGGCATAGAAGGAAACAAGATAGCGGATATGCTAGCAATGAGAGGCACTCTGGTCCTTTTCTGCGGACCGAAACCCGTATTTGGAATCCCCTATAGCTTCATCAAACAAAACCTTGCCAAATAGACTTTTAGAGGACACAAAAGGCCATGGAAAAACCAAAATCTCAAGTATGTGAAGCTTTTTGTTAATAAACCTTGCTTTGAGAAGGCTAAACCTAAGCATCTTTAACTGAGGATGGTGACAGGTCTACTAACTGGTCACTGTCCTCTAAATAAAAACCTACATACTATTGGAGTCAAGGTTTGTAGGAATTGGAGGAAGATGAATCCGCCGAACATATTTTATGCCAGTACCCTGCTTTTGCGGCACTGAGAATCAGAACACTGAATGCCGTCTACCCGGAACTATCAGACATTAAACAACCCATCCCTGTAGGCTAGTAACCTTTTTTGAGAAAACGGGACTAATGATGGATCCATGACCCTTCTGGATACACAAAGAGCCGCTTGGCCTAAGTGTTGGGACCTACATCAGGTTTCCCAAGTAGGAAAAAAACCACTTATTTGGAAGCCGAATAACTTTTAACAGAAAACCACCACTGAAATGGCTTAAGAGAACCGATGGCCAAAAACTGTCGTGCAATGATACTTTTACTTTCGTAATTTCCCGCTTTCTTAAATTTTTTAGACAAAAATGCTTCAAATAAAAGTTGTAGAGCATGAAATTCTACATCTAAATCAGGAAATAAAATTATTTTGCGTGCTTTGCAACGCCAGAAATTAGACGTAAAAATGTCACGAAAACCTCAAAATAGCGGTAGCCATGATGGACTTCGAGAAACAATAAGATGTTTCAATCCAGATGTCGCTACAAGCAACTTTTGGTATAAAAACATAACCTTGCTTGATTTATACGTCAAAAAACTGTCAGAAAATTGATTTGTTGTTTTGTGACTAGTGCCGTCAATTTCTAAAATAAAATTGGCCTGTTAAACGGAACCAATCACAACATAATACCAAACCTCGATTGCAGTGCCACTAAATGTCATGTTTGGCTTATTTCCAATGTTTCGTTAGTTCACTGACAGTATTTGCGTGCAAAAAGCAGCAAAATGTCAAAATGAAATTTATTAAAACAAAAAACCATGGCTATAGTTAATTTGAAATAATTTTCGACATTTTCATCCGTAATTTCCACCTTTACAATGCAAGAAAAATTAATTTTGTTTGTTGAATTAGATGTAAAATTTTACGCCTTACAACTTTTATTTAAGGTTCTTTAGCCAAAAATAATTAGAAAAGCCAGAATTTAAGAAAGTGTCTCTGATCGAGACCGCTGGTCACCACTCTGTATTTCTGTATAATATTCTGAGATAGTATTTTATCCTACACGACATGTACTTTATGTTTGTAATTTAATTGATACTAAGCTATTTATTATTACATATTATTACAATAAAAAAATATGGAAGCGCTATTTTCAATTGTTATTAAATTATTGACAATATAACAATCAAGGTAACAAAAATGACTAATAATAACACCACTTTTGTATCTTCTAAAAATATAATTATAGAAAAAATTAGTACGTATCTATAATTAAGCATCAATTGTTATCAAACCAATTATTTACAAATTGTTAAAAAACATGACATTTTTAAAAACCCACACAATAATTTATAATAATTAATTTTTTTTAAAATTGGAAACCTTGCAGAAGCCTATTTTTGTTTTTAATTTTTCCAAAATGAAAAAATTAATAATTAATAAATTCCATACATATTTGCAATGCGTAATTACTAATTACTTGCATACTATAATTTTCCGAAGCAAAAAAGTAAGTAATTAAAAATTTTATTATTACTTACTAAATTAAAAAATAGAATTTTGCATATTATCTATAAAATTATACAAATAATTAAAAAATATATTCTAAACAATATCTTTATGATTTTGTCGCGTGTTTTTAACAAGAGCTTAAATTTTAATTTTTTGATTAAAAAAATAATCTGAAGAATGTAGCGCCATCTGACGAATTTTCCGAAACCGAAATCTACACGCAAACAGGGACACAGGGTTCAGTATCAGGATTAACGCATAACTTAGAGAACCATGTAAATCCATCTATTTGATTGTCAACGACCACTAAAAATAATATTTTGAAATATTCGATCTCCTACCCTACAAATTTCTGAAAATCGTGCCCTCTTTCTAGCAGTCACAGTCATTGGAGAAAAACATGTCGTAGAACTGTAGAGAGTACGCGGTTCTTGAAAAAGGAAGAAGTGACAAATCAAGAGATTAAAAACCCCTAGAGCAACCTTTCTAATTTATAGGCTAACCAATATACCGATGGCTATATATAACCTTTTAAGAAAGAGGCTTGTAGAGAGCTTGTAGCCTAAAAAACCAGTAAATCTGTGGTTGCTGATAGCCTACGAAAAGTTTGATGTCTGGTGCAAGCAACAAAAGGTTTTCATCATAATGAAAAGGTTTTATGCTTTTATGTTGTGCTTTAAAATTCAAAAATCAAAAATCGTGGACTCTCTGCACGCGTCAGTGAATATTCAATCACGAATTCGACTTTAATAGTTTTTAAACAGGACCGGACTGGCTTTATTTCGTTCAGTCGCAAACAAGCAGTAACATCTCATTTTTCTTTAGTTCTGCATTCGCATAATTATGTATTCCTGTGATGTAGTCCCTAAATAATCCCACATGGGTAGTTATGTTGATTCCAATAAAATGAATATTTAAGATTAGGGTGGTAGGGTAGATTAGAGGTAAGGTTTATTGTTAAGTGATGAACTTGAGTCTAGAACATATACTCCAAAAGAGTTTGGCTCTAGCTCTGCCGATCTAGCCAATCTCACTCTGTTTTGGCAGGTGGTTGATTATGAACTTGCCAAATTGGTAATGTTTTAATAGGAGAAGACATCTTCAAGTTTCTAAACAAAGCTCTGAATTTTTATGAACGTAAGCTGATTATTAACTTTCTTAATTTCACTAAATCGGTAGCTACTCATTCTTTTTTGCTGTCGTCAAGATGTCGTCTCTCGTTGGATGTCGTCGAGACGAGTTGAAATTTCTCGATTATAAAAATACAAGACTAAAGAGCGACCAAAACTAAAACAACGTTCACAATTTGAAGTTAAGATGATGGGCTTGGTCGCTTGGTTACTCCAGTCTTTCAGACAATATTTGGTTTGGTTTGGTTTATTGATTGAGGGAGAGAGGAGACTCTCTCAATTAACGGTTAAATCAATAAATTGATTTTTTTGGTCTTACAAAAAAACGGTAAGGATAGAGGTATACAGCTAGGCTACAGGGTAATTCATTGAATCGACCGTCTTCAATAGCTCATTCAATATTTGAATTCCTGGCAAAATTTTGCTATTGAATTTGTAAAAATTTACTGACTGTTCTATGTATCTTAAAAATCATAACAAATTACATGGCAACACCCTGTATATTTTTCAAAATTTAGTATCTCAATTTCTCCACGGGAATCCAAATATGTAAAAATATACAGGGTGTTCTGTTTAAAAATAACAACTTATAGCAACTTTAAACTGAGTAACTTTAGGTCACTTGTAAAATTGTACAGGGTATACAGTTTAATCGAAGTTTTTTAATTTCATAGGATAGAGGCTAGTCATAACTACCTACGAAAAAAATTCGTTATTATTCTTTTAACAACTGCTTTAGTACGATTTTATAAAGCAACACGTATTGCGGGCGTTTTTTAGAGTTAAAAATTAATAACTTGGCAACACCGCCGGGAAAGTAAAAAAATAATATGACCATATAGGCGACTTAATGTCAAGTCAAAATATAGAAAAACATATATGGTGTTTCATTTAAAAATATAAAAAATATTCTCGCCGAGCAGTAATACAACACCCTGTAGAGATAAAAATAATTTTAGGTTATCCTCCTTAAGGTGTTGACTAACTTTTGTGTTTAAATGTATGCCTTATTTAGGGCTTCACGCGAGAGTTTCGCATCGCACTAGAAATCTTACTCTCGCCTCGCAAAAAGTTGCATTGCAAAAGCAAGCATGCGAGACTCTCGCGTGAAGCCTTATTTCAAACGGCTAGGGGATTATCGAAGACGGCCATTTCAATGAATCGCCCTATATAAAACAAACAGTTAGATGTTGTGAATTTGATTGGAAAAGTCTAAGCAAAATCGCCCTCTCAGGAGAGCTCAATTGATCCTTGGTACACTGGCTACTGTTTTCGACAGTCGTCAGATCTTCAACAACGTTGCTAGTGAACGCTGGTATCCATATCCATATCCATATAACGACCTTAAATAGGCACATAGTGGAGATCCACAGATATGTCTGCTTGAGAGCTAGAAACAAAATTTGCCAAACTCATCTAAAAATGGATGAAAATGGAATCACATTTTTTTAAGATTCTTGCTTCCCTCTTTAATCTATAGGGAAAAAATAGTATTAATTAAAAGGTAATTTTTTTCTGCGTCTTTTAACTCCAAACAATCCACAATTCCGGGAACTTTAATTTTTATTAATATAATTGAATGAGAAAATTCGGTAGTTGACATAATCTCTCGAGCCATGGAAAACAATAAAATCTAAAACGTCAAAAAATGTTTTTTAATTTTTGACATTTTAAATTTTATATTTTTTATAAAAAATATTTCATTTTTGACATTTTAAATTTTATATAATCTCTTTAGCCATGTAAAACAATAAAATTTAAAGATTTCTATTTTTTGACGTTTTAATTTTTTTTATTCTATATAATCTGAATCTCTCAACTATTGAAAACAATAAAATTTAAAAACTTCAAATTTTTGACATTTTATATGTTATACAATCTTTCTAGCCATGGAAAACAATAAAATCTAAAAATTTCTAATTTTTGACATTTTAAATTTTATATTTTATATAAAATCTCTAACTATGGAAAACAATAAAAATTAAAATTTTTGACGTTTTAAATTTTATATAAGACATTTCCTTAGCTATGGAAAACAATAAAATCTAAAAATTTAAAGCTTTTGGCGTTTTAAATTTTATATTTTATACAATCTTTCTAGCCATGGAAAACAATAAAATCTAAAAATTTCTAATTTTTGACGTTTTAAATTTTATATTTTATATAAAATCTCTAGCTATGGAATACAATAAAAATTAAAATTTTTGACGTTTTAAATTTTATATTTTATATAATACATATTCCTAGCTATGGAAAACAATAAAATCTAAAAATGTAAAATTTTTGACGTTTTAAATTTTATATTTTGTATAGGTAATCTTCTATAACTATGAAAAACAAAAAAAATTTTAAATTTTAAATTTTTTATGTTTTAAATTTTACATTGTATATAAAATCTCTAGCTATGGAAAACAATAAAAATTTAAATTTTTGACGTTTTAAATTTTATATTTTATATAAAATCTCTAGCTATGGAAAACAATAAAATCTAAACATTTAAAATTTTTGACGTTTTAAATTTTATATTTTATATAATCTCCATAACTATGAAAAACAATAAAATTTAAAAATATTAAATTTTTGACATTTTAAATTTTATATTGTTTTTTATGACAAGAGATGTGATGTTACATTATCTATTTTTATTAATCGAATCAGATAGTTGGTATAATTTTCATCTCCGTTTCTTTCCTATGTTTCAGAATAGAGTTGTCACCCGGTATAATAAATTAATAATAATTATTTCTAATTGTTAATTATAATTAATTAATGTAGAAAAATCTTAATCAAATAAAACGCATTTTGAAATTGCTTACTGCAGCACGCACAATCGCACACATCTTATTAAGGTATAGTGATGGAGAAGAAGAGAAGAAAATCAAAAGACTACCCCTATTTAGGTATAAGTAATGTAATTTGATATAAAAGAACAAAATCCAATTGAACTACTTTAAGATTGGGGAAACTTAAGAAAGCCTCAAGTAAAGAAAAAAATACATAGCTACCTACCTACAAGATATTACGTGAATTTTACACAAAAATAAATTTTAAACAAACACAAAACGTTCGACTCTTTTGCGTTCTTCTACACGATTACATTGGTACAAAAATAAGAAATGAAAATGTCTCCGTATAAAAGTGCTTAACGCGTTTAATGAAATGTTAAATCCTAATTTTTAAACGTAAGATGAATAGAAAAAAACTTATTGTTAAATTTGTCCTTATATACATTATCTATTTTTATTGTGCAAGTCCTTTTCAGGTACATAATGCAAAAAGAACCAACACAACAACCAAAAATATCCTTTTACCCATCCTTTTTTCTTTCATCCACTTTTCGTCCTCTATTGTGTAACGTTTTGCACTTTATATTGTTGAAATTTGCCCGATTAAGTTTTAGAAGGGACAAATTAACGTAAAAAATTAATTTTTGAGGCGAGTAATAAATTAGCGTTTTTTTATTAAAAATTTTCTTCTAGCTGTACGACGCTCACAATGAATGGTTTTGGTATAATGTAACGATCGACGAAGCAAACTATAAAATTCGCATTGTAAATGTAAAGTTCTGACAAAAGAATTCACATACTCCATATTGGTGTCTATAGATGATTTATTCTTCTTTTGTCATGACTGTCGTGAAGCGCGGTCGGCGCGGCGGCTTCGACCTGGAGTAACGAGAAGCGCGGGTGGTCCGCGGCTCAGCTGTCCGCTAGCGCCGCCCGACCAACGACCACCAACCATACACTCTTTATATCGAAAAATACTTCTTCATTTAAACACTTTAACGAGAAAAATTTTATAAATTCCAATTAAATCACATACGAGTTAACTTTTACGTCGTAAAAAACGCCTCGAGAATTAAATTAAAATGGCCGTTTTGTCGTGGGGGGCAATTGGTGCGAAAACTAACTATATGAAAAATGAAAGGTTTATAAGTTTTACTTCCCCCTTTTTTTTCCTATTTAATCACACACTTTTATTTGCTATCGAAAACTATAAAGGCTTTTAACTTGCATACAACTCGACCTATTTTAAACCGATTTAACTTACATCTTCGGCCATTTTCTATTCTTTCTGTATGCATTTACCTGCAATTATTGTTTTGTTAATCGTCGAAAATGACAAATGTTGACCTAAAAATTTACCTCGGTTTTTGTCGGTAAGTTTATTTGTTGATTGTTTTCCATTTGGCAAAGTGTTTACCGATTTGGAAATATTTAATCTCATTTTTAGGATTGTTGTTCAACTGAAGAATTAAAACTCTTGGAGACGGTTAGGCTTTTCCGTCTGCTGGTTCGAAAAATTGCCATTATATTTCTTAGAAATTTTTAAACTGTGTAACAACCCTATTTACTTTCTTACATTTTAGTATATAATTTGTTACACAATACATTTACCTCTCGGCGACGTATCTCATACGTGTAATTTCGCTCGCATTTAACGCTTTACGTAGGTTCAAAGTTTACAAGTTTTAAAGCCTTTTCATCGCTTGAAAATATATTTTTTTAATCAATTTTACCAAAACGAGAGTTTCATATTTCGAAAATAAACTAAATAGGGTAATTTTTTAAGTGAAACCAACATTAGGTATAAGGTGTTCCGGGAGTCTAAGACTCCCTTTCTCTCACACAACTATTAGTACTGTACTACTAATAACGTAATTGAATAAAGGACTAACTAAAGAAGAAAGGCAGAAGACATAGGTATATGTTCGATAAGGATAAGAGAGAGAATTAAAAATAATTAGCTAGGCCTACCGCAGGGACCACGGCGTCACGGCTTCTTATTATTAGCGGAAGCTGGAAAAAATCTTCAAAGACTTACATTTTACTAGGCATAAGCTACAATATGTCAGTAGAACAAACAGAAGCAACGAAAAGAATCCATAACAATAAAAAACGAGATTATGAAACACGCAATGGCGTTCAAATATACCCACAGAGCCCCAGAAGCAGAAGTAACTTTTTATCGAAACGGAAAAGAAGAAGTGAGAGCCATTATTAATTAATCTGAATGAATGTCCACAATATGCGAACAAAGAACGAGCCAAAGACGCGTATCTACAAGACAAAAACTAGCATCATACGTCATACATTAAGTGCTAACCTACGCCGCTGCAGCTAAAGAAGAAACAATGCCCATCAAGCAAGAACAAAAATGAAAAACTCAGCAAAAAGCTGCGATTCGGACGGCAAAACGACTGCTTAGAAAAATTAAGGTGAATAAAGTACCATTTGCTTAGACATGAGTAGCAAATTGGTTGGTGTTGAAGAACTTGGACACTTTTACTATACCAAATTTAGACCCCAATCATGATAGAGCAGCTGTTGCTTACAGCTAAAAAAAATCCAAGTGTTGAGGGTCGCGATAGCGTGCTTACTGCTCACTCATGAGCTCATGACCGACGTATAGATTCAGCGTGGTAAGAGGTCCAAAGTTGTGCAACTGTCTATGTAAATGGCCCATAAAATAGGTAAAGAAGAAAAGATTGCCACGAGTCAACACATATAACACCAAAATCGCCACAGAAATGAACAGTCCAGATCAAACGACTAACAGAAAAGTCGTCTCAATGATGGTGGTATTGCTAAATGCAGAGTTGGAACGAATGAGCTCATAGTCTAAATAGAAAACAAAAAGAAGAGAAAATAAGTAATAAAGTAGGTACGGATGATACACTTCGTGCTCAAGAGAAAACATTCATGGTTAAAGCGTTTAATTTGACCTACAGGTAAGTAACAAGAGCGTCGACACAATAAACCAGACAAGTGACATCCAAAGGTGTAATTATGAGTATGCCGTAGGTGCGAGGCTTCCAATATCTAAAAGAAAGCAACGGTGCAGCCACCACCGTCCGTGACTCTCCTATCTCAACTAACATAACTTAATTTGCTAAAGAGAAGAAGAATCACGGGCTTTCAGTATGGTAAAATAGCAAAAATAGAAAAAAAAAGTTAAAAGTGCAACTTCAGAATGCCATGAAAACCACAACCACGTGTTTAATAAAGAAGGTGAAGCAACAAGCCGTCGCTAAATGGATAACAAATTTCGCCAGATTGTGCGAGTGAGCGGCACTACCGGGTGTCCTAGTGCGTCTCACGTTGATGCATAGAGGCTAAATAAGCGGAATTACCGCGTTCCGAGCTTGTAAATTGTTTTTATTTAAAATAAATAAACTGCCTTTATTTTTGTTACTCACGTAACCACTATTTTACCCAAAGGCAAAAAATTTACTAGTTTTGTCCAAAATTATTAATCAATAAAAAATAAATCACTTGAAACTATAATGAAACTTAAAACGCTTGATCTCCATAAGATTCAATGCTAATATACCAAGCAATAAGGGTAGCGTAGGCTATCTCACTCTCGACCTCGTAGTTACACTTTGCGGACAAACTATGACCATTTCGCGCTGCTTACGAGCATATCTCGTTAGGACACCTTTCTATATCTTACACCGTGACTACAACATTTAAAATAATCTCAGATCGTCTCAGATTTTAAGCGATTTCGACCTTAAAAACCTTTCACATTTTTTAATATAGGTTTCGGTAGGCTTTTACTGTATGGTGTTTGCTCTCAAGTTATCTCAATGCACCTCCATTGCCAATTTTTAGGATGAGAACTATTTTCCATAGTGAGACACCCTAGGTTAACAAAGCGGTCGAGTTCTGTTTTTGTGAGAGAGCTATCTCTCAAAATCCTCTGTACTAGAAAAAAATATACAGTACTAATAAGGTTTGATAGTACAGCAAAAAAGGCTCAAAATATCCTCCACACCTCCAGTACTAACGCTCTAGTAGGTATACAGATTAATATCTGAAGAAGATTGCCCCAGAAGAACTTATAGCTTGTCAGTGGTCAGGTCACTGCTTATACAGAAGGGTAGGCCACTAAATTTGTAGCTTCTGACGATTTTTGACTGCAACCCAAATAACAAATATCAGTACAATCTAAATCAGTCTCAATAATCAAATTTTATAAATAAAAAAATGGATCAGTGTAGGTAAATGTCAAACTGAAATATAATTGTAATTTATGACACTACTTGTCAAAAAATGAATGCAATAAAAAGTTTGACATATACCTACACTGATCCATTTTTTGATTTATACAAATATATAATCCATTCACCATTTATTTGTGCTATGGTTGGCCATGAACTTTTGTTTTTTGGTTTGCCAAAATAAAAAGTCCCTAGTAAGTTGATTGACAGCTCTTGACAGTACATACTAAGTGTCAACTAATACAATAACTTAGCAAACATAAATGACAGACAACTATTAATACTTAACCTAACTGATTTTTTTTAATTTATTCCGGGTGGAATCTGTCACCGTAACATGGCCAACCATAGCACAAATAAATAGTGAACGGATTATACTGCAATAATTTTTTATACTGACGAGCAGAGAGAATACCTAAATTGGTATTTATCCCCACCAACGCAGTAGTCAACGTATTTAAATTATTAAAGGAGCGTGGCCAAACCTGCGCAAACTTACCTCAAGTTAAATTATTTTAGCTGTAATAATCTAGACCTTGGAACATAAAACATCAGGAACCGGTTTAGTAACCGTTGACTATAAGAGTGAAAATGCGACAGAAACGACATTTTAGAAAACCATCATGGATGACTCATTCATTCTGTCGAGTTGACATTACCATTA
Source organism: Malthinus seriepunctatus (assembly GCA_963924605.1). NCBI lineage: Eukaryota > Metazoa > Arthropoda > Insecta > Coleoptera > Cantharidae > Malthinus > Malthinus seriepunctatus. Next base: position 31,243,392 of record OZ004603.1, on the reverse strand, counting down.
GCTGTTATGATCTTTCCTTATAAGTAGGAGTAAAAGCAACCATTTCCATTGGAGAAATTGACCGGAAATCGCTGTGCATTAGAATTCCATTGCGATCTATATTATTAGATGAAAAGCTCGTTCCTGGTAGAGTAGCGGCTATTTATTCAATGATCTAGACTGATTTAGACTAATGATATTTGTTATATAAGTTACAGTCTTAAATCGTCACTAAATTTTCCAAGAAACCAAAAATAAAAATATTATTGCTCGTGTCTCAAAATTTTGAGATCTTCTACTTTCTGGGAGGTGTATAAAAATGCTTTGGAATTGAATACCAACCTATTGTTTGGAGTACAAAAGGTTAAAGTGGCACATTTTTTAATAAAAGTATTTTTTCAAAAAGTATGACCTCTGAAGAGAATTTGGATTTGTGGAACTTCTCTGCTCGAGCATAGAAAACCATCAAAATAGAGAATGTATCAGCAACTATCAGTTAGGCACCATCTAAAGGTGGTAATTTAAAAGGCGATAAAAAAAATTCGAAAGATTATGCAATGTTAGTTCGAGCCTCCCCCATTAATTGGTAGTTAATCAGAATGTTATAAGGCGAAAAAGTCTGTTTTAACTACTGCATGAGACCATCTCTAGGCTGACAACAGCCAGCCATAAAAGACGTATCATTTCAAGCAAAAGTGTTAAACGATAGAGACAACTTCAAATAGTTTTTCCAACAGTACTGCAAAAGATTTTCTAAAAGAACGCTGATAAAAAATAGGCTCAAATCCCTCACTGGATTATTTATTTTCATCCCCATGAGAAAGAAATTATTAATAGTTGAAATTTCACAGACACAAAAAATTAAGTGAGCCAACTCTGCAAATAATGATAGTTGGATTGGATAGAATGAGGAACCGGAAAAAACAAAGCAACTATCGTGTTTGAATGATGATAACAATTGTAGCTTTAAGGCTATGCTAAAAGAGAAGAATACGCAGCTTTTATGGCCATCTATACAGTGTGTCCCCGGATTGAGTTCACTATAGGTGTAATTGACAAAAATTTTTTGAATTTCATTTTGATGTTTTGGAATTCAGCCCTGCTTGGTCTGAAATGAATTTTAAGCATATTTTCAATTTTTTAAAATGATGGCCTTCGTGACAATTGAGAGAAATCTATTTTCTGTTAAGGTAAAGTATCTTTTTTGAGAACAATACAGCAAAATGTTATTAACAAAAGTTGTTCAGAATACTAGTACAGGGTCTATCGGTTTGAACCTGGAAAAACGACATATGTGGCTGTAAATTTCCAATTAGCTAGCCTTAAGAGTCTACATAAAGACATAAAAAAGTTTACCACTCCTAGGGGTGTGCAACATGAAGTAAATGTGCCCTCAACATTCAAAGAATACTAGCTCGAAAAGAAATGAGAATTTCGAAATTCTGATAAAGCTATTTAATAGAGCATGGGATTCTGAACAATTTATGAATCTATAAAAATTTTTGTACCAATAGTACTTTTCCAGAAAAACGCGATGAAAGACAAATAGGGATAAACCGTTAGAAATCTGAAAATTGGAAATTTTACAGCGTAGTGACTCACAAAAATGTTCGCCATTTTGTAATTAATTGTCAGATCATTATTTCGAGTAAATTTTTGGAAAGGATATGGTTTTAGCTTTAAATTGATGGGGTTATTTTTTAATTTATTTATTTTCAACATCCCTGAAATTGTACTAGAAATTTTCTTTTTCATTTTTCTGACGACTCTTTACATATTAATGTACCATAAGCTACAGAGATTTCAAATTTAAAAAATATTCTGGATATATGTTCTATAATATATTTGTAATGACATCATGCTACTAATCATGTTAAAACAATTTTCAGTTTTAAAGAAAACACCCCTTAAATATTTCAACTTTTTTGAATTTTATTTTTTTCTTGTAATTAAATTTTTAAGAGGCTGCGTAAGATGGAAAAATGTAATTTCCAAAAAAATAAATATACGGTTTTGTAGGTAATTCATCGTGCTTTCAAATGATGTATTTAAAATATACTCTACTTCATGTACTTTCTACGAAATTAAGATGAAGTGCCGCGCGTCTTAAAAAGGACACTTTTATCGTAATATTGACGGCATTTTTTACGTAAACGTTATATCTTAAAAACGTTTGCGGATAATGAAAGAGGATATTTCAACGTTTCAGTTCATCATATTAAATATTGATTTCTGACTACCTGTTCCGAAAAAAGAACCGCGAAAAAACTGTTTTTTTCGATGATCCTGAACAAAAGGCAAAAACAAGCTACATTTCGTAAAACACCATATGTGGCTGAAAATTTTAAATAAGCTTGTATTGAAAGCCTAGAAAAAGAGGCAAAAAAGTTTTCCACTCTCAGAGGTGTGCAACATCGAGTGGATGTGTTCTCAACTGTTAAAAGAGTAACTGGAAGCATAATGGAAAAATCGAAATTTTGTTATAGTCAATTTATAGAGAATTAAATTTTAAACAATTTTTATATCTATGAAATTTTCTGTATTTGCGATAGTTTTACCGTAAGCTATAAAAGAGACATTTATATAGCCTTAACATCAATGTAGAGCACAGGCTGGAAAAACAACATATGCGGCTGAAAATTTGAAATAAGCTAGTATTGAAAGCCTAGAAAAAGAGGCAAAAAAGTTTACCACTCTCAGAGGTGTGCAACATCGAATAAATTTGCCCTCAACTGTTAAAAGAGTAACTAGAAGTGAAATGGAAAAATCGAAATTTTGTTATAGTCAATTTATAGAGAATGCAATTCTAAACAACTTATACATCTATGAAATTTTCTGTACTTGCAATAGTTTTTCCATAAACGCGTCGAAAGAACCATTTATATAGCCTTAACATCACTCTAGGGCACAGACTGGAAAAACAACATATGTGGCTAAAAATTTGAAATAAGGTAGTTTTAAAAGCCTAGAAAAAGAGGAAAAAAGTTTACCACTCTCAGGAGTGTGCAACATCGAATAAATGTGTCCTCAACTGTTAAAAGAGTAACTGGAAGTGTAATAGAAAAATCTAAATTTTGTTTGGGCCAATTTATAGAGAGTGCAATTCTAAACAACTTATACATCTATGAAATGTTCTGTACTTGCAATAGTTTTTCCGTAAACGCGTCAAAAGAACCATTTATATAGCCTTAACATCACTCTAGGGCACAGACTGGAAAAACAACATATGTGGCTGAAAATTTTAAATAAGGTAGTATTAAAAGCCTAGAAAAAGAGGTAAAAAAGTTTACCACTCTCAGGAGTGTGCAACATCGAATAAATGTGTCCTCAACTGTTAAAAGAGTAACTGGAAGTGTAATAGAAAAATCTAAATTTTGTTTGGGTCAATTTATAGAGAATTAAATTCTAAACAATTTATATATCTATGAAATTTTCTGTACTTGCAATAGTTGTACCATAAGCACCACGAAAGGAACATTTAGATAGCCTCTACATCAATTTATATAAAAAAAATTAAATAAATTAGTTTAAAATTTCAATTACATCTCTTTTTTTATCTTTTTTAATCCTCCTCATTTACAGTAACCGCTAAATCGAAAAAAAATGTTAAAAAAGCAGAATGTTATTATTTTGGCAGCTGATTTAACAGTTTGCAGTTGTTAAACTATAATTTTGACATCATATTTGTAATCAGCGACCCCAAAAATATAAAGTACCATGTCCTTATCAAAAAATAATTGGATTTAAAAAAACGCCCCCTAAAAACAATATATGGGTGGGATCTACCCATGTTGCACACCCCTGGCGATGGTAAACTTTTTAGCGTCTTGTAGTACATAGCAAATAATGCCCAAATCCAAATTTTCAGCCACATACGTTTTATTTCCAGGTCGATGCCGATATTCGCCTTTGGGATCTGTACTATACGAAATTATCATGGCTCTATACAAAATTTCAAAATTATTGGCATACTTTGATTAACACGTTGTTTCACAGTCAACATTCTAACAAATACTTACTACAGACTAGGAAATAATTTTTTAAACATACAAAAATGCCATGCAGTTACTTATTTTTTATTTATTTTCGCTCTAAATATCAATATCGCTCAAAATAATAATCGCAAACCACGCCTGATCTATCAATTCACTAATAATTTTATTTAAACATTTCGAATAAAATTTTATCGCAATTTACAAAGCAATTATTATTTATTTCTTGTTCGGTGACACCCCAATAAAATAATATTACCATCAGTTTTTTGTTATGGGCCTAGTCTATACCTTGGATGCGATTTTTCGTTAATACATACAATAAAAATCGATTTAATCAAAGTGTGCCGATCATTTTATGAAATTTTGTATGGATTCATAATTTCATATTCTGAACAACTTTTGTTAATGACATTTTGCTGTATTGTTGACTAAACCGACACTTTACCTGAACAGAAAATAGATTTCTCTTAATTGTCACCAGGGCCTTCATTTTTAAGAACTAAAATTATGCTTAAAATTCATTTCAGATTAAGCATGACTGAATTCCAGAACTTCAAAATGAAATTCCGGAAATTTTTGTCAATTACACCTATAGTGAACTCAATCCGGGAACACGTATGTGGCAAACTTCTCTGCAATTAACCCCTATTGTAGAAAAACCAAAAATCTGAAATAATTAATTTACTGTGATGCGGTTGATGGTTTAAAAAAATGTAACTGAAATGCGGCGCTACATTTTTAACTGCTCCTCATTACGTCCTTTTTTGTTTTATTTTATTTTAAAAGATAAAAAGTGATTACAATTTCGTCGAAAATAAATAGTTTAGAAGAGAAAAAAACGTAAAAACATAATGAATAAAATCTGTTTTCCGGTATCAAGTTACGAGAGTGCAACGAGCTCGATTTTCTTTTATTTTCTAGTACAAATGATTCGCCGTTTCTTCGCTAGATGTTGTAGATCGTTTTAGCAAATTGCTCGTCCGGTTCAGAATTTCGCATTGTACTAAATTTTTATTTTGTAACATTACATAACAATTTTCTGTTTCTTTTCAAAAAAGCAAATTGCATAAAAGAACGAAAAGAAAGATAAAAGCGTTAAAAAATGTTTTTTGTATTTTTTTTTATTTTTGTAAGGGTTTCAATTTATTTTTGCTTCGAGTTTGTGGCCAGTTACGTTTGCAATTTTATATGCGAAAAGAGAGTGAGCTATTTTGGACGTGGAGGAAATTCGATAAATGTGTGTGTTTGCATGGACCGACGGACACAGTTGTCCGAGGGGCAATTTTATACAATAGGGTACGTTTGTGTGGGATGATAAATCTTGCTAAAATAGCTCTATATACATCATTTTTCGCGCAAGACCCTTTTCTCAATATTCAATTGATTTTTTCGTTTTACTTTTTTTTCTATTAATAATTAATAATTTCAAAAACTTGGATGTGCACAAAAAATTTTTTTCGTGCGCTTAAAAGCTAATTTTGTGAGGTTTTGAAATATTCAAAAATATTACAGGGTCTTCCTAAAAAAATTTAATACTTTTTTGTGTTCGTTTTAAACCAAAATATCCCAAAATAGCAATACTATTAACAATTTTATATTAAGAAATATTCTCCGATCACAAAAATATACAGGGTGTTCTATTTAAAATGAGAAAGTTGGTGTCATTTCTGGTTAAACCGGAAGCCAAAAGATCAATTTTTTGGCAAAATCTGAAAACAAATGTTACAAACTTTATAAATATTAAAAAATATATGAGAGTTTGCGAAAACTTTTGACATTTTTTTAATTTCCGGATTAACCGGAAGCGTCTTTAATCCATAATAATGTCAAACAATAGATATTCATCGGACTAATGTCTGTGACAACTTTCAAATTTTTATTTTTATTGCAAAAGAAATGGTGGAGTTTGAGAATTTTGACTTTCAAAAAATCATAACTCCGGCCCTGGAATAATTTAACAAATCAAACAAGCGTCGTTACATTAAGAAATACCATGTCTATAAAATATCCAAACATTAAAAAAATTGGCACGTGCTGATTTTAAGAAAATCTATATCAAAATTTATATCACATTAGGTCCCTTAAAGATAGGTTTCAAAAATCCATTAGATTTTAGAATTAAAACCTCATACTTTGTCTACAGAATTTCGTTTTACGATTTTTGTAACTCCCACTATTGCCAAAGTTATAATAAAAAAACTAAAAAATGAGACAGTCGTTAAATTGGCCGCCATTTTGAATTTACAAATTTGAAAAAATGTGGATTTGATTAGGTTTAAGACGTATAGCCAAAATTAAATAACCTAGGTCTAAATATTTTAGAAATACATTCTATTAATGTCCCCCCCTGCTTTATATTGATTATATCCGGTTTTGGGCTCATTAAGATTTAAAATGACGGAAAATTAAACTAAAAAAGTTTTTTACGATCAAATACTAATTTCGAAGTATCCGAAGTAAACGAAACAGTAAAATTATATTAATGACCCATAACTGCTCAATTCGATCATTAAAATTATAAAACTCATTCATTATGTAAGATATGCGTAACTCTCATGTGGTTCCTTTAATTTAAATTCAAGCTTTAAGGGCGCGCTGCAAAAGTGGAGGGGTGACATTTTTGACATAGCGTGTATTTTTACCACTTTAAGTTGAAGGAAAAAACTATAGATGGTGCCAACATACTGTCAAAATAATTATTTTAATTACCAATGTCAACCAATCTCAAACTTAAAAAAAACAAGAAACAGTACTTAAAAGTAGAACATTACAACATCGTTTTGGACGGTTTTCGATGCTGTAATGAGTATATTGTTACAAAAGAATAGTAAAGTTAAAAATTTATACCTGGAACTTTAAAATTTTGCTTGGGCCATCTAAAAGGCAATGCCTAAACTATTGTCGAAAGATTTGGTTGAAAAGACCGCTAAGGACATATTTTGATTCAGTATTATCTTCCTCGTTTCGTTTAATTAGCGATGGAATCACTTAAAAATTAGGTATTGTTCTTATAACGATCTCCACCAGGAAATAACGGAATTTCATCAATATTGGTTGCTTCAAAATTTGAAAGTTTCTTGTTTTCAAAAATTAATTTAACCTATTTATTCATAATATAAAGCAATGAAAATTGTTCATCTCCTTCATTGATCTTTCCTTATTAAAATTTCAAAAAAATTAAGTTCATATAACGTTTAGTTTTTAAATTCCGCAAGACAAACTAAAGGCTTATTTTTAACGTTATTTTAACTCCAACTTTTGACGCTTTGTCAGCGCGCCCTTAACCATAATTATAGTTACTCTATGGTTTATGCGTTAACTTAATTCGCTGTAATTCTTGAATGAAATTTTCGTTGTCGATACTTACATTATAACACCGTCCCTAAAATTAGATGATGTAATTAGAAAATTAGTTCAATTGTAAATATCAGGTCATCGATTTTAATTTTTGTAACAGAAATTTTGTATGCGTGACATTTCCAAGTTGGGCGGGTGCTGATACTTTCTTAGGTTTTCTTATGAAAGACTCCTGAAGCTGAAGTAAGTGAATTAGGTACAAGTTTAGCGTTAGTTCAGCCAATCCCTTCGAAATGTAGGCATGTTGAGGGCTCAGAACATTCTCACATTTGTACCTTTAAGAATTAATTAATTAGATTTTCTAATTATCTATTTATTAATCGAAAGTCAATTAGAAGTATTGCCGCTAATTGGAATAATTATAACACCGTCCAAAATTACGTTAGAGTTTCCACGAATTAATTAATTAAAACGTGTAATTAGAATTTATGAGAAATAATTATAACTTAGCTCGTGTAAATTAAACGTTTATTAAAACATTTCCAATTTTCTCTCAATTATAAGTACTAATTTTGTTAATTTTAAATTTAATTCAACATGTGTCCGCAATCAGGTTTCATAGAAGGAGTGCTTCAGTCTCTTTTACCTGCACGTCTTGCCATTTGAGAGTCTTGGTGATCCACTCATACATTCTGTGGCGTCGTTTCAGCCGATCTCTTCGAAATATAGGTATGCTGAGAACTCAGAACATTGTCACATTTGAAATTCTAAAAATTAACTAATTAGATTGTCTAATTAGCAATTTATTAATCGAAAGTCATGTAGTAGTTTAGTGACAATTTTTAGGTTACATTATAACACCGTTTCAATAAATTACGTTAGAATTTCCACGAATTAATTAATTAGCACGTCTAATTAAAAATTATGAGAATTAATTAAAACTTATCTTTTCAACTCATATATTGAATTTACTATCTCCTAAAAATTTCCTAATTTTCTCTCAATTATAAGTATTACTAATTTTGTTAATTTTAAATTTAATTCAGCATGTGTCCACAATCAGGTTTCATAGAAGTGCTTTGGTCTCTTTTACCATTTGCCATTTGAGAACCTTGGAGATACACTGAATCATCTCAATGCAACCATACTTTCTGTAACGTCATTTCAGCTGCTCTCTTCGAAGTATAGGCATGCTGAGGGCTCAGAATATTTTCACATTCATATTTCTAAGAATTAATTAATTAAATTGTCTAATTAGCAATTTATTAATCAAAATTCATAGAGTACTTTAGTAACAATTTTTAGGTTACATTATCATGCCGCCCCTATAAATTACCTTAAGATTTCAACGAATTAATTAATAAGAACGTTTTATTAGAAATTATGAGAATTAATTAAGACTTAGTTAACTATCTTTTACAAATTTCCTAATTTTCCCTCAATTGTAAGTACTAATTTTGTTAATTTTAATTCAGCATGTGGCCACAATCAGGTTTCATAGAACGAGTCCTTCAGTCTCTTTTACCTGTACCACGTATACCATTTGAGATCCTTGGTGATCCACCTAATCATCTCAATCCACTCATACTTTCGTGCTGCCGTTTCAGCTGATTTTTTCGAAGTATAGGCACGTTGAGAACTCAAAACATTGTCATATTTGCACTTCTAAGAATCAACTAATTAGATTGTCTAATTAGCAATTTGTTAATCGAAAGTCATATTATAGTACTTTAGTAACAATTTTTAGGTTACATTATAACACCGTTCCTATAAATTACGTTAGGATTTTCACGAATTAATTAATTAAAATGTATAATTAGAAATTATGAGAAATAATTATAACTTTGCTCGCGTAAATTAAACGTTTTTTAAAAAAATTTCTAATTTTCCTTCAATTATAAGTACTAATTTTGTTAATTTTAAATTTAATTCCGCATGTGTCTTCAACCAGGTGTCCTTCAGTCTCTTTTACCTGTACCACGTGCAATTTGAGAGCCTTGGTGATCCACTCAATCAATTTAATCCACTCATAATTTCTGTGGCTTTGTTTTAGCTAATCTCTTGAAGTATAGGCATGTTGAGGACTCGGAACATTGTCACATTTGCACTTCTAAGAATTAACTAATTAGCAATTTATTAATCGAGAGTCATATAGTAATTTAATAACAATTTTTAGGTTACATTATAAAATCGTCCCTGTAAATTATGTTAGGATTTCCACGAATTAATTAATTAGAACGCCTAATTAGAAATTATGAGAATTAATTATAACTTATCTTTCCAATTCATTTATTGAACCAACTATCTTTTAAAAATTTCCTAATTTTCCTTCAATTATAATTACTAATTTTGTAAATTTTCTCTAATGGACAAAATTAGAATCAATTTTGTTTTTTTATGTTAATCGAAGTGATTTGTTTTGAACATTAAGTTGGCCGGTTGCTAATAGAATCGAAATTAGAAAAAAGGAGTGAGTTAGAGAGAGACAAAGAGAGAAAAAAAGCGCGCTTTAATAGAATTTTCGTTGCTTACATAATTAATTCTTGTCGCTTGAGGAAATAAAATATTTAACAGCATTATTTTCTTTAATTCCGATTAAAAAATTTGCGTTAAAAACCTGTTCGCTATTAAGAACGAGTCGCGCCGGATGAAACGATAGTTTTGTGTGCGTATATCTTCTCATGTTAAAGGATGGAATTGAAAGATCGAAATAGAGGATAGAAGTGCAGGATAGATGGGACATCAGATCGTCTTCCAGTCACTTAATTTATACGGCATGTTTACATATGTCGAAAGGAACGGGCGCATTTTAATTGTCGGCAACTGACAGTCAAAGGGTCGCAGCATGCCATGCTCGAGCGTGGCGCCACCGTGAAAAAAGTGGACGAAACGTGGACGAAAAACGCAAAACAAAACGACTATTAAGAATAATTTCTACTGTATTTTTAACATGAGTAACATCGTCGTGTTTATAATTTTAACTTTTTTTTTTCTTCAGCTTTGGTTAATCATTTTTTTATAACTCACCTATCGAGTTGATAACTTTTCTCAACAGTTAATTTTAGGTACTTATAAGCGGGTATTGGTAATTGAACACCTTTCTGTTAAATATTGAAGCATTATTTTTAATTACCCTTTTACATACAAAACATACAATAATTATAATTAACGTCAAAGTAAAAATACCCGTATTATGGTATTATGCAAGAAAATTTCACACCGATGGCGGTGGACGTGGGTTATTAAGTAAATGAGCGATTAAATTTATATGCAACAATGTAGTTCTAAGATTTTGTATTTTATTCAAATTTTATTCGGCTTGTAACATTTAATTTTGAGTTTTTCCCAAGTGAAAACGATCACTCGCTGTCTGCAGTTTTTAAAGGATGAAGAACTCAAAAATGGGCTATGATGAGGATTGTTTCTTAAAAAGTACTTAGATTTTAGTGTAAGTTAGTAAGTTGTTAATTTATGAAAAATATAATTTTTTGCAATCAGTAATTTCCATTCCAACTGTCAATATTGGCAGTTTTGGACTACTTAGGTCAGCAAGGTAGCCAATTGCCGATGGGAACGTTTTTTATATATTTCTTAAGAAAATTATTTTACATTAACAAAATCAAAGATATCCTTGCTCCAGGGCACCAACTAGTTCAAAAGTAGTTTACATTTTACTAACGTTTTCACCAGTATTTCACAAGAGGCTTTCGGTCACGAACTTCTCGATTCTCCAGTGCTAACGTCACCTCAGACGTCGGACGTTACTAGCCATGCCAATGGGTTCTGTTAACGTCAGTGGTAGCAAAATGTGATTTTTCAAACTATCAACATCCAAGATGCAAGAGGATGGTAGAGTTAAAACTCGATGCTGTACAGATAATGACCTGAAGACTCACGGCTGCTCCGCTCCAAAACAATCCCGAAGACTCGTTTTAGTTATTGAAAAATAATTTACTGAGTCCTGATCTAGAGACGGGCGTTGCAACGGCAGATTAATGATGTCGCGACTACGGGTGTCTTGAGTTCTGCTAACATCGGCGATAACAAAATGTGTTTTTCCAAACTAGCAACCTTCAGGATGCAAAAGGAGACGCTAAACTCGACGTTGGACAAACAATAACCTGCAAGATTTACGGTTCTCAACTCGCTGCAAACCCCCAAGACTCTCTTTCGTAATCGAAAGATAACATACTGAGTTCTAATGCAGAGACGAGCGTTACAACGATACAGATTAATGATATCGCGACTACGGGTGCCTTAGCCATGTTACTGAGATCTGCTAACATCAGTGATAGCAAAATGTGCTTTTCCAAACTACCAAACTATTCAGGATGCAAAAAAGGATGCTAAACTCGACGTTGGACAAACAATCACGTAGAAGGTTCACGGTTCTCAACTCTCTGTAAAGATTCAGAGACGAGCGTTGCAACAACCGATTAATGATGTCGCGACCACGGGTGCCAGTGTACCAGTGATAGGAAATATGATTTTTCAAAAACTAGCAACATCCACAAGATGTAAGAGGAGGATCGAATTAAACCTCGATGCTAGAAAAACAAGGACCTGCAAGATTCACTGCTACCCCACCCATTCCCAAAAAAAGACTTAAAGACCGAAAAAAACGTACTCGAGTCCTGATCCAGAGAAACGCCAGGTTTTAATGATGTCGCAACCACGGGTTCCATAGCCATGAGTCCTGCTATACCACCAATGATAGCTAAATATGATTTGTTTAAACTAGCAACATCCACGATGTAAAAGAATTGTAAAGTTAAAACTAGGTGGTGGACAAACGATGACCTGCAAGGTTCACGATCTGAAATACCCAAACCAGTGGTGTAGTGGAGCGGGAACGCAAGAGGTTGGCTTTCTCGCACTTTTTATTTGAGGAATACGCGAACGTTTAGGAGATGGTGCGCAGTTTAACCTCTCCCCCCCACCCGGCAAGCTAAAAGTAAGCCCTAAAACTTACCAGTTTGCATCAAATTTTCACAAAATTTTCCTCAAATTCCCCATTGAATATCGGTTTGCCCTCTTCGACACCCATGGTCCGGGCAAAAAACTAGCTTAATCCGCCTTACCTGAGTGGGAAGAGCTTTTCTACTTTTGGGTATGGCACTACACCACTACCCCAAACAACCCCGAAGGCTCTCTTTTGTAATCAAAAAATAATATACTGAGTTCCGTTCCAGAGAGGAACCTAGCAACAGCAGATTCAGGGCCGTAGAGAGACTGCGTTCAGGGCAGGTTCAAAAAAAGAGAAGATGAAAAGCTAAAATTAGGTTTTTTCTATTTTTGGTTTGTATAAATCCGTTGACCACTGTAATCTCTTTTGAGGATGGAAGTTTCTTGTTCAAAATTTTTTTAATTTACTTAATCAATGTTTTCTTCATCGGCACGAATTAGGAACTTCGTCGAATAATAATAAAATCGTTTTATTATTACCTATTACGAAATTCTTAGCAAGCTCTGGCTAGAACAGACTTTACCAGAAAGCCTGTCCTGGTGTAACCCCTGGCTACGGCCCTGACCAGATTAATGGTGTCGCGACCATGACACCCACTGTGAGTGCTATGTTGTCATCAGTGACAACATTTTCTTTCGGTAATTTAAAACGAATCAAAATTTGACTTTCATCCAGGTTCCACCTAATCATTTTTTATAGCTTCTTGTAAGTGTCAGCAAACTTCTACAACGCAGTGTTGCCGGCAAAAAGTTAACATTTGCATCAATATTATTCAGAATTTAGGTGAGCAAAATAAATGATAATGTGAAAAAGTTGGATTTAATTTAATTTTTTAATAAACTTGCATTTCAAAAACTTTAATAACGAAGTATTGTTCGTTATTTTTTATCGTAAAAAATAACATAAAGTAACATGTAATTAACATAACCTAGAAAACTTGTGTAAATAATAAATGCAAAACGATAAAAAGTTCTCATTTGGTCTTCGAATTTACATAAAAGCCTACTGAGTAATTTTATGCAAGAAAACAATAGAAATTCCTGCAAGAAAATTAAAAGTTGAACGTCACGACGCTTAGCGTCGATGTGATAAAAAGTCGAGTTTAGTATCGTTTTAAAGCTCTTTTGATTTCCTAGCTTAGCGTATCGCTACGTCACGTTAAAATACCTACTCTTTACCCTTCTCCTATCAATTTCTAAAAGTTTGTAGGAGAGGGTTGAGGGTTAAGAGAAAGTAGTTTAACGTAGGGTAGCAATACGCTAATAATTACAGAATCCCAGTCCAGAGCTGAGAAAACTTTTAGAAATTTATGAAAGGTAAAGGGTAGGTAGCTTAGCGTAGCGTAGCAATACGCTAATGGTTACAGACTTCCAGCTCGGGGTAGTTACATTTGTTAAATTCTTTCAGATCTGGACTTACAATTTTTTCAAAATTATAAAAATCTCGTTTTTCGGAATTAAGATAATTTGGAAGTTAACAAATTCATTAATCATAGGTATGAATATCTCATAGGTACTTGACACTATTTTAGGTTGACAAAACGCTTCCAGTTAAACCGGAAAATAAAAAAAAATAAAAATTTTTTAAGAACTTCCTGATATTTTTATTTATTTTAAAAAAGTATAAAATTAACTGTCTGGTGATATTAAACACTTTATATTGTGACTTCCGGTTTAGCCGGAAAATGCATCAACTTTCTTAATTTAAATAGAATACCCTGTATATTTTTCAACATTTTGAAATATTATAAAATTAGCTGTTAGACAATACCAAAAAATTCATATTTTGACTTCGGGTTTAGTCTGAAATGGCATCTACTTTTTTAATTTAAATGGAACACCCTGTATATTTTTCGACATTTTAAAATATTATAAAATTAGCTGTTAGACGATACCAAAAAAATTATATTTTGCCTTCCGGTTTAACCGGAAATGAGACCAAATGCCTTATTTTAAATGAAACACCGTGTATATTTTAACATTTTTGAAATCAGTGAAAAATTCTGAACATATGCATGTAATTATTTTGGATATAAAATCCGTTCCTTATTGTCATAGTCAATTAGCCACATCAAAGTTTTTACAACCAATTAGGAAATCTCTACACCTCTCCAGAGCAGATAATCATCAATAATTGAATTTAATTTTGCGTTAGATTTAAAAAACGGCAACAATTTTTGTCAAACCACAAAACTTTATCGATACGCATAAAAAAAGAAATAATTTACAGCTAATTCTTTCGTTTCACCCATTAAATGTATCCTATTATTATTTTGTGTTTTTCTACATGTGTTTCAAACTCATCACGCGAGACTATTTTAAAGAGAAAAAAAAGGCCTATATACGTATGTATATATAAATGTAAAACAAATTGTATATTATTAACATTTTGCGCTTGGCGAGTTTAAATTGATAATAAATGACAATAATGAAAAGTAGGCGGATTAATAGTGTATACAGCGCCGGAAGCGGTTCTAGCGGCAACTTATAAAACTTCTGTCATATTAGCTATATGAAAAGCTTTTTAGACGTAATTATCTTTTAATAATAATTAGTGTACATGACAATTTGTTGTCACTCATTTTACTGAATACCTATTTAGCTATTTACACTTCAACTGTTTTTCTTTTTTTCGAAAAATAAACAAAATTTGCAAGGATGACTTTCCATTGTGGTTAACAAATTTTAATTATAAATGAAAGGTATTGAAATAATAAAAAAGATTGTGAGAAGTTAAATATGTGGGTTATTAATCAAGTTTTTACTTATAATTATTAATCTGACAGCCCAGAGCCCACTTCTATGTAATAAGTTGATTTCATTAGTACTAATTGAATAACATTGATAATGACAGGATGTTCTTATAATGTC
Source organism: Malthinus seriepunctatus (assembly GCA_963924605.1). Lineage (NCBI taxonomy): Eukaryota > Metazoa > Arthropoda > Insecta > Coleoptera > Cantharidae > Malthinus > Malthinus seriepunctatus. The sequence continues at coordinate 31,228,285 of OZ004603.1, read as the reverse complement.
TACCGAAGTTAAAGGAAGGGTTTTAACAAAAAATATTTATATAAATAAATAAAATAATCTTTAAATTATTGACAAAGTTCAAAAATTGTTTGTAAAAGTTATAAGCGCGCACTTGTAAAACATTAAAAGCTTTTTCTATATAAGCAAGGAGCTTTTAAGTTTAAATTTAAAGAAAAAGCACTTGAGGAATGTCATTTTACAAAATGGTGTCTTTTAAGCTTTTCGCCATAAAGATGTCGAGTGCTTTTTATTTATTTTTTTTAAATTTTTATTAACAAGGTTTTCTCTCTTAAAGAACAGATTGATTATAGTAGCGTAAACTTTAAAACAATTAAGGAGTTGAATTAACTACCTAAACTACAATCGTGAGGATTTACTTTTATGTAAAAATTTTCTTTTTCTAAAATTTTTTTAAAACAAATTTTTTGTGAAAACTTGGGAAATTCTTGAGTTTTCGAAACTTTGTGATGTTAGAACATCAACAACAGTTAAAGAACTTTTCTCTATTTTTTAATTTGACTCCAAAATTATTAAAATTTTCATCATAAATTTAATTTATGAAATACAGAAGCCTTTTACTAACAAATTTCTTCTATGGAAATTTATTCTAAATTTCCTTCATTTTCAGTTAGAGCTTACTTTTTCCGCAAATTCGGAAAAATAAGAATTTGTTGTTGTATTCATCGCACGAAATACCTACAGACTAAAACTTTAAAGAAGTGAAAGAAATGGTTTAATTAAATTTGAAATTAAGCATCAGTTGTAAAATTTCCACATCTCATTCGGTTCGGTGCGATAAGATTCCTAACTAAAAATTTATTTGTACCCGTTTTGACGCCAGATTAAAAGAAAAAGCGTCTCTCCATTTCAAAATTTTCTAACAGGTTATTAACTAGAGATGCTTCTGGGTCTATGTTCGCTCATGATTATGTGCATGACACTCCAAACTCAGAGCTTACAACAGAAAACATTCTGCTGCGCCTTCAAGCCGGAAAAACCAAGCCAATCTAATTCGATACCATCGAGTGCATGTTGGCCGATCTTCTTGGATTTCTAAGGAATTGTGTTGTCAAATTTTGTATCTAGAGACCCCAAATACTAGAAGAGACTACTAAAACGTTTATAAAAAAGAAAACGGCCGAATAGGTGAGCTAAAGCTCACTTTTGATTTTCGCCTGATTTTATACCCTCTGTGACTGACTACTGGGTTCTTTCTGGAAAGCAAAATGACAATAAAAACCGGATATAGGTTTGCATTAATGGGCATTAATTGGCATTAATTGGGGATTGCAATACCGGTAAAGCGGTTTACCGGTTTACCGGTAAATTTCCAAAAATTGCTCTTTATTTTTACCGGTAATTTGTCATACTTTTACCGGTAATTCGGTATATAACATCTAACAATATAGCGCGCTTTCTAAAGTTGCGTTTCGTATATCTGTAGACGCTAGCTAAGCGAAAATAAATAAAAAGCGACCCACACATTGCTTTGTTAGTGGTCAAAAATCAGCTATATTTCAGAGTATTTTTTTAAAAATCTATAAATAAAAAACATTCTCACTAATAATATTGTTTGTATTGTCGTTCATTGTACAGTTAACCTCACAATTATTGGCCACCCTGGCTGTACGCCAGGTTGTTTATTAACCAACAACGATAAAAGGACAGAAAGGGAGGTTGTTGATTTACTACTTGTTGGCAAAATAGAGTTACCCCTCAATTTAAGTAGGGGATGTCATGATGGTTGCATCCACAATTCGTGCCTGGGGTATAGCTAGGGTAGCCGTTAATTGTGAGGCTGACTGTACGTACAGGGTTATTCAAATTCGACCGGCACCATGGGGATCTCGCTTATTTGAAGAGATAGAGAAACGGTTAAATTAGGGCAAAGTTGCGGAATTTTAGGCCCATTAATAATCTGAAAAGAAAACTGCCCTAGCTGCTTTTGTTTTTGAGCTATTGACAAAAAACCAAAAAAACGAAATTTCGTTTTTTGACTTTATTTTCCTTATTATCCAAAATTTTTTAAATCTGACCAAACCTCTCCTAAGCCATTTTGTATTCTACAGCCGATTCCTAAAACACATTTGATGTAAAACGTTTCGGTTTTCTGGAACCATCATCAACTTTAGTTTTTTAAATAGGCGCAATCTTTTGTTTTAGCACCATCTCATAGAACCTTTTTTGCTGATTTCAAAAATGTATATCACTTGAGTATGTATTTTTAATTTTTGCACTAAAATAAGCTAATTTGTGAATAAAAATTAAGGATCAAGCTTCTCTAGAATAAAAACAAAAGCCGGTATAATAAAACATAAATCCATGCTTCGATTACGACTAATTTTATTTCTTTATTTGTGTTTATTACAAAAATAACTGAGTGAACAATGATATTAATGTACTTCATAATTTAGGAAATAAAAACTTTAAAAACTTGTTAAAGGTGTTTAAATTTCAAAATCTCGGGTTGTAATGGAAGCATGGATTTATGTTTTGTTATACCGGCTTTTGTTTTAATTCTAGAGCAGCTTGATCCTCAATTTTTATTAACAAATTAGCTTATTTGAGTACAAAATTTAAAAATAAATACTCAAGTAATATACATTTTTGAAATCAGCAAAAAAGGTTCTATGAGATGGTGCTAAAACAAAAGATTGCGCCTATTTAAAAAACTAAAGTTGATGATGGTTCCAGAAAACCGAAACGTTTTACATCAAATGTGTTTTAGGAATCGGCTGTAGAATACAAAATGGCTTCGGAGAAGTTCGGTCAGATTTTAAAAATTTTGGATAATAAGGAAAATAAAGTCAAAAAACGAAATTTCGATTTTTTGGTTTTTTGTCAATAACTCAAAAACAAAAGCAGCTAGGGCAGTTTTCTTTTCAGATTATTAATGGGCTTAAAATTCTGCAACTTTGCCCTAATTTAACCGTTTCTCTATCTCTTCAAATAAGCGAGATCCCCATGGTGCCGGTCGAATTTGAATAACCCTGTATGTATATAGTTTCCTAATGTTTTTATATTATTTGGTTTATTGTTCATGCGTTTAATCAAGTTATGTAAACCTACCAAATTTTATATCAATGCCATAAATAATAAGAGAGTTATGCAATAAACAAGTAAATGCAAGTTTTCAGCTTTTTCAGGATATTTCAGAAACCAAGCAAGCTATCTTAATTTTCTTTTTTATTTCTAATAGGACATGAAATTGTGTAACTTTTCTCTCATTTAACTGATCTGGTAACTCTTACCGTTTAAGAGATGCCCATAGTGTGCAAGATAAAAGTGACCACCCTGTATAGTATAGCAGTTTAAGTTAAAAAAGTTTTATTTTTATATCATTTTTATAAACCAACATTGTCTACAATATATTATGCTTTATTAGATTTCAATATTTTTTTTTACATTTTTTACTGTTCTTATGTCTTAAAAAAGTAGCGGTAAATTACCGGTAAACCGGTTTTAGTAACGTTTTTTACCGAATTACCGGTAATTGAAAAAATTGGTAAAATTGCAATCCCTAGCATTAATCGTCAAAAGGTCAAAAGAGCTATCAAACGATACTAAACACGACATTTTATCACATCGACGCTAAGCGTCGCGACGTTCAACTTTTTATTTTCTAAAGAGAACCTATGGTTTTTTTCATAAAATTCTGATAAAACTTTGACAACCTTGTATTTTGTACTTTAGGTACGCCTTATTTTTAACATTAATTTACACAACTTTTCTAGTGTATGTCACGTTATGTTAATACGTTACTTTACGTTACTTTCTACGATAACGTCCAGGACCAAATATGAAAAAATGATAAAAGGTCGAGTTTGGTATCGTTTGATAGCTCTTTTCGCCTCCTGAAAATTTCTCTTGGAAATTCCAAAAAAACATACAGTGTGTTTCACTTTTTATGAGAACACATAAGTACAGAATTTTTTTGTGATAAAAGCAATCGGAATAAATTTTTATTAGTGGGTGACATGAAACTACAAAACGGTTAAAAATTCTTTGAAGAGATGAAATTTTAAGTTTTAAAGAATAATCTTTTTAAAAATATTCAAAAATTGTTAATTTTCACAAATTTTTAAATTGTAAATTTTTCAACGTAACTTCGTATTTGGTTTTTATTTTTACTTCTATCTCAATCGCTAATAATACCTACTTTAGCTGAAATACCACTTTTATTTTAATTGTAGTTGGCTACATTTGAAAAAAATTTATTCTTACAAAAAGATAGATCGAAATGGCCTACATAACTCATAAATTTATTCGGATTGCTTTTAAAACAAAAAAGTTTTGCAGGTTTTTTTCAGCTATAGTGAAACACACTGTATACTGGTAGGTACTGCCACTGTGCCCTGCTGCGCATATTCATCAAATTACAACTATTAAACTTGAATGATTTATTTACTTAATTACGGAATCACTAACTACTGCGCTGTTGCCATATTGGAGCTTTTTGTCTTAAGAGTCAGCGTAGGCGCTGAAAATGTTTCTGTTGTATTTCATTTAGTTCAGACTGTATTCAAGTAGTAAAGACCACCTTCGTCGATACTGGTCTAAGATTAACATAACCTAAAATGTACTCCATTTCTTCAGTAGACAAATACCAAAAAAAGCTTTTAACCAGCCTTTTTTTGCAAGAGACTGCAAGAAATTTTTAACAAGAAGAGTAAATATGTCAGTTTCAGTAAAATTATAAATCGATTAATATTAATACTTTTTCATGCAACTGTACCACAAGAAGTACAATCGATATAACATATCAACCACACATCAATCTGAGATTATCTTCACTTTCTAACTAATATCAATAGACAGGTATACGATACCTACTGACATGGCTGCCTATTATATTATTGCAAAAATACATTTCTATTGGTCGTTTCTAGGTCTTCAAAATCCAAACTATTAACAGTACAACGGGGGTTGTTCTCATTGTATAAATCCCATGCAGCTGTTCTATTCAGAAAAAAACTTAAAGCAGCCCCCAATAAGCCTCCACCTAAATTGTTTAGTAAATTACAAACCACCAATAGAACATAATATCAAATAACATTATAATTTTACTCTTTCTTATCTCTTATATTTTTAATGTTTGTGCGGCTTTTACTGTGGGATATACGGTTATAATACGCGGGTGTATTTTGTATACAATAATTGATCGAAGATTGTGGTTTTAAACCGTTTTAATCTACTGTTATTAAATTACCAACATACTTTCCCCCTAATACATTACACACAAATCTACTATCAGATTAAACAAATTTTCAGCTTTCTAATTTCAAATAAGTGCTCCAATTTACGCAAAACTTGTAAGAGAAAATTTCAAACAAATACTTAGACTTACCTTTGTACTAAATTCCTTAGATTATTGCCATATACAAAAAGGAAGCTTCTGAAAAATAAAAACAAATTATTAGTGATTTATCCAGTATTCAGATAGGTGGGCGAACGGCTGCACAAGCCGAAAGGCGTACTTACGAACATACGAATACATAAACGGAGGAAGATACATCAGACTGATGGAAAGGAAGACCAAACAACATCAGACAGGGAGACGGATATACGAGCGAACAGACAGGAGGATAGACATGCAGACGTAAGATCAGACTAGGATCGTTCAGCTTGCATGCATCTTGAAAAATAAATTTAATTGAAAACAGGCATTCTCTCTTTGAAAGTTTTATAATGGCGTATAGTGGCGTAGTCACAAAATATTTTCATATGGAGATTATCGAGTTATTGAACAAACTTGATTTTTTTTAAATATTTTCTAGATTATTAGTGGAGGAGGAGCACGCTCCTAGCTTTTAGGCCACTTGTTTGGGCCTATTGTACAACCTCCAAGCAGCCTCTCCAGGCACATCAGGTCCCTAGCCATCCCACTTTTAGGATGTACTCCAGAACTCCGATGAGAGGAGTGGCACTTATTCTGGTCATATCGAGCCAGAAGTTCTCCAACACGAATCCTCTTGTAGACGCTAGAGCTGGACACTGGCAAAGCACGTGTTCAGCGGTCTCGTCTTCGTGATCGCATGCTCGACATCTGGGATTATCTATTAATCCCAGTGTGTTATTCTATTACTATTATTCCAAGATGCTTATTTAGCCGACAGTGTCCCGTGAGGCCGTGAGTATCCCTGCAATTGTTTGTAGATTAACTCGGGACAGCTTTAGACAGGAGTTTGCAAGCTTAGTGGAGGTGTGGAGGGAGCTGTAATGGAGTTTTTGCTCTGGCAACAGCTTGCATTGCTACTTACTAATCATGTAATCGTAGGCGGCTATGACTTCATTAAATAGAGTATTTTTCGCTCTTTTCAAAAATGTGATATTTATAGAAATTATTTTTATTAACAAAAACACAACAGCAGTTTATAGGTAAAAGAAATTATGAAGTTATACATGGAAAAACAAAAGACAATACAATTTTGATATGAAGAACAAAAATGTTGTTTACACTGAGTAATCTTATGTACACTTATATTATGTAATTTTCAATTTGAAAATATGAAAATTTTAAAAATTGTCATAGTTTTGAAAAGACCAAAATTTACTCGAAGTATTTAATGAAGTTTTCTAACCAGAAGATCAATCAAATAAAAATCTGGCAGGCTTCCGATGATTTTACGAGATGGGTAAAAGGCACTCCAGGGTCTGATTGAAAATTTAAGAAATTCATGCTACTTTTATTCATATTAGTTTTATATTCAAATTAAAAATAGAAGATGTTTAGTATCATAAGATAGCTAATTTTACGAGTTTTCAAAATACTTAAAAATATACAGGGTGTTCCATATAAAATAAGAAAGTTGTATCTATTTCCGGCTAAACTGAAAGTCAAAATATAAAATGTTTTGAGTCATCAAACAACTAATTTTACGAGAATTAAAAAAACTAAAAAATTTATGGGTTTTTCTTAACATTTGTTACATTTTTCCTTATTCCCGGTTTAACTGGAAGTGTTTTTTAATACAAAATAGTATTAAATTATAGGTAATTATATTGTTAATAAATGTACCAAGTTTCAAATTCTTGTTTTAATTACCAAAGATACTATAGAAGTTTAAAATCTAATTTGAAATTTAAAAAAAATTATAACTCCGATCCTGATCCATGAAAGAAGATGAACAGATGTCATTCGATTAACAATGCTTATTGCTTATGTCATTTAACTACTAGTCAAATACTTAGCTTTTTTTATTTAAAATGGAATTTAAAATATTTCAAATTTGAAAATTGGAAAATTTAAAATTTTGAAAGTTCAAAAATTTAAAAATTTTCAATTTCCAATAAAAGTCATATTTTTGAAAAGAGCTGCCTATGATTCGTATTTTAAAAAACGATGTTTGTATAATAACTCGAAAACATCCAATAAAAAAAAATCTTGGATAAAATCTACGTTAAAAAGTGTCTAAAGAATGTTTTTACAGTTTTTACAAATCTTGAGAAACAAAAGAGTCAAAATAACAAAAAATTGAATTTTAGGGTTTAACTCAAAAACAAAAGAAGTTATTAGGTTTTTAATTTCACCCTTGGGTTTGTCTTAAAAAATTAAATCAAAACGTCTTATTAGTGCTCTCCTAATCCTTATATTAACTCAGCTACCCCATAGTGACAAGCAATTTGAACCACCCTGTACACATACCGATAGACGTACAGATAGAAAGGAAATCCAAAAGCTAACGATTATTTAATTTTTTTCAAAAATCACAATTAATTTTAATTTCCATCTCTCTGTTAAGTAGACGAATAATTTATATTAGGGGTGTTTTAGAATTTTTTTCTTCAAACGTTTAACAAGTCGTTTATATGTGCTACTACTTTACTACGAAATAAAGTGCCTCTGTACACGGTTATCTAATTAATATACTTAGTAATAGGGAGATTTTCTCTAATTATCGGTTTAACAAAAGCGGCACCCTTTGATTAAAGAGCTTATGTGGGTGCTTATGTAATAATCGCAGATATTTCAATTTCAGACCTTATTGCTAAACACAACGTTCTTTTCTTTGAAGAACGCATTTAATACGCAATTTTTTTATTTAATTAAGTACTAGCAGAGGTAGGTTAATTATTTCTAAAGGGAAAAAACAAACATTCTTGTTTTTTATTTTAATAATTTTTATCCAATTACCTTATAGAGAAAATAAATAATTGTTGAAATGGTGATTAAGTACTTATTTAGCTAATTACCTATAGAGTAGTGAGATAGAAAAGTAGATTTAAAAAATTATTTCAAGGACTTAGTTAAATGCTCAAGTTATCGGTTTTTAAGATCGGCAGTCGGCCAGACTCAAACGTACACTAAAAGAATATGTGCCCCCCAAAAAAGTACTGAGTTACTCGTTTATTTTTTTCTGTCTTTGCTAACTTCAGGCGCCGCATTTAAACATAATATGCTCTTGTCGTACAAGACATCGAACAATTAAAAAAGATTGAAAAATAAATTAAGTGTAAACTGATAGCTCTGTAGGTCTGTGTAGTACTCTCTCTGTAGTTAGTGGGTTTGAGTTTAAAAAATTTTAATTTATTTAAAACAAATTTTATATAATTTTTTCCATCACCGCTTGATGAATTTTTCATGGAATAATTTAATGAAAGTTTGAATTTTGACCTAATTTCCTCTTCCTGTTACCGTTCATTCATAAAATATTCTTACCCCTCCTCCTAAAGTATAACATAAAGTTGTTCAACGTGAATTCAGAAGCGTAGAAATATGTAAAACATCCCTATTTAGCCAACTCTCTTAGAGAAATTTTATTAGCCGTTGCCTTGGTTATAGTTGAACTAGAAAAATTGAAAAACAGTCGACCTGACGGAATTGAGCCTGTATTAGCATACAAGTCTAAACTCTAAGTGTACCAAGTCAGAGCTATTGGTCTTTTAGAAACTTTTCAGTAAAGTTAAATTTTCTAAAAAAATAATTTGGAAACTTTTAAACCTATTCTAGAATTATTAAGTAATGCTATTCAGTTTTCAGTAGTGAATTAATAGTTATTTAATCAACTAGTGAGTTAATAAGGCCGATTAATAATCGAGACATTTTAAAGCGCGAGAGTAGCGAGCGCTTTAATTGTTGAGATTATTAATCGGCAATTAACACAAGAGTTGATTACTAAATTTTTCCGTCGATCGCTTTTCATTAAATTTGAGAAAATCTAATTTTATTTTATGACAAAAATGCAAGTTTTCAAAAATATTCTACAATCAAAGGTACCATTGAAAACAAAAATGATAATTAATGTCACAATTTCAATGCAATACAATTGGTGTGATTTGGTTGCCTATACCATAATTGATCGTTAATAGACAATTGATCGTTAATAGGGGTTATTAACGATCAATTTCTTATTGGTTAATGACATAACAATCGATCGACGGAAAAATAAATTAATTTTCCATTTCCAGTGTTATTGTATTTTGTGCTGTATTTATGATCGAATTCGTAAGCTTTGCTGTATTTCACAACCTTTTAAGGCTTTTTAAGGCCCAGTTTAACAAAAGAAATTGACAGTTTAAAAAAAGAGAAAGAGAGAGTTAACAAAAAGTTTGGCGTTTTAGTATAAATATTAAAATTTGAGGTTATATTCTTTTAGTGTTGACTTGTATTGTAATTTTTAATATTTTTTATGCAAACGTCAAACTTTGACATTTTAACGTTGCTACGTTGCCATGTCTAAGGCATATAATTTTTATATTCGGATTCAATTTTAATTCTCTTTTATGAAACTGGGTCTAAGCTTCGTAAAATCAAAATCACACCTAGTATCACACAGTATCGGACTGGCCCTCCCGGCTGCGCAGCGATTGCCGAGAGCCCGAGGCTGAATGAGGTCTGAAACCGCCAGCCATGAGAATAATAATTAAACCAACACTTTAAAATGTCTGTATTTTTGTAATTATTGAGAATTTATAAAACTACTTCAAGGTTTTTCTAGTTTATAACGTTGGGACAAAAACAGTGGCGTAACTAACAGTCTCACAATATCCAGATTGAGACCCCTATACCCACTCCGTTTAATAATCGTTTTATTTAACAGTAGTGGGGCTTTGGGCCAGACAGAAAAGTGGGGGTACGCCCCGCCCCTCGCCCAGGGGTGGGGATAAGCCCCGCCCCTTGACCTTGACCTTGAAATGATCTGAAAATGACCTTGACCTTGACAAATCGCTGTTTCTGAAGGTTTTTCTATCCTGAGGCTCTTCCGCAACGCGGCCAGTTATTTACGTCACATGTACAAAACCAATAAATTTCAATAAAAGGTCGCTTTTTCAGTATTCAGTGGTGACTGCACTATGCACAGATATGGAATATAAAAATATTTGGATAAAAAGTTCGGACACGTCATGTCGATTTATTGTATATAACATTACAAGCAAGGTAAAACTCTTTTTACTGGCGCAAAGAGGATTATGACTGGCGAGCCGTAGCTGAGCTACGGCTCGCTATTGTTTTTAGATTGGTTTTAGAAAGCTTTGAAAGTCAAACTTGTACTTTTAATTTTTACGTTTTTTTGGGGGGAGGGCAGCTACTAAGCTAGCCGGGTGACCCTAGACTTATCAGTCCGACACACCAGAGCTGTGATACTTATTTCATACCGACGGACAGGCGGGTGGACGAATAAGTGGGCATCAGACACGGGGAGAGACAAGGAGCCGTAACTTTACTACCTACTGAATTCTCAATCTTTTTTATAAGTAGTAAAATAAATATCAAACCTTGGATTTGGCCGTGCTTCGGAGGGCAAGTTAAGCTGTCGGTCTAGGCTACCATGTAATTAGGTAATAACCTCAATAAGAAGAAAAAAATAATGCATCACAGGAATTTGATCATTTTATCAGACAGACAGATGCGGGCAAACGGGTGGGTGAGCGGACATACAGACTAACAGACAAGCAAATTTGCTACTGTAGTTATAAGCTTTTTTGTGAGACGTAAAATAGAAATCAAACTTTGGGAAATTCCTTGAAATTAGATACTAGATACATCAGATCTCAGAGAGACAGATAGCTAGATAGACGGAGAAACGGATGGACTGGCCGGCAGACAAAAAAATTTCCATTAAAAAAATTCATAACTCGTAAATTTATAATCAAACATATTGGGTAATTAATTACAAGAGATTGGTTACTTAGATCTGATTGACAGATGAAGGGGACGGCCGTACGAATGATCTAAAGGCGCAGACACACGCACAGGCTTTTACTCCGGTTTGGCCTGTACCAAAGTGTGTAGATAATATAGTGTGCCATTCCGGTGTACGAATTCGTCCAGGCCGCGCTTGAAATCAGCTGTGAACCTGTACAAGTCGCGCTCGTCGTGTCTAACACATTGGTTGACCCTAGCTGACGTAGTTCTCCCACCACAAAATTTTTTCAATAAAATACTACGTATCTATACATATACTTTGGCCTGTGCAAGTCGGGCTTTACAGACAAACCGTCTATACATTGTTCAGAGGCGGCCTGGGCTGGCAAACGTGCATTATGTAGAAGCAATTTGATAAATCCGGCTTGCCTGCGCATTTTCGCCTGCACAGGTTAGCCGGTGCGTGTGTATCTACCTTAACGGATAGCCAGTCCAACAGACAGATGGATTTTCACTATTGTATTTTTAGATTTTTTATTGACTCACTAAAATCAAACTTTAGGTAATTAATTATCAAGACTGCATACTTACATCATGTAGACAGGGTGGTATATGGGGGGGACGAACCGAAAGTAAATCTAATCTTGGCTAATGGTCTACATACTTAGGTCAGACTCATAGATTCGCACTATTGTTTTTTAAGACCTTTTTATGACTTGTAAGTCAAAACCAAAAAGAGATAGACGTACAGTCAGCCTCAAAATTATTGCCCACCCTGGCTATAAACCAGGATGATTAACCAACAAAGCCAATGGGAAGGTTGTTGATTTACTACTTGTTGGTAAAATAAAGTTACCCTTTAATTTAAGTAAGGGGTGTTATGATGGTTACATCCACAATTCGTGCTAAACGTATAGTCAGAGTAGCCATTAATTGTTAGGCTGACTGTACGAACAGACATTCAAACGAACGAACGGATTGACAGATAGTGTCGGGTAGTGTTCTGAGTAAATATGAGAGGGAATTTTCTCATCAACGTTCATTGCTTGGTTTTAATAAAATTCGATTCGAGCCACTTGAAGACAATTTCATCGACAAAATAGGCTTTTAATTAAAATTGTTTTACAGGGTGACCCAAAATAAAGGAGTTATTTTTGTAAAATTCGATCTAAACATTTAAACTTAGCTACAAGTTAGTACATTTTGGCTGTAACTAATTAAATATATTTTAAAAAGTTTAAAATCAAAATGGCAGCTTATAATAATGATTTTTCTACTTTTTGGCTTTTCTATGATAACTTTACCGATAATTACTAATATGAAAATCTAAAAAAAGCATTCTATAGACAAAGTATGAGGCTTTAGACTTAACGTAATGGATTTCCAAAATTATTTCAAAATATCTTAGTTTTAAGGAGTCCAAGCTGGTTAAAATTTTAAAATTTTTCAAATAATCTCAGATCGTTTTTTTTAGTTTTGGATATATCGTTGGTGATTGTGCAAAACCTCGTATTAGCACTTTCCCAAGTTTTACAGGAGCGATAAAAAACCTTTTTAATCGGTTTTTGATTTTTTTTTTTACTTGAATTCAACATTTCTTTTAAGTTTAAACAGAAGTATTTTCTAAAAGTATAATTTATAGTAGTAATATTTATGGATAAAAAAAATTAACTAACAAGTGTTTTTGCGCGCACATTGTGATCTCTTTGAATCACGTGATTTTTATTACAGATACAATAACGGCCTTAACCGTCATATAATTTAATAGTTTTTGTTGCACATAGTTCGCATTAAATTCTTGCAACTTAATACAAAAAAATTTTAAAATGTCAAAAATTGTATAATACGAGGTTTTGCACAATCGCCGACGATATTATAAACATTGTATTTTTTAATCAAATGATGCTCGTTTTGTTGGTTAAATTTTTCCAGGACTGGAGTTATGATTTTTTGAAAGTCAAATTATCAAAAACCTATAACTTCTTTTGTAATTAAAATAAAAGTTTGAAAGTTGACAAATAAATTAGTCTTAAAAATATGTATTATTTGATACTATTTTCGAATAACAAAACGCTTCCCGTTAAACCGGAAATTAAAGAAATTTAGAACATCCTGTGTATTTTTAGATACTTTGACACCTCGTAAAATTAAATTTAGTACGTAGGTAAAAAAAGTCTTGTGGTGGCCACATCAAAGCTTTACTTACTTAAAATATAATTTTTTTTAAGTTTTTATTATCATATAAAAAGTTACTATTTTTTTGTAAATTAAGGAAAATTATATACTTAGTGTAATGTAATAATCAACAACACAACAATGGTAAGCTCTTTGTATATAGTGAGATAATTAATAGTTATTATTACGTGTCACATAGAGTTGTAGGTATACAATCTAATGAAACATTTGTGAGATGTTGGGAATATTAATAACATACAGATATATTATTATTTAATTATGTGAAATATATTAAAAGACATAACATTAAAAAGTAATAACTTGTGTATATGAGACCATTATGTTATAACAAAACGTAAAATTAAATCTATAGAGTAGTTATTAAAACGACAAGTATGGGAAAAATCCTTTATGGATGGACGTAGCTCGAAATTATGACAAAAAGAGGATGCAAAAATAAAAATGCGATTGTTGTTATTTCAACTTATTACTAATATTTGACCAACTCACAACTTGTAATTATCTATATCAAAAGTAATAATTAAAGGGAATATACAAAAGAGCCTTGGATTGTAAATTAAATGAAAAAAAACTTCCTTCTTCTTGTCAGATGTTTACTATTCTTATTATCCTTATACAACACATGTTATAACTTTTTGTTTCTCGATGAGAAAGATTTGCTTTTTAATTTTTTTTATTCCATATTATAGATTGTAACATTTTAAAAAATAAAGAAGTAGGGTGAAATAAAAGAAGTAAAAAAAAGACGAGGGCCAAATCAATAGAAATTATCCAAACGGTTGAACTCACGACCGAAATTAGGAAGGCTCTAAGAAATATCTGTATTCGGTACACGGACATTAGTTATCGATCCATCCAATAGGGGTAGTATAGTATATAATGGTGACTCACTTACATGTATAAAAAGAAAAAGGAAAATTTGAAAAACGAACAAACTCCAAGGATACACATATTTGTTCCCATCAATACGTATATAGGTAATAATAACCATCCACATCCACATACAATTAAGCAACCTTGTTGCTTGTTGTTGAAATAATTTTTTGAAAAATTTTGAATTTTGTCACGCATGCACAAATCTAACCGTTTCGAAAATACTACACAACGTCAATCATACACCACAAAGTACTTGTAATTACCTGTACGACTGCTTTAACAAAAGACATCCGTAGCACTCTATAAGACGTCCGTGTGTGTATGTCATATGTTATTACAAACATGTTAATTTTACATGTTATATATTATATTTATACAAATACATGTAAAGACCGATTATAAATTCTTTATTTATATAATAAAAGTGCACGAGAGCGTAACCGTTTACTATATAATCTTGAAATAAAATACAAAAAAACCGTTGTCTAATAACACCTCCACTTTAACAATAATTATTTATAATGTTAACAAATATTTTAATAAAATGTTTTGACAGTTTTATTTAAACGTTTAACATACAATTGTGAGCCAATTACATGTAAATTAACTCAATTAAATTTCGTCGAGTTTTTCTTTTAATAATAATCTTTAATTCCCCTCAATATAAAGAAGTAGTTAGTTACTTGCCTACCAATTATTTTCTATTTTAATTTCTTTTAACTACACATTTATACGAGGCATTTTGAAAAAAATTTCCAAAAGAAAAAGGAAAATTCCTGCCGGTAGACAATCTTCTGCAGCAAATATCTGTATATGGGACCAAACACCAAAGTAGAATAGTTGAACTTTATTTAGCTGTTAGCCGAAGAACTACCCTTAATTTTGTTAAAGTATAATTTATTAATGAAAATTTTCTTCGCATAAAAGAAAATTCCTGCTGTGGCAGACAAAAGCAAAAAAACATAAGTTTGCCTCAATAGTTCCAAAAGAGCGCAAAATTTTTTTTATTAGTTAGTTTTTTGTGTTCTAGTAGCGCCTATTATTTCTTTTTTGAAAAATGAAATTATCTTTATAAATAAAAAAGTTATGGGCATTTGAAAAAAACACTTTTTTAGTTTTTTTTTCTAAATATCGAGAGTGCTAATAATTTTTTTCAAAAAACAAAAACAGCATCGAGTAGGTCATAAAATTATGTACAATTTTCCCTCATTAACCGACTTCGTATCTCTTACTTTTTTACTATGCTGTGCATGTTATGTTGGACACACTGTATACATTATATAGGATGTCTTTAAAAAGATTTCCTTAGAAAATAAAACTCCTGCTTATATATTTTCAAATTTTAACTAAAAATAATCACAATATGATAGGATGCGTTCTCTGCCTACGTTTATTTAATTTGTAAGCTTATAGACTCTTTAAGGAAGCGTAGTAGAGCAAGAGATTTGGTTTGAAATCCAGGTCGTAGCCAGACTGTGTTATATGGGCAGGCTCAAATATTTTCAAAAGAGGCTGAAAGCTAAAGTCAGAGCTTTCTCTGAGGATTAAGTTTAGAAATCTCTATCTAGAACAGGCTTAAAATTTTCCAGGGTAGGCTCCGACCCTGTTGAAAGTGTACAAAATATTCAAATGTTAGTAAGTATATAAAATCGACGAAAAATGTTTGTTTTGCTCTAAGCTCTAAGAAGACTCTCGAGCAGGCGCGGACTGGCAAAGGGCTATAGCGTCCCGGAGCCCTAAAATTATGGCTAATCCGAGCATTCTCTCGAAATTAATAATTAAAATATTCCGGGATTTCCAGATTTAAACAGAGTAATCCTTTTTAAAAATGACAGAGGAGGTAAGGATAAGTAATTCAAAAGTTTACATTGCGGTTCCCTAAAAATATCTTTTTCCCTGAAAAAGTATAGCCTGCGTCTCGATTCGGAAAATTTTGATGCAAGCATGAAAGTGAAACACATAGAAAAACGGCCAAACGGTCGCGCAGCCTTATTGTTCTAGAGTCAAAAATAATTGTGAAAATAGTTATTTATTTTATAAAGAGACAAAGTGACGTTTTGTGTGACAAGACTGTGTTTGGCTGAAGAGCGAGCGTAGCGAGCGAGTCTGGCAATACTGGCCTGTATTATACTGGCCTGTATTATACTGACCTGTATTATACAGGCCAGTATAATACAGGCCAGTATTGGTAACACAGTCTTGTCACACAAAACTGCTTTGACTCCGTATAAAACATTTTATTTTTTCTGCAAACGTAAAGCGTAAAACTGAAAATTTTGATTTTTGAAAGAGCACCATCTCTTGTCAATTACTTGTAGTTCAATTGTCAAATATTTTTTTAAATTAAGTTGAATTTGTAAAAAAAAGCTAATTATTAAACGCAACGAACTAATTATAATTTAGTTCGGAAAATTTAAAAAGCATTAAATTTTTCACATTACAAATGCTTAGGAAACATTTTTTACGTTAAGAAATAAAAATTATGTTGGGTTAAGATGTTACTTTGTCTGTCTAGACAGAGAAAAATACTTTGCTGACAATTTTTCCTGCCTCGGCGGGAAAGTTAAACTTCACCCTTACATATTGAGTGACACAAAGTCGACTTTTTTTTTACGTTTGCAGAAAAATGATTTTTTCCTCCATTTGAAAACTTTTCCATTCGGCATGCAAATTGTTTCTTTCGAGTTAATAGAGATTTGCTCAAAATAACTGTATTAAAACCGCCTTGGCGCCTTGTTGGATTGCGTTTCATATGGCTTCGTTCAATCAATGTACAGCGATACTTGTAATAAAAATAATACCAACACTTGCAATACTTAAAAGAATTGATTTTGTCTAAAATTTGCGATGTTCTACTGGCAAGAGGGTTTCCACTACAGATTCGATGTTCTCGGGTTCAAATCCCCGAACTCTTATATCACAGTAATATCTTATAGACATATACATAAAAACAAGAATTCTCGTTAAAAAGTTTCAGGACGTCAAAAAAGCTACCAAACGATACTAAACTCGAGTTTTTATCACATCGGCGTTAGGCGTCGCGACGCTCAACGTTCAACAGTAACCAGGGAAAACTTTCTTTTTTGTAAAAAATTACAAACAGTGAGTCAAATGAGTATGTAGTTGATATTTTTCCTAATTTACATAACTTTTCTAGATTATGTTACGTTTACGTTATGTTAATAGAGTTATTTTTCATGATGTAAAATAACGAAAAATTATTTTTTTTTATTAATATTCTAATAAACTTGCTTTTCTAAAACATTAAAAACGAAGTTTCGTTTGCTGTGAACATAATATTAACGTTAACATAACATAACATAACGTAACGTAACGTAACGTAACGTAACGTAACGTAACGTAACGTAACGTAACGTAATGTAACGTAACGTAACGTAACGTAACCATTTTAATTTTCATTAGAAAATAAGAATTTTTTATCTTATTTCTTTCCTAATTTACACAACTTCTCTTTATGTTCTTTATGTTAATAACATGTTATTTTTCACGATGAAAAATAACAAACAATTATTTTTTTTAAATGAAATATTGAATTTGAAAATTTAATTTAATAATATTTTCTAATAAACTTGCTTTTCTAAAACAATAAAAACGAAGTTTCGTTCATTATGAACATAATATTAACGTTAACATAACATAACGTAACATAACATACCTAACATATTGTTGTCTACATAAGGAAAGGAATAGGATAAAAATTTATCATTTGGTTCCCGAATTTAGACAAGCCCACTGAGTATGTAATAATGTGTAAAAAACAATACGCTCCGTTAAGAAAATAAAAAGTTGACGTCGCGACGCCTAGCGTCGATGTAATAAAAAGTCGAGTTTAGTATCATTTGATAGCTCTTTCGACCAGACAAAAAGTTTTCCAGATCATTTTTGTTCCCATTTTCAAACTTACAGTCGAAAATCAAAAATTCCCAGATTTTAGTTGTTTGGGTTCAATCGGTTCGTAACCATTTTTAATTTTTGGACTTTCTAAACGGATTCTTAAAGCTCATTCGCTAATTTAACCAATTTTGGAACTCTTAAAACAATGTTGCTACCACAAAAAAAGCTTGTACGTCATCATGGCCTTCCTGAGGTTAAAAAAGACTGTTTGAGAGTTAAATATTACCTCTCAAAAAATTCGCGCCCAAAAACAAGAGAAATGTTCTATATCTTTGGAAAGATTCAAGTTTAAATAATCAAAACAGCTGATTTTGGTAAATTAGCATAAAATTAAACAATTGAAGATCGCAGATAGAGTTAATATATGCCTCAATCGAGAATTTAAAAAATACGGCCGTCTGCAGGCATAAGTATCAGTTAATCAACAACTTATCGTGCACAAGTGTACATTTTACGTGCATAAATGATCTGAAAAAATATTCAACAACTTGCATATATGCGGTAGGTTTGTTGCCTTAAGGTACAATTCGTTTGTTTATTTGCTGTTGCATCCACGTCTGGTGTTCCTGGTTCTCGTTTCTATCACTATCTTGATGTATGTATGTAGTACATAATATACATATACGTACTAAGTAGTACATAAGTTATAGTTGAGTTTTAAAAAAATTGCTTATGGCTAATTCGTATCGCATGTTTTAAAATTACGTCTGGTAGCAGTTTCTCGTTAAGACTTTTTTTTTTTAAAAACCACCTACTTATAAGCGGAGGTCATATTATTATTATAATGGTACTTTTACACCTCATTAACGTTTATTGTCTCTCACTTTGATATATTTACATAAGCGTAACTAAATAAATTAATGCTATGGAGACTCGAACTAAAGTAAAGGTAATTGTAAATATACAGTGTGGCTCATGTAGCGTGTCGTGGAGAAAGTTGACATTTTAAAAACGTTTAGAATAAAAATAGTATATTAGGTAGGATAAAATGACGTAAAATGATGTTTCACATGCGAAAGCCGAGACCGAAAACGGACCGACGTCAGATAAAAGAAGTATTTACCTATTTAGAATGAGAACTTCATAAAGATGTCAATAGATGGCGCAACCATCTAAGCATAATTACGGCACTGTAAGGTGGTTGCCATAGTAACGATATCAAAATAAAAATTTGTTTATACGTTTTTTCTATTACCGTTAAAAAAAGAACTAAGAAATTTCGGTATTCACTGAGGTGGTAACACTGACAACTAACATGTTTTATGCTTCTTCGCGACAGTTCTTATTTCATTTAATCACAACCAATCAAAAGCTAGAAATTTTCTTTTTTTTTACTTTTAACGTTGGTAGTACTAACATTTAAAAAAATCCTACAAAAGTAGGTATGTGTTAATGGTTCCCATTAACGCACTGTTCAGAAGTCGTAACAGTGCTTTAATAACCCTATTAAAGCACTAAAAAAAACTTGTAATACTTTTATTGTTTAACAATTTTTCTTTAAATTCGTGACTGCAAAATTATTATAAAATTGATCAATATCGTTTAAAATTGCATCCATAACCATAACAAAATAGTTGGTATATAAAAGACAAACTAAAATGGCACAGATTATATCTATAAGAAAATTTATTTTCTGATAGTGTTATTGTTCTATTCGAAGACACCATCCATATACGTACATATATGCCTCACGCTATTTACAAAGACCACACACATTTATATAAGTACTCTCTCTAAAAACGAACTACCTACACAAAATTAAAACAATACCGTATAGGTAATAATCAACCTACATTAACTATTACAAAATAATAATTAATTTTTAAAAATCTAAATTTGACTTGGTTACATTACGATATCGATTTTGACGTAAGGAAAAAGGAACAAATATTTTGTGTATAAGCTTCTTGTGTAAATAACACATTTAATGCGTTGGCAAAGTTGTAAATTTACTGTTTTCGTCGGCTACTTTTACGATTCTACTTCAGTTTACTGTTTTGTTCTTGCTTTATGATTCAAACTAATTCAATCAGAGGCGTAACAAAGAAAAAAAAAGCTCATTTTCTAACTTTCTAAACTTAAAGTTGCGAGTTTTTACATTTTTACAGATGAAAAAGTTAACTCTACATTTACAGTTCGAATTTATCTTGAAAATTGGAAAAATTGTTTCCAAATAAGAAGGAGAGGCATTAAAATAAAATTGCATCGAGAAGGCTTTGGAATAGATATTTATTATAATGTGATAGGTTAATATGTCGTCTTAGGTTAATAAACACTTTCAAAAAGTAGAGAAAAATGTGGGAAAGTATTACACCATCGGCCACATTCCATAATTTTAAATTTTATTTAGGGTAAAAGCGGGAGAGATGGCGCATGGCATATTTTATCGATATTGGCTGTTTAGGTAATTAAAAATACAGTCAAAGTGTTAGTGATGTTGCCTAGTTGTTATTTAGTAGTTCCCCGTTAATTGTGCTATCCTTTAAGGCACTTAAATACTTAAATAATTAATATTTTCACTGGTTTACAAATTGTAACTTTTACACATTTAAATTAAAGAATATTTGAAGTTCTCTTGCTATTTATGTGTAAAGAAATGTTTGAAGAATTGTTCTAACCTATAATTTTATTAAAGCATAATAGTTCGAGGGGGGAGAATGCGTGCGCCATCTCACCCAACTTAATTGGGTTAGTTGGCGCAAGCCATCTCACCCGGTTTTGTTAAGTAAACAACGTATCTGATTTAATGATTTTTTTGATTTAATGATTACAACGAAAAGGAAGCTGCTTTAGAGCTTCGTGGACTCGTGGAGTGAAGAATAATTAACTTTAGCAGTACAAACTGTAAGAAGTGGCATTACTGGAGTCCAATGAAGCATCAATACAGTTTGGAATACCCTGTACTACACTACGATTGGCTACAATGCATTTATTGCCTAAGATGGCTTCACAAGGGTTGTACAACATTTACTACTCATTGTCTTCATGTTGCAAGAAAGAAAAAATATAAAAAAAAAGTTTCATTTTGTGCGCCATCTCTCCCATGCTGTTAGGGTGATATGGTTTTTTAATTATTTTATTAAATCTGCGTTCATTTGTTGAAACTAAAAAAAATAATATTTTTTTACTTTATTTGTTACATTAGGTTCTCTGTAATAGTATATTATAATACATGTGAGCTTACGAGTGCTTGTAACGGCACGTATGCGATAAAGTCTACTTACACACGAGTATTATACGCTATTTTTTATTATAATTGCAACTAAAACCTCTATAAAAGAGAAAAAATCTGTATTTAAAATTTGAAAATTAAGCATGCCGATTTTGGATATATTTGTTGCCACAGAGATGCTTTGTGTTTACATTGCAGAACAACAGTCGAACAACAGTTAATATTATTGTTGTTACCTAGACGACTTTATAGAGCACTTGTGCTATAAAGACGATTTTATGAACGCTTTTTAGTGTGAAATTGGCAGATTATAATGCAAGTATAATAAAAAATGCTTTATTGATTCAAAACTTTTGATTTCGACTATTTAATGTTTTATCACAAAAATAAAAAAGGTGCGCCATCTCTACCGGTTTTACCCTAATATATTTTTCCTAAATACTTGATGTTATATTGTTTTCTTTTGTTTCTGACAAGTTAATAAATACAAGGTGAAACAATAATTCTGCAGTGCTATCCCCAACTAGCTACCTGTATTCTTGGGCACAGTTAAACAGTTTTTGTTTTTCCAAACATTTTGGAAAGTACTCCACAAATCAGCCATATTCCATAATATTAATTTTTTTTATACAATTGTTTTCTAAATTGCTGGATGTTCAATTATTGTTTTCTTGTTTCTGACAAATTAATAAATACTAAGGTGCAACAACAATTTATTCACCAGTGCTCTCCCCAACTATTTATTCTTGTACCATTTAATCGATTTTCTAAAGAATTTCTTAATAAAACCATAAAACTCACTTAAACAGTGCGTGGAAATTTAATAAATTCAAATACAGTAATGTCCGCCTATAACGAACCCGGTTGTAGCGAACTCTTGGTTATAACGAACTTTTTTTACTACAACTGCAACTAATTTACTACAACTGCGTTTTTATTATTTTATCACTTATAACGAACCTTGGATATAACGATCTGATTTTATTGGTCCCTTGAAGTTCGTTATAAGCGGACATTACTGTATGTATAGTAGGCCGTGAAAATTTTATTGTTTGGTGTAATTAAAGCTTAGGTTAATAAGCACTTTCAAAAAGTGAAGAAAAATTTCGAAAGTATTCCACAAATCAGCCATATTCCATATAATATTAAATTTTCTTTTTATAATTTTTTTATAAATTACTGGATGTTCAATTGTTTTTTTCTGTTTCTTACAAATTAATAAATACAAGGGTGCAACAAAAATTCTTCAGTGCTCTTCTCAACTATTTATTCGTGTGCCACTTAATCAATTTTCTAAAGAATTTCCTAAGAAAACCATAAAACTCACTTGACAGCGCGTGGAAATTTAATAAATTAAAATATGTAGTATAAGCCGTGAAAATTTTATTGTTTGGTGTAATTAAAACTTAGGTTGATAAACACTTTCAAAAAGTGAAGAAAAATTTCGAAAGTATTCCACAAATCAGCCAGCATATTCCATAATATTAAGTTTTCTTTTTATAATTTTTTTATAAATTACTGGATGTTCAATTTTTTTTTTCTGTTTCTTACAAATAAATAAATACAAGGGTGCAACAAAAATTCTCCAGTGCTCTTCTCAACTATTTATTCTTGTGCCACTTAATCAATTTTCTAAAGAATTTCCTAATAAAACCATAAAACTCACTTGACAGTGCGTGGAAATTTAATAAATTAAATTATGTAGTAAGCCGTAAAAATTTTATTATTTGGTGTAATTAAAGCTTTGGTTAATAAACACTTTCAAAAAGAGAAGAAAAATTTCGGAAAGTATTCCACAAATGAACCATATTCCATAATATTAAATTTTCTTTTGATAATTTTTTTATAAATTACTGGATGTTCAATTGTTTTTTTCTGTTTCTTACAAATTAATAAATACAAGGGTGCAACAAAAATTCTTCAGTGCTCTTCTCAACTATTTATTCTTGTGCCACTTAATCTATTTTCTAAAGAATTTCCTAATAAAACCATAAAACTCACTTGACAGTGCGTGGAAATTTAATAAATTAAATTATGTAGTAAGCCGTAAAAATTTTATTATTTGGTGTAATTAAAGCTTTGGTTAATAAACACTTTCAAAAAGAGAAGAAAAATTTCGGAAAGTATTCCACAAATGAACCATATTCCATAATATTAAATTTTCTTTTGATAATTTTTTTATAAATTACTGGATGTTCAATTTTTTTTTTGTTTCTGACAAATTAATAAATACAAGGGTGGAACAACAATTCTCCAGTGCTCTTCTCAACTATTTATTCTTGTGGTACTTAATCAATTTTCTAAAGAATTTCCTAAACAACCATAAAACTCACTTATTTATTTATTTATCTCCAACTATTTATTTATTCTTCTACAATTAAATAATTTTCTAAAGAATTTGAATTTCTTAATTAAACGATTAAACTTACTACTTAATAGTGAGTGGAAATTTAATAAATTCAAATATTTAGTAAGCTGTAAAAATTTTATAGTTTTGTGCAATTATGGCTTAGGTTAATGAATACTTTTATAAAGTAGAGAAAAGTGTCGGAAAGTATTCCACAAATCAGCCAAATTCCATAATATTAAATTTTATTTTTATAAATTTTCCTAAATTACTGGATGTTCAATTGTTTTTTGTTTCTGACAAATTAATACTTATAAAGGTTTATATTTCAATTTAATAAATTGAAATATGTATAGTAAGCCGTGAAAATTATTGTTTTGTGCAATTAAAGCTTTGGTTAATGAATACTTCTAGTTCTATTAAGTAAATTTCCGTCCCTCGCAGGTAATTTTATATTTGTTATAAACGAAAACGGTCATGTCATGTTTTTAAAATTAAAATTTTTACTAACTTTAACTTGTAGTTCACCACCTGAAGAAGCATATCGCGGTATTTTTGTAAAATTTGTGTCTAGAGGTAACAAGACCTAGAATAACTACATACTAGGTCCTTTCAACTTGAACTTATTTTATGATTTTTAAGGCAATTACTATATTTATTTTCTTCTTCAATTAACCCCGGTCCGGCTACTTGATGTAGGGATGTACCAACCTACTACAAAAGACAGGGAGATACGTCATACGTAACATTTAACATTGATGAACTATAGTTGACTATATGAATTATATGTCGACTGTATCTTATAACAATATCGATGATATAGTTCATTCGTTCATTGATGAACTATTCAATTGAACTAGTTCATTTTGGTGAACTAGTTCAGTATGAACTATTCAGCAAAATGAACTACAATTCTCACCTCTAGTACAAACTGTAAGAAGTGACATTACTCGAGTCCATGAAGCATCAATACAGTTTGGGATACCCTGTACTACACTACGATTGGCTACAATGCATTTATTGCCTAAGATGGCTTCACAAGGGTTGTACAACGTTTACTACTCATTGTCTTCAATGTGGCAAGAAAGAAAAAATATTTAAAAAAAGTTTCATTTTGGGCGCCATCTCTCCCATGCTGTTAGGGTGAGATGGTTTTTTAATCATTTTTTTAAATCTGCGTTCATTTGTTGAAACTAAGAAAAACAATATTGTTTTTACTTTATTTGTTACATTAGGTTCTCTGTAAAATTCTTTATTGATTAAAAACTTTTGATTTGGACTATTTAATGTTTTATCACGAAAATAAAAAAGGTGCGCCATCTCTACCGGTTTTACCCTATAAAAAAATTCGCCTGAATAGAAAAACTCAAAAATATAAACCTAAACTATCAGATTTCTCGGTACTAATTTTTCCCCAGTCCAGCCCTGACTATTACTTTAAAGATATAAAAGTGATAAAATTTTTTAAATGTTGTTAATAATTTGCTACATAGCGCTTTTGCTTTAATGAAGCACCTACAAATGTTAAAATTAAAGTAAAAGTTTGATTAAAAATTTTGATTTCAGCAATAGTAGTAGCTATATAAGTAATAGCGCTTTGTACGGACTTTTTAAAGATACCTTGCATGTAAAGTAAAATATCAATTATTTTCTTTTTAAAATTTCTTTATAAAAGAGCTTTCAGACGATCTCTTCCAACAATTTGTCTTTTTATCACTAAAATATGACATATATAGCGTATGACCCAATTAGAGCTGCGCCTGTCCGCGTTGATCATACGGAATCAACATTATTTAATATACCTACTTAAGTTTTGTTTTGTTTCTCGTTTACTATTTCATTTGTTTTGTATACTTGTTCTTATTATTTTTTAGTTTTTGTTTCATGAATATTCCTAAACCTATTTTAGTGTTATCCAGATTCCCATATGTATCCCCAAAAACGTCTGTGCGCGTGAAAAGTGATACTTCTCCTTATACCTACCTATATAGATACTTAATTGTTTTAAAACTGTATAAGTAGTGTATTATAAAAGAGTCTTATGGTAAATATAAAAAATTGGAATATCCACGACAATATGACAAACAAAACATAACAATATCACGATAAGAAAATACAATTATAGAAAGAAGTAGGTATATGAGCGAATGTCAACATTTTTTAGATTTAGCAAATCTCTCATAAACTTTGTAAATTTTTTTTATTATACCAACACAGCCAACGCGATACCTACTCTTATTTCTTCAAGATCAAGATCATCTTGACTTTTGTTTATGAATCTACAAAACCTTATCAGTATTTCTAAGTGCCTGGATATTGTACGTTTTGTCATATAGGTATAGTAAAGCTACTTAGGCCTATAGAGCCTAGGTATAGGTATTATTTTTTCTTATACTTAAATGTAGTAGTATCCAGTTCTAGGCACAAAATTTTGATACAACACAAACAACATTCCTCAAAATAGTGCCATAAATGTGGAAAAAATAGACAATAAAATTTAATATCTCCATTAAAATGGGTTGAAGATAAAAATCTATTATACAAGGTAAATAAAAGGTTTTTTGATTTTTCCCTTGTTTTGATAAAATTTTGCTAAACAAACAATTTTATGTTGGTTGTTAATTATCAATAAAAAATTTTATTTTGACCCAATTTTTTATAATGCTAAATAAATAATAAATGTATAGTAAACTACTAATCAATGATATGTATGTAGGTATTCAAATAACACTAAAAAATTCCAACAGCTTCCACACGATCCTCGGTAACACCAGTAACACTAAAATTACAAGTTGGCGTCTCCTGTAGTCTAAAATTGATCTAATAGTGTCCTGATGACAAGTGTCAAATAATATTCCCTCCCCCACCCATTAGGTATTTCATAAGTTCCAACTCTGACAGCATTTGCGTTCCGCAAAAAGAATTATTAATTAAACTCTGTAATAGATGATCCTAGATAGCTGGTAGTAAAAGGTATTTTGGGTAATATGGCACTACGACCAGGCTCACCTTTTCTCCATTTTGCCATTTTGATAGCTTTTCGCAAAATCAAAAGCAAAAACTGGAAGAAATAAAATTTTCACGACCCCCTAAATCACTAGTTAATTGCAAAAAAACATTCTAAAAGTGTCTCAACAAAAAAGTAAATTCCGTCCTGCATAGTAAGTACCACCAATATAATAACATAACCGAAAGCGCTTCTATACAGCAGCGAATTAGAGATGGGAGGTCTATTAATTCGATTTTGTGGTTATATAAAATCAAGTAGGTAGGTAGACCAAATCGTCTGATTACGAAATGAGGGTATAATCAAAAAACTTTTAATTTAAAAAAATCAGACAAATCTTACCTACCTACTTAATAAAACACAAATTTTCAAAACACAATCACCGTTAAATTAATAACAAACAATTTAAAAAAAATCTAAAAAAACACTAATTCGTATGTCGGAAAAAATTTTAAAAATTATCGATAATCACAAAAATTAATCTTTAGACAACTTAACAAACTTAAAATTTCTCTCTAAGGCTTCTTCTCTTACATCATCAATGATCTGACAGTACAATGCATTCGATAGCCTTGAAATAGGGCGTGTCAATATTTAAAAGTGGGGAAAACATTGAGGTGTGGCTTAATACGGTGTTATAATCTTTGCCCATATGGAATGCTTAGGTACCATTTCTTATAAATTTTATAGCTTTACCTCCACAAAGTATAATCTGGCGACGTGAATTTGCACATTAAATGTTGGTTATTGTGGTTTTGTTATCGTTTAATCAAACAATTTTTTTTATATGTCTGGTATGTGCAATTTCTAACAACTGTTTACCTATTATTAAGAAAAATAAATAATAGGGCTTTTGAAGTGATTTGAAGATCGATAATTAGGATTTCTTTCATAGCTTACTAAGATCTAAAAATAATTTTTCTTGATTTTTCCTATTAAGTGCCTAAAGAGGCGTTGATTAATTATTTATAAAGTGTTTAGTAAAAAACAAAACAATCGTAATCATAATTCAAAGCGAATTAACCTCAAAAATTCAAACGTGATCGCACCGGTATCCCACCTCTAAAAATTAAGAAGCAAAATTTGGATGTCTAAATTATCTTATTTTGTTAAGAAAAGTAAGTGTTATACAAAACAAGTCTACAACTAAACTACCACACAATATCGACGCTTGAATTTGAGGTGGTTGTAAAGCGCCACGACGCGTCAGTTTGCGCAAACTGCGGCGACGCTTTCCGGCGCTTAGTTGGTTCTACTCCGTTAAGCTTTCATCATCATTTCGATTTTATTTAAAATTCCGGTTTACAAAGCGGCGGAACGCGTCTTGAGACATTTTCACTCGACAATTTTTTTGAGAAAAATACAAAACTATTTAAAGGTGGGAGGTATGTTATAAATAATTTGCGTACGTTTTGTAAATTTTTTTAATTGGTAATTATTTGAGATGATTCTTAAGTAGTTGAGATAAAAAGCGAGAATGTGCATGAAGTTGAAAATTATAGAGAAACTTGTAGAAGGGCAAAAAAAAGTTAATTTGATTCAAGTATAAAGAAACAAGAAGTAAGAAAATCTGAGAAATATAATTAAAAAAATTGTTTTGAGATGAAGCAAAACCGGCTAAAATATGTCTCCACATAAGCCAAACAAAAAAAGCATCAAAGTTGGCGTCGCAAAAAGCCCTAGCAACGCCTCTATAGGCATAACCTGCTAACTCCTGCCCACTAAAAGTGTGAAAAAGGTGGGGAGAATGTCGCCCTACGATTGGCGCAGCCGTCGAAGCTAACACCAATGTACCAATAGGAGTGCGTTGCTGTCATTAACACACAGAGTGTTGGGTGCTAGGGCTTTCTTCTATAGTCTTCGGTTACGCTTTCCGCGGAATAGAGGTGTTGGAGTTCACACTCCTGCAGCTTCCCTATTGTTGACCAAAATAGTACCAAGTTTTACACTACCAACTAATCTATGTAGTTATCTATAACATTATTCAAACACAAATTATCATTTACAAAAAAATGTTTGATTTTCAACCCTTAAGTAGGTGATTTAAAAAAAAATTGCGGGCGCTTTAAAACTCAGAGTGTTAAAAAAGTGTTAAATTAAACATCGTGCAATAATTAAGTGAACATGCCAAAAAAACAAAACTTGTGAAAAAGTGAGCAAAAATGTCGAAATTAATTTTTTTGTGTTTTTTGAAATAAGGGGAAAAAAAGTTGGAATTTTGGAGAGGCTGAGATGCTAGTGAAAATTTTATGAAAATAAACAAATAAGGGCGGTTTAAGAATCTGTATGATTCTAACCGCTGACTTTATTCCAAACAAATGCGTTTCGACACGGCAATCGACACAGCTTTGGAGTCCAAAGTAAAAAGTACTATGGCCTATCATCCATTTTTGCAATTACCTAGGCAAACTGACTTTAGCGTGAGTTCGTTGTTAACGGCCGCAAATAATAATTCCTCACCGTCGAGTACGTCTCCGGCGGCACCTGGTTATTTTCCGGCGGCAGCGCTCGCTGCCTTCGGTAGCCAAAATCCACACAGTTGTTATCCAGGAACATTAATACCTAAAATAAATCATCCACATGCCCATCACCCTTTAACTGGACATCCTTATACAACCGCGGAAGATGTAGTTTTAGCCGCGGTCGCGGCGCACAACCATCATCCCGCCATGGTTAGGCCGCTTAGGACAATACAACCTGAAGAAGACGGTGTTATAGACGATCCAAAAGTGACATTAGAAGGCAAAGATCTTTGGGAAAAATTTCATAAATTAGGGACGGAGATGGTTATCACCAAAAGTGGCAGGTAAGACCACATTTTTCATTACCTACTCAACAGTGAGTAATCGGCGCTTACTATTAGTTTTGCGCGCAAGATTTTTATCTCCAAAGAGAAACTTAAAAATAAACCCATGTTAATACAAATCAAGTTAAATTCGATACGGCGCAAAAATCTGGTAGCAGTAAAAAAAACGTTTTGGGCAAAGTTTTACTTAAAAATTTAAATTGAGGCGTTTAAAATTAAATAAATTAGTAATTATGTGATGTGTGTAGTATTAATTAGGCCTAAAAATACGGCAACCCTAATTAGAGGTTTTAACTAAGTCATTGTTAGACGTATCAATTTAAATATTAGCCCAAAGCTTACTAGGATATTTATATAATAATTTGATAAGTAGGTGTATTTTTCCCAAGCTCACTTCAGTTGACTTTTTAAGAATGAAAATCTTATAATAAAAATTTTTTTGTTATGTAAGTAAGGGTAAAATAATAAAATATAAAAATAAGTAAGAAAAGCTCGCAGTTCGTGGGTAGGAAATAAAAATATAATAAATAAAGCTGAAACCTGTGAAAGAATAAAAGTAAGAGATTAATTGGCAAAAATTTTCGCGGATAAAAAAATATAAAAGTGGCAATTTTCACAAGAAAAATTTTTTCTCAAACGTCAAATTTTTTCATTATAACATAGTAGGCCGAAAAATTTTTGTTTCGTGAATTTTATCGATAAAGTTTGAAATTCCTCACTAAATAGTTAAGTCATTGAAGAAAGATTCTTGAGGTAAACATTTCTACAAAGTTTTAACTTTCTAATTGCTCTTATTTTATAACTTTACTTCATATAAATAGACCCTAAAGCTCATTTTAATTGTTTATTTTAAAGTTTTGGTAAACATCTTCAAGTTATCATTTCTGAGTGTTTTAAGACTTAATTTAATTACGAATATTTTTTTAAATTATTGAGCTTTTATAAAAGCTCACCAGAGCCCACTTTTGACAATTTTTAAAAAATAATCAACTCGCGATCATTTATTAAATTATTATAAAAAATTAAAAGCCCTAAATTTATTTCAATTACTCACCTAAAGGTAAATATTTTTCTGTTTAAAGAGTTCTAAAGTGCCCTATAATTAAAAAGAAAAGCTTCAGCCTAATTAAAGGCCCAACCTAAATTATATTAAAATTCTAAACTAAATAATAAATAAAATTAACCTCAAATTAAAAACTATAAAATAATTAGCAAAAATTGGGTTATGTTATAAGTAGGACTTAAAGCTCTCAAAGCTCACTTTGGTGTGTAATTTAAAAAGTTGAAAGTAAAATTGGAGAATTAATATTTGATGTCTCTTAGAAAAGTGTGCATTGATTTAAATAATTTTCTGAAAACTGGGTGACGGGTGGGTGGGTGGTGGAACTGTAACGAGTTTCTTTTCAATTAAACACTAATAATCAATTTAATTTAAAAAATTGTTATTTTCTGAAGAATGTGGAGGGAGGAACTGTAACGATCGTTTTCAGAAAAATTGTTGCAATAGCTGAGTCATTAAAAATCGCAAACTTTATAATTTACAAAAATAAATTTTTCAACGGACACACTACCTAGTACCTATAAACTACGGTTACAACCCTCTACAGTCTTTAAGATCAACCATATAATTTTAGCCAAAATTTTATTTAATAACTTGAATGTTCCCAATGATATCTTTAACTAAAGGCAAGTTGGCCATGATTACCAGAATTGAGTTTTGGAATTGTTTTAAAGAAGCCAGTTCGACTCTTCTCACTGTACTAGCTCACTAGGTAATTCCTAAGCAGGCTGACAAAGTTCATCTACTCTATACAAAGACGTTGGACTTCCAGTTGGGCCAACAATTAGTTTGAAAAATATTTCTCATGACATTCAGCCATTTTTATTTTTAAAATTTCTTAATAAAAGACATTTTAGACGATCTCCTTTATTAGTTTTTTTGTCACTATAATATTAGATAATAACATAATAAGTTATGACCCAATTAGAGCTGCGCCTGTCCGCTTCTATCACACTGAATTAATGTTTGATTTTAAGTTACAATTGTCTTAGAGGGCGCTGCAAATAAACATTTTTGTGGCCTATTAACTGTGACGTTTATAAATTTTTATAAATGACGTTTCGTGGCATCGCACTCATCATCATCAGTGCTTATATCTTCAATACCAAAACGGTGGAAATAAAATACCTAATAATATAAGTGTTGGGGGTGCTTCATCAACTTTGTGACTTTTGTTATGGTTGAAAATAACGTTTACTGGTATTGGCTTGTATATTTCTCCCAGTGCCTATTTGTACCACAGCTTATAGGACGTCGGTCTATATGACGGATATAGAATCGTGTATCCATCTATCGTTCGATATCTCTCTTAAGCGAGGAGAATAAATCATAAAATATAAAAATAAGACTGAGCCGTCTGTCTGTCTATAAGATAGTCGCCTTGTCATTGTTACTAATTTTCGACAAGGGCAAAGCCCGAGTTCTGTGGAATTGTTATGCTCGCACTTTCATTTTTTTTTTCATTTTTGTAACTTCGTCTACTTTAATTAATAGTTTTTAACAAGTATTCAAAGAGGGCGCTAGTAGGGGATTACCCACGATCTGACAACTATAGTTAGTGTAATAGCTCAGCCGACTGGTGTCTCTCTGTTTGAGTGTCATATGGATGCTGTATGTCGGTATGTGGGGCAGTATGGCCATCTATCGTCTATAATTAAATAATTAATTACAAAAGCATTCATAAAACGAATCTCAAAGATTTAGATCCATACTCGTCAGTCTGTATGGAAGTGGGCTGTGGATAATTCGATGTGCCGGTCGATGTGTCTCTTTATAAATGTAATAGCTCCTAGGGTATTTGTCTATTTATAATAATAAGTCTCTCTATCTGTTAATGGAACAGCCAGCTTGTCCATCTGTTTGCCTGTCAGTAGGATGCTGTTTGTCGACATATCGAACTGTGGGATAATATGTTCATGAATGTGTTTGTAATCTCAATGCTCAGCTGTCGCTTCTAATAAGAAGATAAATAGTAAAAGCATTCATAAAATGCAGATCTGTGTTACGAAATTTTATAGAGGGCCGTCTAATCTGTCTGGGTATGTGGAACGATCGGTTTGTGAAAATCGGTTATATTATTGTCTAGTATTCCTGTCGGTAGTCGGTATGCCTCTTTTTAGCAGCAGTAACTCAACATAGATTTTCAAAAGAAATCCAATAAAAATGTATATCCTGGACTATCCAGAGCCGTATTATAAAATCTTAAGTTTATTTAGTCCATGTAAAACGGCCCTAACTGTGGCTCAATCTGTCTTTCGCTTGCTGGTAGGCCTGCTTTTCTCTAAGCGAACTAAGAATTCCAAAAGAAACCAGTTAACATATCCAGGTCCGTATTAGAACATTTTAAGTTTTCTTTCAGCCATGGAATGGAAAAATCCAAAATACTGATTTCTGAATCAAATGCTATTACATGTCTATGCTAATTTGTCTCTCTTATAGAATAAAAATCTCCGTTTAGTGGCTGCCTACGTTGTTGAAGAGATATACTCTCCAAATGTCACGTTTCTACAGGGCTCGCGGTTTGTGTTGAGCCATGATGGTGATTTAGTTGGGAGGACTATAGTTGAGTCCAAATAAAGTGGCGCATGATTCATCTCCTTACAGTGTAAGGATAAGTCCATAGTAAACGTATTTCTAATGTTAATGTGCCCTAGTTCAATATTTCTACATGTGGTGAACCTGCGGAGCTTCAGCGCAAATTTTTCTAAACTGCGCTAATAATCACGTTTGTTTACCTTACGTAGCGATGAATCATGCGCTACTTTATTTGGAATCAACTATACATACCTATAATATACCTTAGGATTTATCTGTTGTTGGTTAGGTAATTCAAAAAATGCACAAAGAAGAAGAATAATGTGTCCTATCACCTATCACTAAGGAGGCCTTGAAATTAAAAAAAATTCACAGCCCACATTCTACAATTTTTTGACGTAACTTAAAATTTATTAAAAGAATTATTTAATTATTATTGTTTTTTATAGCTAAAATTGTTCAAAAAATCGCCCAATAATTATATAAAATTACACATGACGGTTAGTTTATTAAAAATTTTAAATATAATGGGATACGTGTGTGGGACCCTGGAATTATAATTTTTTATGTATTTTGCATGTTTTACGATTATATTTTCTAATTACACTAATTAGTTAGGTAAAATGATTAACCTTTATCAATACTTAAAAAATATAGTTTTGTTATTGTCAATGAAAAACTACACGTGGGCTAATTTAGAGACAGGACCGTACTAAACATTTTTTAGTTGCGTTAAAAAAACTGTTTTTGTAATAACAAATAATTGAAAATAATTTAGAAGTTGATGTTGAGAAAGAGTCTGTTTGTGTGTCTGTCTGCCTGTACGGCTAATCTCCAGCTTCGCTTAGCCCAGCCACCTATCTGATTTCATTCGTTACTAATGTATATACCATGATGGCAAAGTAATATTATGTAAATGGGAAAGTTATAGAATGAGATGGCTCCTTTTGAACCGCGCTTTTTGTTTTTTATAATAAACTAATTACAGCCCTTTCGTGCAATTTTTTTTAAATTTTTCCATGGCAATTATTTAGCTTATTTGTTTGCGTATCAATTACATAATTTGTCGTGTATATAATAATATAAATGGCTCTCTAAAGTGTCTATGTTGGTGGTAAAATTATTTATTTTTAGCACGTATAATAATAACAATATAATTTGTTTAATAAGTGTAAAATTTTGAACTTAAAACGCGTAACAACAAAGAATCCAAAAACATGTTATTAATTAACGAATTATTTCGTTGAAATATAAATGAATGAATAACACTCTCGTTACACTTTAAATGTTCCATATCTTAAGATTAATTAGATATAACGATGAGAGGAAGGTCTTAATGTTTGCTTTTTTTAATTTTGTTACTTCGTGACTAATTTTTCATTTTTAAATACCCTCTCTTATTCCTTCTTTTCTATTTCCTCATAATTCTCACTATACAAAGTGAGTACGAAATGGAATATATAAATTTTTAAACAGTAAAACGCTACGTTAAACAAACCTAATTAGAATTTTTTTTTTCTAAAATATAGTGTAAGCTTTAAGCGCAATTTTAAATATTGATTTTATGGAGAGACCTATTCGACGTCTCTTAAATAGGTGGATGTAAGGTAGACGACGGTTACCGACAAATTTCCCTTTTATTCATGGCATACAAACGATGTCTGCGGTTGCAATATGTGGTTTAAGTAAAATTTCGCTTTGATCCGTCTTTTAATGAGATTAACCACGTTGTCATGCAACAAGAATATTCCTATAAATTATTTAAAACACCTCAACTTAGACAAAAAATCGATTTACTTTTAGGAAAATTAAAACGGGGGTGGTTAAATATTTTTTAAGTTGCATTTTTTGTATTAACTGTACGTATTTTTCAAAGCTTTCACGAAGGAATGTACTCGCTGCGTATAACTTCTATTCGTATATAAAGTCGGGGTGCTAATAATTAGTACTCTTTCTGGAGCTTTCAACTTTGGTACGCTCTATTGCACTCAACCCCTGCTTTTGACGAGTTTAAACCGTTCTACATCCATCTGCCACTCACGTTAACATTTATAAAACACACCGTCTTCAAGATGTTTTTTTCAAACATTTAAAAAAAAATTTCAAAAAAAATTACCCCCTCTCTTTTTTTTGAAAATTATTGTTTGGGAAAAATTTTTAACAATTTTTTAAAATGCAAGCTCCAATCATCAGTAAAAAGCTAAATGGTCCACTTACGCAAGCATTTCTCCTTCCCTTCCCCGCGGGGCTTCCCCCAATTTTTGTAAAAAAATCCTCGATTACAACTTTCCAACTCAAACGATCAATTTAATTTCTTTTTCGCAAAAAATAAACGACAATTACACCCACAAATGTTTCAGAAACTTTTTTTTAAATTATACAAATTATAAATAATTGTTGAATGATAGATTCATATCTAATTGCATTTAAATTCACATTAAATTGTTTTGCACTTGTGCATTCTATACATCACACCTACGTTCCACTTAGCTATTGATCATAAATTTATTTAAACAAAAAAGGCCAACTAACAACTTCAAGGTTTTATAAAATTATTACTTTGATTTACCTACGCCACTGACGTCAGATTTTTTTTTCTAAATGATGACTAATTGCTTTACACATTTACAATAGATATATTCGTTTGGCTATCGTCCGTCTGTCTATCCACCCTTATTGGTTCACAACTCCATACGGACGCTTGTGGACCCTCCACCATGTGTCTCAGCCGTCTGATCTTATGTATGCCTTTACAGTTAAACTCAAGCACTTTAGTAGATTGAGCTAAACTTTATACTGAGTGGTGAGTGAGCATACTCTTTTGCAAATTTGGAACCTTTGGAGCAAAATTCGTCCACTAAGGGGCTTTAAAAGTGATGTTCACAAGCGTGCATGGTTTCCCATATCGTTAAAAAACGTGGGTGGGCCACGGAAAATAATTTTATTGTTAAAAACGCTCAAACAGTTGCTGTAAAATTTTTGACAGTTAACGTATAGTATCCAATTAATCAAAAAAGGCCAACTTGTATAATTACAAAAATTAAAAATTATTACCCACTCATTAAAACCACGCCACTGTGACTTTATTAATTTTTTAAGCTTTTATAAAGATGCGTTTTTTTAAAAAAACTGCGCTATCTAATTTAATATTTATTAAAGAAAGTGTGAATGTGTTATTTTATAGATAATTACCTACAAAGAAACCGTCAACAATCGCTCATAGAAATTTTTGAATAGATACGCAAAATTCAAAATGGCTACTCAGGTCGTTTTCCGGCACCTATGTGCGATAAGAACACTTCACTCACCCTTTTACGTATAAGAATTAAGGGGTGAATAGGAAAAGAAGTGTATACGTGCGCTTTCTATAATCATCAAACGATAAATTTACAATAAAATTAATTTTACAAAGTGAAAATTAAATTTTACTACAAAGTAAGCATCGTTATTTACTTCCTTTCTTTAATTATATAAATAATATACCCTGTATAGTATTACTTAGTGACTATTTTTGAACTAATAGTTCCTAGTTTATTTAAAATGCCGATTTTGATATTAACTCTTCTTGTGTTAACATCGCTTTAGATTCAAAATCGAAATTTCCCCAATGGTTTACATCTCAATGTAATCCCTTTAATAAAACCCCACGCTTACGTTATGGTTAAATCGATTTTTGTTTATTTCTTGATGCTATACCACGTTTACTAAGATAAATTCGAAGACCTCTTCAGACTTCAGACATCGGGGGATAATTTAAATTGAGCCTAAAGAAGGGAAAAATTAAGAATGTATTTCATTTTTAGAAATTTCAGCTATATCGGTGCGAGTCACAAAGAAAATGTTCAGAGAGGTATTTAGGGATGATTTGTATAGAAAAAATATTTTTTTTTAATTTTAAGAATTAATTAGTGGCTGCAAAAATTTTCTTAAACTTTTTTCTCGTTTTAGGCTCAAATTTTAACTGAAACTAATTTTTAATTTAAAGCCCGCCAGAATAAAATGTTTAGCATAACCAGAAGGGATGATTTCTATTGAAAAAGGGTTTCTAGGGCATTAAATAAATATTTGGTGCCTTTATTAGAAATTTAAGGATTGGTTTGGTTCTAAAAGGCTTCTGTAACCTGTGGATGTTACTAATCGTAAATCAAAAAAATATTCTGATGATATGAAGACAAATTTGAGATAAATTAGGTAATTTTTTTAACCAATCATGATATAACATTTTTATTCAAGGGGTAGTTTTCTGTGGAATATATAAAAAAATTAGTAACTAATAATCCTGTTACATATACGGTGTAAGGCCGTAACTGTTGTAAATATTTTAGATAAATAAACACATTTTTTTGATTCAGACGATATAGAAAATATTTATCTATAATTTAGGGGTTGTTGTTATTTTAAAAAAAGCTTTTATGGTCTGTGCGATATAAATATTGAAAACTATAAAAAAATTACTCTTATAATGGGAGTACAAAAGGCTTGCTATAAATATTTATATATGTACCTATACCTACATTTCTTTGATCCAGGTACGACAGAAAATTTTAAGGGTAGTTTATATCCTAAAAAGGCTTCTATGACTTATGAGATGTATTCAAAATTGTAATAAAAATTTTTTGTGCCTCATAGTCCTGTACTATAAAGACGAAACTCTTATAAAACTGTAAATAGATATTTCTTTGATTCAAACACGATAGAAAATTTATATTCACAATTTAGGGGTAGCTTTGATCCTAAAAAGGCTTCTCTATGTCCTGGAAGATGTATTTTATATTTTAATATTTTTTAATGCCAATAGTCCTGTAATACGACCATAAGAACAAGAACAAACCTCTCATGAAATTGTACATATATTTCTTTGATTCCAACACACTATAAAAACATTTTATTCATGATTTAGGGTTAGCTTTGATACTAAAAAGGTTTCCATGAGCTATTAAAAATATTGGAACTTTTAATAATTTTTTAATGCCTAATAGTCCTGTACAAAACTCTCATAAAATTGTAAATAGAAATTTCTTTGATTCTAATGCGATAGAATTTACTTAATCATGATTTAGGGGTAGCTTTAATCCTAAAAAGGTTTCTATGGCCTTTGATCCTAAAAAAGCTTCTATAGCCTAGAAGATGTATTTTATATTTTATAATGCCAATAGTCCTGTAATACGAGCATAAGAACAAAACTCTCATGAAATTGTACTACACATATTTCTTTGATTCCAACACACTATAAAAACATTTTCTTCATGATTTAGGGGTAGCTTTGATTTTAAAACGGTTTCCATGGTCTATGAAATGTATTGAAAATTTTAATAATTTTTTGATGCCCAATAGTCTTGTAATATAGGAACAAAACTCTCATAGAATGGTAAATATTAATCTATTTGATTCTAACGCGAAAAAAATTACTTATTCATGATTTAGGGGTAGCTTTGATCCTAAAAAGGCTTCTATGGCCTGGAAGATGTATTTTATATTTTAATATTTTTAATGCCGATAGTCCTGTAATACGAGCATACGAACAAAACTCTCATGAAATTGTACATATATTTCTTTGATTCCAACACACTATAAAAACATTTTATTCATGATTTAGGGGTAGCTTTAATCCTAAAAAGGTTTCTATGGCCTATGAATAGTATTGGAAATTTTAATAATTCTTTAATGCCTAATAGTCCTGTAATATTAAGAACAAAACTCTCATAAAATTGTAAATAGAAATTTATATGATTCTAACGCCATAAAACTTACTGATTCATGATTTAGGGGTAGCTTTGATCCTAAAAAGGCTACTATGGTCTGGAAGATGTATTTTATATTTTAATATTTTTAATGCCAATAGTCCTAGAATACGAGCATACGAACAAAACTCTCATGAAATTGTACATATACATTTATACATTTCTTTGATTGCAATACACTATAAAAACATTTTATTCATGATTTAGGGGTAGCTTTAATCCTAAAAAGGTTTCTATGGCCTATTAATAGTATTGGAAATTTTAATAATTCTTTAATGCCTAATAGTCCTGTAATATTAGAAACAAAACTCTCATAAAATTGTAAATAGAAATTTATATGATTCTAACGCCATAAAACTTACTGATTCATGATTTAGGGGTAGCTTTGATCCTAAAAAGGCTACTATGGTCTGGAAGATGTATTTCATATTTTAATATTTTTAATGCCAATAGTCCTGGAATACGAGCATACGAACAAAACTCTCATGAAATTGTACATATATACATTTATACATTTCTTTGATTGCAACACACTATAAAAACATTTTATTCATGATTTAGGGGTAGCTTTGATCCTAAAAAGGTTTCTATGGCCTATGAATAGTATTGGAAATTTTAATAATTCTTTAATGCCTAATAGTCCTGTAATATTAAGAACAAAACTCTCATAAAATTGTAAATAGAAATTTATATGATTCTAACGCCATAAAACTTACTGATTCATGATTTAGGGGTAGCTTTGATCCTAAAAAGGCTTCTATGGCCTGGAAGATGTATTTTATATTTTAATATTTTTAATGCCGATAGTCCTGTAATACGAGCATACGAACAAAACTCTCATGAAATTGTACATATATTTCTTTGATTCAAACACACTATAAAAACATTTTATTCATGATTTAGGGGTAGCTTTGATCCTAAAAAGGTTTCTATGGCCTATGAATAGTATTGGAAATTTTAATAATTCTTTAATGCCTAATAGTCCTGTAATATTAGAAACAAAACTCTCATAAAATTGTAAATAGAAATTTATATGATTCTAACGCCATAAAACTTACTGATTCATGATTTAGGGGTAGCTTTGATCCTAAAAAGGCTTCTATGGCCTGGAAGATGTATTTTATATTTTAATATTTTTAATGCCGATAGTCCTGTAATACGAGCATACGAACAAAACTCTCATGAAATTGTACGTATATTTCTTTGATTCCAACACACTATAAAAACATTTTATTCATGATTTAGGGGTAGCTTTGATCCTAAAAAGGTTTCTATGGCCTATGAATAGTATTGGAAATTTTAATAATTCTTTAATGCCTAATAGTCCTGTAATATTAGAAACAAAACTCTCATAAAATTGTAAATAGAAATTTATATGATTCTAACGCCATAAAACTTACTGATTCATGATTAATTTAGGGGTAGCTTTGATCCTAAAAAGGCTACTATGGTCTGGAAGATGTATTTTATATTTTAATATTTTTAATACCAATAGTCCTGGAATACGAGCATACGAACAAAACTCTCATGAAATTGTACATATACATTTCTTTGATTGCAACACACTATAAAAACATTTTATTCATGATTTAGGGGTAGCTTTGATCCTAAAAAGGTTTCTATGGCCTATTAATAGTATTGGAAATTTTAATAATTCTTTAATGCCTAATAGTCCTGTAATATTAAGAACAAAACTCTCATAAAATTGTAAATAGAAATTTATATGATTCTAACGCCATAAAACTTACTGATTCATGATTTAGGGGTAGCTTTGATCCTAAAAAGGCTACTATGGTCTGGAAGATGTATTTTATATTTTAATATTTTTAATACCAATAGTCCTGGAATACGAGCATACGAACAAAACTCTCATGAAATTGTACATATACATTTCTTTGATTGCAACACACTATAAAAACATTTTATTCATGATTTAGGGGTAGCTTTGATCCTAAAAAGGTTTCTATGGCCTATGAATAGTATTGGAAATTTTAATAATTCTTTAATGCCTAATAGTCCTGTAATATTAGAAACAAAACTCTCATAAAATTGTAAATAGAAATTTATATGATTCTAACGCCATAAAACTTACTGATTCATGATTAATTTAGGGGTAGCTTTGATCCTAAAAAGGCTACTATGGTCTGGAAGATGTATTTTATATTTTAATATTTTTAATACCAATAGTCCTGGAATACGAGCATACGAACAAAACTCTCATGAAATTGTACATATACATTTCTTTGATTGCAACACACTATAAAAACATTTTATTCATGATTTAGGGGTAGCTTTGATCCTAAAAAGGTTTCTATGGCCTATTAATAGTATTGGAAATTTTAATAATTCTTTAATGCCTAATAGTCCTGTAATATTAAGAACAAAACTCTCATAAAATTGTAAATAGAAATTTATATGATTCTAACGCCATAAAACTTACTGATTCATGATTTAGGGGTAGCTTTGATCCTAAAAAGGCTACTATGGTCTGGAAGATGTATTTTATATTTTAATATTTTTAATACCAATAGTCCTGGAATACGAGCATACGAACAAAACTCTCATGAAATTGTACATATACATTTCTTTGATTGCAACACACTATAAAAACATTTTATTCATGATTTAGGGGTAGCTTTGATCCTAAAAAGGTTTCTATGGCCTATTAATAGTATTGAAAATTTTAATAATTCTTTAATGCCTAATAGTCCTGTAATATTAGGAACAAAACTCTCATAAAATTGTAAATAGAAATTTATATGATTCTAACGCCATAAAACTTACTGATTCATGATTTAGGGGTAGCTTTGATCCTAAAAAGGCTACTATGGTCTGGAAGATGTATTTTATATTTTAATATTTTTAATGCCAAAAGTCCTGTAATACGAGCATACGAACAAAACTCTCATGAAATTTTACATATATTTCTTTGATTCCAACAAACTATAAAAACATTTTATTCATGATTTAGGGGTAGCTTTGATCCTAAAAAGGTTTCTATGGCCTATTAATAGTATTGGCAATTTTAATAATTCTTTAATGCCTAATAGTCCTGTAATATTAAGAACAAAACTCTCATAAAATTGTAAATAGAAATTTATATGATTCTAACGCCATAAAACTTACTGCTTCATGATTAATTTAGGGGTAGCTTTGATCCTAAAAAGGCTACTATGGTCTGGAAGATGTATTTTATATTTTAATATTTTTAATGCCGATAGTCCTGTAATACGAGCATACGAACAAAACTCTCATGAAATTGTACATATATTTCTTTGATTCCAACACACTATAAAAACATTTTATTCATGATTTAGGGGTAGCTTTGATCCTAAAAAGGTTTCTATGGCCTATTAATAGTATTGAAAATTTTAATAATTCTTTAATGCCTAATAGTCCTGTAATATTAAGAACAAAACTCTCATAAAATTGTAAATAGAAATTTATATGATTCTAACGCCATAAAACTTACTGCTTCATGATTAATTTAGGGGTAGCTTTGATCCTAAAAAGGCTACTATGGTCTGGAAGATGTATTTTATATTTTAATAGTTTTAATGCCGATAGTCCTGTAATACGAACATACGAACAAAACTCTCATGAAATTGTATATATATTTCTTTGATTCCAACAAACTATAAAAACATTTTATTCATGATTTAGGGGTAGCTTTTATCCTAAAAAGGTTTCTATGGCCTATTAATAGTATTGGAAATTTTAATAATTCTTTAATGCCTAATAGTCCTGTAATATTAGGAACAAAACTCTCATAAAATTGTAAATAGAAATTTATATGATTCTAACGCCATAAAACTTACTGATTCATGATTAATTTAGGGGTAGCTTTGATCCTAAAAAGGACTTTTACAGCCCATGATATGCATTAGAAATGTTAATAAAAATTGTTAGTGCTCAATAGTCCTGTAAATATAAGGATGAAACTCTCATCAAGCAATAAATAAAAATTTCTTTAATCCACACACAAAAAAAATTTTATTCAACACTTAGGGGTAGTTTTAATTTGAAAATATCTTTTATAGCTATTAAAATATATTAAGAATGATAATAAAACTTGAGATTGTAGATATAGGTAATATAATCTAAATAAAAATTATTAAATAGGTGACAATCGTGTTAACGAAAAATGAAATAAACGTTTTTGATTGAAACACGAAGCAAAATTTTGATTTAATGGCTTTTAGGCATAGATGTGTCTAATAATCTCCAAAAAGAAATTTTGTCACCTGTTTGAATTTGCCTCGCGATAGACATAGGGATTTTCATCATTTATAGTTGGCAACGTCCAATTACTGGATTTTCATTACAGTTATCTACTATACCTTTAAAAATGATTTTTTCGGAAAAATTCAAACAATGTTAAGACAAATTTAGTATGACCTCCATAATATTTTTATTGCCAAATTAAAAATGTATGAAAAAGCCTTGTTCACACTTAAAAAAATAATTTAATAGCTTCAGATGAATAATTGTTAGAGGTTAAAATTTTTGTTGTAAATATAGGTACGAATAAATTATTTTTAATTTATTACACATACGCAAAATTATAACCAAATGTTAAAAAATAGATAATTACTATAATTTAAAAATTTTTCTCAAAAAAATATTATAATTAACAAACAATTTTGATACTTAGAAGGTGTTGTTAGGCACTTAAAATGTTTAATTTTTAATCGAGAAATTTTCAAACGAGAGAAATGATATTGCTTCAACTATACTCATCTATTTTACATTTAATTTACATAATTACTAATCATTATTAAACATTGTGTTTATTTATATATTATACATTTATCACTTATAGTTTAAAAGTTACAAATTACATCCTGTATCTGATGAGTTAAACATAACTGTTAATCAAAAAATGTCTTCAGTTTAGATAAACGTTTATCTATAAGTTATCAAAAAAAACATAAATTTTTCTAATCCCTATTAATATTTTATTTCGTTATTTTTGTGAATGGTGCCTTTACGAGCAGCTCGAACGTCTGGTTATCTATTTGAGCTCTTTAAGGGGCTATTGGGTCAAAATTATTAGTGGTGGGTGTCTTATAAAGTTCATAAAGAAAATAGAAAAAAGTAACTAGTAAATTTGATTGCAGCTATTTTAGGCTTCGTTTCAAATAATCAATAGGTGGGTGGTTATGCTCGCATTATGTAACTTAACTCTACCACTAAAGCATACCCATACATTCAATAATGCCAACCAACTAGAAATAAGCAAACATTTTTCCAACCCATTTTTCTAAAAGCTAGCAATTAAGAAACATTTGCATTAAATCCGTTCTCTTTTGTTTGTGGATTTAGTAAAACAAATTTTTTGATTACTTAATCCTTTTGAGTTAAATCTTAAATGTTTTTTTTTACGAAAGGTTAAAGCCCACGCAGCACTTTTGTTAATCAACAGCTTCTTAAAATAATTAATTACCCGAATATTTTTAGAGTAAAAAAAATTCGGGTCAGTGTATGGTATCGCGTGCTATGGAGAATGAGACTTGGTTCCGTAGTTACGTCTTCTTTAGGCGCCTCGTAGCAGCTTACCCTAGAATTAACAGTGCATACCTTTAGGCAACGTCCTGTCATAGCCTCCCATTATCCTTCTGATTATAACGTGATAGTGATACCTGCTTTTCTATATAGTCTAATATATGTGTTTGTAAATACCATGTTGGTGGCGAAACCCATC
Source organism: Malthinus seriepunctatus (assembly GCA_963924605.1). Taxonomy (NCBI): domain Eukaryota; kingdom Metazoa; phylum Arthropoda; class Insecta; order Coleoptera; family Cantharidae; genus Malthinus; species Malthinus seriepunctatus. The sequence continues at coordinate 31,183,840 of OZ004603.1, read as the reverse complement.
TATATGATATGTGATTTATTAAAGCAAAATTTTACTCTCTAACCTACGCTATACACATACACCATGTGATTTTTTTTTATTGATGAATAATTTATACACCTATAGCGATTTATATTTTAAATAAAAATCCTTTCAGATGGAATTCGAATGTGCGATTATAAATTAAAAATTAATTTTTTGTAATAAAAAAATTGTATAAAAGGAGGAGTTTTTTGAAAAATCACAAACGCAAACAGTGTGACAGTGTGAGGGAGGAAGCTAAAAAATTGCATTAATTTAAAACATATACAAATGAACAAGTTTTTAGAGCAAAATAATTTACGGATGTTTTGAAAGCGTTTAAAGCGTTGAGTGTAATTTTTTTACAATTACAATCATTATTAATGCCCCTTATTAAATTTTCTTATTACACGTTCTTCAACTTGTAGGCTAATTTTTTTATAATTATGATTTACGGTAAAAACATAGACCTACAGCTTGGAAGAAGTATAAATCAGCGTTGGCGTTTGAGAAAATGATCGAAGTGTTCAGAGAATCCATGGGAAACTTCAACAAAGTGATGAAATGACCGCACATCTTGATGTCCTTTCTAGATCCCATTAGGCACGTATCAAGAGCTTGTTTTGTACTGAAGACATCAGAAGACTTCTCATAGGGTTAATGAAACTCTAGAGGCTGTTTACTTGGGCTATTCTGAAAGTTAATCTCAGAAACGCCTTTGTTCTTTCCACTCTTAATGAAAAGACGACCTCTGATTTTTCTGCACAATTAGCCAGTTCGGAAATTAAAAAAAATTATAGAGGGTGGTGACTGGCATTCTCCGTCATAGGGATTGAATATGTAAAATTATACTTTGATGATTTCCTGCTTCCCAATTTATTTTAGAAAAATATCTCAAAATAAAAGTTTTAGAGTAGAAGATTCTGCATCTAAATCAACAAACAAAATTAATTTTTGATGCTTTATAACGCCAGCAATTTAATTTGGAAATATCGAAAATTTGCAGAAATAGCGATTGCTTTGAAATACTTGAAATAAAAATTATTTTGACAGATAAAGCATCAAACATTTGACAATCTTTATTTGTCGCTATCGCTATATAAGACAATCGCTATTTCTGCTAATTTTCGTATTTTTCAAATTAAATTTTTGGCGTTATAAAGGACCGAAAATTAATTTCGTTTGTTGATTTAGATGCAGAATTTTCTGCTCTAAAACTTTTATTTGAAGAGTTTTTTTCTAAATTAAATTGGGAAGCAGGAAATTACAAAAGTATGATTGTACATGTTAAATCTTTATGACCGAGAGGTCCGGTCACCATCCTGTAGATTAATAAATCAGGTTAATGCCTAATGACGTGGTAATCAAACTGACTGCTTAATGTGCCCTCCAAAGCTGATTTTATGATTTTTCAAGCTCTCCTACGTAACAAAAAAAATTTTCTTTACTGAAGAAAATATATTTCTAGCAAAACTAAGGAGTAGTTGTAAAATCTATAGAAATTCACGATAACATAGTACAAGCATACGATGAAAAACAATGTAAATGTGTTGAGAGTACAGAAATATTGATCAAAAATTTACAAACTTATGGTTTAGATACACATAATGCGAAAATTGAAGGAAATATAATCATAAAATGCCTCGCGGCTGAAACAATACATTCAAATTCATGTAAATTGTATAGAATTTACATAATAATATCTCTAAACTTGTGTGTTCTACTAAAACTAAACAAACTTTTCACTACAAAAAAAAGTTAATATGTCAAAGACATTTTTGATGGAAATTAAGAACAAATTTTGTGAGTAAGCTTGGAAAAACAAGTGGGCTCTTCAGTCATGAAATATGCAATTTTTAAGTCTTTTAAAATTTTTCATTATTAACGAAGTTAGGTTAGCTCATGACTCCTCTAAAAAGCCTAACCTATATGTCGCTCTTAACCTAGTTCTAGTTTATAAAAATAAAGAAAGAGAGAAAAAGTTTAGAAATTCTTCCTATTGAGAGGGTTCTGTTTCTTTCAAAAAATAAAAAATGGGTACAATCTGAAAATGTGAATAGTGAATAGTCAACGAACGCTCAAAAAAGGGGTGCAGAGGAAAGGTCCCGTTTTTGGGGTTTTTGCTTATATCTCAAAAACGGCGAGTTCTAGGAAAAAGATTGTTCTTAGCAAAATCAAAGCTTATTAAATTTCCTACAAGATTGTTGTTATTCATTTTCTTTCTATTCCTTATAGTTTTCGAGATATGCGCTCGCAAAAATTTTCAAATTGCTAAAACAAGTTGAAGATAAAATGAATGGTGTTACGCGACAAAGAACCCACCATCAAAATCAAAATAATTGAAATATAATGTATTTCCTGTATGTGACATGTAGGACCTACTGCCTACTGCACATACTTCAGAACAATTTAGAATACGAAAAAACAATAATATGAATGTTGACTAAAACTAAAACCAACCTACACTAAGAAGTTAAGAACCACAGAACTTTTAAAACGTAATTATCTCGGTTTGGTAAAAATAAGGGTTGGTTCCTTGTTGCATAACACCATTCAAATAGTAAAAGAAATTTATTGTTCTACAACTTCTTATATGAAAAATTATACTTGAAAACGATAGGCCGAGGTGCTAGAGGCAAAAATTTGACGAAAATCCTGAGGCAAATTTTTTTTTTATACAATAACGATTTTTACCAACAGATATCTCGAAAACTATAAGAAATATAGAAAAAATGAATAGGAATTATTTTGTAGAAAATTTGATAAGCTTTTATTTTGCTAAGAACAATTATTTCGTTAGGATTAACAGGTTTCGAGATATAAGCGAAAACTCCAAAAGCGGGGATTTGCCACCCCCCGTGTAGGCTTCTATGGGTTAAATGTCGGTTAATGTTATTAATTCTTTAACTATTTTACATCGTTCGTTATTAAGAAGCTTATGTCTAGTGTTACACGCCCATAACAGCTGGTTAGGTACTTAAAACGACCATGGGACGCGAGATATGGGACTTTAAAAATTAATTTTTAAAAATATCCGATGGGTCTCACAAGTAATGGTTACTGTACTTTTCAAACTATAATACGCTTTGGACTGTAAAGCCAGCGCCACACACACAGACACTTGCCTTCTCTGTGCAGGCGGCCTGCCAGAGGCCAAATAAGAGCGTCTGGACTTCGTTCAGGCTCCGGTTTGGCCTGTGCAGATCGTCTGCATTGGCCAAACGTAAAGGTAAGCCTGTATGCGTGACAGAGCCTTAAGGCGCATCCTAAATTTATTATTACCTAAAAATATTTCCATAATATGTGGAAACTAACCTATAACATAACCTAAAGTAATCTCTCTGGGACTATCTTGGAACAAGCAGTGTTTGGCACTGACTGAGCTAGTATTACCTCTACCTTTGGACCCAAAGACGCACCGAGATTCCCTTATCGACGTAAAAATATGCTTCTTATTAACCGCAAAATGTTGTAATTTGTAACGAAACAAAAGACTTCAAAAATTAATTTTTAAGACTGCTACAAACGCTCAAACCTCTAATACGACAGGCCCAAGCACCCCGGGCAGGCCAAAACTTGTTTGAAATTCTGTCAAAAAATGCGCAATTAAAAATCTAAATCGACGTGTTCGAGCTATTTTCCAAATAATTTTATATGCAGAGATTCCATGACTTTTGGACCCTCTAGTTCTAGATATCCAAAAAATTGAAAAAACTGTTAGGGCTAGTATTATAAACATAAACAAAGTTTGAAACTCAACTGTAAGGTTAGCTGTCATTTTAATTTGACATAATTGGACAAAATGGTGAATGGACGTTTATTTATAATTTCAACCGAAGGTTGAGTTAACCTTCGGTTAACTAGGCTTTATAATGGCCCTTAAGGCCAGTATTTTATACGAAGGTTGAAACTCAGCCTAAGGTTAGATAATCATTTTAGTTTGACATAATTAGACAAAATAGTGAAATTGACGTTTATTTATAATTTCAACCGAAGGTTGAGTTAACCTTTGGTTAACTAGGCTTTAGCGAAGGTTGTAAGCTAACCTAAGGTTAGCTGTCATTTTAGCTTGACATAATTAGACAAAATAGTTAAATTGACGTTTATTTATAATTTCAACCGAAGGTTGAGTTAACCTTCGGTTAACTAGGCTTTATAATGGCCCTTAAGGCCAGTATTATAAACGAAGGTTGAAACTCAGCCTAAGGTTAGCTATTATTTTAGTTTGACATAATTAGACAAAATAGTGAAATTGACGTTTATTTATAATTTCAACCGAAGGTTGAGTTAACCTTTGGTTAACTAGGCTTTAGCGAAGGTTGTAAGCTAACCTAAGGTTAGCTGTCATTTTAGCTTGACATAATTAGACAAAATAGTTAAATTGACGTTTATTTATAATTTCAACCGAAGGTTGAGTTAACCAGGCTTTATAATGGCCCTTAAGGCCAGTATTATAAACGAAGGTTGAAACTCAGCCTAAGGTTAGCTATTATTTTAGTTTGACATAATTAGACAAAATAGTGAAATTGACGTTTATTTATAATTTCAACCGAAGGTTGAGTTAACATTTGGTTAACTAGGCTTTAGCGAAGGTTGTAAGCTAACCTAAGGTTAGCTGTCATTTTAGCTTGACATAATTAGACAAAATAGTTAAATTGACGTTTATTTATAATTTCAACCGAAGGTTGAGTTAACCAGGCTTTATAATGGCCCTTAAGGCCAGTATTATAAACGAAGGTTGAAACTCAGCCTAAGGTTAGCTATTATTTTAGTTTGACATAATTAGACAAAATAGTGAAATTGACGTTTATTTATAATTTCAACCGAAGGTTGAGTTAACCTTTGGTTAACTAGGCTTTAGCGAAGGTTGTAAGCTAACCTAAGGTTAGCTGTCATTTTAGCTTGACATAATTAGACAAAATAGTTAAATTGACGTTTATTTATAATTTCAACCGAAGGTTGAGTTAACCAGGCTTTATAATGGCCCTTAAGGCCAGTATTATAAACGAAGGTTGAAACTCAGCCTAAGGTTAGCTATTATTTTAGTTTGACATAATTAGACAAAATAGTGAAATTGACGTTTATTTATAATTTCAACCGAAGGTTGAGTTAACCTTTAGGTTTTATAATGGCCCTTATGGCCAGTATTATAAACGAAGGTTGAAACTCAGCCTAAGGTTAGCTATTATTCTAGTTTGACATAATTGGACAAAATAATGAAATTGACGTTTATTTATAATTTCAACCGAAGGTTGAGTTAACCTTCGGTTAACTAGGCTTTAGCGAAGGTTGTAAGCTAACCTAAGGTTAGCTGTCATTTTAGCTTGACATAATTAGACAAAATAGTTAAATTGACGTTTATTTATAATTTCAACCGAAGGTTGAGTTAACCAGGCTTTATAATGGCCCTTAAGGCCAGTATTATAAACGAAGGTTGAAACTCAGCCTAAGGTTAGCTATTATTTTAGTTTGACATAATTAGACAAAATAGTGAAATTGACGTTTATTTATAATTTCAACCGAAGGTTGAGTTAACCTTTGGTTAACTAGGCTTTAGCGAAGGTTGTAAGCTAACCTAAGGTTAGCTGTCATTTTAGCTTGACATAATTAGACAAAATAGTTAAATTGACGTTTATTTATAATTTCAACCGAAGGTTGAGTTAACCTTCGGTTAACTAGGCTTTATAATGGCCCTTAAGGCCAGTATTATAAACGAAGGTTGAAACTCAGCCTAAGGTTAGCTATTATTTTAGTTTGACATAATTAGACAAAATAGTGAAATTGACGTTTATTTATAATTTCAACCGAAGGTTGAGTTAACCTTTGGTTAACTAGGCTTTAGCGAAGGTTGTAAGCTAACCTAAGGTTAGCTGTCATTTTAGCTTGACATAATTAGACAAAATAGTTAAATTGACGTTTATTTATAATTTCAACCGAAGGTTGAGTTAACCAGGCTTTATAATGGCCCTTAAGGCCAGTATTATAAACGAAGGTTGAAACTCAGCCTAAGGTTAGCTATTATTTTAGTTTGACATAATTAGACAAAATAGTGAAATTGACGTTTATTTATAATTTCAACCGAAGGTTGAGTTAACATTTGGTTAACTAGGCTTTAGCGAAGGTTGTAAGCTAACCTAAGGTTAGCTGTCATTTTAGCTTGACATAATTAGACAAAATAGTTAAATTGACGTTTATTTATAATTTCAACCGAAGGTTGAGTTAACCAGGCTTTATAATGGCCCTTAAGGCCAGTATTATAAACGAAGGTTGAAACTCAGCCTAAGGTTAGCTATTATTTTAGTTTGACATAATTAGACAAAATAGTGAAATTGACGTTTATTTATAATTTCAACCGAAGGTTGAGTTAACCTTTGGTTAACTAGGCTTTAGCGAAGGTTGTAAGCTAACCTAAGGTTAGCTGTCATTTTAGCTTGACATAATTAGACAAAATAGTTAAATTGACGTTTATTTATAATTTCAACCGAAGGTTGAGTTAACCAGGCTTTATAATGGCCCTTAAGGCCAGTATTATAAACGAAGGTTGAAACTCAGCCTAAGGTTAGCTATTATTTTAGTTTGACATAATTAGACAAAATAGTGAAATTGACGTTTATTTATAATTTCAACCGAAGGTTGAGTTAACCTTTAGGTTTTATAATGGCCCTTATGGCCAGTATTATAAACGAAGGTTGAAACTCAGCCTAAGGTTAGCTATAATTTTAGTTTGACATAATTGTACAAAATAGTGAAACTGACGTTTATTTATAATTTCAACCGAAGGTTGAGTTAACCAGGCTTCATAATGGCCCTTAAGGCCAGTATTATAAACGAAGGTTGAAACTCAGCCTAAGGTTAGCTATCATTTTAGTTTGACATAATTGTACAAAATAGTGAAACTGACATTTATTTATAATTTCAACTGAAGGTTGAGTTAACCTTAGGTTAACTAGGCTTTATAATGGCCCTTAAGGCCAGTATTATAAACGAAGGTTGAAACTCAGCCTAAGGTTAGCTATCATTTTAGTTTGACATTAATTGGACAAAATAGTGAAATTGACGTTTATTTATAATTTCAACCGAAGGTTGAGTTAACCTTAGATTAACTAGGCTTTATAATGGCCCTTAAGGCCAGTATAGTGGCTCCATTATTATAAAGTATTATAAACGAAGGTTGAAACTCAATCTACGGTTGAAACTCAGCCTAAGGTTATAGCTATCATTTTAGTTTGACATAATTGGACAAAATAGTGAAATTGACATTTATTTTTAATTTCAACCGAAGGTTAACTAGACTTTATAGTACTGGCCCTTAAAAAGCTGAGTAGATTTATTAGAACAAACAGTTCTCGTTTTGTAAGTAACGTCCTTACTATAGGACTTAAAGAGAAGCTTTCGTGATCTTTTTGTTCCAAACTCCAAACCTTTTCCAAATTCGTTCTTTGGTGAAAAAAGCTCCGACGTTAAAAATTGACTTTTTATCCGATTAACTATTAATAAAACAAGTGTAAAATGTTACAAAGATTAAAACTTGTTAGAAATTTTATAGAACACACGTAAAATAGACAGCTGTCGTGTTATTGATCTTTTTTCTTGTCAAACATAGGGAAACGCCTATGTTGTACATGCATTAAATATATCCATTGCAAGTGGTAGCTTTACCATATTTTTTTCTAAAAAAAAAGAGAAAATGCGAATATCGATTTAAATCGACACCTAATCGAACACCCCTTCGAAGAAGAAATATCACGAATGGAATAAAATATTAATTTAGTTCGTCCTACCGAGCACACTAGTCTCGCATCTAAGAAGACGTATAGTTTATTATTGGTATTATAAAGCTCTTCATTAATAACGTAAGCCTTAATATAAGCCAATTCCAAGTTATTAGCAGCTGATTTATTACTTCCCATAGACAAATATCTATAAATAATAACATGTTATTGCATATAATAGCACCTGTCTATAAAGACCACACATAATCTTGATTACAAAATTTCGTATTTACCTTGGCTTAAAAATATTATAAATTTCGGTTATAACAAAAAATAAATTTTTATATTTAATAACACGTTTGTTTAAGGGCACCACTCTCCTTACATTATTCCATCCAAAGTGAGCTTTTGTTTTAAGGTTAAAACAACGGGTTAAAAATTCGTTAAGTCTACTACACCTTTATAGCATAACTCTATAAGGTATAATTTAGTACTTATCATATTTTCATTGTGGTAGGTACAGAAGACCAAATAAATTATTGTAAATAAACATCGTGTAGGTGGTCTAAAATTACTATACTTTTAAAATTGGTCTGCCTTTACACTGTGATTATTATGATATTCTCGTTAGTTAACAACGTCGTTACTAACTCATTCCAATATAGAAAAGAAGGTGAGATCATTTATGAATCCATGTAAAGAAAATTATGAATCACGATTTAAACCTATAATTTTAAGTTACTTTTCAGTGCGCATCCTTTCTCTCGAAATCAAGTCATCTACCTTCGATTTGTAGATTTATCTTGATACTAATAAGGTGTTGAGATCATTTAATAATAACCTCCTCTTGTTAGTTTTTTGCTTTTTTTACCCAATAATTTACTTCTTTTTCCCTCAGAATTAATTCAGAACTGTCATCAACTGAACCTCATTACAATCTTTAAAATAAATGTCAGATTTGACAGTTAAATGAAAAAACATTTTGAAATTTTCATTTTTTTGGGTTTTCGCTTATACCTCGAAAACGGTGGGTCCTAGCGAAAAAAATATTTTTAGTAAAATCAAAGGTTATTAAATTTCCTACAAGATTGTTACTATTCATCTTTTTTCTATTCCTTGTAGTTTTTGAGATATCCGCCCGCAAAAATCATTAATGTATGAAAAAACAAAAAAATTACCAGTTTTTTTTAATTACGCATTTTTCCGAGCGGATATCTCAAAAACTATAAAGAATAAAAAAAATTAATACAAACAATCTTGTAGGAAATTTGATAAGCTCTCATTTTGCTAAGAATAATTTTTTCCCTAGGACTAATCGTTTTCGACATATAAACAAAAACCCAAAAAACTGAACCATTTTACTCCCCTGGTTCCTCCCTTAGCCATAGAGCTGTGACCATGGACTTTTAGTATATTGAGATTTTTTTTCTTAAAACCAATAATTACGTAATTAAAACCAATACTTTCGAAGTACCCTGTATAATAATTCGAATCGATTTAGCGCCATATAAATAAAAAAAAGTATTTATGACATTTGTGAACTGTAAATAAAGATAAAAAGAAATGATTTTTTAATATACAAAAAACTGTTGGCAAAAATTTTTATATTGAATTCTTAAAAATGTATTTTTCTTCAAGTATTTTCTATAGGTAGGTAGATACATATTAAATTTTCGCTCTCTTTTGAAGAATTTAAACGAACCTTATACTACTTTACAAGAAAAAACGTATAAAGAAGTTACTCGATTATATTAAATATGTAAATAATGAAAAAGCATTCTGTAAAACACCTACATATAATAATCAAGTCAGGACCGTATTTATTAGAATTAGAAATATTTAAACTTTTTAATTAGCCCTTAAGATAGGCAAATCCGCCATTAAAAATTTTATTGTTTATCTTCCGTATTATGTGTTTATGTTTATTATAACCTTTTATAATACCTTTATTTCCCTTTTATAAAAAATTTTAAATAATCAGAGCTCCCAGACACAACATTCACATCTCATTTAAAAAATGCAACACTAATTATGTGGGTCATTTCCATATTTAATAATTTGCAACTAAAAATAAATTTATTTAAACAATTTTTTATAAATGTTTAAACAATAAAAATAATTTACAACTAATAATAATAATAATAAAACAAAAATATTATAAGAACAAGAAAAATATGGCGCTAAATTAGGACTGCTTGAAAATAAACTTTTGGACGCCCCTTAACAAAAAAATAAACAGTAATAGCAACTAATAGAAATTAGGTTATGATACGTTGGGTTCAGAAATAAACTTTTGGAGACCCCTTAACCAAAAAATAAAGGGTAATAGCAACAAAAATGCAGCTCTAATAAAATAAAGTTTCTTTTGAGACCAACTTTGACTAGTAACGTTTTAGTTACGTTAGGTTGGGTTTAGAAATAAAATTTTGAACACCCCTTAACCAAAAAATAAAGGGTAATAGCAATATAAATACAGTTATAATGAAATAACGTTTCTTTTGAGGTCGACTTTGACTACTAACGTTTTAGGTTATGTTAGGTTGGGTTCAGAAATAAACTTTTGGAGACCCCTTAACCAAAAAATAAAGGGTAATAGCAACAAAAATGCAGCTCTAATAAAATAAAGTTTCTTTTGAGACCAACTTTGACTAGTAACGTTTTAGTTATGTTAGGTTGGGTTTAGAAATAAAATTTTGAACACCCCTTAACCAAAAAATAAAGGGTAATAGCAATATAAATACAGTTATAATGAAATAACATTTCTTTTGAGGTCGACTTTGACTACTAACGTTTTAGGTTATGTTAGGTTGGGTTCAGAAATAAACTTTTGGAGACCCCTTAACCAAAAAATAAAGGGTAATAGCAACATAAATGCAGCTCTAATGAAATAAAGCTTTTTTTGAGGTCGACTTGAACTAGTGACGTTTCAGGTTATGTTTGGCTGGGTTCTGAAATAAACTTTTGGACACCCCTTAACAAAAAAATAAAGGGTAATAGCAATATAAATGCAGATGGAATGAAATAAAGTTTCTTTTGAAGTCGACTTTGACTAGTATCATCTTAAGTTATGTTAGGTTGTGTTCAGAAATAAACTTTTGAACACCCCTTAACCAAAAGTCAAAGGGCAATAGCAAACATACAAACATACATGCAGCTGTAATGAAATAAAGTTTCTTTTAAAGTCGACTTTGGCTAGTAACGTTTTAAGTTATATTAGGCTGGGTTCAGAAATAAACTTTTGGACACCCCTTAACCAAAAAATAAAGGGTAATAGCAATATAAATGCAGCTGGAATGAAATAAAGTTTCTTTTGAGGTCGACTTTGACTAGTATTATTTTAAGTTATGTTAGGTTGGGTACAGAAATAAACTTTTGGGCACCCCTTAACCAAAAAACAAAGAGTAATATCAACATAAATGCAGCTATAATGAAATAAAGTTTCTTTTGAGGCCGACTTGGACTATAGCGACGTTTTATAGTTTATGTTAGGTTAGATTTTCGTTTTTTATTTTCATCAAAGCAAGCAAAAAATAAATTTTGAGGGATGGGTAAAAATTAAAAAAAAATCTTGCCATGAAAAAATTTTTTGTTAACATTCTTACTTAGACGTCTGAAACAAAAATTGTTTTTTTTCCATGGCAAGAGAGATTAACTGCAGGTTAAACGTTAATGTCCAATTAAAATTAATTTGACCGATCTACAGCTGTTATTGACCAATAGAAATTGATTATTAAATAGAAAGACAATCAAAGATCCCGATTAAATTTAGTTCTTGAACTAAATTAATCAAGACCTTTATAGTACTTTATAGTAATTTAATTTAAAAAAATCATGGAATCAACATCAAATCTTTTTTTGATAGTTGTAAAATAATTATTGCTTTAAAAAAACGCCTTATTGACGTTTTTGCTAGTAACAAACAATCCGGTTAATTCAAACCATCATTTACAAATAATTCGTCCACTTTAAACATATAATTTAAATAGAACCCAAAAAAGAATGTAAAAGCATTTACCCGAAAAATATTAAAAATTTATTAAAAATTAAACTTTCAGTAAGTCATAAATGAATGTTTAACTCTTAGTAATTACACACCTAATCTCATATTTTATAATGTCCAATTTATCGATATTCCATTAAGAATGCAAATATGGAAAAAATATATTAAAGAACACAAAAACGCAAGTATTAAATATTAATTGTTATATTTTTTTATTATTCTTTGTATATTATCTTTTTTTATTTTTTTTTGTTAATATATTACACATTAATCAAATTTGCACTAAGTAAATGTAAGAAATAATTTATTATTCTAACTATACATCACAAGGAAAAATATTCAATTTTGTAAAAGGTGCCCAAAAACTAATTCACATATAGCGTGACCGTGCGTGTGTGGCCACTCAAATAACTATAAGAAAAGGCAAACTTGTGTTGTTTGTTTTATTTTTATTATGTATACCGTAGTAATAATAGTGTCCGAGGAATGAAGACTTAATCATAGGTTAAGTAGGTGAGAAAACTACCTAACAATCAGTACATAGTTAATATTAAAAAAAAAATTTTTAATACCTCAAGGCAATTTTATAACAAAGTGAGAAAATTCTTTCCCATGCATACCTCCTCCTCGCCTTTTTTTTTAAATTGCCACAATTATAAAAGATTGTCTCCAAAAAATCAATAAAAGTACACCTCAATTTTTTTTTTAAATATGTATGATTACGGGGGTCTGTGAAGAATTAAAATCACTGCCCCCCACTACAAAAAAATTTTTAATGATTTTTTTTGTAAATGTGGAATAGTTTTTACGGATTAAAGTTTTTTTTTAATTTAAAAATCTCAATTAAAATCGTTGCCCCCCACAAGAAAATAAAATTATTAAAATTTTCAAAATCTATTTTTATGAACGATGGAACCTTCGTGGACCATCTATTAATGTTTAATTTAAATTTTTTTTAATTTATTGCACTTAAAATCACTGTCCCCCTTTAGAAAAAAATTCTAAGAAAATAAAAAAGATGTGTGAATAATAGAATAAGTACCTACTTCGTGAAAGCTTTATGAAACACTATTTCCTAATTTATTTTTTTATTTGCCTCAGTAAAAATCACTGTCCCCCTTCATAAAATAATGAAAGTAAAATTTTCAAAAAATTGTTTTTATAAAAAATGGACTCTTAGTGAACTCCCATTAATTTTTAACTAATTTTTTTCATTTGGCTCCCTTAAAAACAGCGTCCCCGGACACAAAGCAATTGCAAAAAAATTTTCAAAAAATTATTTATTTATGGATATGAGACCTTTATGTCATCTATTAATTTTTCACTATTTTTTTTTATTTTTCCATTATTAAAATCAGTGCCCCCGCAATAAAACAATGGAACAAAATTTTGAAAAAAATTTCTTTACGAATGTAAAACTCACTCGTGGTCCCCCATTAATTATTAACGTAATTAAAATTTTTAAATAAATGTGAGAAATAAAATATTTAGTTATGGTACACTTAATTAACATGTTTTAATTGCCATATTATTCGAATAATCACAAATTAGACGACAGTGATAAATTTGATAGAAAATTTTGAAATAAAAGAAAGAGTGATTATTTTATCAGGCCATAAAGTCTTATGTGAGTTTCGTCACAATTTACAAAACAACACCAATAAATTACAATAATTTTTTTAACGACCGAAAAAAAGAAAAACAACAATTATACACTATAATTTTTTCTCAAAAAAATTTAAAACTTATGTCACCAATAGATAATTATAAACGATTTCCTGTCCTATCGATAAACTTTTAACACCAACAAACATTGTAAATTATCTTTTTTAAAAAACATTTTTATGTGTCATAAAATTATGGTTTATAAGGAGCCATCGTTGTGTTTTGATAAGAAAACATGTCTAAGGTCGAAAAGGCTATACGATTGTGTCAAATGTCAAGTTAGATTTTAAGTGTTGTGTTAGTTACTTAACCATCGACCAGATATTTATCAAAAATATCACACCCCAAATACAAATTTTATTTTTCAACACTTTATTTCTTAAATAAAAATTCTAATCGCATTTCAAGGCTTGCTAAGGTTTATTAATTTTCCTAAGGCCATAACGCGTTTCCAAATATTTTTGAAATGTTTAATTTTTTAAAAACTTTTCATTTGTTTTAGTCAAGCCTTTTGTGCCTTTTTAGCTTTTATGAGGCCTTTAAAGATATTTTAAAGCCTTAGCTAAGTTATTTGCTAACCTATAAGGTCTCGTAATGCCTTTTCAAGGTTTAAAGGCCTTTTATGCGTTTTTTGATATCTTAAAAGTTTGCATTACGTCGCATGCCTTATAAAATTTAAAATTTTGATGAAAATGATTCTAGTAGGCTTTGTAACCTTTACTATTATACAAAATAATATACAGAGTGTTTTTAAAATTTATTAGGTACCTATTATTGTTCTTAAAAGTGCTTTATTTCTGAATTTTTTTAAATGAAATTATATATTAAGAAACGGCCATTTTGAAAACACCCTGTAGATTAATTAGGTAATTAAAATAATTACAATAATTTTTTCTTTATAACTTAAGTCTTTTAAAACGTAACTGGTACACTAATTTTTTTTAAATTAAAAAATTATAGGTGTAGTAAAATTTGTGAAAGCTTCCCATAAAATATAATTATAATTAGCATAAATAATTTATAAATTTCTTGTAAAAGACCCCCCCAACGCTTCGTTTGTAAAAATACGGTAAAAAATTATGTTCAAAAATTATTTTAATTTAACTGCTTTAAAATTAGCTTAACCCACGTTAATTTAATATTAAGTCATAAAAGAGTACACTCCATTTATTGCGTAGATACAAGGTGGTGCAAAATTAACGGCTTTTTGAATTTCAAAAACTAATGGCACTTATAGTACATTTTTGAACTTACAAAAAAATGTCTCTTTTAGAAAATAAACAAAATATTACTACTGTTGTTTTAAAAAGTGTCCCCCTTCCACCTCGTAACTCGGGAGGATAAAGAATTAAATTTTAAATTTATTTTAAAAGAATATTTATCTAAAAATAAATTTCAAAAAAGGATAAATTTAAACGCTATGTCAAAAAGTGGAAAATTATGTCTTATTTAATTCTAGCAAATTTAGTTCAATTTGGTGCATTAATTTAGGAGTTATTAGTTATTAAGGGAGGCCCCGTAAATTGTGTATAACTATGTGGTACAAAATTCACTGTGTTTTGAATTTCAAAACTAATGGCACTTTCAGCATATTTTTGAACTCACAAAAATGATTTTTTAGGAAAAAAAAAATAATATCACTACTGCTGTTTTAAAAAGTGCCCCCCATCTCGTAGCTCAGGAGGATAAAAAGTTAAAAATTTAAACTCCATGTCAAAAAGTGGAAAGTATTATCCAATTTAACCCTACCAAATTTCATTCAATTTGATGCATTAATTTAGGAGTTATTAGTTATTAAGGGGGGAGGGCGTTAATTGTATAGGTCCAGTGTGGTACAAAATTCGCGGTCTTTGAAATTTCAAAACTAAGCTCTTACAGCATATTTTGAACTCACAAAAATGACTCTTTTAGAAAAAAATAAAAATATCACTACTGCTGTTTTAAAAAGTGCCCCCCATCTTGTAGCTCGGGAAGAGAAAAAGTTAAAAATTTAAACTCTATGTCAAAAAGTGTAAAATTATGTCTTATTTAACCCTACCAAATTTCATTCAATTTGGTGCATTAATTTAGGAGTTATTAGTTATTAATTTGAAGATGTTTTTATTTTGGAATTACAAAAGCTTTATTAATTATTTCCATTAGGTATATTGAGTATTAAATTATTAAATATTACCAAATGCCTTCTGTTAAAGTTCCATGTTGGCATAAAAATTATTAATCACACCCTTATTTGAAAACGAATTAAAGATGGCGTCTCTTGGAAGCGACAATTGTTTTTGTAACAAAACTGTGTTTAGTGAAATATTTTATAAGGGGGTTGTTTTGTAATTTTTTCTAAAATTATTTACCAAGAAAAAATGAAACGAGCCACCTATATAAAAAATTTAATACAGGGTTCTATTATTATAGGTATTTATGATCGTGATTATTAGGGGGATGTTTACTCTAAATAATCGTCAGCTGTCGTTATTCAATGGCGGATGTTTTCAATATACAATTTGTAATAAAAGTTTCTCAAACCATCATATCTTTATTTATTGCTTGTTATTAACATGTAAGCAACAATAAAATTTTTAAAAAATTTTCCGATTAAAAAAATATTTATTTAAAAAGTTCTTTTAAAAAAACATTAATAATTTTTTTTTTATATTTTTGTAGACATAACGTTGAAATGTTTACCTGCCTTAAGTTAACTACCTGTATAATTTGGCGTATTGTGCTCTTTAAAAAATGATTAATAATAAAGAAAATTGTTCTTAGTACGGCTCTGATTTAGCGTATTAAAACTTGCAAATTAAAGCGTGTATACTCTCTGCGTTTATTTTTCTTACTTATTTATTCATGCGCATAATTTAAATTTTGCATAAGTTCGACCAAAAAAATATAGGATAAATTAGATGAGGAAGGAACTTGGGAATACTTATAGACTAAAGGAAAAAAATAATTTTTTTTGTGTATAAATATAAACATAAAGTCAAACATTCGAGAGAGTTTTTATATTCGGTAATAAAATAAGATCAAGAGCGGCTGAAGTGGGTTAAAAACAATAAATCATTTAGGAGTCTCAGCGTGCTAAAATGTATAACTAGCATATAACTGCAGGTAAGGCTATTATATTTGGTGTTTGTTTAGTGTAGTTGCCAGTGGCGCCCGTCAGTCGCTAAACAGCAGGGGGTAGACCTGCCTCGTATCTCGCATTAAGTCAATTATACCTATCCGGCGCCCAAACACCTTCCGTCGTTATTGTTAGTTTAGGATTATATTGCCACTCTTTAAAAATTCTTTCAAACTCAACAATAAACGAGTAATAACACACAAACAAAAATAGCCAACTTGACTCTCGTTATCAAAATCAATGTTTTACCTTGCAGGCAAATGTTTCCTCAAATGAAGTTTCGAGTATCGGGTTTGGATTTAAAAGCCAAATATATACTTCTTTTAGACATCGTAGCGGCGGATGACTACCGATACAAATTCCATAACAGGTGAAGTTTTTAAAACTCTAATATAAGGTCGATGTTTCAGGCGCATGTTTCCTGCCTTCAAAGTCCGCGTCTCGGGTTTAGACAAAAAATCCAAATACATACTACTTATGGACATCGTTGCCACAGACGATTGCAGATATAAGTTCCACAACAGGTTAGATCATTTTATTTGTCCTTGAAAAAAAAAGAAAATTACAAAAAAAAAAATTTGTTGGTGTCTTAACGTTCGGGTGTTTGTTTTTATTTGGTAGATACCGGTTAAAAAAAATCGTAAGTCCCTTCCCCACACGCATCTCACTTCATTTTCTCTGGGAAATTCAACTTTATTGGGCCGTTTTTAAAATCTATCGCTTTACAAACAGATGCCCGAATTAAGTGTTGACAAAAGGCACGAAGCATGCGTTTTCAAAAAAAGACAATTTATAAAAAAACTATACTCTTTAGTTGCATGAAGCATGAATTTTTCCTCTATTATTTAGGGCTATCAAAAATAAAATAACCATAGAAGGCGCGTATTTAGGAAAAATTGTTTATAAACTGCCCTCAAATTACTCAAAATATTATTTTCAGCGCCTTCTAGATGTATTTTAATTTTGATCTCTTCCTCTACCACCTTAATAGAAGGGAGTGTGGTCTTTATAATGTTTATTAATAATTGTTACTCAATTGAACCGAAATTTTAGACAATATGTGCGTAATTTTTAACTTTTGTTCAATTGGTTTTGATTGAAACACTTTAGGCTTTACAGGATATACACCTAAATTGGTGTCGCAAACTCGAACACCCTGTATATTTTTACATTTTTGAAAATTTGATCATACCAAAAAGCTTTTAAAAACATTTCGCTATGCCTATTTGGCAACAAGGCTATGAAATGGCAACGCTGTAATCTATAAAAGGTGGTTTTTCACGCATTTGTTTAAATTTCCGATTTTTATTTTTGGTATAATGAAACCCGAAGAATTTAAAAATTTTAAAAATATGCAGGGTGTGTTTGAAAAAACAAAAGAGAGTGTATTTCCGGTGAAAACGGTAGTGATAAAAATTATGTTGCTCACGAAAAGGCTCGAATTTGGTCAAATAACACAAAAACTGCACATTTTTGTGCTCTGTCAAGATATGAAAAAAATTTGTTTCTGAAATATTCTGAAAAGACTTTCTAGGGTTTTCCTACTGCCTAAGTGACAGTGGGCCTTTTAAAAAATTTTTAACCCTACCAGATCTTCATATTTTTAAAGAAAACTTTCGGTAGTCTCATGAGCGACATCATTGATTTTTTATACCATTAAGGGTCGATTTTACAATTGAGGTTTAACAGCGGTTTAAATTAAACTCCGGTTGAATCAAAGAAAAGTAACAAATTCGTATTGTACAGTCAGCCTCACAATTAATGGCCACCCTAGTGGCTATACATTTAGCACGAATTGTGAATGTAACCATCATAACACTCCATACTTAATTTGAGGGTCCAACAAGTAGTAAATCAACAAGCCAGGGTGTCCAATAATTGTGAGGCTGACTGTACAATCAAGTTTTACTAAGCTAAACTACGATTGAACCTGATTTTACAATCCAAATTTTCCTTGAACTCACGTTCAACCGGAGTTTAACTTAAACCGCTGTTGAACCTCAACACATGAGTTATCTGATTTTATTAAAGACCTTGAAACAATAATTTAACAATTTACAACAAAATCAAATTGCCATGAAAAAACAAATGAATAATTTTGACAAATTGCCATCAACTCCTGGATTAAATTTTTGTACCGGTTTAAACTAGAAATTTTGAAACTTGTCGTTTTCTCAGAATTGTTTGAATGCCAGATTTTGATGAGCTCCGTTCTAAAGCAATTTTCCTTTCTGATGATTCCGAATTTACGAGGATAATTTGAACGAAAATTAATTGCATTTGCGGTTTCATTAAACGAAACTGCTAATTTTATGTACTAAACTAGTTTAAATGACAACAACAAGGCAACAATTTGTTTGTTTCAGAAGAAAATGTCAAAATTATTCATTTGTTTGTTTTTGCTTTTCAAGGCAACTTGATTTTGTCAATAAATTGTTAAATTAATGTTTGAAGGTAGTTAATAAGCTCAGATGGACCTATGTTTGTTATAACGCTGAAATATTTTTTTTTCTCTATTTAATGGCATAAAAATCCAATATGGCGCCCATGAGAACATCGAAAGTTGACTATACATACAGAAAGGTCTAAAAGTGTGAACCGGTCTTAATAACTTCGAAACGAATAGACCAAATGGAATGAAATTTGGAGGAAGTAATTAACGTAACTTTTTCTATTTTTTGATTCGGTTTAAAAATTATTATCAGTTAAATCTTCAGAGTAACGGCGTCGAGATCATTTTTTTTAAATAGCGAGGGGGACATTGTTTGGTATTTTCTGAAAGAGACGAAATCTCTATTTGTAGCACATGTCTGAAATTAGAATAAAATGCTCTTTTAGAAAATACCAAAAAATGCCCTCCTCACTATTTAAAAAAATTTACCCCAACTCCATTACTCTGAAGATTTAAATGGTAAAAATTTTTAAACATATTCAAAAAATATGATAAATTACGTTATTTACTTTGTCTAAATTTCATTCCATTTGGTCCATTCGTTTAGAAGTTATTAAGACACTTACAGACTTCTCTATATATGAAGATCTAGTAGGTTTAAAAAAATTTTAAAACATGCAATCGATAGTTCATATTGAGTGATACAAACGTTCCAAATTTTATAAAAAGAACTTCAGTCATAAGAAAAATATGGAAGAAATTAGAAAAGAAATGAGAAATGAGCATGAAAATGTGGAACGACGTTGTAAGTTAATCAACACATATTTTTGATATAAAATTTTGACTTGATTGAGTAATAGGTTTATACTAACAAAATTATTACAGGGTGTTACCCTATTAAAATATGTAGATGTGTCTCAGGTTTGAACCATTTAATATAAAGCTCTTTAAAACTAAGCGATAATCATGTAAACGCTAAAATAAAAAATAATTTTTGAAAATTTTTATGGTTCACTCCATTGAAGACAGGCTGTATATTTAGGCAATAGAGTAGACTAATTGAATTTTTTTTTAATTTTTAAAGTCGATGGATGGTTGCCGGTAAAGCTGATCCTGAAATGCCAAAAAGGATGTATATTCATCCGGATAGTCCGTCAACGGGTGAACAATGGATGCAAAAAGTCGTGTCTTTTCATAAACTCAAGTTGACCAATAACATTTCCGACAAGCACGGCTTTGTAAGTATTGTACGTTCTTATTTTTTTTTGTTTTAGAAACAAATTTTTGTTTTTGTTTTATTTTTTGAAATAAGAAATCAGGGTTGGTCTTGTTTAAATGTGCAAATTTTGATATCTTATTTTGACTAATTCTTTTTAAAAATATAAGTGTTAAAATGCATGGAAATTTAAAAAGCTTTTTTTGGGCACTATAAAATTTAGGCGCCAGCTTTACTATACACTTATCTCAAGAGGCAATAAACTTAAACAGTTTTTAACAATATCATAAAGATAATCTGTCAAATTTGTTATCTCTGTTGATTTATTTCATAATAATTTTAAGACTCATCCTTTCAACAATAATCCTTATTATAACCATTTTTACAACAATTATTTGTCGGTTTACTGTTGTTGCTTATACAGAGGAAATCACATTTCAAAACAAGTGATAAAATGCGCTTTATTTGATTGGTTCGAAAAGTTAAAACGAAATCGGCGCCTTTTAAAATAGTTTAAAAAATCTTCTTAAAAGGTGGTCTTCTCTTCACCTTTTTCACTAATTAGACAAACCGACTTTTGCTTTAAAATTCCTTTAATATAAGATGGTACGATATTAAACCGAGATAAAAAAAAATATTTTTTGGGGTTGCAAAAGGTTCGATATAGTGAAAACCGCTCACCGCGGACGCATCTCGAGATTAAAGATACGTTTCACCCCTAGAGAGTTAGGTTTAAAGGGCAGGGGTTGTTAAAAGCTTCCCTGGGTTAGGGGGATAGATACGCACAATGCGGTATGACGCTGTAAATTGCTATAATGCGATTTTGTAAGATGTACAAGTAGATAGTGCTCGTATTAAGATATTTATATACCTAATAGTAAAATATACTTTACACACAAAAGAAAATTTCAATCGAAAGAGGAAAGAAAATTAGAGTTAAGGGTTTAATTTATGTTCGTTATCGTTCGTAGTTGAATGTGAGTGCTACACTTATTTTTTTTTATTATTAATATTAACTTTCAAATACATTTGAAATAAAATAAATAAGAGTTAGGAAGGGGTGGAAAAAAATTAAAAATATCTTAAAATTAAATAATTAAAATAATTAGAACAATTAAAATAAAATGAATCAAATTCATCCAACAGAATTTAAAAGTTCTCAAAAGCCTTTAAACCTCGGGCAAAGGTTCAAAATCCCTCTGAAACACATCGAAATCTTTCAAATTCATTTTCCACATTTTAAATAGGTAAGCTAAAAAAACTTAGAAATTGTAGATTCAATTCTGTCAGTTACGCTTAGAGGTCTTAAAACCTCTTTATAGCGCTCAAATGACCCTAAAAAGTACGAGAATCTGTCTAAAACGTTTCTATTAGTAGCAAAAGTCTTAAAAAGCTTTTTAGCTTCTTAGTAACCCCAAACAGACCGAGAGTTTTCTCAAATAGGCTTAAATTGGGAACAGAAGTGGTAAAAAATTATTTTGAGTGTCAAGAGACCGTAAATAGCGAGTGAATCTGCCCAAAAGACTTAAATTAGTATCAGAAAGCTTAAAACGTCTTTATAGTGCTCAAACGACCCTAAGTAGAACTTGAAACTGTTCAAAAGTCTTCTGTTAGTAGCAAAAGTCTTCACACATCTTTTTAGCTCTTAAATGACCTCAAATAAAGCGAGAGTCCTCCCAAACAGGCTCAACTTAGGAATAGAAGTCGTAGAAAATAATTTTGAGTCTCTAAATAAAGCGTGAATCTGCTCAAAAGGCTTATATTAATATCAGAAGGCTTAAAACATCTTTACAGCTCTCAAACAACCTTAAATAGAACAAGAATCTGTCCAAAAGATCTCTATAAGTAGCAAAAATCTTAAAGCATATTTTTAATTCCTAAGTGACCCTAAATAAACCAAGAGTCCCCCAAATAGGCTGAAATTAGAAACAAAATAAATCTTAAAAAATAACATTGAGTCTCAAGAGACTCTATTTAGCGCGTGAATCTGCCGAAAAGGCTGAAATTAGTATTAGAAAGCTTAAAACGTTTTTATATCGCTCAAACGACCCTAAATAGAACGAGAAACTGTCCAAAAGATTTCTCTGTTAGTAGAAAGAGTCTTAAAACATCTTTTTAGCTCCTAAATGACCCCATATAAGGCAAGAGTTTTCCCAAATAGGCTCAAATTAGGAACAGAAGTCGTAAAAAATAGTTTTGAGTGTCAAAGAGATCCTAAATAGCGCATGAATATGCCCAAAAGGTTTAAATTAGTATCAGAAGGCTTAAAATGTCTTTATAGCGCTTAAATGACCCTAAATAATGCCATTTGGGTGGCTTTAATGCCACCCAAATAGTCCGTGAAACTGCCCTAAAGGCAGATATTAGATGTTAGGATTGGAAAAAATAATTTTTTTTATGGCTCTCAAACGACCCTATAAATAGGGCGAGAGTTTTCTTAAAAAGCCTGCAGTTGTAAGATCAAAACGCTTAAAACGTCCTATTAGCTCTCAAGAGACCCTAAATAGGGCGTAAATCTGCCTAAAAGGCTTCAACAATCAGGAGAAGTAAAAAATCTTTGTAGCTTTGAAGGAGCCTTGAAGAAAGCGAAAATATTTCCAAAAGGCTTCAGTTAGGACCACAAGACTTAAATCATCTTTACAGCTTTCAAATGACCTTATAAATATTGGGCAAAAATCTACCCCAGACTTCAAAAAGACTCAGGTATTCTAAAATCTACTTTTCAAGGCCTAACCCGATTCATTAGAGCTTATATGACACCACGTTTAACAGTTTCTCGTAATTTTTTTAAAATCCTACAAACGCTGCTAAAAGAAAGAAAATGTTCTCCAAAAATCTTAAACCATCATCTTCAACAGCTATTAAAATTTTTTCCAATCTTTCTAAAAAGGTTCAAAGCATTTAAAGTAGTCTAAAATGAACTAAAAATGTTTCCGAAGCTTTTTAACATTTCTAAGAAGGTTCCAAACGTTGTAAACGTCCCTGAAAAGCCCACCAATGCCACCCAGATTTTTTTAAGGATTTCTAGAGATTTCTATCGGCTTTTCGTGAAATAACAATATTTCTAAAGCGTTTCAAAGTAGCTAAAGTATTCAAAAATGGACTGAAAATGTCTCGAAAAGTTTTCTCTTCAAAATGTCTTCCAAAAACATTTCTATGCAGGTTCAAAACCTCGTAAACATCCCTTAAGACCCTTACAGTGCCATCCAGAATTTTTCTAAAGATTTCCAGACATTTCTGTCATACTTTCCTCAAAAGACTTAAAAAGAATTACTATCATCCTATAGAGGCCTGTTTCATGGGCTCTTTATACAGGTGTCACCTCTCAGAAGGCTTTCGCAAAAAAAACAAATTTCAAATTTTTTCTAAAAATCACTTCTTACTTTCTTTCTCAATTAATATGTCGAACTAGGTAGGTGATTATAATTCAGACGTTTTCTGAGAATTAACAAATTCTGTTAAGGGACGGAGGGGTTCACTCACTTTAGTGAGTGAACATTTTAACCTAATTTGTTTAGTTGAACGTTCTGAGCACAATACAATTTTTTTATAAAAAAAAGCAAATTAACGTTAGTTTTACTTGTAGATCAACTTTTTCGATACGTTTCAATATAAATATGTAAAAAGATTGTAGTAAAATTTGTATTTGGTATGTATGCATTGTTATTATTTGTTACTATTATTATTGATAAGTAACTTTTATCCAATATTGGATCTTATGATTAATATATTAGAAAAGCAATTACATTTGTATACATTTGGAGTTGAGTAATTATTATATAAAAATGAGAAAATGATTACCGCACACTGTATAATTTAATTCGGGGAAAAAATGTCATAATTTCATAAATTTTTAGTATAATTTAAACATTAAAATTACACCAACTAAAGTGTCAATAAAATAGTAATAAACGCGAAATTATACAATAATGGAGACCTTGTAATAAATCATAAGTTAATTTCGTAATTAAAATTGCTAATTTAGTCGAAATCCTGTTTTTTTCGTTTAAAAATTTAATAAAAATTGAATTTGAGTAAAAAAACAAAAAAAAATCGTTTGGAGGGTTAAAAAGTTCTGTCACACGTAAAAATCAAGCCACCCATTTTAACCAACAGTAGCTAACAATTATAGATATCCTAAAAGTAATTAAGATATCACAAACATCGATTTCCACTTACAATCGAAGAATCAAAATGCCACCGTTTTTACCATCACTTAAAACGTCCATTACAAAAACTCCAACTTTGTCTTTATTTAATCCACACTTTTTTGGTTAAAATAAATAAAGACGAAAGACGATTTTGTATTTAGAAAAAAATTAAGATATTGAGACGTATTTGTATTCGTGTTGGTGGTCCATTGAACATTCTAATTTTTTTAAAGACATGGGTGTGAATTAATGTTGTAGAGATGTCGTCGAAATAAAACTTATACATTTAGATAGTAATTGTCGAATCCAATATTTATTCTTTCTCTCTTCGTTTATTTTTTTATAAATAGTTTCCAGTTTTTTCTTTATAATAGTAATAATCATCAACTTGTGTGAGAGAAGCATAAAAATTTCATCAAGAATTTTAATTAAAAATAATTATGTCTTAAATTTTACTTCTTAAGTTCCGTTTTCGTTTTACAAGTTTGGTGGTCAAAATATGCATTTTAATTACTTTGTTTAAAGTTTTTTCAAGAAACGAGGGACTCTTAATTACTTAAATATTATTATTAGGCAGAAAGAGAGGTGTAAAATTTAAATGATTTAAATGAGCTTTAAGCCAGCATTATTAATACAGGATGATGACAGGACCTCTCGGTCATAGAGATTTAACACGTAAAATCATCGAAAATTCTGCATCTACTAAATCAACAAACAAAATTAATTTTGGGCGATTTAAAACGCCAGATATTAAATTTGAAAATTTCGAAAATTATAGCAGAAATAGCGATTACCTTTTGAAACACAAGTTTAAGAATTATTTAGGCGTTTGCCAAAAGCACTGATGAACTGTTTTTTAAAAAATAGCAAATCAACGAAGCTCAAAGAGATTATTTTAATGATTTTTGGGCTGAAAATACTTGAAGAGATCAATTTAAGGCTGTAAATATTATTTTGAGCAATTTTGAATTACTGAAGATCAATTATTAAAGGATTATTAAATGAAAGACATTTATAGGAGAATTTTCTATTGAGTTTTGAGCTGAAAACACTTAAATAGGCCTACCCATAGCTTTGAAAAATTAACGACTCTCAAAACAGGACATTTCGTCCATTTTTTGAGCTAAAATCGCTAATTCAATGGTTTGGAAATTATTTAGTTATTACTATAGCATTTGACAAGCACTTTTTGACAGTTTTATGAAAAAATAGCAAATCATCGAAGTTCAAAGAAACTATTTTTGGCTGAAAATGCTTAAAAAACTAAAACAAGACTGTAAATATTATTTTGAGCATTTTTGAATTAGCTACTGAAGATCAGTTATTACAGGATCATGGAATGAAAGTCAAATATAGGAGAATATTCTATTGCTTTTTAGGCTGAAAACATTTAAAGAAGTCTGCCAAAGGCTCTAAAAAATTATGGACTCTCAAAAAAAGGAATTTTGTTGTTTTTTGGGCTGAAAATGCTTAAAAAAATTAATATAAATAAAAAATAATAAAAACAAGACTGTAAATATTATTTTGAGCATTTTTGAATTAGCTACTGAAGATCAGTTATTATACAGGATCATGCAATGAAAGTCAATTATAGGAGAATATTCTATTGCTTTTTAAGCTGAAAACATTTAAAGAAGTCTACCAAAGGCTCTAAAAAATTATGGACTCTCAAAAAACGGAATTGTTGTTTTTTTGGGCTGAAAATACTTTAAACAATTAATTCAAGGCTGCAAATATGATTTGGAGCATTTTTGAATTAGGTACTGCAGATCAATTATTACAGGATCGTTCAAGTCAATTATAGGAGAATATTTTTTTGAAATTTAAGCTGAAAATATTTAAAGAGGTCTACTCAAGGTTCTGAAAAATTATGGACTCTAAAAAAAGAGAATTTTATTTGTTTTTGAGCTAAAGTCGCTAATTCAATGCTTTGGAAATTATTTAGACATTTTAAAGCATTTTACAAGCACTGATGAACAGTTTTATAAAAAAATAGCAGACTATTTTGTTGATTTTTGGGCTGAAAATTAATTTCAAAAATTAATTCAAGGCTGCAAATATGATTTTGAGCATTTTTGAATTAGGTACTGCAGATCAATTATTATAGGATCGTTCAAGTCAATTATAGGAGAATATTTTATTGATTTTTAG
Organism: Malthinus seriepunctatus; assembly: GCA_963924605.1. Classification (NCBI taxonomy): domain Eukaryota; kingdom Metazoa; phylum Arthropoda; class Insecta; order Coleoptera; family Cantharidae; genus Malthinus; species Malthinus seriepunctatus. The sequence continues at coordinate 31,157,438 of OZ004603.1, read as the reverse complement.
ACTGCAAATACTTAAAGAGGTCTGCTCGCGGTTCTGAAAAATTATGGACTCTAAAAAAAGGGAATTTTATTTGTTTTTGTGCTAAAGTCGCTAATTCAATGCTTTGAAAATTATTTCGACATTTTAAAGCATTTGACAAGCACTGATCAATAGTTTTAAGAAAAAAATACCAAATCATCGAAGCTCAAAGAGACTATTTCATTGATTTTTAGACTGAAAATACTTAAAGAGGTTATTTCAAGGCCATAAATATTATTATGAGCATTTTTGAATTACTGAAGATCATTTATTAAAGGATTCTTCAATGGAAGACATTTATAAGAGAATTTATTTTTGGGCTGCAAACACTTGAAGACGTTTACCCAAGGCTTTGAAAAGTCAACTATTCTTAAAATAGAGCATTACGTCGATTTTTGAGCTAAAGCCGCTAATTCATGCTTTAAAAATGATTTTGACATTTGACAAGCACTGATGAACAGTTTTTGAAAAAATAGCAAATCAAAGAAGCTCAAAGAGATTATTTTATTGATTTTTGGACTAAAAATATTCTTAAAAATATTAATTTAAGGACGTAAATATTATTTTGAGCATTTTACAATTACTGAAGATATGTTAGTAAAGGATCATTTCTTGAAAGACATTTATAGGGGATGTTCTACTGATTTTTAGGCTAAAATCACTTGAATAGGTCCACCCAAGACTTTAAAACATCAACGACACTCAGAAAAGAGCATTTCGTTGATTTTTGAGCTAAAGCCACTAATTCAATGCTTTAAAAGTGATTTCGACGTTTGACAAGCTCTGATGAATATAGTTTTTGAACAAATAGCAAATCGTTGAAGCTCAAAAAGATTATTTTATTGCGTTTGGGACTGAAAATATACTTAAAAAGATTAATTCAAGACCGTAAATATTATTTTGAGCCTTTTTGAATTACTGAAGATCAGTTATTAATAAAGGATAATTCCTTGAAAAACATTTATAGGGGATGTTCTATTGATTTTTGGGCTGAAATCACTTGAAGAGGTCCACCCAAGACTTTTAATAATCAACGACTCTCGCAAGAGGGCATTTCGTTGATTTTTGAGCTTCAGTCGCTAATTCAATGCTTTAAAAATGATTTCGACGTTTGACAAGCTCTGATGAATAGTTTTTGAACAAATAGCAAATCATTGAAGCTCAAAAAGATTATTTTATTGCGCTTGGGACTGAAAATACGCTTAAAAAGATTAATTCAAGACCGTAAATATTATTTTGAGCATTTTTGAATTACTGAAGATCGGTTATTAATAAAGGATAATTCCTTGAAAAACATTTATAGGGGATGTTCTATTGATTTTTGGGCTGAAATCACTTGAAGAGGTCCACCCAAGACTTTTAATAATCAACGACTCTCGCAAGAGGGCATTTCGTTGATTTTTGAGCTTCAGTCGCTAATTCAATGCTTTAAAAATGATTTCGACGTTTGACAAGCTCTGATGAATAGTTTTTGAACAAATAGCAAATCATTGAAGCTCAAAAAGATTATTTTATTGCGCTTGGGACTGAAAATACGCTTAAAAAGATTAATTCAAGACCGTAAATATTATTTTGAGCATTTTTGAATTACTGAAGATCAGTTATTATTAAAGCATCATTCCTTGAAAGACATTTATAGGGGATGTTCTATTGATTTTTGGGCTGAAATCACTTGAAGAGGTCCACCCAAGACTTTTAATAATCAACGACTCTCGCAAGAGGGCATTTCGTTGATTTTTGAGCTTCAGTCGCTAATTCAATGCTTTAAAAATGATTTCGACGTTTGACAAGCTCTGATGAATAGTTTTTGAACAAATAGCAAATCATTGAAGCTCAAAAAGATTATTTTATTGCGCTTGGGACTGAAAATACGCTTAAAAAGATTATTTCAAGACCGTAAATATTATTTTGAGCATTTTTGAATTACTGAAGATCAGTTATTAATAAAGGATAATTCCTTGAAAAACATTTATAGGGGATGTTCTATTGATTTTTGGGCTGAAATCACTTGAAGAGGTCCACTCAAGACTTTTAATAATCAACGACTCTCGCAAGAGGGCATTTCGTTGATTTTTGAGCTTCAGTCGCTAATTCAATGCTTTAAAAATTATTTCGACGTTTGACAAGCTCTGATGAATAGTTTTTGAACAAATAGCAAATCATTGAAGCTCAAAAAGATTATTTTATTGCGCTTGGGACTGAAAATACGCTTAAAAAGATTAATTCAAGACCGTAAATATTATTTTGAGCATTTTTGAATTACTGAAGATCAGTTATTAATAAAGGATAATTCCTTGAAAAACATTTATAGGGGATGTTCTATTGATTTTTGGGCTGAAATCACTTGAAGAGGTCCACCCAAGACTTTTAATAATCAACGACTCTCGCAAGAGGGCATTTCGTTGATTTTTGAGCTTCAGTCGCTAATTCAATGCTTTAAAAATGATTTCGACGTTTGACAAGCTCTGATGAATAGTTTTTGAACAAATAGCAAATCATTGAAGCTCAAAAAGATTATTTTATTGCGTTTGGGACTGAAAATATACTTAAAAAAATTAATTCAAGACCGTAAATATTATTTTGAGCATTTTTGAATTACTGAAGATCAGTTATTAATAAAGGATAATTCCTTGAAAAACATTTATAGGGGATGTTCTATTGATTTTTGGGCTGAAATCACTTGAAGAGGTCCACCCAAGACTTTTAATAATCAACGACTCTCGCAAGAGGGCATTTCGTTGATTTTTGAGCTTCAGTCGCTAATTCAATGCTTTAAAAATGATTTCGACGTTTGACAAGCTCTGATGAATAGTTTTTGAACAAATAGCAAATCATTGAAGCTCAAAAAGATTATTTTATTGCGCTTGGGACTGAAAATACGCTTAAAAAGATTAATTCAAGACCGTAAATATTATTTTGAGCATTTTTGAATTACTGAAGATCAGTTATTATTAAAGGATCATTCCTTGAAAGACATTTATAGGGGATGTTCTATTGATTTTTGGGCTGAAATCACTTGAAGAGGTCCACCCAAGACTTTTAATAATCAACGACTCTCGCAAGAGGGCATTTCGTTGATTTTTGAGCTTCAGTCGCTAATTCAATGCTTTAAAAATGATTTCGACGTTTGACAAGCTCTGATGAATAGTTTTTGAACAAATAGCAAATCATTGAAGCTCAAAAAGATTATTTTATTGCGCTTGGGACTGAAAATACGCTTAAAAAGATTAATTCAAGACCGTAAATATTATTTTGAGCATTTTTGAATTACTGAAGATCAGTTATTAATAAAGGATAATTCCTTGAAAAACATTTATAGGGGATGTTCTATTGATTTTTGGGCTGAAATCACTTGAAGAGGTCCACCCAAGACTTTTAATAATCAACGACTCTCGCAAGAGGGCATTTCGTTGATTCTTGAGCTTCAGTCGCTAATTCAATGCTTTAAAAATGATTTCGACGTTTGACAAGCTCTGATGAATAGTTTTTGAACAAATAGCAAATCATTGAAGCTCAAAAAGATTATTTTATTGCGCTTGGGACTGAAAATACGCTTAAAAAGATTAATTCAAGACCGTAAATATTATTTTGAGCATTTTTGAATTACTGAAGATCAGTTATTATTAAAGGATCCATTCCTTAAAAGACATTTCTAGGGGATGTTCTATTGGGCTAAAATCACTTGAAGAGGTCCATCCAAGACTTGAAAAAATGAATGACTCTCAGAAAGGAGCATTTCGTTGATTTTTGAGCTAAAGCCGCTAATTCAATGCTTTGGAAATTATTTAGACTTGAACCACAATATTAACTTTTAAGAATTAATTCGATTAACGAAAAAATTCTTTATGAAATGATCAAGTTCTCCAATTCTGTCAAGAAGAATTAGTTTTGATATACAAAATTCGAAAGTTGTATAACAAAAATTAATTTAATAATGGTACAATTGATAATTTAAATTATTCCACTCGACAATTAAATAAAATTAGTGTTTCTACGATTAGAGATGGGTGCGTGACAATAAATTTAATAAGAAAATTGTTTTTAATTCTTAATTAATAAAACAGGTGTTATATTAAATATTATAGGCTTTTATATAAGTAGCTGATGATTATAGATCAGTTTGTTGGGATATAAAACTTTATTTAGTGCAGCTGTCGTTTTTTTAAGTAATGACCGGTTTCATCACCCAACAATTGTCAATAATTATATGGATAATAATTGTAAATCGCTTTTAAATAATGTGATAAATATACTCGAGTAAATGAGATTGAAGGAGCTCCAAAAAAATTTGATAATTTAAGAGAAAAAAAATATAAAATATTCGGTATCACGTGGTACATTTATATGGTAAAATTGCGTGTTTGTGAGACATCAGGCAAACACCTCCGAAGTATTAGTGGCCATTTCGTAGTTGTATTAACACTCGAAAATTACCCAGGATATAACGACCAAAAGGAGTCGTTTTAAGTAGTTGATATAAAGGCCAAATTGGTAAAAAGAAAAACCCTTATTTAAAACGCATAGGGTGTTACAAAGATATAAAATTGCAAACAAAAACAGACCTTAGGGATGAAAACGTGTCGGTTTTCTTTTGTATCTAACACGAGAATATTTATAAAACATGCGATGCTTCTTCAAATTTCCATCGAGTTTATATCTTCGTTTCCTCTTTTTTATTTTTATCCAACGTTATAGTGCGCGCTAGAAAAGCATCGCGTTTAAAAGGGCGAGTTTTCGGCTACTTTTTATGATGTGGAAATGTTAGTGTTTCGAAAGGCATAAAACATGATGTTAACTTTGACATTCTTATCGATTTGATAAATTATTGATGAAGGATAAATATCATTTTCATTAAGCGATTAATGATGGATAAAGAGTTAAAAGTTTTCGTGTAATTATACCCACTTTTTGTTTTTGTTTATTGGAATTACATTAAACGGATTTGACAGAGACGACGATTGAGGTTATGAAACAAAAATGGGTACACTTTAATAGTCATAAATGGAATTTTAATATCCATACTCAAACATGCTCGTTAGTAAAACAAAAAAAATTTTTATTTATCTTTGGAATTAATTACCCATCAAAAAAATATCTATAAATCATCGCCGCTTATGGGTTATTTATTTAAAAACCAGCAAACCCCAAAATTTACATTTTGATGTATTTTTTAGGACTGGTAGTATAAAATTTCTAAGGGTCGAAGCTTTCAAAGCACCCCTAAATGGATCACGTCACGCCCTAAGGCGGAGCGAGCTTGTCTTTTGAATAAGACATGCATTCAGCCATATATTATGCATTTAACACACCTTTATAAATTACTAAATTTTTTTATTAACTTTAAATCTTATTTAAACCACCCTGTATATTTTTAAAATAGACCGAAGCTAAACAATTATTTGCAAAAATATTACATATTTTCATCAACTCCCTAAAACACTAATTTTTCTAAATTTTAAATTAATTTAACGATTCAACAGTAAACATGAAAATTGTAAGTTCAAGTTGTCTGAAGACTAAATAGTTGGTCCTTCCATCTGATGACAATAATTATGGGAGAGTTTATAGAAGCAGGGGCTCGTTTAATAAACAATTTCATAGCAAAAAACAGCTGAAAGGTGCCATTAATTATTTGTTATTTCAATTGTTTTTCATAAACAAAATTTAAATTCTTAAAAATCGCGAGCTACTTTCAAAACTACGACATGACTAGAGAGTCAGAAGGAAAACAAGCAAGCCAGTAGCTTAAACGACAATATTCAAAACTAAGATTTTTACGAAAATTGACCCCTCTTTTCCTAATAGTGATTTTAAAGAAGAGGAGGCTTGATTCTGCAATTTCATGGTAACTAAAAACCAGCTAAAAACTGCCATTACTAAAATTGTTTTCAATTGTTTTTCATTACCTAAATTTTAAATTACTAGAAATTACAAAAATAGTAGGTTATTTATTTATTTTATTTATAGTAGCTCATTTTTGAAATTATTTTACAAAACACAAAATAGCCCTTTTTAACTACACCACTGCCATCTCTGTGATAATTAACCAAGCAAACCATATGTGTAGCTTAAAAAGTAAATTCTCAAAACTAAGCTTTTTTACATAAATTTTCATTTCCTAGCGATTTTAAAGAAGAAGAGGCTCGTTGTAGCAATTTTATGGCAAAAAACAGCTGAAAGCTGCCATTAATAAAATTATAATCAATTGATTTTCAAAAACAAAATTTTGATTTAGTATAGAAATCATAAGAACAGTAAGCTATTTCCAAGTATAGCCCTTCTTTTAAAATCATTTTAAAAGCACCAAAATAGCCCCTCTTAACTACCCCACTGCCATTTCGGTAATAGCTAAGCAAGCAAGCCATGTGTAGCTTAAAAAGTAAATTCTCAAAACTAAGCTTTTTTACATAAATTTACCCCATTTCCTAGCGATTTTAAAGAAGAAGGGGCTTGTCTCAACAATTTCATGGTAAAAACAGCTGAAAGCTGTCATTAATAAGATTATTTTCAATTGTTTTTCAAAAACAAAATTTTCAATTTCTAGAAATTTCAAGTACAGTAAGCTTTTTAAAATTTCGCCCTTATTTTTGAAATTATTTTGCAAATCACCAAAATAGCTTTTCTTAACTACACCACTGCCTTCTTTGTTATAGTTAAACAAGCAAGCCATGTGTAGTTTATAAAGGAAATTATCAAAACTAAGCTTTTTTACATAAATTTAAAATTTTAAAATTAAAAAAATTTAAAATTTTACATTAATAACATTGTTTTCAATTGTTTTTCAAAGACAAAATTTGGATTTACTAGAATAGTACGTTATTTTACAATATCGCCCTTTTTTTTAAATTGTTTTGCAAATTAGCAAAATATAGTCCTCCTTAACTTACCTTTTTTGTGATAGTTAAACAAGCAAGTCATGTGTAGCTTAAAAAAGAAAATTTCGAAACTAAGCTATTTTACATAAATTTACCCAATTTCCTAGTGATTGTAAAGAAGAAGAGACTCGTTGCAGCAATTTCATGCTAAAAAACAGCTGAAAGCTGTCATTAATAAAATTAATTTAAATTGTTTTTCAAAAACAAAATTTTGCATTAATAGAAATTTCAAAATAGTAAGCGTTTTCTAATTTTGTCCATATTTTTGAAATTATTTTGCAAAGCACCAAAATAGTCCTTCTTAACTACACCACTGCCATCTCTGTGATAGTTAAACAAGCAAGCCATGTTGTAGCTTAAAAATGAATTTCTCAAAACTAAGCTTTTTTACATAAATTTACCCAATTTCCTAGTGATTTTAAAGACGAAGGGACTCGTTGCAGCACTTTCATGCTAAAAAACAGCTGAAAGCTGTCATTAATAAAATTAATTTAAATTGTTTTTCAAAAACAAAATTTTGCATTAATAGAAATTTCAAAATAGTAAGCGTTTTCTAATTTTGCCCATATTTTTGAAATTATTTTGCAAAGCACCAAAATAACCCTTCTTAACTACACCACTGCCATTTCTGTGATAGTTAAACAAGCAAGCCATGTGTAGCTTAAAAATGAATTTCTCAAAACTAAGCTTTTTTACATAAATTTACCCAATTTCCTAGTGATTTTAAAGAAGTATTAGGGACTCGTTGCAGCAATTTCATGGTAATAAACAGCTAAAAGCTGCCATTAATAACATTGTTTTCAATTGTTTTTCAAAAACAAAATTTTGATTTACTAGAAATTACAAAAACAGTAAGCTATTTTCAAAATTCACCCTTATTTTTGAAATTATTTTGTAATGCACCAAAATGGCCCTTCTTAACTACACCACTGCCATCTTTGTGATAGTAAAACAAGCAAGACATGTGTAGCTTAAAAGGAGAATTTTCAAAACTACAAATGGTTACACAAATTTACCCCTTTTCCCAGTGATTTTAAAGAAGAAAGGGCTCGTTGCAGCAACTGCATAGTAAAAAACAGCTGAAAACTTTTTCATTAATAACATTGTTTTCAAATGTTTTTAAAAAGAAAATTTTGTATTACTACAAATTACAAGAATAGTAAGTACGCTATTTTCAAATTTTACCCTTATTTTGTTATTTTTGAAATTTATTTACAAATAACCAAACCAGTCCTTTGGGGGCTTGTTTCCGCAATTCCATAGCGAAAAAACAGCTGAAAACTCTGCCGTTACTAAGATTTGTTTTCAATTGTTTTTCATACACAAAATTTTGAATTACTAAAAATACAAGCAAGGCTTAAATAGAAATTTTTAAAATTACAAACTTCAATTTGTGTCTACCAATCAACCCCTCCCCCAGCACATCTTTCACAAATTAACCACAATTAGACCTACCCTGTATAAAATAAATTAAAATATTACGATAAATCTGTTTTTAAAATTATTGAAAACGTGATACGGCTTGCTTTATATTGTTTATCAAATCACAATTCAACCAAATGTTTATTATCGCTGCAAATGTTAGTGACGTCACGATTTATACAAAAATTAATTCAACTATTGCTCGATTTTTATACTTATTTAAAACAACAACTAATTTATTTTGCAATTTATATCTATAATAAAAATTAAAAATGCAAAAAAGTGCAATAGAAGTTCGAAAAATATAGCAATAATTTGCATAAGAAAAATAACAATGTAAATTCTTACCTTTTATATGATAATTACTTCTGATCCTTTCTCTATCTTTCAGGAACACAGTAAAAAACAATAATTTATTAAAAACATAAAAACCGCGACGCTTTAAATTGAATAATTAAATTTAAACACAAGATGGCCGTGACGCGTACTGCTTTCGACAACAAATTTGTTGTTAATAGGTGTGAAAATTAACTTTTATCTATTTTTAATAACTAGTGGGGTGTAGCGTACGTGATGCATTTCTATTGGTGAATTTTCTAATAATTTAATAAGTTTTGTTTACACGTAGAAAATATTCTTATCAAAAGCCACCTTTATTAGTGAGCCAATACCAAAATATTATTGGTATTTTGTGCACGACAATGATTATAATGTTAGTAAAGGGATGAAACTACTCTTAAAATATTTTTTATTAATTGAAAATTACAAAAAACCTTAAAATTTTAAGAAATGGTCGTTTTCAAAGCTATTTTCTAATTAATCGATAGATCTTGGAGATTTAGACATCAATAAAAAAAATTGTTATGTTAAAAGTTGTGCTAAAAAATAATTATTTTTCCCATTGTCCAAACTTTTGTGTTATAAACGGGGTTATAATAAATGTAACCTTTTAAAACTAAGAAACTTACGAAAAACGTCACATTTAAAATATACCCTTATGTTTAAGTTAAGTTTAATGGTTTTAAAGGTTGCCCAAACTCACCAACCCTTTTTTATACGAAAATTAAAATATCTTTCTAACTTTTGCCCTTATAAAAACCGTTTTAATAAACAAAGGATTTCCTAAATTTTAGCACTTTCCCAAAAACTCATGTGTCGAGAGGGTCGAGAACTTAAAAACTTAACCCTTACGAATTTATTTCGAAAGATTGATAATTCTTTTGTAAAACCCTTTCATACGTATCTATACCTATATGTAACATGTCGATAAAGGTGAGACTTTATTCATAGCGGTTCTCTTTGACTTTCCGAACCGATGAGCCAAAAATTAGGCGACAAACAAAAAATTTGTCTCTCGGTCTAGGAGGCTGAGCATATATTCGCGCTTCAGTTGTTACAAGACTTTACTTTTAGATGCTTTCTTTGACCGGTTCCTTATTATAATTTTTTGTATCAAAAAAATTTTAAAATTCAAATGAAAAACAAAAATAATAACTCGCCGTCTATAAATTGTTCGGTGAAGCATAAACTAAATTTAAGTTGATAAATTTATCGTCAATTAAAGAGTTTCTTTTTTTTTCGGTAAACGACGTCGTTTTCTCGTCATCATGAAAATGTTTTTAGACGGTGGAAAATTAACTTTGATGAAAATGGCAAATATTCGAAATTATACTTAATTTGAACTATAACAATATTTTATATTCTAAAATTATGGTTCATGTTATTTGGGTAAAAAATTAATCATGTGAGAGGTGAAAAATTACACCTTGGCATGGTGTCATGTATCAAAATGATATGACATAGGTTTAGCTAAAACTGACATAAAGACAGGTCACGAACGTAAAAGTTTAGATTAATAATTTATATTTTTACTGCATATAAGATGCACATGGAATTGCTTTATTTTTTAACTCAAAAATGTTTATTTAGAAACTTTAAATTACAATCCAAAACAGCTTACCTATGGATAAGAAAATAAAGGTCCACAAAATCTGAAACTATTCAAAAATTATTTTGAAGTATTGAATTATATTGAAGATAGCCTCTTGAAGTTGCTTTGAAGGTTAAAATTGCTCTGAAACGCTCTGAAATAGTTAAAACCGATTTCGTACTGAACTGCAGAAAATCGGCGATAGCTATGAAACTATCTATTTTAAGTCTCTATAACATTATAAAACTTGAAGCCCATTAAAATTACAATCAATTGATATAATAATACATAGGGTGTACCATAAGAAAAAGTCCAGATTTTATCGATTTAACGAAAGGTTTAAATAATCTAAAAACGATCTCCCTTAGAACTTCAGAAAATCGACGATAGCTATTAAACTATCCATTTTATGTCACTATAACCTTATATAAAACTTGAAGCCCTTCAATTTAAGAATCAATTGATATAATAATATATAAAGTATACTATAAGAAAAAGTTCAGATTCTATCGATTTCATGAAAGACTAAATAATTGAAAACGGTCGCGCATAGAACTGCAGAACATCGGCGATAGCTATGAAACTGTCCTTTTTAAGTCGCTACAACCTTATAAAACTTCAATCCCATCAAAATTAGAATCAATTGATATAATAATGTATAAGGTGTACCATAAGAAAAAGTCCAGATTTTATCGATTTAACGAAAAGTTAAATAATTTAAAAACAATCTCCCTTAGAACTTCAGAAAATCGACGATAGATATGAAACTATCCATTTTATGTCACTATAACCTTATATAAAACTTGAAGCCCTTCAAATTTAGAATCAATTGATATAATAATATATAGGGTGTACCATAAGAAAAAGTTCAGATTCTATCGATTTCATGAAAGACTAAATAATTTGAAAACGGTCGCGCATAGAACTGCAGAACATCGGCGATAGCTATGAAACTATCCGTTTTATGTCGCTACAACCTTATAAAACTTCAAGCCCATCAAAATTAGAATCAATTGATATAATAATGTATAAGGTGTACCATAAGAAAAAGTCCAGATTTTATCGATTTAACGAAAGGTTAAATAATTTAAAAACGATCTCCCTTAAAACTTCATAAAATCGGCGATAGCTATGAAACTATCCATTTTATGTCACTATACCCTTATATAAAACTTGAAGCCCTTCAAATTTAGAATCAATTGATATAATAATAGATAGAGTTTACCATAAGAGAAAGTTCAGATTCTATTGATTTCATGAAAGACTAAATAATTTGAAAACGGTCGCGCATAGAACTGCAGAACATTGGCGATAGCTATGAAACTATCCTTTTTAAGTCGCTACAACCTTATAAGACTTTAAGCTCATCAAAATTAGAATCAATTGACCTAATAATGTATAAGGTGTGCCATAAGAAAAAGTCCAGATTTTATCGATTTAACGAAAAGTTAAATAATTTAAAAACGATCTCCTTTAGAACTTCATAAAATCCCCGATAGCTATGAAACTATCCATTTTATGTCACTATAACCTTATATAAAACTTAAAGCCCTTCAAATTTAGAATCAATTGGTATAATAATATATAGGGTGTACCATAAGAAAAAGTTGAGATTATATCGATTTCATGAAAGACTAAATAATTTGAAAACGATCGCACATAGAATTTCAGAAAATCGACAATAGCTATGAAACCATCCATTTTATGTCACTATAACCTTATATAAAACTTGAAGCCCTTAAAATTTAGAATCAATTGATATTATAATATATAGGGTGTACCGTAAGAAAACGTGCTGATTTTATTGATTGAATGAAAAGTTAAACAATTTAAAAACGGTCTCGCATAGAACTGGATAAAATCGGCGTTAGCTATGAAACTATCCATTTGATGTGACTACAACCTTATATAATACATGAAGCCTATAAAAAATAGAATCAATTGGTATAATAGTATATAGGGTGCAACATTAGAAAAAGTCTAGATTTTAGCGATTTACTGTGAACACCTGAATATTGGAGATTTAAATCACTTTCTATACAATTTTGAAAATCTGTACTTTTGCAATTTTCAAAAAATCTTTTTAGGAATAAAACTTTTCACAGCCTTTCATATTGTCATTACGTAATTCCAGTAATTCGTCTAAAGTTTGTATTTTAATACTATAAATCAAAATTTTTTTAAACCCAATATTCCGACTGTTTACATTACATAAATCGAAACGGTTTTAAAGCTTTAAAATGTTATGAAAACGTTTAAAAAAATATTAAATATTTTCCTTTGTGCTAACACAAATCATAGCCTACTTCATAAGTAGATTCTACTGTAGTGTAGTTAATACGTGTGCACATATTTGGTTTAGTGGCTTTTAGATTGCCGCCATATTTGAACAGTCAATTGTTTACTTAAGAATCAATGTAATAGTGAAATAGAAGTAAATTTTAATACGATAAAAAAATTTTTCTTCAAAAACTAAAATAATAGAATTTACGACTCAATTAGGCAAGAAATTTTAAAGATTAAAATATCGAATTTTTTCTTCTTATCGTGTTGCATGTCTTAAAAATTATTTTAATTTAGAAATTAAGATAACAAAATCCTTTGTGTTTGCATTTTTTAACCCAAATCTGAAATTGATTACATCGTATAACATTGGATACATCCCAAAAACATCATCAACTCACGCAAACTAAATGTAACTAATCCAAATAGAGTTAGAGTCGAATTTAGATTAGCATTTACAAGTTGGAGTTTAATTCAATTTATCGACAAATTGATAAATTTACATTTTCTAGTTTTTTTAAATTTTGATAATAATTGTTAGGGGAGATGATAAAAATGCTGGGGAGGGTTGTTTTGAACTTTTTAGTAAATGTTACACTTTTTTCTCTCGTAAGCCCGTTAAACTATACCTAAGATAATCTAAGCAAAGGCGCCGCTCTATTATAACGAGGCTTCTCTTATTATGATTTTGACAAAGGCCAAACTTGGTACTTAAAAGAGTATTAAAAGCGTTTTGAAAACATTACTTTGCGGTAGCCCAGAATAAGTTCAATGCTGATATTTACACCTTTAAGCATCCCATTGTATTTAAGAAAGGTCCTACTTCAGTAAGTTTTTGTACCGTTGTCAACGCACATAAGCACCTGTCTTTCGGTAACTTTGACCACCGTGATATTTTTTTCTTCTTTTTAAAAGATGTAAACATTATCTCACATCTTTTTGTCTTTTAAGAGCGCAATTAAGACTATTTGATTATAGAGAGAAAATAGGAATTTTTTGCGAAATCAATTTGCGAGTTTTTGTGCTGGTCAACAGCAGTCATGAGAAGTACAACAGTTGTTAAATATTTGCCAAGTGTTAGACTGGGAGTTAGTGTGTAAATATATGAACAGGCCGGTTTTCTCAGGGCGATAGATGACCCCTATGATCTTAACTTTTGTTATCTACACACTAGAAAACTTTTCAAGACGCTTTAGCTTTACAAAATAACAACTTTATTAATTTTTTATAAAGCGCGCGAGCTTGCGCTTGGAAGAGAATTTTTTATTAGACTCAAATTGGACCCCTTTACATTTGAAAACTTCATAAAGCGAGAGTGGAGTTTCATAAATCGACATCCAAGTCGAAATTAAACAAGCGCAATTGTATGATTAACGTGAGATCATATTGAATCAAGAGGGTTCATTTTAATTCGTTTAATTTGTCTTGGTAGGAGGTCTGTGTGATAATAAAAAGGAAGGGTTAAATGTATAATTCAAGGCCAAATGGTTTTGCAGGAAATTGTTGGCGATGATGACGACGCACTTACCTAAGTTAATGATTTATAACTCTAAAACACCCCTGTAAAATTGAGAAACGAAAGCATGAGACTTTTCGAGTTTTAAAACAAGCAGTTGGCACGGGTGGCAAGAATGGCGCCATCAATCATCACAGTACGAACTACGCCCAAAGCTGTCTGCTAAACAAACATATAATTATGTATATGAACCTCTGTTTATCCCAGCCACTATCATTACCAACCAAGCAACCACAAAAAAACCTGTGCACTTCTGCAGATCTTTAACAGTCACGTATAAAGCTTCATTCATATAAAGTGTCTGAACTCGTTTAAAAATTAATTATCTACAACAGTAATTTTACAAAATTTAATGTTAGTAATAAGAACTACATGTAATAGTTATTATATGTTAAGTTTTTCTTCAAGTGCTTGTAATAATTACTAATTCATGTTTTTTAGGTAATTGGGCTCAATTTTTTTGCTCGGCGACCATGAAATAATCCGTGGTAGCTCGGATCGAGATGTGCTTAAAATTTACTTAATCTAAAAATAATTAATATTAACTATCTTGCGATTTAGATCATTTATCTACATCTACAACTACTAATAAGGTGGTGCTATTTCAAGGGTATCGTTAGATTTGGGACTATTTTCCTAATTTGCAATTTCCTATATTTTTTGTGGCGGAATACCTCTTTTTTTTAATTTTTATGAAGTGAGCTTGGATCTGCATTTATGCACTATACGAAAAAATCAATGGTTTAAACGTTATTTCCGAGGGGTGAGTCACTGTTCTGAATTTGTACACTGACTGCAGTTGACTGCCCATGACTGCATATACTATGACTGCCATTGACTGCAGTTGACTACCGTTGACAGCTCAATTTTTGTACATTGACTGCAGAGAGTGGATAACCCCTCGGTTATTTCACTTTATTTCAATGTATCACAGTTTTCGAGATATTTCTAATTGCATATTTTAGTAATTTGCCGTTATCTATGATTTTTTATTCAGAACACTTTTATATTATTGCACCATTTGGTAGCTAATGAAGCAGGCTTTGATTTTTGTTAAGTACAATAATAAGGATAAGTCAATGGTTTTCACGTTATTTCGCTTTGTTTCCATGATAGGTATCACAGTTTTCCATGCATTTCACATAATTTTAGTAATTTGCCATTATCTATGATTTTTTATTTGAAACACCCTATATATTATTACACCATTAGATAGCTTATAAAGCAGGCTTTAATTTTTGTTAGGTACACTAATGGGGAAAAATCAATGGTTAGCACGTTATTTCGCTTTGTTTCCATGATATCACAGTTTTCTATGTATTTCACATAATTTTAATAATTTGCCATTATCTATGATTTTCTATTTGCAACACCCTATATATTATTACACCATTTGATAGCTTCTAAAGCAGGCTTTGATTTTTGTTAGGTAAACTAATAGGGAAAAATCAATGATTTTCACGTTATTTAACTTTGTTTTCATGATATCACAGTTTTCTATGTATTTCACATAATTTTAGTAATTTGCCATTATCTATGATTTTTTATTATAAACACTTTATATATTATTGCACCATTTGATAGCTAATGAAGCAACCTTTAATTTTTGTTAGGTAAACTAATAGAAAACAATCAATGGTTTTCACGTTATTTCACTTTGTTTCCATGATATCACAATTTTCTAAATCTATTTCACATAATTTTAATAATTTGCCATTATCTATGATTTTTTATTTACAGCACGAAAGAATATGTTATTGCATTATTTGATAGCTAATGAAGCAGGCTTAGATTTCTATTAGGTACACTAATAGGGAAAAATCAATGGTTTTCACGTTATTTCACTTTGTTTTCATGTTATCACAGTTTTCTATGAATTTCACATAATTTTAGTAATTTGGCTTTTTCTATGATTTTTTATTAGCAACACCACCCTATATATTATTACACCATTTGATAGCTTATAAAGCATGCTTTGATTTTTGTTAGGTACACTAATAGGAAAAAATCAATGGTTAGCACGTTATTTAACTTGGTTTTCATGATATCACAGTTTTCTATGAATTTCACATAATTTTAGTAATTTGCCATTATGTATGATTTTTTATTAGCAACACCCTATATATTATTACACCATTTGATAGCTTATAAAGCGGGCTTTGATTTTTGTTTGGTACACTAATTGGGAAAAATCAATCTTTCACTTTGCTTTCATGATATCACAGTTTTCTATGAATTTCACATAATTTTAGTAATTTGGCATTATCTATGATTTTTTATTAGCAACACCCTATATATTATTACACCATTTGATAGCTTATAAAGCATGCTTTAATTTTTGTTAGGTACACTAATACCTAGAGAAAAATCAATGGTTTGCACGTTATTTAACTTTGTTTTCATGACATCACAGTTTTCTATGAATTTCACATAATTTTAGTAATTTGCAATTATGTATGATTTTTTATTAGCAACACCCTATATATTATTACTCCATTTGATAGCTTATAACGCAGGCTTTGATTTTTGTTAGGTACACTAATAGGGAAAAAACAATGGTTTGCACGTTATTTCACTTTGTTTCCATGATATCGCAGTTTTCTATGAATTTCACGTAATTTTAGTAATTTGCCATTATCTATGATTTTTTATTTGCAACACCCTATATATTATTACATGAATTGATAGCTAATGAATCAGGCTTTGATGTTTATTTACTTATAGGGGAAAATCAATGGTTTTCACGTTCCTACGCTATGTTTCATTGTTGACACTTATTTTTAATATAACCCAACACGACGTTAGTAATTTGCAACTTTGTATTGTCTATTCTTTAATGGAAACCCTATATATAATCACGATACCATTAGAAATCTAATGAAGTGAGTTTTGATTTCTTATTAGTGTTAATAGGATAAAACTATCGGTTTGCATGTTATTTCAATTATACAAGAAATTTCCGAGTATTTTACCAAATTACAGTAATTTACTGTTGAGTATCATTTTTTAATAGAACACCCAATATCTTTTTAACATTTTGATAGATAATTAACTTAGATTTATGATAATATTATTAGAAAATCGTCGCTTTTCTCTCTGAACTAACGAATTCCTCACACACTCAATCAAACTGTTAATAAAAAACATTTATTCCCATGTTTTGATCATCTATTAAGAAATTATTTATTGCCAACCACAGTTTTTTATACGTACCACCCCTTAAGAGCCAATTGAAATGCCTTAAATTTTATCTAAAAAAAATTAATGAAGGTTTTACCACAAAACCGCATATTAAAAATGGTGTCAGAATTTGCTAACGTAATTAATTTTTAATTAAAAAAATCTACCTACCTCTGGAATGAACGTCTATTTTTTTTTGTATAAAAATCAAGAAAACAAAAGAAACTTGGCGCATAGAGAGAGATTCTCATGTTTCGTTTAGAAAAAAATTAATTTTTAATTAGTTATCTCACATTATATTTCATGATGAAATTTACTCACTCTGTTATAACTATTTAAGAATACACGTTTAAAAAATAATAAAAAGCCAAACTCTGACTAGGTAAATTAAAAATAGGCGCCACTACTAATTTTAAATTCAGATACCACTACACGTAACGTATAGGATACCTTTATCTAACAAGTTACCAACTCACACGGTGGTCAATTACAACAACAAATAATATGGTTTGTTAGATGGGTACATGGATGTCTTGATTTAATGATTTTAAATTACAAATTCTTTTTAATTATTTTTTCATCAACGAATAGTGAAGAAGTTTTCATGGAAAAACGAACTAAAAAGGCTTTTCTCCACTTCCGTATTGTATACCTTCGTACTGAAAATGAAGTTATTATTTGACAATAAGATAGTACATGTTAGCACTAATTGAAAAGAAAATTGCTATTAATTTTTAAATTCAAAATGGCGGCCAGTAAAACAATTTTCCCATTTTCTGGTTTTTCCCTTATAACTTGGCCGGTAATTATTATTATTAAAATTTCAAAATAGCATATTACAGCAAAAATATAGGGCTTCCATTCTAATTAAATTGATTTTTAAAATTGTTTCAAAATTGTATATCTTTAACGGGCCTAAAGTAGGTCAAAATTGTGAAATTAATTTTCTCAAATTTTTTCCGACAGATATTTTTTATTTTTGGATATGTTATAGACATCACAGTTCTCTATCGAATGCCATGCGTTTTATTTACTAGAAATTTTCAGGACCGGAGTTATGATTTATTGAAAGTCAAAATTTCAAAAGTGGATAAGTTCTTTTGTAATGACAATGAAAAATAGACAATTGGTCAATTTATCAATCTCATTAGTAACTATGATTTAACAATATTTTCGGTTAACAAAACGCTTCCGGTTAAACCGGAAATTACAAAAGTATTTTAATTTTTAGGCACACGCTGTATATTTTTAAATATTTAGAAAGGTTGTAAAATTAGCTATCTGATGATATCAAACACTTTACAAGTTACTTCCGGTTTAACCGGAAATTGAATAAATTTTTGATTATTTAAATGCTTTTGCTTCAAAATAGCTTTAATATGCACGAAAAAGTCCCTTTAGGGCCACATAAAAGTTTTTTAGTTATTTGTTCTCTTTTTACATGATCCTCCATTAAAAATTGGTTTAAGTACTTCTTGTGCTCATAAAGAGCTAATTTTCCTCTTCTGATGATATGATCAATAAGTTTAAAGATGAAAGTATTTGAGTTTATTAAATAAATGAAAAGGGGCTTCTTTATAAAATTGAACCAATTAAATGAAATTAAAGTAAAAGTTCTGTAATAAAATGTAAATAAACTTGATAGAATTAATGATTAAATAAAAAGACATGAAAACGCTGCGAGTGATAATAAAATTAAAAATTTTCTTTGTCGGTAATATAAGTGGCTTTTCAAATTGACTTGTTTTCTTATTGATATTTATACTTCAAAAGAAATAAAATAATTTCATTTCGAGAGACTAAGCTTTTCCGACAAATTAACAAAAAATTTTTGGTCTCTCATTATTTATTAAATAAATATTTTTGCAGACACCAAGTCGGTTGAATTTTCAGGTAAAAGAGACGATTCCCTCTTCTTTTTTTTTCTTAAGTGATGTCGCCGACTTTTGTGGTTAATCTGTTTTAGTGATGACAAGTATCTTAGTACAGTCATAAATAATTAAAGGACTAGAAGTTTTAGTGTTTAAACTTAAAAGTCAAGCATTTGTATTATTTACTGAAGGTCTGTCCGGCGCCCTACAGAGCCAAAACAAAAACCTAGACGTACCCATTTTCAGATTTTACTGATTATTTAATATCTTGTCGTTTAACAGTAAAATATTCATAAATAAACGTAACTTAACAAGTCGGTGTTACTTTTTGATAATTCTAAATCCCTTAAATAATTTTTTTATATAAAAACTACTTTTTAGAAGCCAACGAACCATCAAACGTTGTTTTTAATTTTTATAAATTATACATATTTATGTAAAGAAATTTAGTTTTTACCTAGCGAAGCCCAAAATAATTATTTATGATGAATTTGAAGCGGAAAACTGATCTCCCATTAATGAAAAATCCACGACGTGAATTAAATAAGAACATTTTTCCTTAATTTTTAATGGGGCACCCTTTATATTATTCTGCTTACTATTTGAAAGTTAATTAAAAGGGCTTTAAATTTTGTAATAGGTCCTACTCTTGAAAAATCGATGGTTTCTCGATTATTTCGCTTCTTCTTCAGCAGTATTATCCACGAATATATCCACGAATTCAGAATTACTAATGAATTTGATAAATCGCATTTTCACCTGCAATTCTTTAAAGAACACCCCATATATTATTATATCGTTTTAAAGCTAATTAAAGGGACTGTAAATTTTTTTTCTCTATTAATGAAAAATTAACGGTTCGTTAATTATTTAGCTATTTCTTCAGCAATATTGAATACATCCACGAATTACTAAAGAATTCGATAAATTGCATTTTTCACTGCAGTTTTTTAAAGAACACCCTATAAATTGTTATATCGTTTTAAAGCTAATTAAAAGGGCTTTAAATTTTGTTATAAGCCCTATTAATGAAAAATCAACGGTTCTGTAATTATTTCGCTATTTCTTCAGCAGTATTGAATACATCCACGAATTACTAAGGAATTCGATTTATTGCATTTTTCACTGCAGTTTTATAAAGAACACCCTATAAATTAGTACATCGTTTTAAAGCTAATTAAAAGGGCTTTAAATTTTGTTATAAGCTCTATTAATGAAAAATCAACGGTTCTGTAATTATTTCGCTATTTCTTCAGCAGTATTGAATACATCCACGAATTACTAAGGAATTCGATTTATTGCATTTTTCACTGCAGTTTTATAAAGAACACCCTATAAATTAGTACATCGTTTTAAAGCTAATTAAAAGGGCTTTAAATTTTGTTATAAGCCCTATTAATGAAAAATCAACGGTTCTGTAATTATTTCGCTATTTCTTCAGCAGTATTGAATACATCCACGAATTACTAAAGAATTCGATAAATTGCATTTTTCACTGCAGTTTTTAAAAAGAAAACCCTATAAATTAGTATATCGTTCTAAAGCTAATTAAAAGGGCTTTAAATTTTGTTATAAGCCCTATTACTGAAAAATTAACGGTTCGTTAATTATTTCGCTATTTCTTCAGCACTATTGAATACATCCACGAATTACTAAAGAATTCGATAAATTGCATTTTTCACTGCAGTTTTTTAAAGAACACCCTATAAACTAGTATGTCGTGTTAAAGCTAATTAAAAGGGCTGTAAATTTTGTTATAAGCCCTATTAATGTAAAATCAACGGTTCGTTAATTATTTCGCTATTTCTTCATCAATTTGAATACATCCACGAATTACTAAAGAATTCGATAAATTGCATTTTTCACTGTAGTTTTTTAAAGAACACCCTATAAATTAGTATATCGTTTTAAAGCTAATTAAAAGGGCTTTAAATTTTGTTTGAAGCCCTATTAATGAAAAATCAACGGTTCGTTAATTATTTCGCTATTTCTTCAGCAGTATTGAATACATCCACGAATTACTAAGGAATTCGATTTATTGCATTTTTCACTGCAGTTTTATAAAGAACACCCTATAAATTAGTATATCGTTTTAAAGCTAATTAAAAGGGCTTTAAATTTTGTTGTAAGCCCTATTAATGAAAAATCAACGGTTCGTTAATTATTTCGCTATTTCTTCAGCAGTATTTAATACATCCACGAATTACTAAAGAATTCGATAAATTGCATTTTTCACTGCAGTTTTTTAAAGAACACCCTATAAATTAGTATATCGTTTTAAAGCTAATAAAAAGGGCTTTAAATTTTGTTATAAGCCCTATTAATGAAAAATCAACGGTTCGTTAATTATTTCGCTATTTCTTCAGCAGTATTAAATACATCCACGAATTACTAAAGAATTCGATAAATTGCATTTTTCACTGCAGTTTTTTAAAGAATACCCTATAAATTAGTATATCGTTTTAAAGCTAATAAAAAGGGCTTTAAATTTTGTTATAAGCCCTATTAATGAAAAATCAACGGTTCGTTAATTATTTCGCTAATTCTTCAGCACTATTGAATACATCCACGAATTACTAAAGAATTCGATAAATTGCATTTTTCACTGCAGTTTTTTAAAGAACACCCTATAAATTAGTATATCGTTTTAAAGCTAATTAAAAGGGCTTTAAATTTTGTTATAAGCCCTATTAATGAAAAATCAACGGTTCGTTAATTATTTCGCTATTTCTTCAGCACTATTGAATACATCCACGAATTACTAAAGAATTCGATAAATTGCATTTTTCACTGCAGTTTTTTAAAGAACACCCTATAAATTAGTATATCGTTTTAAAGCTAATTAAAAGGGCTTTAAATTTTGTTATAAGCCCTATTAATGAAAAATCAACGGTTCGTTAATTATTTCGCTATTTCTTCAGCACTATTGAATACATCCACGAATTACTAAAGAATTCGATAAATTGCATTTTTCACTGCAGTTTTTTAAAGAACACCCTATAAATTAGTATATCGTTTTAAGCTAATTAAAAGGGCTTTAAATTTTGTTATAAGCCCTATTAATGAAAAATCAACGGTTCGTTAATTATTTCGCTATTTCTTCAGCACTATTGAATACATCCACGAATTACTAAAGAATTCGATAAATTGCATTTTTCACTGCAGTTTTTTAAAGAACACCCTATAAATTAGTATATCGTTTTAAAGCTAATTAAAAGGGCTTTAAATTTTGTTATAAGCCCTATTAATGAAAAATCAACGGTTCGTTAATTATTTCGCTATTTCTTCAGCACTATTGAATACATCCACGAATTACTAAAGAATTCGATAAATTGCATTTTTCACTGCAGTTTTTTAAAGAACACCCTATAAATTAGTATATCGTTTTAAAGCTAATTAAAAGGGCTTTAAATTTTGTTATAAGCCCTATTAATGAAAAATCAACGGTTCGTTAATTATTTCGCTACTTCTTCAGCACTATTGAATACATCCACGAATTACTAAAGAATTCGATAAATTGCATTTTTCACTGCAGTTTTTTAAAGAATACCCTATAAATTAGTATATCGTTTTAAAGCTAATTAAAAGGGCTTTAAATTTTATAATAGGTCCCACTTATGAAAAATCAACAGTTATGCCAATAACTGTTGATTTTTCAAAATTTTACAGCGGTTTCGAATTTATCTTCGAATGATACTAAATAATTGGAGAAATTGCTAATTTCTCTGCAATTTGTAGTGGGACATTCTGCATATTATGGCAGAAATTGAAGAGTAATTCAAGGGACTGAACTCGATTAATTTCCATGATTAATTTGTAGATTTGCTGACTGCTGATGTTCAAATTCGGTACGTCCTCAACTCCTCACCCACCACCCCTTTAATATTTACAACAGATTTATGGTTTTTAATCTAAATTAATCCGTTAACTTGAAGTGAGAAGTAAGATATTAAAAAAACTTGCAATTAAA
The DNA here is from genome assembly GCA_963924605.1 of Malthinus seriepunctatus. Taxonomy (NCBI): domain Eukaryota; kingdom Metazoa; phylum Arthropoda; class Insecta; order Coleoptera; family Cantharidae; genus Malthinus; species Malthinus seriepunctatus. Next base: position 31,134,373 of record OZ004603.1, on the reverse strand, counting down.
AAATCAAAAACTGGCCTTTATCAGATCTTGTCTGCCAACACCCCTTTTTTGATATATGTAAATCCGGTACGCCCAAGTTAATTTTTTAACTAAAGTAAATAAAGCTACAATTTAAAAATTTTCTTTGCCAAAAAAAGAAGGAAATGTTGATGACATAATGAAAAAAAAGTGTAGATTTATACAGACTGAATAATAAATAGCGTGCGAGATAATTATTGAAGATAACATTTGATTCTCGCAGGTTAAATTAGATAAATAACACTTTCTTCACATGTTTTATTATCGTATTATTTTTAAACAAGCGTAGAGAGGAAAAATGCGCATTAATTATCGCCTTAATCCAGTTTTGACCTAAAACGAGGTTTTGGAAATTACCTCGTTTTCAATCTTTAATAATATAAAAAAAGGTAAAGATAAACATCAAACACGTTTAAATATTAAGGATTTATACAGTTTAAATCTCTTAAAAACTGGGAGTAAAATTAACCTCTTAAATTCTCAGGACACGACAGCGTTTAACCTATTATTTGTTTTACAAATTAAATTCCTTGAACCATGAAGCGAGATCATTAAGAAAGAAGCGACGCAGGCAACCTTTCCGAATAAAATTATACCAGAAAATGTACTTTCATTTGCGGCCACCTTGGCGCCACTTAAACACGCCCCCCCATCTCGCTCTTTCTACATTATAAAAAATTGTATTATTTATCTTGCTCTCGCGTGTATTTTAATAATTTCGTATCTCACCTTTACTTATTAAAACTATATCCATCTCACTCGAGCAGTCTTTAATTATAATTTATCTTTATTTACTGGCATCTTTCAGTTTGTTTTATTTTTTTTCTTATTTATTGTGTCTGTTGAGAATTTTGGCCTTCTTGTCTTACAGATGGTTTACACACATAATTTTTTTACCTTCTCGCTCGTTTTGGGATTAATTAGGTTTTTTGAGATTTTTTCTTGAATAGCACAATTTTATTCAGGTGCTTCTTGGATTATCGCCGTAATTACAGTGTAAAATATTAAGATTAAGGTAATACTTTAATTCAATTATTTGCATCTAGTCGAGTTGACTTGTTGGGAAAAAATAGCGCATTTTTAGTTTTTAAGGTTAAAGTACAGCATTAAGGCGGAAGTAAGAAGAACGAGATCGATGTCTGAACTTCCGGTGTGGTTAGTTAGCTTCGTACGCGCTTGAGGGGTTGCTAAAAGAAGGTATTGAGGTTTTTAGGATGTGTTTTAGCCGAGATGGTATTGATTTAAATTTGTTTTGATGGGTAATCGAAATTTGTTAAAAATTTTTTTTGGAGATTTTTTCTTGGAAAAAACGTCTTGCTCTTGGGTGGCTATCTAGCGGCAACTTAAGACACCATCTTTACATTAAGGTGCCGATTGTCGAGTATCTTAGACGCTACTGTTGAGATAACCGAAAGAGTTGCTCAAATTAATTTTGTACTTAATTCCTTTCGTTTCAAACCTTAATATAAAATTGGACGACTCATCCTTTTAACACAAACTCGCATATATATTCAAGACGAGTGATAATATAATACTTAACTGGTGTTGAAATGTTAAATAATAACTTGCGGCTTTATTGAAGTTATTTGGGAAAAAAGCAATCGTAATCTTTAATTTTTATTATTTTTTTAAATTTCTCGGAAAAATTTATTTTTATATTATTACCAATAAATTTTATTTTAACTACCATACATTTTAAGGGGGTCCTTAATATATTTAAAATATTATTCTTTCACGTATATATTTATTTTTGAGAGTCAACAAATTTGAAATTACAGTATCATCACCACACCACCACCTCCATTGACTCATTTGGGGTAAGTAAACACGCAGCATGCTTTTTATATCTATTTTACATTCTTCTTACTAAAAGGGTACACACGGGCTACATAAACGCCAGGGTACGAAAAAAAATTATAGTTTACCACAAGCTCACGCGAGGGCGACACAATTCAGGGCACGACGCACTAACTCGACTAACCCCCTTTTCATAATAGGCGCCAAAAAAAATTTTTTACGAAACTTTCAAGGACAAATAAAGTAAAATAAAGCTATCCATCTATTGAAAAACGAATTGTAAAAATTAAAAAAAATTCAAATGAGATAGAGTGAGGATAATTCGTGTGGACGGATAAAGGATAAATTTACTGTGCGGCACTTTTAAAAAACCAACAGGATGCTCGATTGTGAATTCAAATGTGAAAATTATACACGTTTTGAACCAAATGACCAGACAGAAAGATGCGCTGACTCGCTAATTATTATTTGTTACATTATGGTATACACCACCGACTTTATTTTCATACTTTAATACTCACCACGCGTTTAATATTATACCTAATAAATAGTTTTTTTCGTTGCTTAATAATACACTATTTAACTACCTAAACGAGAAAATTAAAACAGTTTAACCAACGCTTTTATAAAAGATCTTCTACACCAGTGGCTACGTTTAATAAAGTTGGCTTTGTTTAGGCTTGGAATAGAGAAGAGAGAGTCAAAACGACCCATTGTCATAAATATACTTAATAATAATTTTTAACTAAGAAATCGTCACGCTAAAGCTAAAATTGGCACTTTTAGGCACCACTTGAAAATTGAGGCCACCCCTACGCCCTAAAAAACAACTTTAGCCATTTTTGCCATTCCAAAATAATTCTTCAGTTCATTGTGGCATTTTTAAGAATTTTTCGCTTTCCATATTCGACTTTTTAATAGCATGCCCCCTTACTCGAAAGATGATAGATGTTGTATTTTACACCATTTGTCTGTTCTTCTAATCTAGTGACGTAATGTTTAATCAAGTAGGCTCTATTAGTGCCTGTAGGAGAGAAAAGAAGTTCAAAAGTGTCGAGTATGATAGCTATAAAATCTTCACGATGATGCTAAAAACCACCACATCAATCATCTAAAATTAGCGTTTGTATAAGCAATGGTTGAAAAAGGTTGGCACCTAAATTATATTGGACCTTTCTACTAATTCGCAGTAATTATTCAGTTCATTGTGGTATTTTTAAAAAAATTTTAGAAGTCATATTAGGTTTTTTTATTGCTTGCCCCCCCCTACTCAAAAGATGGTAAATGTTGTATAATACATTATTTGTTTGTTATTATAACTTTGCTTTATTTAAGTATTAAAATATGAGAATTTACAATAGTTACAAAAAAGATTTATAAAACATTTTCTAATACAGTGGCGTAACGCTTAATCAAGTAGGCTCTGTTCGCATCAGTAGCGGCGTTACCTATTCTGACGCTTCCCTTCAAAGTTCAAATATTACGCCCCCCTTTGTTATCAATTTTGTAAAATATTTTTAATAAGGCTATTTCTGCAACAGATTGCGCTCCTAACACGTCGCGTCCTTGTGCGACGCTTACCGTTTAGCGCCACCTCTGGTTAGCACTTTAAGAAGAAGAAATATAGAAATAAGAAATAAACTGTGATAAAATATAAGAAATCTTTTCGCTAAGGCTAAAATTGTCGATTTTAGGCACAACTTGCGAATTTTGGCCACTCCTGCGCCCTAAAAAAACGTTAGCCCTTTCTATTAGTGCTTGGGGACTCAAAATAGCTCTACGTCATCACCTAATAACATATAATTTTGAACTAAAACTTATGCCGCTAACGCTAATTTTGTTATTTTTAACCAACACTTCAAAAAGCTGGCCACCCCTGCGCCCTTAAAAATCACTTTAGCCCTTTCTACTAATTCCCAACTTCAACCAATGCTTCAATTCGTTGTGGTATTTTTAATATTTTTTCACAACCCACATTAGGCCTTTTAATTGCGTGCCCCCCTTATTTGAAAGATGGTAGATGTATGTTACACTATTTTTGTTTGTTATCGTGTTGCTTTATTTAGTTATTGCATGTTGTGGTTTAGAAATGTCCTGCTTTCCATACGACACAACTTTTAACACAATTTTAACAAATTTGGTGTAATTCGATTGGTATTAAGGGGGCAAGGGGTCAAAAAAAATAATTTAAATAATTTCATCATGCGATATATTAAATTAAAGGTATTTATTTATTATTATGTGATGAAAAGTCTCGAGGATAAAATAATTTGGGTAAATGTTTGTGCCACGAGGTACTAGAATTTTTTTTTAATTTTTATAATGACTTTTAATGTTTCTCACGATGAAATTTATTACAAGCTTCTGTGAGAAAAACCAAAAAATTAAACATAATAATGCTATAAGTAATATATTAAAGTATTTTATCACTTTCGTATATCTTTATAATTTTTATCTAACCACAATCAAATACTTTGACAGTTTATTAAAACGAACGTGAAGTTTACTTTTTAATAAGATAAATAACCTATCATTTTTACATATCATAAAATATGAATTAATTATTTATAAAAAAAAAAAAAAAGCAAACAAAAATATTTTTCTCCCCATTTTTTTACATATTTTGCCCTCCTGCCGTTTTTATCGATTACTTGGCGCAGCCTTTTAAAACGAGAGAAATAGAATCGTGAGTAAACAATAGTTTTACTTAAATAAATAAATGGTGCCGTTGCCTCAAACATTGGTTGTTTAGATAAGAAGTTTACCTAAAAGTAGTACTACTCTACTGGAAAGAGGAGTTACGTGTTACATTTAATTAATTATGTAAATCCTTATTAATTTAATAAGTTGTTGTACTCGAGTATTCGGTCGGAAAGTTCAAAAACACCTGTCAAGTTTATAAAAACTTATAAAAGTCGATGCCATTTGGTACGTACCAGTTTTGTTAATTAAAAGGAGGTTATCTTAACAGTTTAGTCTTTTTCGATGACAATTTTAACTAAAACATCCATAATTACTAATTCATTTTATGTTGACGTAACGAAGCCGCTCTTTAAAATTTACCGCCCTTATACAAAACACTTTTATTATTTTAGTAGCCCTCCGCTCTTGCAATTGACCTAGAAGCATAGTGCTAGCCACATTACCTTCATAACCGAGCTAACTGTACTAGCCAACCTGCTAACGTGTCAAGCTGTAAAAAGAAGCCATTTTTATTACTATTATTATTTATGTCGCGTGCAAATGAATAAATCTTCATCACGTACGTACACACAAGTTATTTCTAAACGTTTTCCTTTTTTTTCAATTAATAATTACTAATTACTTTACACCATAAATTTAAATTTATTATTCACACAACTCTCGCATTTGTATTTTTTCTCTCTCTCTCTTATTATTAGTTTATTACTTTTAATAAAAGTTTAAAAAAATTTCAAATTGGATAATCGCTTCTTTTAGTTACAAATTTTTTTTCTCGTCGAAACATTAAAATAATTAAGGTTAAGAATATAAAATTACAATTTAATGTTTGTCTGTTTGATTGCTTTCATTTATTTTCTTTCTTTTAACATTAAAAGTAACGACTCGAAATAAACTTAAGCTTGGGAGTTTTAAACATGTGATGTGAATTACTTTTGACTTGAACAAAAAGGTGTATCGTTGAATAAATTGTCATTTTTAGAAAAAGAGGGAATTTAGCAGTGCTTTACATAGTTCCAACATGGCGCAGTCGGTAGAAGTATAAAAGTAACAATTATAATTAAAGTTAAATGGTAGCATTTATCTAAGAGTTTTAATTATAATATTTTATTTTTTATTATCTTTATCGTGCAGCTCAATTTTTTACTAAATCTTCCGAGCGATAGTTCAAACCTATTAAAGAACGTTGGGTGGTCAATTGAGTTTTATTCGCATTTGGCTTACTTTTTCATGCCAGGTACACTGCTCATAGCGCTTAATACACGAACTGTTCATGAAAATCAAGCAAATGCAATGCTGAGATGAGTCACCACCCAACTGTCAGTCCAGTTCTGGTTAATCTGTTATTAAAGACTTGATATGCATTTTTCTAATGTAGACTCCCATCTCTTTATATACTTTTACTCTTCGTGTCATGTGCTCCTTATAACTCTCTTTGCCAACACTGACTTACATCTTCTTCTACCTTTGACATCAGAAGTGGCTTGCCTCGATATTCAAAAAAATTGTGGACACGCTTTCGTAGTGGTTGTACGATCGTTTCGAATTAACACTGGTAAAATAGGATTCCTCTATACTTACAGACATTTTAGACTTACCGAACCCCTCTGGAAGCGAATTGATATATTCTTAAATAAAAGAGACGTGTGACAGGAAGAGTAATTTTTGGAATTAGTTAAAAATTGGCGCAGTCGTAAACTACCCTGTTTGATGGTTTGATAAAATGAAGAAAAGAAGCTGTAATTTTAACGATATTTTTAACCTATTGAATTCCAATTAAATTAACAATTTTAATCAATAATATTCTATTTTAATGATACGATAACATTTCAAACATAAAAGAGTTAGCCGTCTAAATATAATTAATTCTTAACGGCATTTAAATATTACACGCGGAGAGAACCAACTTTCACAGAAGTCTTAAACAAGTCGTGATTATTGACTAATGGGCGAAAGTATGAAACAAAGTTAAAACTTACGGCCTTAAATATGCTTTAAACAGGTTTTTTCTTTATTTAAAATTTTTATTTTCGATCGATGATTTGTGTATTAACGTAGTCCGTCCCTGTGTGGTCTTAATCGAACTTGTGGACGCACACGTTGCTTTTGCATTTAAATATCGTCGATACAAGGTCGAGATACTTAAAAACCATCGATTCTATCTCGCTACTATTTAAATAACTGAATATTATACATTTTTTTAAAATTTTATAACTCATTATGATAAATAAAAAAATTAAGGGGGCGAAACGGCGGCCCATAAAAGTTTAATTTCATACTTAATAGGTGGATTTTAATAGTGTTGAGGCACTTGCTAGTTACTTAGTGCTCGAGCAATTATGAAACTTGTACAGGAAAGGGCCCAGGGGGTCTAGAGAAGACTTGAAAAAAAATTACGATAGTAGATGTTAAAAAATAGAAAAATGTAAACAATAAATAAAAAAAATATATAAAAAAATTAATACATAATTAATTTTATAAAGAGGTTTTTAATAGTTGTGGTACTAGATTATTAGTTAGTGTTCGAGAAATTATGAAACTTTTCCAGGTAAGGATCCAGGGGGACCAGGGGAGATTTAAAGAAAAATTACGATAATAGATGTAGAAAATAAGAAAAATCTAAACAATGATAACTACTAAAAAATATACAAAAAAAATAATTTCATACTTTTAAGAGGTGGTTTTTAATAGTTTGAGCACTTCCTTGAAGAAGATCCAGGGGTTCATGGGGGACCTGAAACAAATTTACCATAAGAAATTTTATTAAAAAAAAAATCTGAAAAATATAAACCATGAGAACCATGACAACTATTATAAAAAAAATATTTTTGAAAATTGTTTTTGAATTTGTGTTATTGTAAAGTCAGGGGGGTCGACGTACGTTAATATTTATTGGTTTTCGACACTTCTTTTTAATCGTGTAAAAAATGTTTATTTTTCCATAATTAGAAAACAAAACTATATTTCATTCAAGAATTTAAAGATTATGTTAATCAATAATTAACTAACGTGTTTAAATGTGAAAAGAAGTAAAACCAGTAGCACCTAAACCAGATATTTCAACTAGAACATTGATTTACACGTTTTTTTTTAAATCGAGGCCTATTTTACTTTCACCCAAAGAATCTATTTCAACACCCTGTATATGTTATATTTGTTTTGTATTACATGTACAAAGTTAAGAGTATTATCTTTAAAAGAAAGGATAAAAAAAACATAAAACTCAGATAAACTATTTAATTGCAATGTAAGAATCAAGACGATTGTACCGCTATCTAAAGACCGGTTTACATTTACAGATCAAAGCGCTCTTGTTAAGTTACATATAAGAGCGCTAATTAATGAATAATAAAATAACACCCAGCAGAGACTTTGCACTATTTAAAATTTAAATTTATTTATATAAAATCCTCTTTCGATCCCCTTTTTCTTTACTTTTTTTTAAAATAATTTTCTTTTTGTTACAGACGATATTAAATTCGATGCACAAATATCAACCCAGGTTTCATCTCGTGAGGGCAAACGATATTTTAAAACTTCCATATTCGACGTTTAGAACTTACGTTTTTAAAGAAACTGAATTTATTGCCGTTACTGCATATCAAAATGAAAAAGTGAGTATTTTTTTATAATTAATAAGGTCTTAGATGTTTTATCAGGTTATTTTATGACAGACAGACGAACTCGGACAGTTTACAGTAATTTGAAATTATTGGAATTGTCTCTAGGCATTTCATAAACGATATTTCAAGTAAACAAGCATGATCTACACCTATTACAGTTCTTGAAATATCCTGAAAAAAAAACCTTTAGTATGCATTTTTCCCATAGTATGCATTATTCGATTTTAACACCATTAGGTAGAGAAATAAAATACAGCGTAGAATCCTCTGATTTTGTTAAAGCTACGGCGGGTCCTACAGAAAAAAGTTAAAAAACCAGCATAACGAAAGCTTATCAAATTGCGTACAAGAATGTTTCTATTAATTTTTTTCTCTATTCCTTATATTTTTAGAGATATCGGTTCGCAAATATCGTTAATGTATGAAAAAAAATTGCCTGACGATAAAATAGTAAAGGAAATTTAATGCTCTACAACATTTTTTCTTAATACCTTTACAGTAAAACGAAGGGCTGAGGTGCTAGAGGCAAAATTTTGACGAAAACTTACGAAGTAAAACAATTTTCATGTACATTAACGATTTTTGAAGGCTGATATCTCAAAAAATATAAGAAATAAACAAAAAATGATTAGAAACAATCTTTTAGAAAATTTAGTAAGCTTTCATTTTGGTAAGGATAAATTTTTTCTTAGGACGCCCCGGAGGCGTTTTTTGGGATATAAGCAAAAACTCAAAAAAAGGGATTTTTTGTAGCTTTGTGGCTTCATTATCATTTATCACCTCTATTATTAAAAATCAAACCAAACTCATTTTAAAATGATCAGATGATCGCGTACCTAAAGTAAACAACAATTTTGTTTGTTTTAGGAAATGTCAAAATTATTCATCTGTTGTTTCTTGGCAACTGGATTTTCTTGTCTCTAAATTGTTCAATTAACATTTGAGGGTAGTTAATACGCTCATATGAGCCTTGTGTGACACATCGTTGAAATCGTACTTTTTTTCTCTATTTAATAGTATTAAAATTCAATATGGCGCCCATAGGAATATTATAGTTAATCTATTATACAGAGTGATTCATCGAAGCGACCGTCTTCGATAGCTCTCTAGCAGTTTGAAATACTGCATGGATTTACTCTAAAAAGTTATTCAATTCCTTCAGGAGCATAACACTCTGTATATTTTTATATATTTTGATTTAGAATTAAGTCGCCTATACATCTCTGTAATTTCTCCGCGGTGTTGCCAAGTTATTAATTTTTTTATTGGACACGCGTTGCTTTATAAAATTGTACTAAAGCCGTTGTTCAAGCAATAATGACGAAATTTATTTCCTGGGTAGTTATGACTATCCGGTATGCTTTGAAATTAAAAAAGTTCGATTAAATTGTACAGGGTGTTCATTAAAGCAGCCCAAGTTTGCTTATTTTCAAATGACTATAACTCGCTATTTTCAAATAGAACACCCTGTATATTGTTACATATTTGGATTTCTGATTAAATTTAGATACTAAATTTGCAAAAATATACTGAGTGTTCTATTTTAAAAATAGAACTAGGAAAGAAAAAGAAAAGAAGAAATAGGTATAGGGTTTTCCATGTTTCTTCTTTTATTAGTGGGAATATAGAAAATATCCTTGACGACACTCATTTTTTTTCAAAAACAATCGACAAATTCTGTTAGTTTGATTTTGAATAATAAATAAAATATATAAATAAATAAGTGATGGAAAACTTTTATGTGTTTATAATTAAAGAATTTTATAGTTTTATATATCTATTTAGATAAGTAATTTCTACTGCTTCGGCATTATAATTAAAGAAAAGCATAAAAATACAAATCCAGATATTTATACTAGTATTTGACATTATCAAACTTTTTCACATAAAAATTGTACATTTTTTCTAAAAGAAAATCCTGTTATATTTAAAAATTTTAGTATCGAACGGAACAAACTTACTACGATTTGGTCACAAATCCTGTTTTTATATAAAAAAAACAAGTTATATCAAATTTAATTAGGTATAGTTTTAATTAGTTCATTAAAAAATTTTTAATTTTATTTGCAGATAACCCAACTAAAAATCGACAATAATCCATTTGCGAAAGGATTTCGTGATACGGGAGCTGGTAAAAGAGAAAAAAAGTAAGTATAAAAAAGCCTATAATTATCACCCTTGCAAGTCAATTAAACACATTTTACCCTTTTAAAATAAGTCGCCCCCCTTTAACAAACTTCCTTTTGTAATACTTTGACCACATTCAATAAAATCGCTCAATCAAAAGAATTTAAAATCGACAATTTGATTGTTACTTACCCAATAATAAGTGTCGAAGAAAGAATTTTTTTTAAACGAGCCCAACTTTCATTACATCACAAACCAACCTTTTAATTTTCTACAAAGTAAAAAGCACCCTCATCCATCACTTTACTAACAATTTTCGGCTTTGCATTTTTATCCCGTTAAGGGTAAAATATGCAACGACCACAGTTGAATTTACAGCCGATTTTCGTACTTATTTAAAGACTCCTTAAAAGGAAAAAGTTTACCGCAAAATAAAGATCACATTTTAGGGGTGACAATGCTGCTAACAGTATCAAATTAAAGTTGGCATTTATATAAGGTCAAAACTAAAGGGTGTAAATTAGGGATCTTTGTTTAATTTGCATTTACAGTAAGTGATATACATACATTTGGTTAAATTTACCACCCTACTTGGTTTTTTAACAAACTAACTAATGCAGTTTTTGTTACAGACAAGCCATGTTAGCGGCTCGACATGGTTCAGATTCAGATAAAATTTCTCATCCGCTACCCGCAAGAATGTCGGCAGATAGTAGCACAGTATCAAAAACAGACGACTCGGAATTAGACGTAGTAGGCACGTCCGAAAGTCCAAGACCTTCGATTCATCCGACAACCCCAGTATCAACCTCAATGAATCATTCCAGTAAGTAACATGATTTGCTTAAGCAAACGTGAGTTTAATCAACCATTTTTGGTTTAGGTCAGGAAGACGATTTAATTAGAAGGCGTCTACACGAAGATTCCGGTTCCGAGTCGAGTTGTTCCGAGTCACCCGCAAGCACGGCGTTTCGACCTCAAGCGTCGTCACCTAAAGACGCTCCCGGTCCTTCGAATCCTTCCGGGGAATACCCATCACCTAACATAAGCGTAGGACCACCAATTCATCCACCGCCACACCTCTTACCCTACCTTTATCCACCCGGGTTATACCCGGGCGCCGGTGGACCTCATTTCGCACCCCCGTTAAGCCTCTTTACGGGAGCCCATAGTCCTAGTATGAATCCTAGTTTATTGTTTAACGCTCAACTCGCACTAGCTGCACAACATCCGGCTCTTTTTTCGCATTATTCAAATTTAGCTCATCCCGGCCATACGGCTCACCATCTATCACCGACGTCACCTATTCATAACCACCTTAAAGGTGGCCATAGATTTGCTCCTTATACATTACCAAATTCGACGTCCGGTGTTACGAGTTCACCTTTAGGTAGCGCGTTCGAAACTGTAACTCCTAGCTCGCACACGAGAAGTTTAAGTAATTCGCCTTCTGGTAAAGTAAGACAAAGTTCGATTTCGCCTCCTGTTAGACCTAATACATCGTCGCCAAAAAGAGACATTACGAGTAACTCACCTAGTGATTTAAAAAGTATAGAAAAAATGGTAAACGGGTTAGATGTTAAACAAAGTGAAGAAACAGACAAATAGTGAGTGAATATGTGATTATTAAATTCAATTACATTGCCATATATTGTAGTGAATTTTCTTGTTACTTAAAAAAAGTTCATAGATTTTAACAAATTTTTCTTTTGATTTTTAAATGGGTGAGGAGCTAAAAGATGTTACTCTGTGTTTTTACCTTTTATTATAAATTATAGAGATGGAAAAAAAACAAAAACCTTAGTTGCAATATAAAATAATATTTCTATGGTGCTCAAAATATAGTTTTTAGTTATTTTAATTTAAAGCTGCGTCCACACTACGCCGAACGGTCTTCTTCAAAAAGAGTTTGTTTCTTACAAAACCGCGTCTATTTCGCTAATAAATTAAAAAATCGTCATCTTTAGTTGTCCATCGATCGGTTTAACCGAGCGCATTTGTTGCTCGGCGTAGTGTGGACGCAGCTTAAAACTAACGTCTGCCATTTTTAGACCGGCTCTTTAAAAAATCCAAAAAAGAGGAAACCTTATTAATTAAAGGCCGGACTTGTATGCATTACTTAAATAATTAGTTTTTGCATAAAATTGCATGTTCCTTATTGTTTAAATTATACTGGGAATGTACATAAGCCTAAATGTATACAAAACTATACATAGAGACTGTATATACATAAGTGTGCTTTATTTTAATTATGTAAAGTGTAAATAATGTTGTCTTTGTATATTAGGAATTTACAAAAATAATTTATACATCTGCCAAAGAGTTTCAGTTATTTCTATGCACTCGAAAAAAAAATTTTACCTTTCATTTATTAATAACAATTAAAAGAACAAAATATACTTCTAGCACCCAATTTCGTGCATAAAAATTTCTGTAAAATGAAAAAAAATGTAACATGTATATACCAAGTATTTGCAAAGCTTCTCATGTTTTTGTACCAAAATTTTCAAGTTATTTTTTTTTGTCTGTAGATTGTCATTCATTGCAAAAAAATCAGCTAATAGGCACTAATTATTTTTAAATACTGGTACCTAAACTCAACTATATTAAGTAGACGATGTAAAATTGTCGTGTGTACATGTAAAATAATTTTACGAAGTAAATATTGATACTACAAATTTAAAATTGATTTTTTATTATTTTAATACCTCAAAATTGTTCCACTGTAATTATTTACACTACTTATCTAAGACAAGAACCAGAAGATCGATACCTTAACCACAGAAAGCATTGCCGGCTCTTCAATCAATTACTGTATACGTGATTGCTTAAATATGTATGAAAATGAAGAAGATGCATTTAAAATTCTTTCCTGTAAATTAATTATAGCTTATATAATTAATTATAATTATAGCTAAACATTGCCTTATATGAGATACGAACCGTGTAGAAGTCACTACCTGTCTCAATTATTTGCCTTTGTTGAAATAAGGGTTCAAAATTAAAGGAAATTGCCTTAGATAAAAAAAGACACATTAAAATTTGACACTATGGAAGAATGCAACTATACCAAAAATTGCCTTATCTAAGATGCGATCCATGGAACTTATTGCGTATTGCTTAATTAATGGCTTTTTATCACATGAAGGTTCTAAATTGAAATATGTTGCCTTAGTTAAAAGAAACAATTTAAAATTTGACTTTATGGGAGAATGTTAACATAGCAAAAATTGCCTTATCTAAGATGCGAACCACTTATCTCTTAATTAATTGCCTTTGATCACATAAAGGTTCAAGATTAAAAAAGGTTGCCACGGATAAATAAAGCACTTTGAGCTAGGAAAAATTGGAACTACACCAAAAATTGCCGTATCTAAGATGCGAACCATAGGACTCATTGTGTATATCTTAATTAATTGCTTTGTATCACGTGAAAGGTTCAAAATTGAAATATGTTACCTCAGTTAAAAGAGACACTATAAACTATAACTCTATGGAAGAATGCAACCGTACCAAAAATTGCCTTATCTAAGATGCAAACCAGATATCTCTTAATTAATTGCGTTTGACAACATAAAGATTCAAAATTAAAATATGTTGACTCAGATAAATGAAGCACTTTTATCTACTGAAGAAGATTGGAACTAGATAAAAAATAATTGCCTTATCTAAGATGCGAACCATAGAAGTGATTGCCTATCTTTTATAGTTAATTGCCTGTGATCACATAAAGGTTCAAAATTAAAATACGTTGCATCAGATAAAAAGGCTTTAAAATTTGACTCTAGTAAAGATTGCAACTACCCCAAAAATTGCCTTATCTAAGCTACGAACCCTAGAAGTGATTGCTTGTCTCTTACAATTAATTGCCTTTGTTCTCGTAAAGGTTCAGAATTAAAATATGTTGCATCAGATAAAAAGATATTAAAATTTGACTATGTATAGTAAAGATTGCAACTAAACCGAAAATTGCCTTATCAAAGCTACGAACCCTAGAAGTGATTGCCTGTCTCTTATAATTATTTGCCTTTGTTCACGTAAAGGTTTAGAGTTAAAATATGTTGCTTCAGATAAAGAGATTTTAAAATTTGTCTCGGTATAGCAAAGATTGCAACTAAACCAAAAATTGCCTTATCTAAGCTACGAACCGTAGAAGTGATTGACTGTCTCTTGTCTCTTATAATTAATTGCCTTTGTTCACGTAAAAGTTTAGTATTAAAATATGTTTCATTAGATAAAGAGATTTTAAAATTTGTCTAGGTATAGCCAAGATTGCAACTAAACCAAAAATTGCCTTATCTAAGCTACGAACCGTAGAAGTGATTGACTGTCTCTTATAATTAATAGCCTTTGTTCACGTAAAAGTTTAGAATTCAAATATGTTGCATCAGATGAAGAGGTTTTAAAATTTGACTAGGTATATCAAAGATTGCAACTAAACTAAAATTGCCTTATCTAAGCTACGAACCCTAGAAGTGATTGCCTGTTTCTTATAATTAATTGCCTTCGTTCACGTAAAGGTTTAAAATTAAAATATGTTGCATCAGATAGAGATTTTAAAATTCGTCTAGGTATAGCAAAGATTGCAACTAAACCAAAAATTGCCTTATCTAAGCTACGAACCCTAGAGGTGATTGACTGTCTCTTGTCTCTTATAATTAATTGCCTTTGTTCACGTAAAAGTTTAGTATTAAAATATGTTTCATTAGATAAAGAGATTTTAAAATTTGTCTAGGTATAGCCAAGATTGCAACTAAACCAAAAATTGCCTTATCTAAGCTACGAACCGTAGAAGTGATTGACTGTCTCTTATAATTAATAGCCTTTGTTCACGTAAAAGTTTAGAATTCAAATATGTTGCATCAGATGAAGAGGTTTTAAAATTTGACTAGGTATATCAAAGATTGCAACTAAACCAAAATTGCCTTACCTAAGCTACGAACCCTAGAAGTGATTGCCTGTTTCTTATAATTAATTCCCTTCGTTCACGTAAAGGTTTAAAATTAAAATATGTTGCATCAGATAGAGATTTTAAAATTCGTCTAGGTATAGCAAAGATTGCAACTAAACCAAAAATTGCCTTATCTAAGCTACGAACCCTAGAGGTGATTGACTGTCTCTTGTCTCTTATAATTAATTGCCTTTGTTCACGTAAAAGTTTAGTATTAAAATATGTTTCATTAGATAAAGAGATTTTAAAATTTGTCTAGTTATAGCCAAGATTGCAACTGAACCAAAAATTGCCTTATCTAAGCTACGAACCGTAGAAGTGATTGACTGTCTCTTATAATTAATAGCCTTTGTTCACGTAGAGGTTTAGAATTCAAATATGTTGCATCAGATGAAGAGGTTTTAAAATTTGACTAGGTATATCAAAGATTGCAACTAAACTAAAATTGCCTTATCTAAGCTACGAACCCTAGAAGTGATTGCCTGTCTCTTATAATTAATTCCCTTCGTTCACGTAAAGGTTTAGAATTAAAATATGTTGCATCAGATAGAGAGATTTTAAAATTTGTCTAGGTATAGCAAAGATTGCAACTAAACCAAAAATTGCCTTATCTAAGCTACGAACCCTAGAAGTGATTGACTGTCTCTTATAATTAATTGCCTTTGTTCTCGTATTAAAATAAGTTTATTATTAAAATATGTTGCATCAGATAAAGAGATTTTAAAATTTGTCTAGGTATAGTCAAGATTGCAACTAAACCAAAATTGCCTTATCTAAGCTACGAACCCTAGAAGTGATTGCCTGTCTCTTATAATTAATTCCCTTCGTTCACGTAAAGGTTTAGAATTCAAATATGTTGCATCAGATGAA
Source organism: Malthinus seriepunctatus (assembly GCA_963924605.1). NCBI lineage: Eukaryota > Metazoa > Arthropoda > Insecta > Coleoptera > Cantharidae > Malthinus > Malthinus seriepunctatus. Next base: position 31,118,287 of record OZ004603.1, on the reverse strand, counting down.
GAGGTTTTAAAATTTGACTAGGTATATCAAAGATTGCAACTAAACCAAAAATTGCCTTATCTAAGATACGAACCGTAGAAGTCATTGACTACTTCCTTAATTAATTGTCATTTTTCACATAAATAAGGTTCAAAATTGAAATATCCTGCATCAGATAAATAGGCTTTAAAATTTGATTCTAGCAAAGATTGAAACTAAACCAAAAATTGCCTTATCTAAGATACGAACAAAATCAAAAAAGCTTCAATTGGAAGCTGTAGGTGTAGAGAGCATAAAATTCTGCATCCAATTCAACCAGCAAAATCAATTTTGCTTGCTAAACAGCAGAGATTTGATACGAAAATTTCGAAAATTGATTCAAAATAATAGTAGCCATAGGTTTTGATGTTCTCATGTTTTGTTAGTTCATTGACAGCCTTTAGTATTTGACAGTGTGAATTAAATTAAAATTCATGACTATCCCTACATTTTGAAGTTATTTTCGATATTTTCATTTCAGATTTCTGGCGTTATGACGTAAGCAAAATTAATTTTGTTTATTGAAAAAAATGCAAAAATTGATACTGTATAACTTTTATTTGAAGTTTTTTTATCTAAAATAATTAGAAAATCAGGAAATTACGAAAATATGATTCTATATACATGTTAAATCCCTATGATGGCCGAAAGTATAGCTGAAAGTGCTAGTGGTGACGGTTAACTACCGCATGGAGCGCATAACGGTACAAATTGAAAAATTTTACGAGTAATCAAACACTTTGCTCGTCCAAAAAAACGTGTTTTTCTGCCTCCAATCATTATTATGGGTATGCCTGCTTCCGTTTCAATAAAACACAAGAAACAAGAAGTCTAGTAGCCACACTCGTAAAAACAGTTGTCTCTTGTAAGAAGAGCTAAACCTTAGATTTTATTGCCCTAACTTAACATAGTATAACAAAATATTGCCTTCATTAAAATCTAAACATTGAAATCGAAAAAAGAGGTTTTAATTAGAAGTACTAACCATGACGCGATTGCCATCACCAAAAGGCAATAAAATAATTCCAACATTCATATGATGATGACCACCATCAAACGTGGTATTATAAGAAGCAAGTAAAGTGTTATAATTTTAAAAGGTAAAAACGAGATTAAAGTAATTAATTTAAATAACAGTTAGCTTTTTATATAATTATCATAAACATTTCATAATTTTTTGGTCATTTATCTAAGTATTAAGTAATTAAATGCAGGATAAAATCATAAAATAGAACCATAATTTAATAAAAAGTAAGCAAAAAATAAAATTTATTTTCAAAAAATGTATATTCGGTTCGAAATTAGTTAAATTAAAACATTATTTTTATTTAAATCAAGATTTTGTGTGCGGATAACAATATAAAGGTTTAATTATTATTAAAAACGTGCAGGTGCCATTTAATTTTTTTTATCAAAACTTCTTGCACTATGTGCCTGAAAATAACAATGCAAGGACAAGCTATTACATTTCATAAAATAACAAAAATATAAATCTTTCTCGCATATAATATATTCCCACAATTGCTCTTAAATCGAGATAAGAAAAGGAAAAAAATAAAAAAAAGGTAAGTGCCATAGTGTTAATCGATTCTCAAGTATGATATGTAAAAGTTGAAGAATTTGAATTATTTGGGGAATGTTAGTTTGTATCTCGAGGTTTAAAAAATTAATCAAATTCAACACTCTTGTGTAAGCCACAGGTAATGTGTGTTTGTTTTTTACTTTAATCTGATCGAATAAAAAATTTCTCAACCTTTCGAGTCACCTTACCAAAAAGGAACGTAGAAAAGTCTGTCTGTCTGTATGATAGACATGTTAAAATTAAGTATAAAAATTAGCTCGTGTAATAAGGGTCTTAGGTTCAGGACAGCTTTAGACGCGACTAATTTTAACACTAAATTTAGAGCCAGTTTTAGGGCAGTAGTTTTACGTCGATTTTGTAAACATGAATCCACAAGTACTGATTTAGCTCTTTATTCAGCGTTAAAATAAGTCTCGTCTAAAGCTCGCCTTAAGTTACCTAACAGTGTATTCAAATTGTAAACCAATTATTTTGTTTAAATAAATATTTGAAAGTTGGCATATAAGTATATAAATCTTAAAAATATCGATTATTTGAGACTATTTTGGGTTAACAAAAGGTTTCCGGTTAAACCGAAAATTATAAAAATATCTAAACTTTTTTATGAACACCCTATATATTTTTATACATTTTGAAAACTCGTAAAATTAGTTGTCATATGATACTAAACACTTCATATTTTGACTTCCGCTTTAGACTGAAATAACACTCTCTTAATGTTAATGAAACACCCTGTACATTTTAACATTTTGAAAATCAGGAAAACATTCTGAATATAACGTCTATTCAATTCTAAAGAATCCTAAATGCCAAACCAAAAACAATGCAGGAAAGGATAGTCTTGAGGCTCAAATTCATGCTTTAGGGCCTTAAATTTAGGCGATTTGGATAAAAATGAATTACCGAATAAATTTTTAATTATTTAATTTAAATAAATTTACTTGGTGTTTAGGATTATATGGAATAATTGTAAACTATTTAAAATAGCGACTTCTGGAAAAAAAAATTGGCGTTTATGATACTCTAGAATTGAATAGACGATAATATTGCTAACACAATAATTGTTTTAGAATCTCTTTCGATTGACGCGAAAATTAGAAAATAGTATTTTTTACAACATGAGATGAAACATACGTTTTTTTCGTGAGATAGAATTTAATTCACAAGCCCCGTAGGGGCGAGTGAATTAATCTTTCGAACGAAAAAAACGGATTTCATCTCGAGTCGTAAATGCTATTTTTTCTACGACGATAATTAGTACATTTTAAAAAAATAATTCTTTTTACTAAAATGTGAACCGACCACAAAAAAACTGGTTTCACCTCATGTTGTAAACAACATCTGCTTGTAATAACACTTTTTCTCACTAGAGACGAAAATGCTATTTTCGTAACGAGTAAGTGATGACGAAATGCTTAGTTTCACATATGGGAGTAGAAAAAACATTTTTTGGGGAACACTTATTTGTATATTTTTAAATATTTGAAAACGTTGCAAAATTATCTGTCAGATTATACCAATACCAAATACCAAATACTCCATATTTTGACTTCAAGTTTAGACAGAAATGACACCAAATCTCTTAATGTTAATGAAACACGCTGTATATTTTAACATTCTGAAAATCAGGAAAATATTCTGAACATAATACTGCTAGTGCTAACGAGGTTTGTTTTACAATCACTTTCAATTTAAACGAAAATTAAAAAAAAAAAATTTTTTTTTGGGACACACTGTATATGTTTGAATATTTAAAAACCTTGTTAATTTAGCTGTCAGATGATACCAAATATTCCATATTTTGACTTCAGGTTTTAGCCGGAAATGACACCAAATCTCTTAATGTTAATGAAACACCCTGTACATTTTAACATTTTGAAAATCAGGAAAACATTCTGAACATAATATTGCTAACGAGGTTTGTTTTACAATCACTTTCAATTTAAACGAAAATTTAAAAATAAGATTTTTTTTTGGGACACACTGTATATGTTAGAATATTTAAAAACCATGTTAATTCAGCTGTCAGATGATACCAAATATTCCATATTTTGACTTCCGGTTTAGGCGGAAATGACACCAAATCTCTTAATTATAATGAAACGCCCTGTATATTTTAACGTTTCGAAAATCAGGAAAACATTCTGAACATAATATTGCTAACGAGGTTTGGTTTACAATCACCTTCATTTTTTTTTAAACACCTTGTATATTTTTAAATATTTGAAAACCTTGTAAAATTATCTGCCAGATGATACCAAACACTCCATATTTTGACTTCAGGTTTAGACGGAAATGACACCAAATATCTTAATGTTAATGAAGCACCCTGTATATTTTAACATTTTGAAAATCAGGAATACCTTCTGAACATAATATTGCTAACAAAGTTTGTTTTAGAATCACTTTCGATTGAAGCAAAAATTAGAAAAAATACATTTTTGGGACTCACTGTATATGTTTGAATATTTTAAAATCTTGTAAAATTGTCTGTCATATGATACCAAACACTACATTTTGACTTCCGGTTTAGCCGGAAATGACGCCAAATCTCTTCATGTTAATGAAACAACCTGTATATTTCAACATTTTGAAAAAGAGGAAAATCTTCTGAACATAATATCGCTAAAAAAGGTTGTTTTAGGATCACTTTTCATGGAAGAGAATATTAGAAGTAACATTTTTTTGGGACACCCTGTATATTTTTAAATATTTGAAAACCTTAAAAAATTATCTGTCAAATGATATCAAACACTCCATATTTTGACTTCCGGTTTAGCCGAAAATGAAACCAACTCTCTTAATGTAAATGAAACACCCTGTATATTTTAACATTTCGAAAATCAAGAAAACGTTCTGAACATAATATTGCTAACAAAATTTGTTTTAGAATAACTTTAGATGGAGCGAAAATTGGTAAAAACAATTTTTTTGGGAACACCTGGTATATTTTTGAACATTTTGAAACGTTGTAAATCGAACTTCAATACATACCCTATAAGACCAAAACATAGTGTTTATATAAAAGAAAATTTGTTGAATTAAATTCGCTCCATTGGCTCGGTAAATAAATACTTTTCGTTCCGGAACGCATACGACTGCGCCAAAATTATGCAGTTGCAATAATTTTATTATCTAAAAGGTCATCGTTTGTGCACTTAATATAATGTAGGAGGTGTCTAAATTGTTGAGGTGGAGTTTTATGTCTGTTTTATATCTCAATAGCCACTCTTCTTGGTGGCATTTCAATAGTATGTTCTTAGAGAAATTCAAGAGCAATGATGGTTGCAAGCGGGCAAATCCAACCATCGAGAAATTTTAATAAAAACGGTCAAAATTCTTATTATACTACGTTCTTACAATATCTTGGGAAACATTCGGTCCTAAGATTGAAAAATTGGAAGATAAGTTCTAAAGACTTCACGTCTCTTCGAGCCAACTATGGTTTCTTTTCACTTGTTGATGTTAATGACAAATGACAATACAATTTTGACATAGAAAACAAATTAATGTTGTTTACACGTGGTTATTTCGTTAAATTATTGTTGAAATACATGTTTTTTCTACTCTCATATGTGAAACTAAGCATTTCGTCATCACTTACTCGTTACGAAAATAGCATTTTCGTTTCTAGTGAGCGAAAGTTTTAGTACAAGCGGATGTTGATAGATGGCGTAAAATGTCCGCAGTAACACGAGCTTGAAGTTTGCGATTTTAGTTAATTAATTGTTTTAATTGATAAATTTGAAATTTAATAAATGGCACTTACAACTTAATAAATAATATTTTATAATTTAAATTTAAATAAATTCCAATTTTATTTGAAAAGTGACATTGCTTGGTGTACTTGGTGTCATCTAGCGGCTTTTTAAAAAATCTCTATTGAAATGTCAGTTCAAATTTTAGTAAAAAGAATTATTTTAAAATGTACTAATTATCGTTGTAGAAAAAATAGCATTTACGACTCGAGATAAAATCCGTTTTTTTCGTTCGAAAGATTACTTCACTCGCCCCTACGGGGCTCTTGAATTAAATTCTATCTCACGAAAAAAACTGATGTTTCATCTCATGTTGTAAAAAATACTATTTATAATGGAATTTGAAAATTTGAAAATAATTAAAAACTTGTAATTTGAATATTTGAAATTTGTAATTTGAATATTTGAAGTTGTAATTTGAATATTTGAAAATTTGTAAAATTTGAAAATTTGAAAATTTGAAAATTTAAAATTTGAAAATTTGAATATTTGAAAATTTGAAAATTAATATTTGAAAATTTGAATATTTGAATATTTGAAAATTTGGAAATTTGAAAATTTAAAATATGAATGTTTGACAGTTTGAATTAATTTTGTATGATTGAACCAGAAAAATTGAAACTTGAAATTTGAATATTTGAAAGTTTGAAACTTGTAGGTATATTTTAAAATTTGAATTATAAAATTTTAAAATTTAAAATTTAAATCTGAATATTTGAAAATTTGAAATATGAAAGTTTGAAATTAAAAAATTTGAAATTTGAAAGTTGAAAATGTGAAATTTGAAATTTGAAATTTGAAATTTAATTATTTGAAATTTGAAAAATAACTGATCTAGTGCCCCTTAAAAGACCCTAGCTTTTTCAGAAAGCCTTCTACTGTTTTTTGTGCCCGCAACATTTTGAAAATTTTTTTAAATATTCTATAGGCAAAGGTGTAGCCAAATATTATTTTACGACTTACACCTTCACTCCTTGACTCAACACGTTTAAAATAAAGACAATTTCGAAACAAATCACCTCATTTTATTATAGGAAGCAAAAATAAGAGGCCCCAGCAGGATACGAGCGTTTTAAAACTGGCGTCTCTAAAGTTTAATTATTTTTAATTTTAAATCAAATTATTTTTATTTCATTTTAATCTCTTTAAAACATACTGTGGTAATACAGTAGACGTAATAAATCATTAAGCTGTTGAGCATAAAGTTATATTTCATAAGTACAGCACACCGTGGGTGTTCTAATATCGGTGTAAATGGTGCAGAAGTGACAGGAACGTTTAAATTCCTTTAAAATCGCATCATTTAATCCAACCCTTATTTAAAATTTCATTCACTTTATTACATGATAGAATAAGGTTCAAAAGTATATTACAATGTAAGTTAAAAATGCCTTTTGTGTTGAGTTATAATTTGGTTATATTGCGGTTAAATTGTCCATCTGTCATATTTTATATCACCATACTGTTAAGCATCATAAAGTTTTGATCTTAGACGACTCGAATTTTATTAAAGGATCAATGTTAAGTATGAGGGATTGTCGTAATCCTCGTATCAGTGATATGTTGCGGTTAAAAAGTTACTCTTTCGAATCACAAATATTTTTGGATCATATCGAATAGATTAATTGACACTGTCACCAACGGCTCCATTGTGCTTAAGTAACGCGTAAGCAATTTTATACGTTTAAAAAATATAAAAAAGGAAGCTTAAATTGGAAACTTTGTAAATAATTGATGACACTATACACCCTGACGTATGAAAGCAAGAAAATTAGAACTCGATAAGGTCTCAATAGTAGATAAAATGTCAATTACATTCAGGAGTCCCCACAGACAAATTGTTATTGAGTAAATCCAGGATTATGGAAACGCTTCGGGGTCGAACCGATATTTATATAAGAGAGGGAAGATTTAAACCTAAGATATACAATTTCCTACAGCACAATAATACCACAATGATAGCTCGGAGCTAAAATTATTTTATTTTTAACCAAAAAAAATATCTTTACTCGTAGATCCAAGTAGGTAGTTTCGAGTTAACGAGCCAACCTTTTATTAAAAAAAATTTTTATTTAAACGTTTATTCTGTTAGTAATTAATTTTTATCGATTGTTGGGTTTAAAATTGTGGGCTTTCGAGGACGTATAGTTTTCTTCCAAAGTGCCCTAAATATTTTATATATTGTCCTTATTGGAAAAAGGCCAAAGAAGCTTTACAATGTCTTATTGTCAAGTTGGGTCTTGTAGAAGATCAATAAAGGCTCGTTTATTATATTAGTTCAATTACTTGCGCATTTATTAGCGCAATAATCTTTTACTTCATTAGGAGGTCAAAAGAGCTATCAAACGATACCAAACTCGATACTTTATCACTTCGACGCTAGGCGTCGCAACGGTCAACTTTTCATATTCGTTTAGAAAACTTTTGTTTTTTGCACAAAATTACTCAGTTGGCTTGACTAAGTAATTTTCTGCAAAAAAACAATAGGTCACCATAATAAAATGAAAGTTAAACGTCGCGACGCTTCGCGTCGATGTGATAAAATATCGAGTTTGGTATCGTTTGACAGCTCTTTTAGTCTTCTAAAAAAATAATCTAAAAAATTTTATTTTTAAAGTAAACCATTTTCAAACTACATTTGAAAAACGAAATTGCCAATTTTCACTGTTTTTGTGTTTTCTCGGTAACCATTTCGAATTTTAAAATTTTCTAAACGAATTCTTAAAGCTCATTAAAATATGCAACTTTTCACTAAATTAACCAATCTTGTAAATCTTACCGTTTTCGAGATCTCAATGTTAGTAACACTTAAACCAACCACCCTGTATAAACAACCACCCTGCCTACTATTTAAAAGACCTCCCAATAACAAGTATAGTTTTCAAGTCTAAACCCATTTGGGTTAACATTACTTTAAATTTATCATGTCAGTTGTTGAACTTTTGAATGGAAAACTGCTTTATGGGACTCTTAACCGACTGCTCCAGTAATGGAACAGCTTCTCGACTGGTTAGTCAGTTTGTATAACAATAATTATTGCGAAAATATCATTTATTATAATTTTAATGTAATCTTTAAACAAGTTAAATTAAAAATACGATGATAATTACTTGTGCAAAATTATTTATCGCCATTAAAATGAAATTGCTTGGTAAAATTTACTTTTTAAAAGTACCGCATTATGTTTGTAATGTGAAATAGTGTTTAAAAAATTTTATAATCAGTGTAAATAATTATACTGGACGTTTGGAATTAAATAATATACCTGTTCTCAGAAAGAGTAAGATTTTAAACTAATTATGTTTGCTACTGTGTTGCTTTGTGCGTTTTATTATGCTCGTTTTTTCCAAAAGTGATATGTATACTGTATGTCCGGTTTCGTATAACGTACACATTTTGGGAAAATTTTTGTTCTAACGTCCCAACTCTTGACTTTGGATTTTTTAAAGCGAAGCTAAATTGGCCATGTTTTACAAAAAAATTTAATTATAAAAGAGATAAACGATTTTTCAAATTTTGACTTTCAAAAAATCATAACTCCGACCCTGTACTATAAATGAAAATAAAACAAGCGTCGTTCGATTAAGAATAACAATGTCTATAAAGTATCCAAAAATGGAGAAAATGGTATGAGCCAATTTTGAAAAAATCCATTATCAAATTTTACGTAGGCAAAGGTAGCCTACGTTATCAAAAAATCATAACTCCGACCCTGTATTATAAATAAAAATAAAACAAACGTCGTTCGATTAAGAATAACAATGTCTATAAAGTATCCAAAAATGGAAAAAATGGTATGAGCCAATTTTGAAAAAATCCATATTCAAATTTTACGTAGACAAGGTAGCCTACTTTATCAAAAAATCATAACTCTGGTCCTGGATATTTCTAACGAATGAAATGTGTGGTACTCGATAGAGAAAGGCGATGTCTTAACATATACAAAAATTGAAGAAACGGCCATAAAAAATTTTGAGAAAATCCATTGCTCAATTTTGATCTATTTTTGCGCCTTAAACGTAAACAATTTTAAAACAATTTTAAAAATAGTTTAGGTTAGGATAAAAGTCTTATATTTTGGCTATGTAATGTCGTTTTAAAATTTTCATAACCATAATTACCAGCTAAGTTATAAGAAAAAATAAAAAAACAGACGTACAGACGTAAAGGTGTAAAGACGTACAGACGTAAAGGCGTAAATACATGCAGATTTGCATACGTAACGACGTAAGAACGTACAGACGTAAATACGTATAGACGTACAGACGTAAATACGTATGGACGTACAGACGTAAAGACGTACAAACGCAAAAACGTACATACTTTTTATAAGTTTTGTTTAGAAAGAGTAAATATATCTTCAAGATTCCAAAATCTTTGGACACACTGTAGAGGAATTACAAAGAAAATTTAAATTTGGTGCCTTTTATTTTATTAATTCACCTAATTATAATTAAGCAACCGTTGAAACAAATTTTAATTAAGCTCATAAAGCAAAAGTTTTACAGTTTCTCGTATTGTTTTTCACTCTTTTTAATTAAGCTACAATTATACAGCAGTTAAAAAGAAATTATTACGTTTTAAAAAAAGATTAAACAATTTTTTAATGTTTGTGCTTTGAAGTGTAAAGAATTTCAAGTAATACAATAAAGAAACAAGTTTTTCTACTGCAAATGGTGCAAAATATAAGAAATACCAATGTTTAACTTTGCAATTACACCTCACTTTATGTGAGATAATATGTAACCAACAAGACCTATGTTTTATTGTTCAATAAATTTTTGAAACAAAAAGAAAATAAGAAGAAGTGGTAAACTTAAACGAACTTTTAATGTAAGATTGTTTACACAAGTTTTTCTCAAAGGAGATGATGATATAAATTATGTACATAAAAATATATAGTTACGAGAAGGTAATGAAAATAATTATATACGAGCAGCTTAATTGGAAAATTGTAAAGCAAACTTAATACCTAATATTTTCTTCGAGTTGGGTTAGGGTTTATACTTAGCCATTTTTTCAAAAATGCAAAAATGCTACGTTGTTTTCATTTCAAAATAATGCTTCACTTTTACCACTACTTTAATATTTTTATTTATTGTTTATAATACCATCACAGGGTAATTAGACATTTTTGCTTGTTCTGTGCATTAAACAAAAATAAATTAAAAAAATAAAAATAAAAGAAAGTTCACAAAAGAACAAACTCATGGGCCCATTAATGGCTTCTCTTAATATCATCCCCATAATAGCACAGGAAATTTTTTTTAATACACCATAAAAGAGACAATAGTTATTTATGCATCAAGAGCGCGAAGTAAGCGTTTTTAATGCGTGAAAATATTACTTTTTTATGAGGCGCAGCCGAGCGCACTATATTTTTAGTACAAATGAAAAAAATATTTATTAAAGTCATTTAAGTGGCCTCCCTTGAGTCCAAAACTCCACTACACAGAAATAGCGTCTGTTCGTGGAAGTTCGATCGAATAGTGCACTGGTGAGACTTCGGTTAAAGAAAAGCCCGATTCTAGAGCAAGATTTATCTAAAACGTCTTCGATAATACCCTCACCGCTTTAGCTTGAAGGTGTGCTTTCGCGAGAGATGACTTAAGAAGCGAGGGAAGGCTTAAAAAATAATAGCGACAGAAATATTTCGTCTCCTATAACATGCTGAGGGGACCTGGGGAGGCAGTCGGGGGAGAATACCACACCTGTGACCACTCAGCGAGATTGACGTCCGCTCAGTCTTACCGCTCTTGAAATGTCAATTTGTTTTTGGAAATTAGTGGCTACAGACTCGCCCCCTCCCCCATCTACTTCCATCTAAAATAAAAAGAAGTGGTAGTTGTTGGCTTAGCAGCAAGTACGTTCTATTTCGCAACACAACCGCCTCCCTGGAGCCTTGAACATCATAATCAGGAGATAGCTTCTGGACATGGAAGTTCTATCGAATAGTGCAATTGTGAGTCATCGCTAAGTAGGTAGGGACGGAGATGCAGGATAACAGAAGATCTATATATGAGATAAAATATAAAAACCAACTAAAACATAGACTGTCATCCCTAAACTCCGACAGAATCTTAAAATTCTTCGGCCCTATCACACGAAGGTAATGATCCAAGGTAGGCTTCACAGTAGCAGAAGCCGAAAATCAACAAGGATGGAGTTCTATCATAGACTATGACTATACAGTAAAGGCTATTTGACATGGACTAAATATCATACCAACACTGTTAGTAACTAAATCAACTCAAGGAGAATTAGCAAGGAAATCTAAGCTTTAACGAACTTTTTTCGAACTTTCTACGCACGGCGTAGAAGAGACTGGAGACGTAATAGTTCGGCCCATAGCTTATGGGCCGAATGTGACCAAAAAGCTAAAGAAAAGGTCGCTAGAAACTGCAAGCATATTTCAGTGAATAAGATAGCTTGTCGAGGCGGGAGCAACGAAGAAAGGAATAAAACAAGTTTACCCTTAGAGGGATTTTAAGTGATTTTGACCTTAAAAGTCTTTCACATTTTTTAATATGGGTTTCGTTAGTCTCTAAGTGTATGGTCTTTGGTTCTATCAAGCCGACAGGCATCCAACACTCAGATGATGTTGTTGGCACGTGAGAGTGTTCTTATCTAGTCAATTTAACTCTACATTTTCTGATATCCTCTGGCTATGAGCACTATGAGCAGCTATGGCTATACTTAGATACTACATACAGAGTAATATTGATATTTGAGAATGCGAGTTCAGAAAAAGAGCCTTAAGGACCTACTACTACTACTATCAGGTATTTACTAATTAAAAACGTGCCGATATCTCCCCTTTTCTCAAGATTTTTTTAAATTGTAAAGCTATCGTTAGGACACTTTTTAACGCAGATTCCAGTGGCTTAGGCAATTATTTTAATTGCACTTTTTTGAGTTATTGTGCCATCATTTTGTTTTTTAAAATCGAGAATTTTGAGCTAGAACTCAAAAACAAATAATGGTATTAGATTTTTAATATCACTATTCAGTTTACCTCAAAAAAGTAGATCGAGGATGTGTTAGTAGATACAGTCATATTAAATGAAATAAAGGGCTAAACTCTGAATCAAAGTCCGAGAGTTAAATATTTGCTCAAAAGTCGTGTCAGGGTGTCAAGATATTCAAAATCAAAAATCACAAAAATTGTTTTTACAAATATCTCGTTTCCTATACATCATACGTCATTAGAAATTTTTACAAAAATTGTAGACCATAAAATTCTCTACAAGTTTTATCTAATTCATTTTTTTGTACGATCAACCGTTCCCAAAATATAGCGCGGAGAGTGGTAGGTGCGCTAGCTTATAGGATATAGCATAATGTAAAAAGCATTAACAATAAGTATAGGAAGTGAAATGCAAACCAATAGTAAATTTATTTCATCATTCAAAACTGTCAAAAAATACAGGGTGTTTCATTTGAAATTAAAAAGTTTTGTAGGTTTCAAGTTTCCTGTAAAAGGCAGCACCTTTTGAACACCCTGTAAATTAATGGAGATAAATTGTAACAGCAAAGCTTAGGTCAGTATGCAATTTGCAAGAAATGTAATAAAACTGAATATAAAAAAATATATAGGGGTCATTCTTTTACAAACCGCACGGATTTCAGGAAAAAAATTGACTTCTTTAAATGCGATAAAAAAAAATTTTCTGAATCTTTCAACAAATTTAATTGGCCCGTATTTCAGGATTTTGCTGAAAAAAATTTTTTTTTTAAATATTCACATAATACATACATAATATTATTTATGAATTTTCGATAATTAACTGGATTTTCTCCAATCTTCTCATACTTGAAATTTATTATCTCCAGTTGTACTGATCGGAACAATGTCGTTTTTTTTTATTTTACACTTCATTACGTTAGCTTTCAAAGTGTGTAAAAAAAATATTTTTTACTGTGAACAAATGAAAAATAATAACAATTTAATTATTTAAATAGATTTAACATGCTCGCCCCCCAACTTGAATTAATTGGAAAAAATATCATTTTGTTCCTTATTCTCTTATCTATAAAACTCATTTTACAAAAAAGTGGAGTCTCTATTAGATCGGAAGTTATTAAATATTTTCGAGCGCAAGTCACCCAGCGCGCTCCACATGCGGGAGCGTCAGAGATCTCGGAAGCAACAATTGCTCGATTACAAGTCCTTGCTTACAAGTTCAAATAACTATTTCAGCAAAATATTCTAAAATGGACGATTCTAAAATGTCGGGTTTAAATTGGTGTGCGGTTTGTAAAAGAATGACCCATAGTATTCTATTTAAAATAAAAAAGTTAGCGTTAGCGCACCTCTTACTCTCCGCGCTATATTTTGAAAAGGGTTGTTCGCACAAAAAATAAATTAGATCAGACTTGTAGAGAATTTTATGGTCCACAAGTTTTATAAGAAGTTCTAATGATGTATGATGCATAGGAAACGAGATATTTGTAATAAAACGATTTTTGAGCAGGTCTTTAGAACGTAAAAAACAATTTGCAACTAAACCACCCTGTACGTACAGCAGTGTACAGAGTGATCATTAAAATTTTTCAAGTTATGTCTTCATTAAGCATATTGTGTAATTGTATAGCTATAGGAGGTTTATGCATCTAAGGTCCCTTTGGGTACTTTTATAGACATATTTACAACAAACATGCACATAGTTTCCTCCAATTCTTTTGTTTGTCGAACAAAAATCCTTTATATGCGTAAGTCTATTAAAAAGGATATGTTTTTAGCTCATTTTAAGTATTTTATTATAACACTTAAACCACTTAAATAAAATTCTATAGAAAGGTATTCTTTATGTTTCAACACCGAACAATAAACTCATTACTAATTAACCGTTTTATTGTATATTAAAAAAAGATTGTGAAAGCCATCCATGGTCAACGACTGATGTCGTTTAATCCATCACACATTCGTATACGTCAACTAATTATCCTTTCGCGCAGCAAACTTAAACTAATAAGAGGGGTAGTTAACATTAACATTTTTCTTCTTCCTAAAAAGACCCAAAAATATATCAATAATTCAGATCGGTGAAAGAATAACGACATCGAAGCGGTAGATTGTTAGAACTTGTATTTGTCACCTGCCGGTTTCTCACCGAAAAAAACTTGATTTCGTAGTCTGATTAGGATACACTGTTAAAATATTTAAATAATTAACGCTTAAAATAATTACCACCTTATAAGTTATATTTATAAGCAAGGAATTAATTATTATTAAAATATAAAATTACGAAAGAGCGTGAGATGACCTGTTATGTCGCACCGTTATATTGTGCTTGTGCACAGTCGATGATGGTAGCACGTTTATGACGTCCTTTTCATTTAGTTTTAAAAAAATCGAAAACAAGGCCAATTAGAATAGTAAAAAAATAAAAGCGAAAGGGACGTAATAATTAAAAATCGTCCGCTTAATCTAATTCGTCATCTCTAAAAACATGAAATATGTGAGAGAGCAAAGTCGTCGGATGAGATTATGTCACACGAGACAATCAAAAAGAATAAAACTAATTATAAACTGTCATAGTATTGCTGTTCAATTTTCCATCTAACTGGATTTGTATACACATATTAGATATCTGTTTTAATAGATGTACCTGTCTAAAGAACAGTGTAGAGGTAATGATACAATTTAAAGATAAGGGCTACCAACTTTGGGAGAAGAATGTATTCGGTCCGTGTTATCATGGGCATTCTTGACATTTCTTAGTGCGCCATTGGAACAACCGGATAAAGTCTGGAGCCATCCGAAGTAATAAAATCGAGTTCTTGTTATTTTATATCATTATATAAATGGGTATGGGTTTTTTTTGTTCTTGAAGGAAATGCTACCGTGTGTTAATTTTTTCTTTACTGTAAATTTTAAAATTTTTTTGCATTTTGCGGATGTTACACAAATTAACCAAATATGTTTCCTTCATTATCATAATTTTTTAAAATACACAGTTAAACATGAGCAAGCGTTAATTAATTAATTTGAACATTGAGAATAATGATACCGGATACTTTTATTTGCAAATTTTACCTTTTTAGCGGTACCCATACTCTCAAACTCTTAAATGTGACACCATAACCATAACTTGATGGTTTCGCCCTAGATACGATTTCATATATCAATCAAAGATTTGCTGGTTATTTTTATGATATCCGTCTTGCTCTTATAGAGAAATAAGAAGCTTTTCAGGACTATTCAATAGTGTTTTCATAACTCGTGATATACTAATAGATGTTAAAGTTCCGTGAAATCTTTTACCTCTCTGTTTAATTTTAGTGCCAATGATTTTTATCTGAACCTAGAAGCTTCCACACACCAACACGGTAGCAGTAGCATTAAAAACAAAATATTTTAAATAATTCATAGAAGATTAACTTAACCTAACCTAACCTAATCTTTTTTTTTATGTAGGAGGGGAACCCATCTGGGACGAAACCCCTCCTCTTGCCCGGTAGTAGTATATGAACTGCTAACGCCATCTGATGGCTTGTCTTCAGTTAACCTAACCTAACCTAACCTAACCTAACCTTTTTTTTTTGTAAGGAGGGGAACCTCATGGCTTCCCTGCCCAGATGTCGTGTGGCAGGGGGGGTTTACCTAACCTAACATAACCTAACCTAACCTAACCTAACCTAACCTAACATAACCTCACCCTTTCTTTCGGGTTGTCGTTGTTCTACAATTTTCTCAGGAATCCGCTTTCGCATGTCTTCCGATGTGGATTTATCAGGATGAGCTCTTTGCTCTTTCCTCGTTGTTGCCGTTCCGGTCTTTTCCTTAGTACCGTCTTTTCTGACGTATTCCATCTTGTGTGTTTTATGGAGGTGTTGATGTTGAGGACAGTCCTGAAGCTCCTCCGTGCGCCCTTACCTCTGAGCACTTAGTTTCGAGAATTTCTTGAGATATATCGTCTTTACTGCTCTCTTTCTACTCGCTCCTTAGCCTCATTATCTGTTATGGTTGCTAGCTTTCTTCGCCGCGAAGCATGATGTTAAGGAGATTGGCTAGAGTCAGTGTTTTTTGTGCTCTTAGCGACGCCATTATCCGCTTCTGTTCCCAACAGTGGCAGTTGAACAGAATGTGCTGTGCAATATCGTCTTCGTCG
Source organism: Malthinus seriepunctatus (assembly GCA_963924605.1). Lineage (NCBI taxonomy): Eukaryota > Metazoa > Arthropoda > Insecta > Coleoptera > Cantharidae > Malthinus > Malthinus seriepunctatus. The sequence continues at coordinate 31,101,815 of OZ004603.1, read as the reverse complement.
CAGTGTTCGCACCTGGGAGAGGTCAATTTCACGATCCTTGGGCTGCTTGTAATCGTTAAATTATCCATGGCATGTTAAGAGTTGCGTCAGGTGTAGGACAGTTCTCCATATCTCCTCTCTACCCATTGCTGAAAGTTGGCCATAAGGAATCGGGCCCATTGCCATTGCCATGTTGCCGCGAATTGATGGATTATCGTCACGCATCGTGGCTCTTGGCTCTCTGCAGGGTTAGGAGATGGATCAGTAGAGGTAAGTAGCCCTAACTGCCATCAAATCTAACCTAACCTAACGTAATCGAACCAAACCAAATCTAACCCTGTTTTAATTTTTTTTTAATTTTAAAACGATTTCTTAACATCCTGATAATTATTGATTTGTCTAGAAGGTCGTGATGGAGTAGGGGTCAAATCAAACGAGTCCTACCATGATATTATATTATATTTTCGTTTCATTCCCCATTCTTTTAGTATTCATTCTCAGAAACTATCGTCATATGAAATGGTCTATTATGGTATATATTAGTCCTATCAATTTCCATGTTGGCCATATTTAGCTATGTTCAAGGAACACTTGGTGTTTTTTATCCATTTCCCATTCCTCACTTTGAATTTTTTAATTTTTATTTATTTATATGAATTGTGCTCTATTTGTGCTGAAAATAAAAATTTTGTGCTAGCCTAGCCTAGGTTTAGGAGTTATAAGCGTAAATACCTAAGGAGGCTGAGGAGATGCGAACCCTCCACTTCTGATTTTCGGAAAAAAAAATTATTAAATAGAATTGTTCCGCAAATTCCAGAATGGGGCCCCTACCCATTCTCGTTAATAATCATTTTCATACTAAACGATGTTTCTAGGGCCCTCACGCAAAGCGGGCCCTGTGGGCCTTTAATTATGCCACTGAATTTAGGGTTCATTTGTGACTATTTTTAAAACTTTTCTAAAAACTAAAGATATGGATTGTGCTCGTTTTTTTATTACATTGAATTTGGCTCGTTTTGTGCCGTTTTTTTTGCCTAAAATAAAAAAAAAATGTGCTCCATTATTAATCTACCTCGTCAGTCGATATCTAGTTCTCCAACTCTTGTTGCTAATATGGTTCTTTTTAAGGAAATAAATGCAAACTTTGAAGAGTCTAGATAAGTAAGTACTGCTCTGTATTTTATTAAACTCTAGTCGATGAGAAAGAAAAAAAAGGTTTTTTTTTCTTAATAAATTAGAAAATGTTATTCACGAGTATTAGCTTTATTAAAATAACCGAAAGCTCTTAAGTTTGCTGATGCAGAACATTATTTTACTGCATCTGAGTAAAATATTTTTTCTTGAAATTTTCGTCCTTATTCGAGTCGTGTATAAGAAATGTAACCTCAACATAGTTACAGGCAATTTAACATATGATAAACTGTATGTGACATACAACCTAACCTAACCTAACCTAACCTAACATAACCTAACCTCGTAACCTCTTTTTTCTGCGGGTGCTCTTTTTAGAAAGACGCCGATACTTTTTGTAACGGTAGTGTGAAGTTAGACGAATCCAACTCACTAAAACGACACCCAATCCCACACTGTCTTAAGGTGTCATTGGGTTCCTCAACAGACATCGGTAATCCGCTTCCGCATTTCTTCCGATGTCTTTGACAGAGCGTTGTTCTTCTCTATTGCCGCTCCGACCTTGTTTCAGCCCGTCGTCTTACCTGACGGCTCCATCCTTGCGCTTGCGAGTTGCTGTCTTTTTACGTTTGTTCTCCTTTTTCCACCACGCTGACAAGAGTATTGAAGTCTCTCTTCCTCGCTGTCCACCTTTCTGATGCCTTTCCTTTCCGACCTTTCTTTTCCCTTCGGAGAACTTTGTGTGTAGGGTTTCTGGGCATCGCTCCTCTTTGCTGATCTCTGTTTAATAGATCTTTTTGCTTTATAATGTACGAGGCTAGCTCTACGATGGTCTTCCAGCTTTCTAAGTCTTTTAGCATGGTGTTAACAACGTTTTATGGGCTAAAAGGCTCACCTACTCTTAGTGACGCTGATACTCGCTTCTGTTCCCAACGATAGCACTGGAACAGGGCGTGTTCTGTGGTGTCGCGTTCTTTGCAGTGCTCACATCTAGGGGATGCCAGTTGCCCTATGCGATGCTTGCATACGTTGAACCATCGGTGTCCTGTTGTAACCTAACCTAAGAGAGGTGAGCAACTGACGTGACGGAGTTGCTTAAGGCGAAAGCCAGGTCCACCATGTCATCTGCAAGACCTTGCGCCTTCATTGCTCTGCCACCTTCATACATCAAGCACCTGGTGCGCCAGCTTGAGAGAGAGAGAGAGAGCTTTGATTTGACGTTTTTACAGATATCACTGTCAAGAACCGGCTCAGGCTCGACGACGTAACTTTTAAGAACCGACACATGTTCTTCTTGTCGACCGGGCATGGCTAACTACTTAAACATAATGGGTCTGCGAAAAACGTCTGAGTACCTGATTTTCTGGTGCTCACGAATGGTAACCAGAAGAAACGAGTATCACATTTCCTGCGAGGCCTGGGAATGACGGCCATAGCCGCCGGATATAGACGACTTGATTGCGATGGCAGCGCTGGAGAGTCTCTGAGTGGGCGCTTGTGAAATCTCCAGGCGTGATATCTCGGCTTTGGCCCTTCATACTGTACTCTAAAATAAAACAAAGGTTCTAAGCAACTAACTTAGTGGTGGGCGTGGTTTCGCTCTATCAGTCCATCGACTCTTCGCATCATCAATATAGACCCCTTTGAATTTAACCTTTGAATAGTATTCACGGAGTTAAGGGCTAGAAGCTCATTCGACCTGTGCTGATCTATCAACGAGGTGACGGTTTGCCCTGGCTTTCATTAAACAAGCCCATTGTACGTCATTGCAAATAATGTCATCTTGTCTTTAAAACCACTACAAAGGAATGATCATCTGATCAACCTGGACCTCCATTTTATTACATAAAAAGTAAGATTTTACTTTGGCATCTCTCTCAGGTGGGCTTCCCGCCTTCCTCACCAATTAGAAGTTTATTATTAACAGTCCTGAGCTCCTGAGGCCTTAAGCCAATGCTCTGAGCAGCCAACCAGATTTTCTTGTTCTGTGGCACTCAGATAGCTTATTCCCAAAAGATGGGGCTGAATATGCTCACCCTCATTTTTCTATTATTGGTTCCAGGACTATAGGTACGTATGCTAATGAGGTAAAATCACCAATTATCGAAAGTGCCAAATTCTGAATAACATTCCTTCAGAGCAGTGCTTCTCAAAATTTTTCTAGTTGCAATTTGTGAAATATTTGATTCCTTAAGTAGGTTGATTTGCAATGAATAAGAGAGTAAGAAGGTAAGATATATAAATTAATAGCCTTCTAGATGAAATTATAACTTGGAACAGCGTCCGAATTCCGTATAAAATTTATTGCGATAGTCCTTTTGTTGAAGAGTTTGCAACTTCCTGCAGATGCAATTCTTCAAATTGAAGAAGTGTGATTGTATACTTTATTTATCCCTTTTTTTTCTACAAACATAATTTCTTGTCTGTCAATGGAAAACAATCGGCATTGATAACCGGTGGCGAGAAAATAACTAACCAAGTTTACACGTCTGGTGTCGGAACGATAATTCGTCTGCACCCGTCAACGCTACCGAATAATCACACAATTATGTGCAAGTTCCCTTTTCAAATTTCTTACGTGTTAAAAGAAGATAAGAATATATTAAGTGGAGTAAAAAGGATAATAAACGACCTGACACTTGTGTAGTAATGAGAGTGTAGTCGGCAACATAAAGGATTATTGTTAAGTTTATTATTTTTTTCTAGCATTTTCATGGGCTTTGTTCTTTTATGGAAAGTTTAACGCCTTTTACGAAAATGTTGGGCTCGTGGCGTTTTATTGTTAAAAATTGTTATAAATTCGTTTATGTGTGTGCCTAACTTTTGTGTAAGATGGAAAAGATAAGAAATATGGGTTGATTGATATCTAAGAAGGTTGGTGGACGTCGGTGACAAGTAGAGAATGGCTTCTTGCTGAGTCTCGATAGGAGGTCTAAACCCAACTTCTATTACTCTTGGTCAAATTGTTTTCTTTGTCTTTGTCTCCAGAAGAAAAAAAAACACAATTTCACGCTGCGTAAAAATATCTATTTTATTTTATTGTGGAGAAAAAAAGAATCTTCTTAAACCATCTTATTAATTAATATTCGGTAAATTTATAGACGCTTTAAGGAGTAAAAATAAATTTCTTTGCTTTTTAAAATTGTTGTAATAATGTTGGCGGTTAGTTCAAAGAATTCTTTGCCTGCAGAAAAAATATTATCGACTAGTAAAGTCAATTAATAAGTTATTAGCAGCTTTTGCTCGTGTAATTATTTACGTAAAAGGTTTTGTGTATTTATCACATATGTTTAACTTATTCATAATGGCGTAAAGATTAACTAAATATTTAATTTTATTTTCTATATAAAATTCAAATAAAAGCCTATTAACGATATACTTTCAAGAATTATATGGATATGCTACAGATGGCAGAGAACAAATGATGCATCAAATTCAAAACATAAACAATGAAATTGATCCCGAAAATTAACACGATCGACATAAAGACAGTCAGACTAAGAGACAGAAAGTCAAACAAAACGATGACAGTCATGCCAGTAAGACTTGTGCAAATGCATTGATAGAAAGTCACAGAAAGACAGACAAACAGAAAGACGGACAGACAGTCAGAGAAATAGAGTAAAAGACATTCGGAGCGATTACTAACGACAGAAGCATCAAAAGGGCATGAAAATGTATAATGCAATAAAGTCATAGTGACTTATGACACAGCAAAGCTGAATTAATAAAACCACAATGTGTATGTACATTTTATTAATTAATTTACTAAAAAGCAAAGAAAGCCTTGGGAAAATAACAAAAGTTAATAATTTATTTTAAAACAATATAATATGTGTAGAATAGACAGTACATTAAGTAGGTACTCTTATTCAAGAAGGTACTTAAAAATAATATTATGCACCTTTCAAGGTAGTGGTATGTTATTCATAAACATTCAATTTTTAATTTAATAACAGCTACTAATAATAACGACCGTTTGATGCACTAATGCTAAGCAACGATCTAGAATTTTCATAAATTTTTGATATGTTAAGAAATCCAATAGCAACATATTTTGGCGATTCTTAAGCCGTTACTTAACGTTAGTGCAAACGGTCCTAATTAGTCTTTGAGCCGTTTATACTAGACTTCAAAGTTGTATACATTATTGATTTGTTAAGAAATCACACGGCAGCAACATATTTTGGCAATCTCTAAGTCGTTGCTTAACGTTAATTCAAACGGTCTTAATAAGTCTTAAAAGCGTTTGCACTAACGTTAAGCGGCGAATTGGATGTCATCTAAATTTTTTATTTGTAAATAAAAAATTACAATTACAATTACAAATACAAATGGGAGCAACATATTTTGGCGATTCCTAAGTCGCTGCTTAACGTTAGTTTAAACGGTCTTAATAATTCTAAAAACCGCTTGCACTAACGTTAAGCAACGACTTAAATTGTGGGTTTGCTAATCAATCAACTGGGAACAACATATTTAAGTAATTCCTAAGTCGTTGCTTAGCGTTAGCCAACGCGGCTCTAATAACCCTTTGTACTAACGCTAAGCAACGACTTAGGAGATGGGAGCAACACTTACGCGATTCATAAGTCGTTGCTTAGCGTTAGTGCAAACGGCTCTAAGACTAATTAGAACAATAGGAGTTCTAACGGTTCTAAGACTAATTAGGACCGTTTGTACTAACGTTAAGCAAAGACTTAGGAGTAGCACAACTTTTTGATTTGCTAAATAATCAAATGGAAACAACATATTTAGGCGATTCCTAAGTCGTTGTTTAACGTTAGTGCAAAATGTTCCTATAAGTTTTAGAGTCGTTTGCACTAACGTTAAGCTACGACCTAAATTATGGGTTTCTTAATCAATCAACTGGGAACAACATATTTAAGTAATTGCTAAGTCGTTGCTTAGAGTTAGTCCAAACAGCTCTAGTAACCGTTTGAACTAACGCTAAGCAACGACTTAGGAGATGGGAGCAACATTTACGCGATTCATAAGTCGTTGCTTAGCGTTAGTGCAAACGGCTCTAAGACTAATTAGAACGTTAGGAGTTCTAACGGTTCTAAAACTAATTATATAAGAGCGTTTGTACTAACGTTAAGCAAAGACTTAGCACTAGCACAATTTTTTGATTTGCTGAATAATCAAATAGAAACAACATATTTAGACGATTCCTAAGTCGTTGTTTAACGTTAGTGCAAAATGTCTCTATTAGTTTTAAAGTCGTTTGCACTAACGTTCAGCAACGACCTAAATTGTTGGTTTGTTAATTAATCAACTGGGAACAACATATTTAAGAAATTCCTAAGTCGTTGCTTAGCGTTAGTCCAAACGGCTCTAATAACCGTTTGAACTAACGCTAAGCAACGACTTAGGAGACGGGAGCAACATTTACGTGATTCATAAGTCGTTGCTTAGCGTTGGTTCAAACAGCTCTAAGACTAATTAGAACGTTAGTAGTTCTAACTGTTCTAAGACTAATTAGGACCGTTTGTACTAACGTTAAACAAAAACTTAGGAGTAGCATAATTTTTTGATATGCTAAATAATCAAATGGAAACAACATATTTAGGCGATCCCTAAGTCGTTGTTTAATGTTTGTGCAAAATTTCTCTATTAGTTTTAAAGTCGTTTGCACTAACGTTAAGCAACGACCTAAATTGTTGGTTTGTTAATTAATCAACTGGAAACAACATATTTAGGTAATTCCTAAGTCGTTGCTTAGCGTTAGGAGACGGGAGCAACATTTACGTGATTCATAAGTCGTTGCTTAGCGCTGGTGCAAACGGCTCTAAGACTAATTAGAACGTTAGAAGTTCTAACGGTTCTAAGACTAATTAGGACCGTTTGTACTAACGTTAAGCAAAGACTTAGGAGTAGCACAATTTTTTGATTTGCTAAATAATCAAATGGAAACAACATATTTAGGCGATTCCTAAGTCGTTGTTTAACGTTAGTGCAAAATGTCCCTATTAGTTTTAGAGTCGTTTGCACTAACGTTAAGCCACGATTTAGGAGTTGCAAAAATTTTTGATTTGTTAATAAATCAAATGGCACAAACATATTTTGGCGATTTCTAAGTCGCTGCTTAACGTTAGTTCAAACGGTCTTAATAAGTCTTAGAGCCGTTTGTACTAACGTTAAGTAGCCATTTAGAAGGTGTGTAAATTTTTGATTTGTTTATTAATAAGGCCCGGATTTTAGGCCGTTAAAAATCTGATTTTAAGACAATATTTAGGCCATAAAATTGTGTAATTTAGGCTCTAAAAATCTAAATTTAGGCCCATTTAGGCGAAATATCCTAAGAAGGCTATCCGATTTAAAACAAATTCTTGGTAAATATTTTATTCAAATATAATAAACATAGCATTTTTCTATAACCGGGGATTAAACAATGAACACTTTTTGGTCAAAATGAGTAATGAGGTCAAAAAAGCTAGCTTTTAGAAGTTGGCATGTAAGGCCCGCTTTATGAAAAGCCCATGAAATAACTTTAAAGTAGCTAAAACCAAATTTTATTATAATTTTGCATTTTTTTGCATTCTTAGAATCCGGGGAACTCAAAACATCAAGATAGAACAAAAAAAATTTTTTTTTCAATCACTAACTTATTAAAAGTACGAGAAAGTTTGAAATAGGTACTTAAAAATGTATTTTTAGGCTACTGCATGTGATTTTAGGCTCGCATTTTGAGTTTTAGGCGTAAAATAGGAAAATAGGCATTTAGGCAAAATTAAATGCGGCTTATATGACTTAATTTTTTGAGAAAAAAATTTATGTGTATGTTTCATCTCAGTGCCTTGCACCCAACTAAATAGGCATTTTGCCTAAGATCCGGGCCTTATTTATTAATCACATAAGAGCAACTATTTAAGTGATTCCTAAAATCGTTGTTTAACGTTAGTGCAAAATGTCTCTATTAGTTTTAGAGTCGTTGCAACTAACGTTAAGCCACGATTTAGAAGTTGCATAAATTTTTGATTTGTTAATAAATTCAATGGCACAAACATATTTTGGCGCTTTCTAAGTCGCTGCTTAACGTTAGTTCAAACGGTCTTAATAAGTCTTAGAGCCGTTTGTACTAACGTTAAGTAGCCATTTAGAAGGTGTGTAAATTTTTGATTTGTTTATTAATAAGGCCCGGATTTTAGGCCGTTAAAAATCTGATTTTAAGACAATATTTAGGCCATAAAATTGTGTAATTTAGGCTCTAAAAATCTAAATTTAGGCCCATTTAGGCGAAATATCCTAAGAAGGCTATCCGATTTAAAACAAATTCTTGGTAAATATTTTATTCAAATATAATAAACATAGCATTTTTCTATAACCGGGGATTAAACAATGAACACTTTTTGGTCAAAATGAGTAATGAGGTCAAAAAAGCTTGCTTTTAGAAGTTGGCATGTAAGGCCCGCTTTATGAAAAGCCCATGAAATAATTTTAAAGTAGCTAAAACCAAATTTTATTATAATTTTGCATTTTTTTGCATTCTTAGAATCCGGGGAACTCAAAACATCAAGATAGAACAAAAAAAAATTTTTTTTCAATCACTAACTTATTAAAAGTACGAGAAAGTTTGAAATAGGTACTTAAAAATGTATTTTTAGGCTACTGCATGTGATTTTAGGCTCGCATTTTGAGTTTTAGGCGTCAAATAGGAAAATAGGCATTTAGGCAAAATTAAATGCGGCTTATATGACTTAATTTTTTGAGAAAAAAATTTATGTGTATGTTTCATCTCAGTGCCTTGCACCCAACTAAATAGGCATTTTGCCTAAGATCCGGGCCTTATTTATTAATCACATAAGAGCAACTATTTAAGTGATTCCTAAAATCGTTGTTTAACGTTAGTGCAAAATGTCTCTATTAGTTTTAGAGTCGTTGCAACTAACGTTAAGCCACGATTTAGAAGTTGCATAAATTTTTGATTTGTTAATAAATTCAATGGCACAAACATATTTTGGCGCTTTCTAAGTCGCTGCTTAACGTTAGTTCAAACGGTCTTAATAAGTCTTAGAGTCGTTTGTACTAACGCTAAGTAATCATTTAGAAGTGGCGTAAATTTTTGATTTGTTTATTAATCAAATGAGAGCAACTATTTTGGTGATTCCTAAGTCGTTGTTTAACGTTAGTGCAAAATGTCCTTATTAGTTTTATTAGAGTCGTTTGCACTAACGTTAAGCCATGATTTAGGAGTTGTATTAATTTTTGATTTGTTAATAAATGAAATGGCACAAACATATTTTGGCGATTCCTAAGTCGCTGCTTAACGTTAGTTCAAATAGTCTTAATAAGTCTTAGAGCCGTTTGTCCTAACGCTAAGTAACAATTTAGAAGTAGCGTAAATTTTTGATTTGTTTGTTAATCACAAGAGAGCAACTATTTAGGTGATTCCTAAGTCGTTGTTTAACGTTAGTGCAAAATGTCCCTAGTAGTTTTAGAGTCGTTTGCACTAACGTTAAGCAATGACTTAGGAGTTACATAAATTTTGCACAAACATGCCACCTTGCAAGGGAGGGGGTATGTTAAGCCCCGATGATTGTAGATAGTGATTGAAGAAATAGAGCAAAAAATATGAGTAAAATATATGCAATAGAAAGTAATCTATTGAGTACCAAAAAAAGTAATAATATACAACATTTTAAGGAAGGGGGTTTGTTAAGGTAGATATATTTTAGGCCCATCAATTTCCATGTTGGTCTATTGAGCTATGTTCATTGTTCAAGTAATATTTTGTGTCTATGTCTCCTTTGGATTTAAAATTTTTTTTATTGAATTGAATTTTGCTCGCTTTGTGCTTGAAATACAAATTTTGTGCTGCCTTATTTGAAAGTTATAAGAGTAAATACCTAGGGAGGACCAACGAGCTCCCCACTTTCGATTTTCGAAAAAAAAATGTTTGAATGTGATCGTTTAGTGCCGTTTTGTGCTAAAAACGGAAATCGTAATCTATTCAGTACTCATAAAAGTTATAATATATCACCTTTCAAGGGAGTGGGTATGTTAAGCATCGATAATTGTTGTTAATGATCGAAGAAATAGAACAAATAAGGTGAATAAAATATATACAACATAAAGTAATCTATTGAGGACTCAAAAAAAGTAATAGGAAAAAGTAAATGCCACATTTTAAGGGATGTGGTATGTTGAGCTATTTTAAGTATCGACGATTGTAGTTCGATTGAGTAAATCCAACAGATATATTAAATTAATAAAATAAATACAACATAAAGTAATCTATTCAGTACTCAAAAAGTAATAATATGCCATCTTTCAAGGGAGGGGGTATGTTAAGTTAGTATTAATGATTGTAGTAAATGAATGAATAATGAATAAATAGAACATACTATGTATAAGGTTAATAAAATATTAAGTAATTTATCGAGTACTCAAAACAGTAAAAATATGTCACCTTTCAAGGGAGGAAGTATGTTAAGTATCTATGATTTTAGTTAATGATTGACAATGAAGAAAAAATATTATTTGTTACTTATTTTAATGGTATTAAATAGCGAGTTGGATGTAACCTCAAGATTGCGCTTTTTCATGGAATAGATTAAGTAAATTTATAAATTTTAATTATAGCCATTTAAATTCATTGTGCGATTATAAAATAAAAAAATATATAGTTTTTTTGTGTAATTCTTATAAGTATTCATCGTATGTATAACTCGAAAAGCACACGATTTACGTATTCTAAACAACATCAGGGCGATTTTGTTAAACAGTCGGTCTCTTTGTAAAAATTTTACATGTCCACACCTTAGCTGTTAGTGTCTCACATCGTCACACCTATTTTTTGCTACCGGTTTATTTCCATTTTATACAAATAACTAGAATTTTTGCAATTTATTACACATTTTTTAAAATAAAAAAAATAATAAATAGATGCGCAATTATACAAAAATTTAATTTTAATTACGTATAGAGAGCGAGGTATATACGCGTTCAAAATGCAGTCTTGCAACCAAAAATTCCTCTGCATCAGAAATCAAAAGAAACCAGTCACTCGCGATCACGATGATAGACAGTTGATGAACGTTCAGACATCTGACTATAGAGAACGTATTTACATTTTAGTAACAAATCACGTCAACCTTTAAAAGTTTCGCAAAAACCATACCAAATTTATATGTACGAAAAGAGATGGTATTATTATAACGTGGATGAAATTATAAATGAGGTCGTTTAAAATTTTTCAATCTGATCAAAAATGGTTAGTAGTTTTTGTATTGGGGCGACTCGGTAACAACTTTTAAGATAAGACCATGGACGTGTTAAAATTGCTATTATACGGTTTGTTTTAGGACGTGGTCGCCATATTTTAAAATTCCATTGTATTAACAATACCGAGAAGTATTTAGAGTAGAGTTTTCTTTCTTTTATATTATCCACTTTTTATCTTCATTTTTTACACTCAACTTTCGAGAAATATACCGGTGCAATTTTCTTACATTTTTCACTTCATCAGAAGGTTGCTCTGCCCGTATTCACCTGTCTATCGTATGCGAAAATCATACATAAATACTTATACATGTCGATATCGTTCTACCAGCTTCCGTTTTATAATCGTACGTTGTTAAGACCAATTAAAGTTCCCAATAACTAAAACCATTGTTACCATTTTACTAATACAATGTATTACCTATTGAAAATCTTCAGGGTTTTCTTTGCTTTTCTAAAAGTTAGCATTATCTTCATTACCATCAAAGTTAGTAATAATAATAAAGTTGCAGAGCAGCTTTGTGGTCAGCTCTTATAGTAAGCAACGATAACACGATCTCTAATGTCTCTTTAGGAACCTAATGGTTCCCTGCCCTTTCGCTTACCTTGCAGTGATAGACTAGGCGCAAAAGTTAAAGTATTTTATGCAAGCGGCATTTCATATAACATTTTGGTAACCGATGTTTTCCCAGTATTTCAACCCTGCTGAATACGAAAATTGCGGTTATCAAAGCCATATCTTAACCGGAAGCGTGATATTCAAGATGACACCCAAGATGTCAGCTTTGTTATTTTTGATGGAATCATTATGGACAATTAAGACAAATATTTTTATTGGTTCGGATAGATAATTTTATACCCTACAATTTTTATTGGAAGTAAAATTATCTTCAGATCACTCCTAAAAGAGCTAGAGTCGATAAAAGCACCAGTGTTGTATAAACCGTCTTAATACATAAAGCAGTATATGGAAGCATCTTGGTGAGTTCAGCGAGGTAGCTTTCCCAGTATCCAGCTAGGATGTATCTGTTAAAACATGATCAGAGCAAATCAAGTCCATAAAAGTCGATCATAAAGAGGATATTGCGTCTTCTGTTTTGACAACACACGGTGCTTCTCCCGACTCTCTAGACCCTTAAAGAGTGATTTTACTGTAATTTTTTGTAGACCATAAAATTATCTATCCGAGCTAACAAAAATATTTGTCTTAATTGCCATAATAATTAATCCATCAAAATAAATAAAAAGAGCAAACATGTATATTTTACGACGATTTTTACGCACACGATGTCTTTAGCTGGCTTTCGCTCCTTAATAAGTAATCTTACGGTACTTTTACATTTAATAATAATTGTAGAGAACCTTGTATATCTAATTCAATCAAAACAGTTGTCCAAGTTTCAATAATAATTCTTCCATCCAAATAAATCTTAATTAATAAAGCAGACAACCTAGTCGCCATCTTGAATATCGCGCTTCCGGTTTAAATTTCCCTGTGGGTAACCGCAATTTTTGGATTCAGGGGGGTCGAAATATTGGGAAAACATCGGTTACCAATATGTTATATGAAATTCCTCTAGCATTTCGATACTGGGATTTTGTTCCAATTTCACGGTGCTTCTTCCGACTGTAGCTCCTTAAGGAGTGATCTGAAGATAGTTATACCTCTAATAAAAATTGTAGAGTATAAAATTATCTATCCGAACCAATAAAAATATTTGTCTTAATTGTCCATAATGATTCCATCAAAAATAACAAAGCTGACATCTTGGGTGTCATCTTGAATATCACGCTTCCGGTTAAGATTTGGCTTTGATAACCGCAATTTTCGTATTCAGCAGGGTTGAAATACTGGGAAAACATCGGTTACCAAAATGTTATATGAAATGCCGCTTGTATGGTTAAGGATACGTTTTTTCCGATAACAGTCCTAGTCTATGAGTGTATATCACCCGGAGGTGGAACGTAGTAGTACTAAAGCCATAAAAACGGAAGTAGTGTAGTAAAATTGCAACAGTACACCTTACAAGGTTACAAGTCTTAACACTAATTAGATAGAGATAGGTTTCTTAGACAATACCTAGGCGGAGTCAATATCTTGCGTAGTAGGTACAGATGGAGGGAGCCCTAAAATTGATGCGATCCTACGCCACCGGTCACATTTTCGTCTTATCCGCCCAGGTTTTCTCTAAAAAATCTACTTCCATACTCACCTTTTGCTTTATGGCTTGAAACGATCACCAGCACGCTTGCTGGAACCATATATTTAAAAAAATTATTTCTCAAGATCTCGCTACATTTCAAACAGATCTGTCTTTACGTTACTATAGTGAGACCTCTCTTATTACGAGCCTGGTAGGGGTAGCTGATTACATAAATGGTAGACTAATGGAAAAATGTATTCTTTTTGGACAAGACCCTGGCTAATATTGACGGACCACTGTTCAATGACACGCCGAAAGGTTCTGAAAGGCTTTTAAATATCGGAAACAAATCCAGAGTGAAGTTAGATGATAAAGAAGATGGCACTGTGAATGAAGTACTATTCAGAGAGAGCATCGATGGCAGATAGCTAGGCCAGAAATTGTCTATGCTGTGTTCGACTGAATTCGAAACTTTTGGTATTCTGTAGATGTAGACAGGGGCGCAACTACCGGGGTGCGGTGAGTGCAAGGCACACGGACCCCCGTCCACTGTTGTCACCTTCTTCTAAATTAAGTTTTTTTTAATTAATTTTGGCTGTCGTATTACCCTAAGGGCTAAACTGACTAAAGCTCAAAAAGCCAAAACCTAAGGGGCGCCAGAAATTCACAATCCAAAAACATGTTGACCATCAGATTTTCACCTGCGGCTGTTTGGAGGTTAACTCCTGAGGTCCTGAGACTCCACCCACACGCGTACTTTGAAAGGCACCGATTAACGTTTATCCGAGGCACCATGAAGCCTAAAAACATCCATAGAGCCACTGTTTTTGAAGATCGCAAAGAATCAAAATGTATCGGAACCTTTGGGCAGCTTCCTGACTTTTTGAAATTTACTGCTTTCCAAAAAATATGATTAAAAAAACTAGAGGAATAAATAGAGGCCCCCACCATTAACTTTGCACACGGGCCCCTATAGTGTTTGTTACGCCACTGGTTGTAGAGCAATCGCTATTTCTTCCCCACGTCTCGAACACCGAAGCAACTTATCTTAACCTAACCTTACTTAGCAATTCCTTAACCTAAACTAACTTAGCCTGCCCTAAGCTAACCTAACATAACCTAACCATTTCTTTCGGGTTGCTGTTGTTCTAATATTTGCTCAAGAATCCGCTTTCGCATGTCTTCCGATGTGGATTTGTCAGGACGAGCTCTTTGCTCTTTCCTCGTTGTTGGCGTTCCGGTCTTTTCATTAGTACCGTCTTTTCTGACGTATTCCATCTTGTGCGTTTTATGGAGGTATTGATGTTGAGGACAGTCCTGAAGCTCCTCCGTGCGCCCTTACCTCTGAGCACTTAGCTTCGAGGATTTCTTGAGATATATCGTCTTTACTGCTCTCTCTCCACTCGCTCCTTAGCCTCATTATCTGTTATGGTTGCTAGCTTTCTTCGCCGCGAAGCATGATGTTAAGGAGATTGGCTAGAGTCAGTGTTTTTTGTGCTCTTAGCGACGCCATTATCCGCTTCTGTTCCCAACAGTGGCAGTTGAACAGAATGTGCTGTGCAATATAGTCTTCGTCGCAGTGTTCGCACCTGGGAGAGGTCAATTTCACGATCCTTGGGCTACTTGTAATCGTTAAATTATCCATGGCATGTTAAGAGTTGCGTCAGGTGTAGGACAGTTCTCCATATCTCCTCTCTACCCATTGCTGAAAGTTGGCCATAAGGAATCGGGTCCATTGCCATTGCCATGTTGCCGCGAATTGATGGATTATCGTCACGCATCGTGGCTCTTGGCTCTCTGCAGGGTTAGGAGATGGATCTGTAGAGGTAAGTAGCCCTAACTGCCATCAAATCTAACCTAACCTAACGTAATCGAACCAAACCAAATCTAACCCTGTTTTAATTTTTTTTTAATTTTAAAACGATTTCTTAACATCCTGATAATTATTGATTTGTCTAGAAGGTCGTAATGGAGTAGGGGTCAAATCAAGCGAGTCCTACCATGATATTATATTATATTTTCGTTAAATTCCCCATTCTTTTAGTGTTCATTCTCAGAAACTATCGTCATATGAGTAGTTACCAAATCAAGAGAAATCTGTATCTTTGTGGGTGGATCTAGGTACCTCGTAGATGGAAATGGTCTATTATGGTATATCTTAGTCCTATCAATTTCCATGTTGGCCATATTTAGCTATGTTCAAGGAACACTTGGTGTTTTTTATCCATTTCCCATTCCTCACTTTGAATTTTTTAATTTTTATTTATTTATATGAATTGTGCTCGATTTGTGCTGAAAATAAAAATTTTGTGCTAGCCTAGCCTAGGTTTAGGAGTTATAAGCGTAAATACCTAAGGAGGCTGAGGAGATGCGAACCCTCCACTTCTGATTTTCGGGAAAAAAAATTATTAAATAGAATTGTTCCGCAAATTCCAGAATGGGGCCCCTACCCATTCTCGTTAATAATCATTTTGTTAATCACAATTCGATTTTATAAGAAAATTTCATACTAAACGATGTTTCTAGGGCCCTCACGCAAAGCGGGCCCTGTGGGCCTTTAGTTATGCCACTGAATTTAGGGTTCATTTGTGACTATTTTTAAAACTTTTCTAAAAACTAAAGATATGGATTGTGCTCGTTTTTTTAATTACATTGAATTTGGCTCGTTTTGTGCCGTTTTTTTTGCCTAAAATAAAAAAAAAATGTGCTCCATTATTAATCTACCTCGTCAGTCGATATCTAGTTCTCCAACTCTTGTTGCTAATGTGGTTCTTTTTTAAGGAAATAAATGCAAAATTTGAAGAGTCTAGATAAGTAAGTACTGCTCTGTATTTTATTAAACTCTAGTCGATGAGGAAGAAAAAAAAGGTTTTTTTTTTCTTAATAAATTAGAAAATGTTATTCACGAGTATTAGCTTTATTAAAATAACCGAAAGCTCTTAAGTTTGCTGATGCAGAACATTATTTTATTGCATCTGAGTAAAATATTTTTTCTTGAAATTTTCGTCCTTATTCGAGTCGTGTATAAGAAATGTAACCTCAACATAGTTACAGGCAATTTAACATATGATAAACTGTATGTGACATAACAATACAATAAATGTATAGGACCGCATTTACATAGAGAGTTGGGGAGAGAATCGCGCATTACGGCACTCTGCTTCCTAACTATAACGTGCTGTGTTTTAGGGGGGTTATTTCATGTTTACTATCGAAACGACAAATTTTATAAAATTATGTCATTTGTTCCAATAACCCATTGATTTTGAATAAATTTCCGTTTTTATACAACGTCGATATTAAATCGAAAACATTTCGTGTTTCTATTTATTTTATTGAAAAAATATTTATCTTGTAATGCGATCGGTTAATTTAGTTTCAAAAAATTTTTTTCTCTTCTTCAAATGTATAAAAATGGGGTTACTTTTAGTAAGGTCAAATAACAGTTAATGCTAAAAGTAGGGAAGTGATACGATGCGGGAACAATCATGACATTTTCACGACCTACTGAATCCATCTGCACAGGACATCAACACCCTCTGGATATTTAGTCAACTTACACCCTGATACACTTAATTTGTATCACGATATATATTCAATCTTGTTAGAGAAATGTTAAATCTCTTAACGGAAAGTTTACAACTTGTGTGTAATTTTGCTTTTAATGAGAATTTTCGAAAATGAGACTCCAATTACAATTTAGTCAACGAACGTTCAAAAAGGGGGTAGAAGACGTGGAAGATAGGGTGGAATTTTTTTTATTAATGTGTTTTGAGTAGTTGCGAGGTAAAAATATCCTATTTACTATGGTGGAATGTCCCCGGTCTTAACTATATGTATGACTAAAGGAATGATGGGAGTGGAAAGGTCCCGTTTTTTGGAGTTCTAGCTTATATCACGAAAACGGTGGGTCCTACCGAAAAATATATTCTTAGCAAAATGAAAGTGTATCAAATTTCCTACAAGACTGTTCTAATTAATTTTTTTGTATTCCTTATAGTTTTCAACGAAGGGCTGAGGTGCTAGAGGCAAGAGTTTGACGAAAAAAGTGAGACCTTTTTTTTTCATACATTAACGATCTTTGCGCACGAATATCTCAAAAACTATACAAAATAGAGAAAAAATAAATAGGTACAATCTTGTAGGAAATTTAATAGGCTTTCATTTCTTTCAAAATAATTTTTCCCTAAAACTTACCGTTTTCTACGTATAATCAAAATTCCAAAAAACGGGACATTTCCACCCCTTCCTCCCTTAACCATTCACCAAGGACCGAAGCCTTAATAATCCGCCCCTTAGATGTTCGCTATAACTCCTCGTTGATTAGACTATTAGCTTATTCTCACACAAATGTAAATTTTTGCTTAAAATCGAAGACATTTAAAAGTTACATAACATTTATTTACGAGAAATATGCAAAATTTATATAAAAATTTAAACGGTAGCTACATAGTTGTGTCTTCTCCGAAATCAAGATATCCTGATTGATTATGCAAGATTCTAAGATTTCTACTAAAACCTGTCCAGTGGCATACGAAGAAGTTGAAGTTGAACAAAGATGTTGATTTACAAATTTATGTTTAAAATTTTTTTGGAACTTTTTCAAGTTGTGTGGTGCTGATATGAGAGAATGAGAAGCTTTTTGTTTAATTACTGTCGTAGGGGGGGGGGATGCGAGTTTATTGCAAGTTTTTAAGTCCCCTAGTACAAACAAGAACGAAAAAAGCTTTTTGATTTCGTTTACGAGCTTTAAATTATATTTTTTGATTTATACTATCATTAACGTTTATTTTAACTGCACCTTAAAAGTTTTATTTACAAATTTATTACTATGCCTATTTATAAATTGTAAATTAATTTGGATCATATAAATATATCTGCAATAAATTATTTTTGTCAAAACGCAATAATTCCCTTGCTCTTCTTCTCGCCACCGCGTCAACCCTAACCAGTAGTCGATTTTACAATTTGTTATTAAACGTGTCCATCCGGCGCACTTTTTTGGTCTTGCTCATCGATTTGTTGTTGTAAATGAGTGTAAAAATTATAAGTAAATCATCTGTCGACACTATCCAGTTGTGTTAGAAAGGGCTTGTCAGCGTTGAATGGGCGGAACTAATGCATTATGATACGGCTGGTTGCAAAGGTATTAGAATACAATCATTCTGTCACACTGGTAATTTGTGTGTCAACGCACCTCGTGCCCATATATATAAATTTTTTTAACGGTATTTGAATGTTTAATTTATTTATTGATTTAATTTTGGAATTGAGCTGTTACGTTTTTTAGAAAATAAATGTGGAAGATAAAGATTATAATCGAGTGATGATCGCCCTAAAATGTTTAATATTTACCATTACCATGGTACACGAACGCAATGTATTGTTCCTTAGAAAATTCTCTCATTTTCTCATGACAATGGAAGAAGAACTAAAGGTTCAAACTGAGCCTTGGAATAGAGTGCATATAAAACATGAAAAAACACTGCTTTTCCTTTTAAATTTTTCCAATCCTAGAAAAGGTTGTTATAATCGAGACAAAAAATAATAATAGAATTTTTTTTACATTTTTCGACGTTTTGAGTTACGCTGATTCCAAAAATGCAAAAAAAACTTTTTCGATTTTTAGAACCAAAATGTCTATGTATGTATGTCCCCCCCCCTCTTAGAGCAAAAACTACTGAACCGATTTTGATGAAATTTAATAATAGCCACTTTAAAATTATTTCTTCGACGTAATAAGCTTTTATAAGCAATCCATACAGGGTGTCCAAAAATAAAGTGGTTATTTTGGGCGCATATTTGCAAATTTGGGCCAAATTCATTTTTACTTGGCTATAAAATAGTACACACGAAGCCCTAACTGAGAAAAAAATTTGCACATTTTTTTATTCAAAATGGCGATCAATAGAACGATTGTCCCATTTTATGGTTTTTCCCTTATAACTTGGCGGGTAATTAATATTATAAAAATTTCAAAACGGCATTGTATAGTCAAACTATAGGGCTTTCGTCCTAAAAAAGTCGATTTTCAAAATTGTTTTTAAATTGCCTACTTTTAAGGGGTCCAAGTAGGTCAAAATTTTGATATCGATTTACTCAAAAACTGGTACGGCCGATTTATACGGAATTGAATATGTTATAGACGATGTCATTCTCTATCTAACTCTAAATTTTTAAAGACTTGTATAATGCGGATTCGGAGTTATGATTTTTTGAATGTCAAAACTTTGAAAATCTCTAATTTCTTTTGTAATAAAAATGAAAACTTGAAATTGGATATTTACATCAATCCCATGACTATCTATTATTTGACACTATTTTCGGTTAACAAAACGCTTCCGGTTAAACCGGAAATTACAAAAATATCAAAATTTTTAGGAACGCCCTGTATATTTTATGATATTTTAAAAGATAGTAAAATTGGCTATTACACTATATCAAACACTTTATATTTTGCCTTCCGGTTTAACCGGAATTGGAATAAAATTTCTTAATTTAAATGGAACACCCTGTATATTTTTTAATATTTTGAAAGCTCGTAAAATTATCTTTCTGAACATATAAAATAATATATATTTTAAAGTTTAATTTATGCCAAATTTAAAAAAAATGAAATTAGTTAGAAATTAGACAGTTTTAATACCTAAAAATTAAAAGTTCCAAATTCCATGCTTTACAAAAAAATTACATGCAATTTAAAAAAAAAACAATTTTTTCCATTTTAAAAAATTTTTTTTTTTAATATCATGTATTTTATATTAACATAAAAATAAATTTAATAATAAAAACAACGGATGTGGCCATACGAAGAACTTTTTCCAGTCCGTCAAATATTATAATTTTACTATTGTTTTTTATATTAAAATTTAATTAGAAAATTATAAACTTTTAAACTTATAAATTTTAAAGAAATGCACAAAAAAATACAACAGGAAAAAGTTCTTCGTATGGCCACATCCGTTGTTTCTTGTCTATCTTTAAAGAGTGTGTAAATCAAAATAGAACATTATAGTACAGTAAATTATGAGAACAAAATGTTCAAACCGCACATCGCTGTGATGAACCGTTCAGAAGATATAGAATGTATAAAACAAATCATGACGTCACACCCACGATTACCCACAATACAACAACGGTCACAATCGCTCCAATAGCGATAAGCCGATAAACCAATAAACTGTGACGTCACACAAATATTGAACTTACGGGATTAATGCCCTGTTGTAGAAAAGAGAATTTTATTTTAATCCGAGAATTTGATTTATAATCCTTAGATTATAGCAACGTTACACAATAAATTAATAAATTAAGATGTCAAAATTTGACGTTTGTTATCACAATTTAATACAAAAAACAACTTTAAATTTACAAATTTCAAACTTCGAAATTAAATTGTGTAACGTTGCCATATCAGAAGCTTATAAATATAATTCTCGGATTAAAAAATAATTCTCTTTTGTGTTACCGGGCATATCTCGTTTAATATTTGTGCAAAAAATGTGCGATTTTCACCGTTGTTCTAAGATATTTTTTAGCATTTTTTAGTGAAAAATATTTTTTTGGTTTACACCCTTTTATGGACCAAATTTGGCCAACCTTTTGAAATGAATTTTCTTAAAATCTGTTGCAATCGTTTTTTATTTTTGGATAACATTTCATAGGTCATAGACATGACTGTTCTCTATCAGACAGGCACGTAACTAGCTTCCTAAAATCACGTCGACACTTGGTGGCCATAAATTATTTTGGGTGGACCAAATATACCATATTTAGCCCATAAAACTCTTTAAAGATGAAATATTTTGTTTGGAATTCAGATTACCCTGTAAATATCTGAATTTTCACCTTTTATTGTCATGTTATGAGGGTGGGTACAAAGGAGGGCCAGCTAAATTTAAAGGTGGGCCTGGAGCCACCCTGGCCCTTCTGTAGTTATGTGCCTGCTATTAGATTCCACGCCATTTTCAGGACCGTATATTTTTAAGTATATATCAACACCCTGTATATTTTTAAATATTTTAAGAGCTCGTAAAATTAGCTATTCTATGATACCAAGCACTCTATACATCGGGACCAGGCTGGTCCGGCCGGCTGACCGGCGATCGCCGGTGGGGCCAAGTGAAACTATAGTTCAGTTTCACAAATGTAGACAGTTATGTCATTTATAGAATAAAGACGAGATTACATCGAGATTTTTCGGTACAGCATTATGAACAATCGTTCGTACTCGGATCCACTTCTACTACTAAGCTTCTGTCAGCTTCTGTCAAATTATAGTAAAGTACGTTATTCTATTAAAGCGGCACGTGTTTTCTGCATCTATCTCAATAGAAGCCGCGCTATAGCTAGCTAAATTTTGTGAACACATATTAGGATGAGTCACTATCTATAATTGTGAGATTGGAGTATAAATGGAAAAATCAAAATGAAAAAAAAGATTCATAATAAACATACAGTGTGTTTCACTTTGGATGAGGACACATCCAGGGGCCCAATTCTCGACCATTCGCTTTCGAAACGAAAGTGAGATAAAACGAATGGTAGTATGCCGAGCCATTGCCGAAATTTGTCGAATAGAAGGTTTGGCAACGTTTCAGAAATGCCATTAAAGCCCCGTACACAATGGATTTGCATAAGACATAACGCATAGCGCATAGCGCATAAGGAATCCAACCATATGGAAATTTACATGACTAACTTACGTTAAGTTACATAAACATTGTGTAATAATGCATAAGAGTGTATGAATTGAAATTATTATGCCTTATGCGTTATGTCTTATGCAAACCCATTGTGTACGGGGCTTTACTTGTCAAATGTCTTATGCAGAGCGCCGGTTTAAAATCTCGAAATTATTAAGTTTATTTTTATCTTATTTTGAATTCTTTCTCATAGATCGATTGGTTAAATTATTTTTACAGAAATTAATAAAACTAATTAATTAAAATTAATTTTGTATTAATACATTTAAGGCATTATTTTTATATTTGTGGATGTTCCATTTATTTTTTATATAATTTATGGGAATTTATGTTAATATTTCCTATTTTTTAATAGTTTCTCTATAAACTATTTTTAAGGTAATTGTCTATTTATGACCGACCCCTTGAATTCCGATCGGTACGAGGTAATAAAAGCGTTAAACAGTAAATAAACCCTACTGTGGCCGTAATGGATAAGCGAAAACGGTTCTATCTTTCATACTTTTAGCCAGTTTAGCATACGTTTAGTTCTCACTCGCCAAAGTGTACTCGTGTTATCTCGAAGGGTTTAAGACGAACGTTTTCTCAAGAATACCATTTCAAGTAAACTTCTTCGTTATTGACGTCATCTGTATGGCGTTTACAAAAGGATTTGCAACGTTGTCAAGCTTCATTCGAGATAAAACACTCGTTTTAACTCACCGTTCGTGATAAGTCGAAGGGTGTCAAGAATTGACCCCCAGAACTTTTTTGTTTTGCTTAATAAATTGCTTAATTTTACAGTACAAAAATATGTTTAAAAATTACTAAAGTTGACCGTAAACCTTGAAAATTTATGACTATGGAAGCCTGTGGAAAAGCTTCGGAACCCAGGTCTGTGATAGTGTCGCTATTCGCCACGCCACTGCTTTTGGGGACAATTTATTTTATAGTTGGTAGGGCCAACCACTAGCCAGTCCGCCCCTGTCTATACTTTGGTTTCCGCTATAACATAAGAGTTTTTATATTAGGGAGGGAAATGTAAAAATTTGTTTCTCTTATAGTAAGCCACTTTTTTGCTTATGCATTGGCGCTTAATACACTCACGTAAGCGACTTTTATCAAAAGCGGTTCAGTAGTTTTTGCTCGCCAGCTGTAACTGACAGACAGAAAACTTTTTCTCACATTTTTGGACTTAGGAAGACTAAATTTTTTTTCGATCACTAGAACTTTTTCAAAGTATGGAGTACGAAAAAGTTAAAAACTGGAAACTAGATACAGCGCTCTAAGGCCCAGTTGTACAATAACAACTTAAGTCAGAGTTTAACAAAACTTGAGTTTTACTAAGGTAAACTACGATTGAACCTGATTGTACAACACAAATTTGTCACTTTCCTCAGTTGAACTCAGGTTCATATTTTAACCGCTTTTAAGCCTCAATTGTACAATCGGTCCTAAGATTCCAACCCAGTCATGTTACGATGTAGGTAACATATCTAGAGAGAGGTCTTATATTATTAGAAACTTTTTAGAATTATTTTAATTTTTTTCGTGCCTAAGAGCCTTGTGTTGAAATGTTGTTATTTTTAGCCTACCATATTCTACTGGGTGTTTGTTTTAAATGGCTCACCTCCTGTAACTTTATAACGCATTGTTACATTGGAACCAAATTCGATGAACGTAAGTAAAACGGCAATGTCGATAACGACACTGCTGCCAAATTTTTAATTTTACAGAAATAAAAGTAAAATTTAATTTTTTTAATGAAACACTCTGTGTATTTTTAGATACTTGCGTAGCCTATTTCTTACCGAGTTCAGCAATGTTTGAGCCTTAAAAATAGAAACACTGCACACAGCTAGGGCAGCTACGCATTTTTTTTTTAATTTTTGGACTCAAAAATTTTAGAAATTAAAACAAAATTTTTTCGATCATATGAGTTGTTCCAAATATGCGAATTATATACATTATGCAAAGAAGCTCAAAATTAATAAAACGAATTAAAAGATAAAATTAATTCAAGCAGTACATAAATTAAGCATTAATTAATTGACAGACACACAAATTAAATTTCATAACTGAATACAACATGAAAATTATTATAATTATTTCGACAATTAAATTTGTTCAATTTTATCACTTAATTATAGGATTCAAAAGAATACAGACTATTTAAAAATATGTAAGCAGAGCAAGAGCACACACACACATTTAAATATATGTTAATTGTTTTAATTTTTATTTCCTTCGTTTAATTACTTCATTATTTTGGGCTGTCAATTAAATGGGGAGCTTTAATCTAATCCTTTTGATAAATAAAAAAGAAATATTAATTAGGAAGATTTGTAAAGGCTTTGCATTTCGTTAATTCAAATTACTTTTTTAACACCTAATAGTCGGTAGCGGTTTTACATTTTTTATGCGTCCGTTTACAGGTAGATTAGGTCCTTCGTAAAAAATAATGTCACGTTTTGTATAAGCAGCAAAAGTGGAATATATAGGAAAGACTCCCAAACGTGACGTAGTGTCATACTACGCTTACTCGTACTCGAAGAAAATAAAAAATATAACATTAGTTCTTTTTACCTTCTCATGTCAAAAAGAATATTGTTTAAAACTCATCTAGATTTCAGAATTTTTTGAATTTAGAATATTTTAACGATTATACAGAGTGGACCATTGAAAACGAAACAAGCGTGTTTTTTCGTATATGACTTAATTTTTTCAAAAATCGCTGGAACCCGTCAATTTTATTTTCTAAAATAACAATTTAATTTGTTCCTGTGAACACCGCTATTTCAACCTCATAGGGGTGGTGCAATAAACCCCAAAAATTTTAATAACGAAATGGTGTCGAGTAACATATCACTTAAAAGCCCTTTAAATTCTCTTTTCAACGATGTCTCAATTTTTAAGTTTGGACCAATAATTTGAAAGAAATTGCGTTTTTAATGCAGGAAAATTACGTCACAATTTTTGAAAATTATTGACTTATCAACGAATAGTACAGATACACACGTGTTATAGTGCTATACTCGTAATACTTTCGATAGCTTCCTTGCTTTTGAAATACAACATATAATCCATTCACTCTTTATTTGCGTTATATGGTTGGCCATGTTAGGGTGAGAGATTCCACCCGGTATAAATTTGAAAAAAATCAGTTAGGTTAAGTATTGTAGAGTAGCGGCTTTTATTCAATTGTGTTAATAGTTGGTCTGTCAGTTGTCTGTCATTTTTTTGGTACTGTCAAGAGCTGTCAGTCAACTTAATAGGGATTTTTTATTTTGGCAAACCAAAAAACAAAATTTCATGGCCATAGCGCAAATAAAAAGTGAATGGATAATATGTCATAATTTTAGAGCCTACTGAGATTTTTATGGAAAAAAATGATTTAAATGTTTTTTCATCAGTTTGAATAAACTTATTTGAAAAAGAATTATAAAAATTAAGAAATATTCTCTAAGTCTCTACTATCAAAATAATAAATTTTTATGATTAAAATAGCTAAAGAAGACCTAATGGGGATTTTTGAATAAAAAAGAATTTGACTGGCCTTTCACCAACCCAGATGAACTGCTTCAAAAATAATTTTAAAAATCAAGAAAATGCTTTCTGATATCAGAATAATAAATTTTAGCGATAAAAATGGCTAAATATAAATTGGCACTTTCCTGAATAACACTAAGAAATAATTTAGATGGATTTTTACTAGTCCACAGTGCTCACATACAACAGCGGACAAAATTCTAGATTTCATCAGAGTTTTATAAAGCTTGGTATGTAAGCGTTTTTGAGGTCACTGATAAAGAATTGTGTATAAAAAATTAAAAATTCAAAATGGTGGATCTAAAATGGCGGCTACGATAAGCTAATTTGAATGGGATTTGCATGACACTTATTATTTGAGTGGTTTCGAGGTTATTGATTACGAATTTAGTATTAAAAAATATCTAATTCAAAATGGTGGATCCAAAATGGCGGATACAATATGCTAATTTTTATGGGATTTGCACGACACTTACTATTTGAGTGTTTTCGAGGTCATTGATAACGAATTTGGCATTAAAAATAAAACAATTTAAAATGGTGGATCCAAAATGGCGGCTACAATATGTTAATTTTTATGGAATTTCCATGACAAGTTTATAATTTAAGTGTTTTCGAGATCACTGATCATGAATTTGGTATTAAAAGTAAAAAAATCTAAATGGTGGATCCAAAATGGTGGCTAGATTATACTACTTTTTATGGGATTTGCATGACACTTAGTATTAAAAAGGTTTTGAGGTCACTGATCACGAATTTAGTATTAAACAACGGATGTGGCCATACGAAGAACTTTTTCCTGTTGTATTTTTTTGTGCATTTTTTTAAAAGTTTATAATTTAAAATTTTCTATAATGTATTTCATTTATAAGATACCAAATAAAAATATAAAATTATAATATTTGACGGACAGGAAAAAGTTTTTTTAAATTGCTTCCGTAAAGCATGGAATCTGGAACTTTTAATTTTTAGATATTAAAACTGTCTATCTATAATTTCTACCTAATTTCAATTTCTTTAAATTTGGCATAAATTAAACTTTAAAATATACATTATTTTATATGTTCAGAAAGATAATTTTACGAGCTTTCAAAATATTAAAAAATATACAGGGTGTTCGATTTAAATTAATAAATTTTATTCCAATTCCGGTCAAACCGGAAGTCAAAATATAAAGTGTTTAGTATCGTGTAATAGCCAATTTTACTATCTTTCAAAATATTAAAAAATATACAGGGCGTTTTTAAAAATTTTGATATTTTTGTAATTTCCGGTTTCACCGGAAGCGTTTTGTTAACCGAAAATAGTGTTAAATAATATATAGTCATAGGATTGATATAAATATCCAATTTCAAGTTTTCATTTTTATTACAAAAGAAATTAGAAATTATTGAAATTTTGACATTCAAAAACTCATAACTCCGAATCCGCATCATACAAGTCTTTAAAAATTTAAAGTTAGATAGATAACTAAGTTGCCTATAACATATCAAAAAATTAAAAAAATGTTCTGACCAGTTTTAGAGAAAATCGATATCAAAATTTTGACCTACTAGGACCCCTTAAAGGTAGGCAATTTTGAAACAGTTTTAAAAATCGATTTGGTTAGGACGAAAGTCCTATATTTTGACTATACAATGCCGTCTTGAAATTTTTATAATATTAATTACCGGCCAAGTTATAATGGAAAAACCATAAAATGGGATAATCGTTCTATTGGCCGCCATTTTGAATAAAAAAAATTGAAAATTTTGGTTTCAGTTAGGGCTTATGTGTACAAATATCTTATAGCCAAGTAAAAATAAGTTGGGCCAAATTTGCAAATATGCGCCCAAAATAACCACCTTATTTTTGGACACTCTGTAGAGATTGCTTATAAAAGCTTATAACGTCGAAGAAATAATTTTAAAGTGGCTAATATTAACCGTTCTAATACCGTACAGTCACTTTAATACCGAAATCGAGTCAATTGCACCACCGACTATTAATTGATGATAGTCGACTTACTAACAGTAAATATTATTTAGCTGAAAAATTTAGAGAAAATTTAGCTGTACAACTTGAACAATTATAAGGCGTTCAAAAATGTGAATTAACAAAGAAAATTCTTTTGCCCAAAAACATAGGGACCGGTGTATAGTAATTACCCCTATTAGAATTTTGAAAAGCCTACACATCTTTCCTTATCAAATTAAAGTTAACCCAATTTTGTAGAATTAAATTTAAATGTTAGCAACAAATATGGTAAAAGCTCACAAATTAAAAGCCTACGCACATGATGTTGATGTTATACCCACAAAAGTAGGTATAATATAAAATGTAAATGCGGGTGACAGAAAATTATTATAATGAAAGCTTTAGCTGTTCGCTTGATAGACCAAAAATAAAGAAAATCATTTCTATATAAATTTAGAATGCCATCATATCAATTACATTGTAACATGTGTAACTGAAAACAATAAAATTAAACGCCATGACGCATTTAGATGGATAACATAGATAAATTAGACAGAGGCGTACGATTATAACACTACAAGGGAGAAAAAAGTTAATAAAGGGAATAATTACAAAATTAAATTGCGTGTTGTTTATATAGAAAAATTTATAAATTTTATACACTTTGCGGAGAGAAAAAAATAATAATTTGAGTCATTTTGGTCGCAGTTAGGTAAATTATAAAGTAGCATGACACACAAACTTTTTCTCGTGATAAAAACTATTAAAAATGATGTATGTGTTTCTAAAATATGTAAACAAAAAAATATATTTATTTTAACAAAATTTGTCAACTTTCGATTCGCAATTTGTCACACAAAAACTTTGCCAAATTTTAAACAAACTCACACAGCGCCACATGAGCTTTAATTACCTACCCAAACTTAACAATTTCATTTACATAAGTAGAAGCGAAAATCGATGGCTTAACGTGCCCGAAAAGCATCTTGGTCGACGGCTTAACGTGTCCTCGCAAGCAAAAACAGCAATGGACTGTTGGAAAACACGATGTTAGATCTAATCCACAACTGATCCAAGATAACCGTCCTTAGACCACCGACCTAGACATAGATATCTAATTAACGCACGCCACTGTTATTGTTATAAAAATTGAAAGTATAAGCATAATCAAACAAGCGTATAAACGGAACAGGAAGTGAGCATTAGGAATTGTTGTTTATGATCTCTAATTGGAATCATTTAACATATGAATAGAGACCGTCTACGACAGGTGTGAAGCGGATACTGGAATAGATTAACACTACTAACAGTTCTTTCGTATATCAACAACAACCTTAATAATGGAGGTAATTAGTGCGTTTCTTTTTCCCCACACTAAAACAGTTGGTTTAAGTAGCAAAATAAGAATTAGGAGGTAATTAATCAATTATTGAACAAATACTTGCGAAAGAACCTAATCATGCAGGTAATTATTTAGTTCGTTTTTTCTTTCATTAAAAGTCGGATTATGATTTTACATTTTACATTGTAGTTCAGTGCAGTTATCCAATTTTACATGGTAAACCCCTCCAAGAGGGAAACCGCCAAAACCAAGTTTGATCTCTAAAATTACACTTTTTATAATATTTTTGCGATTACATCGGAAACTATGTAGTAAACGAAAAATTATAGAGCAAAAAATTAAAGAGGGTAAAATTTTACAAAAAAAGTCTCATTTGCGATTTTCCAAAAAATTGAAGGGTTTTTGAGAAAAATGTTATTGAAAGTTAACTTGTTTTGTGCGTGAAGTGACACTGAGCGCTCTATTTTACGTTAATTGGAAATTACTCATTATATGTTAGATCTAGAGAAAAACAAAAAATACGTACTTGAAAAGGACAATTTCAGCTTTATATTATATTCATAGTATTTTGATTTTCAGTAATTTATAATATAGAAAAAAATTAATGAATGTTACAGAACCACTTTTTTCTAAAATTACACTTTTCTTCATATTTTTCGAATATCTCAAAAACTATGCAGTAAACCAAAAATTCTAAAGAGTCAGAAATTGAACAGAAGAAAATTGTACAAAAATAATCTAATTCACAGATTTTCCAAAAACTGAAACTTTTGAGAAAAATGTTATTGAAAGCTAACAAGTTATTTGCGTACAGCAGTACTCTTGGGTTGCGCGTGAAGTTACACTGAGGCTCGACTGAGGCCTTTACTATGACTCATTATTTATTAGATCTAGAGAAAAACAAAAAATACGTACTTGAAAAGGACAATTTCAGCTTTATATTATATTCATAGTATTTTGATTTACAGTAATTTATCATGGAGAAAAAAAATAATGAATGTTACAGAACCACTTTTTCTAAAATTACACTTTTCTTCATATTTTTTGGAATATCTCAAAAACAATGCAGTAAACCAAAAATTCTAAAGAGTCAGAAATTGAAGACAAGAAAATTGTACAAAAATAATCTAATTCACAGATTTTCCAAAAACTGAAACTTTTGAGAAAAATGTAATTGAAAGCTAACAAGTTTTTTGCGTACAGCAGTACTCTTGGGTTGCGCGTGAAGTCATACTGAGGCCTTTACTATGACTCATTATTTATTAGATCTAGTGAAAAACAAAAAATAAGTACTTGAAAAGAACATTTTCAGTTTTACATTGTTTCAGTTACATTATATTCATAGTATTTTGATTTACAGTAATTTATCATGGAGAAAAAAAATAATGAATGTCACTTTTTTCTAAAATTACACTTTTCTTCATATTTTTTTGAATATCTCAAAAACTATGCAGTAAACCAAAAATTCTAAAGAGTCAGAAATTGAACAGAAGAAAATTGTACATAAATAATCTAATTCACAGATTTTCCAGAAAGTGAAACTTTTGAGAAAAATGTTATTGAAAGCTAACAAGTTTTTTGCGTACAGCAGTACTCTTGGGTTGCGCGTGAAGTCACACTGAGGCCTTTACTATGACTCATTATTTATTAGATCTAGAGAAAAACAAAGAATACGTACTTGAAAAGGACATTTTCAGTTTTATATTATATTCATAGTATTTTGATTTTCAGTAATTTATCATGGAGAAAAAAAATAATGAATGTTGCAGAACCGCTTTTTTCTAAAATTACACTTTTCTTCATATTTTTTGGAATATCTCAAAAACTATGCAGTAAACCAAAAATTCTTAAGAGTCAGAAATTGAACAGAAGAAAATTGTACAATAATCATCTATTTCACAGATTTTCTAAAAACTAAATGACTTTTAAGAGAAATTTTATTGAAAGCTAACAAGTTTTTTGCGTAAGTACAGCAGTACCCTTGGGTTGCGCGTGAAGTCACACTGAGGCCTTTACTATGACTCATTATTTATTAGATCTTGAGAAAAACAAAAAATATGTACTTGAAAAGGACATTTTCAGTTTTATATTATATTCATAGTATTTTGATTTTCAGTAATTTATCATGGAGAAAAAAAAATAATGAATGTTACATAACCGCTTTTTTCTAAAATTACCCTTTTTCTCATATTTTTGCGATTATCTCGAAAACTATGCAATAAACGAAAAATTATAAGGAATCAAGAATTGAAGAGAGGAAAATATTACAAAAACTTTACTATTTTTTTTTACTCATTATCTATTAGGTCTAGAAAAAAACAAAAATACGTAGTTGAAGAAGACATTTTCAGTTTTAAATTACATGGACAATATTTTGATTTTCTGCAATTTATCATGGAGAAAAATTTTTTCTAAAACTACACTTTTTTTTAATTTTTTGCGATTATCGCGCAAACTATGTAGTTAGCGAAAAATTATAAAGAAACAAAAATTTAAGCCCATAAAAAAGTACACAATTTTTGTCTGAAGTAAAAAATTTTAAATATACTGATAAAAAATTTACGGTCCTCCGAACTTTGAGAATGTAAAAATTAGCTTATTCTTAAGCAAATAGCCTTGAATTACTTGAATATTTAAAATTAGTTGATTTTATTTTAAACGTTTAAATGAACAAATTATTTCATCCGTAGAAAAGTGACTTTTTTTGGATCGTTATTAATTGTCAGACTCGGCTTCGTCTCATCTGACAAGAGCACTGACTCGCCAAAAAGAATACCATTTTGCTCTTTATAAAGCAATATACTATTTTTGGAAATGAAAATTTTTATTAGCTTAAAATTCAACTATTCATAGTCATATTAAAGGAGTAGCAAAAGTTTTAAGAAGTTAAACAAAACAATTTCAAAGTCGTAACACCCGTCGATAATGAATTGTTTTCAATCAAATTATCCCGAAAGTACTCGTATAGTGTAGAATAACAAATCGTATGATTTAAGTGTGTCGTGATCGATGAGATTTAAACAACACACACAAAAGTCGCGAATGTCGTTGGCAAGTGACCAACGTCCAAACAGAAAAGTAATTCACCCTTATACAATGATAGATACCAGTCGATCAAAGTAAACCAATTCCATCTTCACATGCACAATACTCATGTAGAAAAGTTTGGAAATTTCCATTACCGAAATGACTTCTTGTAAAAGCACCACATTAGTTAGATGGACCGGAACTGTAGGAATTGCAGAATTTCCAACATAAATTGAATTTTCACTACAATAACTTTGCTGTTTTAGACACTTGTACTTTCTTAATATTTTTTTTGACTTTCTAATACATCAATTTTATACGTTTCTTAATTAATTAATTGTTCTATTCTTTTTAATTTACACAAATAGTAAACGCAGTTGATTCAAGGTGGTGAAAAACCAGTTAAAGAAAATTGTTTTTTATATTTTTCAAAACCTATTTACTCGTGATTTCGTGATTTGTGTTTTTAATAATACAAATTTTTAACTCGTCCAGGTAGTCCAGTCTAGGGCTGGGAAAAAACATCGATATTTCGAAATATCTGTATGTCGATATATCGGTAAATATCGATATTATTTAAGTATTGGTATATCGATATAAATGGAAATTTAATGCTCTATAACGTCTTCTATAAAGACTTTTACTGTAAAACAAATAGCTGAGGTGCTAAGGCAAAAGTTTGACGAAAAACGTAAGAAATTTTTTAACTTTTTCCAATCCAAGAAAAAGTTACTATAATCGAGAAAAAAAAAATTTTTTTTTATTGAAGTTCTCGACGTTTTGAGTCACCCTGATTCCAAAAATCGAAAAAAAAAATTTTTGATTTTTTGAACCAAAATGTCTGTGTCTGTGTGTATGTCCGAAAAAAAAACAAAACTACTAAACCGATTTTAATAAAATTTGATTTTAGTCACTTTAAAATTATTTCATCGGCAAACTAAGCTTTTATAAGAAATCTATACAGGGTGTCCAAAAATAAGATAGTTATTTTGGGCGCATATTTGCAAATTTGGGCCAAATTCGTTTCTACTTGGCTATAAGATAGTATATCTGAGCCCCAAATGAAAAAAAAAATTTCAAATTGTTTAATTCAAAATGGCGGCCCATAGAACGATTGTCCCATTTTGTGGTTTCTCCCTTATAACTTCTCCGGCAATTATTATTATAAAATTTTTAAAACGGCTTTGTACAGCCAAAATATAGGGCTTTCGTTCTAAAGAAGTCGATTTTCAAAATTGTTTCAAAATTGTCTACCTTTAAGGGGCCAAAGTAGGACAAAATTTAGAAATGGATTTTCTCAAAAACTGGTGCGGCCGATTTATACAGATTTGGATATGTTATAGACAACATGATTCTCCATCTAACTGTAAATTTTTAAAGACTTGTATGATGCGGATTCGGAGTTATGATTTTTTGAATGTCAAAACTTCAATAATCTCTAATTTATTTTGTAATAAAAATGAAAACTTGAAATTGGATATTTATATCAATCCCATGAATATCTATTATTTAACACTATTTGCGGTTAACAAAACGCTTCCGGTTAAACCGGAAATTAGAACAATATCAAAATTTTTTGGAACACCCTGTATATTTTTTAATATTTTAAAAGATCGTAAGGTTAGCTATTATACGATACCAAACATTTTATATTTTGACTTCCGGTTTAACCGGAAATTAGAACAATACCAAAATTTTTTGGAACACCCTATATATTTTTAAATAATTTGAAGGCTCGTAAAATTAACTTTGACACGATACCAAACACTTTATATTTTGATTTCCTGTTTAATCGAAAATGGAATAAAATTTCTTAATTTAAACGGAACACCCTGTATATTTCTTAATATTTTGAAAGCTCGTAAAATTATCTTTCTGAACATATAAAATAATGTATATTTTGAACTTCTATTTATGCCAAATTTTAAAAAATAAAAAATGAAATTTTTTAGTGTATTTCAGACAATTTACGTCTAAAAATTCTGATTACACGCAAAAGTTTAATTCCGTTTAATTTTAAACTATAAACTTTTAAAAAAATGCACAAAAAATCATACAACAGGTGTATTTTCTTATTATTATTAATTAATGGTTGTTGGAATTTTTAATTTAACACAAAAAACAACGGATGTGGCCATACGAAGAACTTTTTCCTGTCCGTCAAATATTATAATTTTATATTTTTTTTTATTAAAATTTAATTTGATATCTTATAAATGAAATACATTAAAGAAAATTTCAAATTATAAACTTTTAAAGAAATGCCCAAAAAAATACAACAGGAAAAAGTTCCTCGTATGGCCACATCCGTTGTTTTTTCATACATTTACAATTTTTGCGGTCGTATATCTCGAGAACTATAAGAAATAGAAAAAAATAAATTAGAATAATCTTGTAGGAAATTTGATAAGCTTTTGTTTTGCTAAGAATAATTTTTTCCCTAAACCCCCTGTTATTGAGATATTAGTAAAAGCGCCAAAAACGGGACTTTTCCACCCCCTCCCTTCCTTAACCATATAGCTAGGACCAGGGATTTTTACTAGTTTTAATTACTCCTAACTACTTCAAACACATTCCTAAAGAAAAAAATTCTACCCTCTTCTACGTTCTGTATAAATAACTAAATTAAAAGTTACTCAATTAAATTGGTGAAAAACCATTTAAAAAAAATTTTTTCCTTAATATTTATCTTAAACTTATTAATTTAAAATTTATCTTATTGAATTTCATTTAATTGTTTATTTTTGAAATTAGTGAGTTAATTAAAAGTGGCGAAAAACTTTTTAAAAGTAAATAAATTGATACTATTTCCAAAGCGAATTTGTTGAACATTACTAAATTGGTGTCCGAAATAACGCTTTTAGGTGTTTTTTAGCACCACTTAAGTTCCCTTACACACCTGATCAACAGTAATAAATTTAGTCCTCATGTTTTTTTGTACAATTTTCTACCACTTAAGTCTGGACATAAATTGAATTTAACACCCTGTACGTTAAATTAGCTATATAAATTAAAATAAGTGGGATGTGCGTATAATTCACGTCCCGGTTGCGTCCCCTCGAACAATTATAATAATAAAAAGGCTGTATTCAGCACATATTTTTTTCTTATTCAATATTCAGGAAACGTCCGTCAGAGGTTCGTAATGATGGATAAATGGTATTTTTCTCTAGACGTGCCGAATAAATGACCATAAAATAAGACTATTGTCCTTTTTAGTACGAAATTTCTACTTTTTCTTTTTTTTTAAGAAATTTTCACAATTTTTTTCGAAAATTTACTAAATTTAACTCCGTAACCTGTTGTGTCATTAACCAACAAATAAATCGTGTGAAAACTTTTCCCCCTTTTAGAAACACACAAAAATAACAATTTAGTTTCAAGTTTAATTAACCCTAAAATTAACGTTAAAACTTTTGTTAATTTTAATAAAGAAAAGTATTTATAATAAGTTGAAATCTTTTTGGCACAAATTATATTTTATTGTCTATTCACTTAAAATTTTTATAGCCTGACAAAGCATAATGTTGCTTTCAAATCACGCATCCCTATTAGTTTTGTTAAATATCGTCTTTATATCGTAACATCGTCCCCCCTTCGATATAATAGCTCTTTTTCGCTCTCTCACTTGTAACAAAAATAGAGTGTATTTTGGCATGTACAAGACGGTTATAATATTTCGAAACAATTTATAAATCATGATTTGACAATCAGACGCCATTATAGACCGCGATGTCACCCGATGGTCCGTGTTATCTGTATCTAATTCCAAATACATTTTAAATGTTTGAATATTTGTTAACTCTAAACAGTGACCCCCAACAAGTTACTAATTAGCCCAAAAGCAACCACAAAAAATTTCCACCCATCAACACTTTTCGATCCCTCCACAACCCACCCGACTCGCCTCACTGTCACTCAACAATTAATAATTACCCACAAGACGTCTCTTTGGAATTTTAAAAACATTTTGCTTACCACCGAATTTTCCGAATACAATTATGCGATACTTTCAATCGCTAAATAAATAAAATTTAGAACAAACTACTCATTAATATACATATTGCATGATCAGCGATGACAAACGTAAAATCTAAAGGTAGACGTTCATGCGACCAAATCAAGATTTAAATTACCCCTCATGTCTCATCTTTGACATTTAATCACATCTGAATGTAAAATAAAATGGTAAGATTATAGTCTATTATTTGATGTTTATTTATTACAACGATATTAAAACGGTTTTCCTTTTTAATATAATCGTAAATTAGTTGTTTTAAAATGAAATTTAATTTAAATATTATTATTATTATACGAGGGTGGTTCGAGATGTTTATCTTAAATTAATAGTCAAATTTTGTTTTATAAACACAATTTTTAATTATTAGTTCAAAATACGGACGTGTTCCAACAGACAGATTTATAAAGCCATAAACGCTTAAAAAAGACCACGGTTGTAAATGTCCACTACCAACACTATCAAGCAAGCTAAGAGGTGACTATGAGCAGGCTTCTTACAGGTTTTTTGGTAAACTTTTTAGGAAAGGGGTTCCTGCCTCTTTGCTACACTTTACGTAAATTGCAAATATTTCCTATCACTAGGAAAGACGCTATTCAACTCTAAAAATAAAATTTGATTTTTTCAAAAAAACAAAATTTTTACATTTTCGAATTTGAAAGCCCCCCTGTAACATAGTTAGAAGAGATTAAATTATTTTGATTACGGATATTAATAAAGCACACTTTTTCCTACACTTTACGTGAGTTGAAAATTTTTCCCATCACTAGGAAAGTCCCATATTACACGATTACACCCTAAAAATGAACTTTGATTTTTTCGAAAACGCAAAATTTTTACATTTTCTAATTTGCAAAGTAATTAGGGGAGATTCGTTTATTTTGTTTCTGATATTTATAAAGAACCCTCTATGTTATACTTTAA
Source organism: Malthinus seriepunctatus (assembly GCA_963924605.1). Classification (NCBI taxonomy): domain Eukaryota; kingdom Metazoa; phylum Arthropoda; class Insecta; order Coleoptera; family Cantharidae; genus Malthinus; species Malthinus seriepunctatus. The sequence goes on along the minus strand of OZ004603.1, from coordinate 31,064,837 downwards.
GTGAGTTTCAAATTTTTGCCATCACTATTTAACAATTCCACCCTAAAAATGAACTTTTATTTGTTAGAAAATGCAAAATTTTTACATTGCCCAGTATAAAATTGCCCTATTATATTAGTAATGTAGTTAGCGGAGCTTCAATTATTTTAATTTCCGTTATTTATAAAGAGCACTTTTTAATACGCTCTACGTAAGTTAAAAAAATTTCCACGTCACTAGGAGAGTCCCTATTCCACCCTAAAAATAAATTTTAATTTTTTCAAAAATTCAAAATTTTCACATTTTCAAATTTGAAAGGCATAGCAACATATCTAGTTAGGAAAGATTCAATAATTTCGATTGCAGATATTTATAAACAACAGTTTTTGCTACCACTTTACGTAAGTTGCCAATTTTTCCCATCACTAGGAGAGTCTCTATTCCACTTTAAAAATACATTTTGATTTTTTCGAAAATTCATAATTTTTACATTTTCGAATTTGAAATTTTTTGAATTTGAAAAGTAATATAGTTAGGAGAGATTAAATTATTGTGATTGCGGATATCAATAAAGCACACTTTTTCCTACACTTTACGTTATAGTTGAAAATTTTTCCCATCTCTAGGAAAGTCATCAGATATCACATCCTAAAAATGAACTTTGATTTTTTCGAAAACGTAAAATTTTTACATTTTCTAATTTGCAATGCCCTCAGCAAAGTAATTAGGGGAGATTCGTTTATTTTGCTTTCTGATATTTATAAGGAACCCTCTATGTTATACTTTAGGTGAGTTTCAAATTTTTCCCATCACTATTTCCCAATTTCACCCCAAAAACGAACTTTGATTTGTTCGAAAATGCAAAATTTTTACATTTTCCAGTATAAAATGCCCTAGTAATGTAGTTAGGGGAGCTTCAATTATTTTAATTTCCGTTATTTATAAAGCACACTTTTTAATACACTCTACGTAAGTTAAAAAAATTACCACGTCACTAGGAGAATCCCTATTCTACCCTAAAAATAAATTTCAATTTTTACATTTTCAAATTTGAAAGGCATAGTAACATAGTTAGGAAAGATTCAATAATTTCGATTGCTGCAGATATTTATAAACCACAGTTTTTGCTACACTTTACGTAAGTTACCAATTTTTCCCATTACTAGGAGAGTCTCTATTCCACATTAAAAATACATTTTGATTTTTTCGAAAATTCATAAGTTTTACATTATAGAATTTGAAAGCCCCCCCCCGTAATATAGTTAGGAGAGATTAAATTATTTTGATTGCGGATATTTATAAATCACACTATTTGCTACACTTTACGTAACACTCCAATTTTTTTCATTACTAGGAGAGTCCCTATTTGACCCTAAAACTAAATTTCGTTTTTTCAAAAATTCGAAATTTGTGCATTTTTGCGTTGGAAATGCCCTTAATAATGTAGTTAGGAGAGATTTAATTGCTGATATTTCTAAAGCACGCTTTTTACTACAGTTTTTGTAAGTTGCAAAGTTTTCCCATCACTAGGAGAGTCTCAATTCCACTTTAAAAATACATTTTGAGTTTTTCGAAAATTCATAATTTTTACAATTTTTTGTTTCTAATGTCCCTTTGTAATGTACTTAGGTAGGGGAGATTCAATTATTTTGATTGCTGATATTTATAAATCACACTTTTTGCTACAGATTACGTAACACGCCAATTTTTTTCATCAGTAGGAGAGTCCTATTTGACCCTAAAAATAAATTTTGATTTTTTCAAAAATTCGAAATTTGTACATTTTTAGGTTTGAAATGCCCTTAATAATGTAATAATGTAGTTAGGAGAGATTTAATTGCTAATATTTATAAAGCACACTTTTTACTACAGTTTTCGTAAGTTGCAAAGTTTTCCTTTCACTAGAAGGGTCCCTCATCCTCTCTAAAAATAAAATAAAATTTTACAAAAATTCAAAATTTTTACTTTTTTGAATTTTAAATGCCCTTTAGTATTGTACTTAGATGAGATTAGATTATTTTGATTAGGGATATTTATACTCTTTTTGGTACATTACTTGAGTTGCAAATTTTTCTCATTAGCTAAAAAGTTTTATAATAAAATTGATAGTTTCCGAATTCCGAAATAAGTGAGCAATTATTTTTTTGAAATCCCCTGTATATTAGTAAGATTTTAAATTTATTACAATTTTAAAAAAAATAAATAGTTAATTTATTGTCAAATGCAATTTTCTTATGCATCGAAATTACATTGTGATGGGGTAATTTAAATTAATTCGTGCCTTGTGGCGAGCGAGCGACATTTGTTGCACTAATCTTAAAATTGATGTTTTTAAAACTTTTTTATTACTTTTATTACAACAAGAAAACGTACGTATTTGTATTATTACAACTTTTAATTTTATATTTAAAACTTATGCACCATAATATTTAAAGAAAATAAAAGTATAGCAAGTATAAGTTAAGAGACAATTGCGTGTTAAAGTAAATCAAGTCCCGAAAAGCATTTTAATATCAAAATATCTATAGGGGATGTTTCTTATCTTGTGTATTAATCAAAAATCATTTATATGCAAAAGACGTTAATATTAAATTTTTAGTATTTTCATTAAAAACATGATTTATTATAAATAAATATTATTTTAATAACCATCGCGTCGTAGTATGTAAAACGCCTAAAAACTACGTACGCCACTGATTTGTTTTTTTGTTACAAAAATTAATATTCATCTTAAAATAACTGCAATAAGTTTTTAACTTAAACTTTTAATAAATCATTTAACATTTTAGATACTTTTTGCATATAAAGTTATTTACGCCATTTTAACATGGCAATTCTTATAATATTTATTGCTGCAGTTGCATGTTTTTGTCATTAATTATTAACTTTTAAAACATTTAATTTTGATAGGAAAATTGCATTAAATAACAATAATGATGATGATAATAATAATTTTGTATGTATATAAGTTTCAAACTTTGTAAGAATTTTATTTATAATACCAGGAACGAATCGACCCTTATTAAAGTGACAAGGTTTGCTTATAATGCCGTAAGTTATGCAACTCTTATTATCACGTATAGCTACACCAAATTTATATCCCACATAATACATATTAGGAAGCTATCGATTACTCATAAAAATTTAGAAACCTATAAATTGGCACTTTTAAGGATAAGATATCCTTAAAATAGCCTAAAACGCTATACAAAATACATAATTCCACGTTTCTTGAGACAAATTATATAAAATTGAACATTTTTATTTATTCTATGTTCTCATTTTTTCTATATTAATTTTTAACTTAACAAGAAGAGCAACTTTATATAAAAATATTATTGTTCTAAACGTCATTTTCAATTTAATATTATCTATTAATTGACCTGGAATCTAGATAGCTTTGAGTAGTAAATAGTTACCTATATGAAGAATGTAAAAAAAACAATTAATAAAGAAAGAATTCAAGAATTTTCTGAACAAATACCTAAGAAAAATTTCAACTGAAATCCATTATAAAAAAAGTTACAACAAAGCTTTGTATAATTTTTTCTCAAATGATCGAGTTACAGAGGGAAAAATAAATAAATTTTATTTTGTTTGTCAATAGAACACATTTACAAAATGTAAATTTATCGCAAAAATTGATCTCTGTGACTGTGACTACTTTATTATTTTTCTATACATAATCTATGATTACACCCCCCTGTCCTCTGTTACAAAAGTGCCTAGTTGAAATGATATTTCTAGATCTGGAAAGCTCGTTATACAGTGCGCGCCGAAAGTCTGGTATAATGGAAATATTTCTTTTTCCAGCAGGAATATCAAAAAACGGTTGGACACGTAAAATTAATTCATTTAAAAACGATCATTTTCCGATAATTTTCATTTTTCTAACTCTTAACGTTTTTGAGCAGTACGTCATTGAAAATTGTTTATCTGCAATCCAGTGTGTTTTCTTTGTAGATTTGTGGGTATAGATTATAAAATTCTAATATCAGCATCTAATAGTTGTGCCCTTTGGGCTGACAGTTCTAAAGATAATAATTTTTAAACGTGTATAGAGTGGCTGTGTTTTTAAATTAAATTTTCACTAATCGAGAGAGAGAGAGAGAGAGAGAGTGAAAAGTTCCCGGTTTTGGGGTTTTCGCTTATATACCAAAAACAATAGATCCTAGGAAAAATTATTCTTAAAAAAATTAAAGCTTATCAAATTGTCTACAAGATTGTTCCTATTTATTTTTTCTCTATTCCTTATAGTTTCCGAGATATCCGACCCCAAAATTCGTTAATATATGAAACACAGTTTTGTTTCAATTTTTTATCAAACTTTTAACTCCAACATCTCAGAAGGCGGATATCTCAAAAACTATAAGCAATAGAAAAAAATAAAAACAAACAAACTTTTAGGAAATTTAATAAGCTTTCATTTACTTAAGAATAATTTTATCCCTAGGATCCACCGTTTTTGAGATATAAGCGATAACACCAAAAACGGGACCTTTCCACGCCCTTCCATCCCTCCCTTAGCCATATAGCTAGAAGCGGAGACTTTTAGTATTTTAACTTCCTAACTACTCCAAACATATTCTTGAAGAAAAAGATTCACTCTTTTCCATGCCCTCTACATCCCTTTTTTGAGCGTTCTTTGACTGGACTACAAGTAAAATCCCATAAAAAAACTACCTAATGTAATATAAACAATATTCAGACATTTGAAAACATGTAAAATTTTCAATATTGCATTGGACTGCAGGAAATAATCATTAGAACAATTTTGATCAGGCAGAGGCGGTAGGGTAGTTCGTCTCTTTCTTAATCAACTAATGGTTTTTCGCAAGCATCATTGTTACTTAGGTAGGTATAGCAGAGTAGGAAAAAGTAACATGTAGGAAAAATTTATGTAATTTTGAGCCAAATGTGCTCTTCTAATTTGCAATTTGAAAATTTCATTATTTTGGGGCACGCTGAGTAACGAGGACTCTTTGCACGCAGCTCTCATCTCATCAAAAGGGATTTAACAAATATTTACAATAATTTCCAGCTTTTCTAATTATTTTAGACACAAAAGTTTCAAATAGAAGTTGTAGAGCGTAAAATTCTACACCTAAATCAGTAATTGAAATTAATTTTTATTGCTTTGTAACGGCAGAAATTAGACATGAATGTGTAAAAAATGATCTACACCATTTATAGCAATAGCCATGGATTTTGATAAACAAAATCTAAATGTTTCGTTTGTTTATTGACAGCATTTATTTGTCAGTTGTCAGTGTGAAATTTACTTAAACAAAACCCATGACCATCGCTATTTTTAGGTAGATAATTTTCTATAATTTATTATTTTTATCCTTAGGCCGGTATTAGACTATCAAAGGTCTTTGTCAAAATTCTTTTTTAAAAGCTATTTTATAAAATAAATATTTTACAGCGACACTTATTATTTTAGACAAAAAAGTTTCAAATAGAAGTTGTAGAGCGTAAAATTCTACACCTAAATCAATAATTAAAATTAAATTTTATTGCTTTGTAACGGTAGAAATTAGACATGAATGTGTTAAAAATTATCTACACGATATACAGCGATAGCCATGGATTTTGATAAACAAAATCTAAATGTTTCGTTTGTTTATTGACAGCATTTATTTGTCAGTAGTCAGTGTCAAATTTACTTAAACAAAACCCATGACTATCGCTATTTTTAGGTAGATAATTTTCTATAATTTATTATTTTTATCCTTAGGCCGGTATTAGACTATCAAAGCTTTTTGTCAAAGTTCTTTTTTAAAATAAATATTTTACAACGACACTTATTATTTTAGACAAAAAAGTTTCAAATAAAAGTTGTAGAGCATAAAATTCTGCATCTAAAATCAATAATTGAAATTAATTTTTATTGCTTTGTAACGGTAGAAATTAGACATGAATGGGTTAAAAATTATCTACATGATATACAGCGATAGCCATGGATTTTTATAAACAAAATCTAAAGGTTTCGTTTGTTTATTGACAGTATTTATTTGTCAGTAGTCAGTATCAAATTTACTAAAACAAAACCCATGACTATCGCTATTTTTAGGTAGATAATTTTCTCTAATTTATTATTTTTATCCTTAGGCCGGTATTAGACTATCAAAGATCTTTGTCAAAGATCGTTTTTAAAAGCTTTTTTATAAAATAAATATTTTCCAGTGAAATAGAGTTATAGTGCTGAACTTTTATAAACGATAGGGCAATGACGACTAGGGCTGGGAAAAATATCGATATATCGATAATTTTATGGATATATCGATATATCGACTAGTCGATGTTTTTAAAAAAATATTGATATATCGATATATCGATAAAAATATCGATATATCGATAAAAATATCGATATTTTTCCCAGCCCTAGTCGTCATTGCCCTATCGTTTATAAAAGTTCAGCACTATACCTTACTACCCTGTATTTTCTAAAATGTACCCAATTACACTGTAAAATATTTCATAATAAAGCTTTTAAAAAAGAACTTTGTTAAATAACTTTGACAGTCTAATTTTAACAACATTAGGTATTAAAAAGTATAAAACTACAACATTTTAAGTTGAACAAATAATCGAATTTTCATATTTTGGGCAAATATTAAAAACATGAAATTTCTGTCATCTTCGTCAGTTGATCCACGCGCCATCCAGGTAAAAACAGACAAACAAATAAGAACCTTTCCAATTATGTTAGCCCTATTTAGGTACCTTTCTTCCTTAATCAAAAAATCAAATTAAGTCTACTATTCTACCAACAATAATTATTTAGAACTATAAGAAGGACTAAAGTGTAAAACTTGAAAGTTTATACATTTGGCACCCCCTATACCTATTTATCGTATAATACCACATCGATTATACCAGTTGAAAGTAAAAATTATTGAGGTATTTAATTTAATTTCTATAGTTATTGCTTACGATTTGATTGCATTCATTATTTGAAGAGAGAAAAAATTATTATTTTATATTTATGTAGGTACCTATATATTATTAATTCCTCACGCATGTAGCTTAGGTATATAAAACTGAGAAGCCGATATCGTGCCAAAGTCAAACAAATCAGTATACAGAACGCTCTCGGTAACTGGCTTATTTATTTAACTATTTAGTTGCTAATTTAGTTGTATGCACTGGTTACATTTATATTAACATACAAACTATTATCAGTTTTGTGTTGTTTTGTCTCTTTAATAAACTGTATCTAGTAAACAAATATATTTTGAAAATAAACAAATTAAATTTAAATTATTTGTTTATGTCTAATGTTTATCTCTTGTTTTTAAAAATCCATTTTAATATCGCTCTTTTGTAATTTCTTACACAAAAATGTGTGATTAACGGTGTTTCAACAGAAATTTTCAGCTTTACGAACTTCAAATCGAGGGATCCTTAAAAGGTGTTGTTTCTAGTTGATAAGTTCAATAAGTTATCAACAATTTAAAGACAAACACTAATTATTTTTTTAGTCAATAAACGTCGTTTATTGTAAAGATTGCAGTTAAACTTCTACCAATAATGAGAAAACTAAATCAAATTCTTAATGAGCTCTTAAAATATTTTTTGTAAATGCAATTTGTTGTTTTTAATTAAGGTAAACTAATTAATTATTTAAAAAAAGAAATTTAATAAATGATTTTTCAATAAATTCTGAAAAAATAAAAGATTAGATACGTTAGCGCCATCTATTAGAGAATAGCCCAATTTTACACGCAAGCTCACGAGTGCTTGGTTTGAGTTTTTACTTCTAATTAATTATTTTGTTGTAAATAATTTAAAGGTAACAATTAAAAATCTTCTTCATTACACGCTTTATTAATAATTACACGCTTTATTAATAATACTTTCTTAATTGTTCGAAAAGCGTCAAGTTCGTAAAGCTACTAAAAAGAGAGAAATCTGTACTTTTTTAGCTTTTACTGTCTTAAATCCACGGTAGAAATGATAATGAGCTTAAAACTCTTATTAATTATATTTTTCTCTTTTATTTTTGTGAAACGTTTCTAAACTTTATAAAGTTAATAAAAATAAAGAGAAAAGCTGCAACATTGATTTTTTCCTTTCCGTCGATTTATTTACTTTCGTTTGATTTTGTACATGAAGAATGGCTGTGATAATTAATTAACAATTAAATAAATTTGTTAAGATTTAACTTGTCAAGTCATCGAAGTTGGCTATTAAATCGCAACCGTTTTGGATTCTTTATGTATAAAATCTTCCATCTTTAATCCACCATCTTTAATCCACCATCTTTAACCCACCATATTTAACCAGCCATCTTTAATCAGCCATCTTTAATCCACCATCTTGAATTTACCATTTTGGATCCGCTATTTGAGTTTTGATCATTTTTATTCTATATAAAGATAGATTGGGTGCATTCACCGGATGTAGCAGTTGTGGAGCAGCTACCAACTGCTACATCATTAGCGCTACTATCGTGCGGTAATTTCCCTAAGTGAGCAGGTATCGAGATAGTTCGACATAACGCAAATGAAATGCGTTCGATAAAATGGCCCCGCACACGTTCCCAAAAACAGGAGTAAGTCACCTAACGATTTGGTAGCTGCTCCAAACTGTTACGTCCGATGAATGCACCCATTGTGTACTCGTTATCGACGTTATCTATCAAAAATGAAACTAGCGACTGTAAATATGCGGTTAATGCTGAAAAACACTAGAGACAACTACTTTCGTAGAAAGTTTTCGTTCAAACAACCGCTCACAATTTTCTTTTGATGCTAAACTCCTATAAATCTACAATAAAGTGAAAATGACAGCAACAAAAGGCATGAACACAGTCGCTAAATTTAAACAACGAGGTCCACAAAAATTGATGGCATAAGAAGACAAAATTATTTTAATTGAATCGCGGTATATAGTCGAGTCGTAACCAAACTAGCTTTTAGTTCGAGTTGCGCTAAGAAACGTCAGGTACAGTCAGCCTCACAATTATTAGCCACCCTGCTATAATTCTAGCACGAATTGTGGCTGCAACCATCGATACACCTCCTACTAAAATTTAGGAGTAACTTTATTTTGCCAACTAGTAGTAAATCAACAACCTCCCCTTCTGTTCTTTTGTCGTTGTTGGCTAATAACCACCCTGGTTTATAGCCAGGGTGGCCAATAATTGTGAGGCTGACTGTACGCGTCATTGATAATTATATTTAAATTTTACAGCCGACGTTTGTTAGAGCATAATATCTTCTTTCAGATGCCACTATTAAACTGAAATAAATATATCTGACTACTTCAATTTTCCATTTATAACAAAATTACCACCCCAAAGCTAAGGTGGTTAGAACTATAGATTTTAGAGCCGATTTTTAGCTCACAAACCTCCTCCATTCTCAATTATTGCGTCATTAATATTAGCTATCTCAGCCACAGCTTCTCAGCCCTAAAAGTGACGGTTATATAAGATGGGCCAAGTTAAGGTCTTTCTATGTACAGGATGGGCCACGAAACTTGTACAATTTTTTACTGCAACCCAAATAACAAATATCAGGTGAATAAGTGTCAAATTAAAATATGACAGTTGGTCGTCACAAAATTAATTAACTAAGTTTGATAGTTACCTATGCTAATCCATTTTTTGATTAAAGAAATAACTATCAATTCTCCAAACCCAAAATTGTAGATAGTGACTCATTCCTAATATGGGTTCACAAGCTTTAGCTATCTATAGAGAAGCTTCTATTGAGATAGATGTAGAAAACGCACGTACCGCTTTAATAGCATAACGTACTTTATTATAATTTCAAAGAATCCTGATAGTAGAGGTGGATCCAAATACGAGCAATTGTTCATAATGCTGTACCGAAAAATATTACAACTTTCTAGATTTGTGGTATTTTGGTATAAAGTCTGACGGTAATTTTACCTCTAATGACAATTAATTATAGAGCAGAAAATTCTTTATTAAAATACATAAAAATATTTTTTAATTAATTTATAACAATTAATCAAAGTTGAAAAATTATAATAAGTCGAATTTTACAACTAATTGTTTCTCTCGAGGCTCTAGCTCCTTAAGGAGTATTCTGGCGGTAATTATACCTCTAATAACAATTATGAAGCAGAAAATTCTCTATTGAAACCCGCCAAAATATTTGTGCTAGCTGTCATAATAAATTTATGAAAATTAATGGAATTTGAAAAATCGTATAAAGTCGAAATCTACAAGTTACTGTGCCTCTAGAGGCTCCAGTCCCTTAACGAGTAGTTTGAAGGCAATTTCACTTCTAATAAAAATTATGGAGCAGAAAATTACCTATCGAAACCCGTAAAAATATTTGTCGTAGCTGTCATAATTATTTTATGAAAATTAATCGAATTTGATATTCTCCCTCTCTCTGATGCTTTGTCAATAAAGAACCGAGTCAGCAAATTACCTACAGCCAACAATCTGTAGCGTATAATGTAAAACAGTGGAGCAACAAATCAGGCATTAGAATGTTCCATCACTTCTTACGTCCATCGGAAAACCATCTTGTTTACACCCTTTTGGCTACGAAATCGTCCATTAAATTATCTCAAAGAGTACCTTTTTTTACCAAGTTTGTCCTTTATTTACTTCTGAATTCTGAGACAATTTTCCTCGAAACCTCTGCTCTATGGAACGTGTAATGTTGGCATCTCATGATTGGATAACTTTGTTTTTTTTCAATCACGAAGTAGTCGCTTGGAAAGCTACGAAGCTACCTGGGAAAACGATGATTTAGCTCTTCTTCTTCTTTTATCGAGATAGTTTTTGATGAGAAGGAGCTTTATTTCAAGCTTTGTTAGAGAAGTAAAGTCGAACTAAAAGTTAATTTATGGCAATAAGAATTTCCTCGTCTTCCAAAGTCGTCGATAATTTTGAGATGTCTACCATGGCACTTGTCCATGAAAACAGTGAACCTTTAAATAACTTGTAGTTATAACAATGGTAGTTCCTTACGTATTTACTCTTCTACTTTTTTAAGGAACTTAAGAGACCAACAAAGAAGACAACAAGATATTTCAAGTAAACGTTTTTGATTTTCTAGACTACCCCCGTAAAATACAAAAAAAACATCTTAAGACATAGTGGAACAAAATTCTATAACTACCAATTTTAAATTATTGTTTGAATTCCAATCTGAGTTCAACGACAAGGGACTTTACCCAAAGTAAAGTTCGAGAGCAACCCTAATTGGCAGTTCAACTACTGACCTCAAATTTAATGCAACAAAACGCTATAAATTTTGGAAATAAAAAGAATATTAAAGAACAAGCCCTCCAATTATTTATTTCCAAAACAGTTCATCATTTTCCGAAAGAAAAATAAATAGTAAATTTACCAATTATATAGGAGAGGAAATTTATACAATCTCATTGTAACTATTTTCATTACTCGTCCAAACTCTAGCTGTTTTTTTTAAAAAAAGGGCATAAAATTTATTTAAAATCCAACAAATAAAATTTCCGCCATCCAATTGAATCCAAATCCTAGTATTATTGTTAGTCTAAAAGAGAGAAGATTTTTATTCTCGTTAAATAAAACAACCCACTTGAACATTTACGTATTATGGTACCTAGTTGGAGTAGTTAGTGGTGCCGATACTTTTTTAAAAAATATCCATTTCAATTCTAACAAATAGAATAATAGAATCTCCAAATGTGTATGTTTAAACTAACAAAGGTAATAATAAACTAAACCCAGCTGAACATCGATATCTATGTCTTGTTTCTACTACAATACAATACCATATCTTCGGGCTAACCATCTGCTTATTCTTTATGAAAAGACCGCGTATATTATGTATTATGTAATAGTAAGTGGGGTATGTGTTGTATGTTGTATTATATAAAGAAATGTTATAATTCTTTTATAGTTTAGTTTCAATCAGTTCGCGAATTTATGTGTTACTTTAATATCTTAACAATTTTATTACGAGAGAAAATTTCAACTAATGTACGAAAAATGAAAATCCAGTGCGAGTTTATTTAATTCAAGTTATAAAAGACATAATATAAAAATAAATTAAGTCAAGAAATGTTTTCATTAAGCTTTCAATATACAGTGTGTCCCACGCACGTCTTAGATTCGAGTCTAGCCATTGAGAGGAGAAAGAGAGCTTGTGGTGTAACTGAGAGAAAACTTGCATAATTCTACAACCATCTTGATGCTGCTTTCGTTTATTGAAAAAATTATTAACACTCGAGGTAATTAAAAAAACTATGTTTCTTATTTAAATGCAAATATAGTCTCATTTTTATGTAAGTGACAAAATTTTTTTTTTGAGTCGTTAGGGTTATTTTTAATTTATTTTACATTACCACAAAAATACAAAATAATTTTTTTATTTCTTATGTAATAAACAATAATAGTATATTATAATACATGTGTATAAGAAAGACTTTATCGCATTAGCGACGAAAATTACAAGCACGAGCTTGCGAGTGCTTGTAACGGCGCGTATGCGATAAAGTCTACTTATACACGAGTATTATACGCTATTTTTTATTATAATTGCAACTAAAACCTCTATAAAAGAGAAAAAATCTGTATTTAAAATTTGAAAATTAAGCGTGCCGATTTTGGATATATTTGTTGCCACAGAGATGCTTTGTGTTTACATTGGAGAACAACAGTCACACAACAGTTAATATTATTGTTGTTACCTAGACGACTTTATAGAGCACTTGTGCTATAAAGACGAGTTTATGAACGCTTTTTAGTGTGAAATTGGCAGATTATAATGCAAGTATAATAAAAAATAATTTATAAACACCAAAACCCAAAAAAAAACTGTTAAACCTTACGAGTGCTAAGATATTTTGAAAAACAAAATCAGCGTCGAGTTGGCCATTGAATTAATAAATAAAACTGCACTAAGCCAGTAGTGACATAAAAAGAAGTTTTTAAATATTCTTAATAAAAGTCTGAAATTTCCTGAAAGACGTCCGGATCTTTTTCCAGAAAAAAATATATCCCTGTAAGACTTGAGTTTAGAAAATTTCTATCTTAGTGGTGTCTGTGTTTATCGTTAAAGAAATATACAGGGTATACTCGTTATTTTCAAATGGAACACCCTGTATATTTTTACATATTTGAATTCGCAGTAAAATTTAGATACTAAATTTGTAAGAATCTACTAAATGTTCTATCTTAAAAATCATAAAAATTACATCGAAACACCTTGTGTATTTTTTAACTGTGTTGTAGGCATTTTGTAGAGAAAAAAATTAATAACTTGGCAACACCGCGTGAAAAAAAATATATGGCCATGTAGAGATACAAAGTTGGTTAAATAGGGACAAAGTTGCGTAATTGGATAGCAAACAATATTTAAAAAAGAAAACTAAAAAATTTCCATTATATCCGAAGATTTCTAAAAAAATCGAAATTTTTGAAAATTTTTTTTTTTTTCTGAAGTTATTTTCAAAGATTCAAGAAAACTAAACACACTTTTTCTTTGCACTGTTTTTGTCTCTACAAGATGGCAATTTTAAATTTATGAAACAAAGTTTCGGTTTTGAATTATGTTACCATCATGAACTCAAAAATTTTAAATACAAACTTACATTTTTTATTTTATTTTTGAGTTAAACTTTTTATTATACAGAGTGAATCAGAGCACCCGTATCAGGCGTTTTTCTCAAAAACGATTAGTCGTAGAGAGTTGAGTAAAAAATTTTGATTACAAAAGCCGTAATAAAGAATGAAATGGTGGTATTCCTGCCATTCCAAATTCTGAAGTTCGTGAACTTCTGAGAAAAACTTTTTGGCATTCCGACCTCTCTGCGGAATAAAAATATTACCATTCCATTCATTAATAAGGCTTTTGTGGTACAATTTTTTATCCCAACTCTCTAGGACCATCTAATCGATTTTGAAAAAAAAGCTAAGAACGATAAGATCTGAACACTTCGGAATTTGGATTGGCAGTAATCAAAAAATTTTCTCTGTATATGCAATGACGTGCCAAAAAAAATTTTTTGTTTAAAATTTTTGAGTTGGTGGAGGTATACAGGGTGGTCACTTTTATCTTGCACACTATGGACATCTCCTAAACGGTAAGAGTTACGAGATCGGTGAAATTAGAGAAAAGTTGCACAATATCATGTCCTATTAGAAATAGAAAAGAAAATTAAGATAGCTTGCTTGGTTTCTGAATTATTCTGAAAAAACTGAAAACTTGCATTTACTTGTTTATTACATAACTCTCTTATTATTTAAGGCATTGATATGAAATTTGGTAGGTGTAGATAACTTGATACGAGCTACGAATTATACGCATGAAACTTTTTCTAAGCCTACTAGATGTCTGTGTTTTAATAGTCAACTTTTGATTTTCTTATGGGCGCCATGTTGAATTTTGGCATAAATAAATTGTATTTTTTATTCTGATTTCAACGATGTGTAATAATTTATGCTTAAAAATAAAGATGACGGCACACTCCATATTGCTTTTATTAAATCAAGTAGCCATGAAAAAAATACTGACAGAATTTAAAATGGCAACTCCGGATAGCGTTTGTTTTAAAAAGTTTTGTTATATTTGAATTGTTTTTTCATGGCTAATACTTGATTTAATAAAAGTAATATGGAGTGTGTCGCCATTTTTGTTAAAACAATAAAAATTACACATCGTTGAAATGAGAATAAAATCTCCAATTTATTTATGCCAAAATTCAACATAGCGCCCATAAGAAAATCAAAAGTTGTCTATTAAAACACAGACATCTAGTGGGCTTAGAAAAAGTTTCATACGTTTAATTCGTAGCTCGTGTCAAGTTATGTAACCCTACCAAATTTCATATCAATGCCTTAAATAATAAAAGAGTTATGTAATTAACAAGAAAATGCAAGTTTTCAGTTTTTTCAGGATATATCAGAAACCGAGCAAGCTATCGCAATTTCCTTTTTTATTTCTTATAGGACCTGAAATTGTGCAACTTCTCTAATTTAACCGATCTCCTAACTCTTACCGTTTAGGAGATGCCCATAGTGTGCAAGATAAAAGTGACCACCCATACATAATTACCTAAATTTCGATTTTTTTTAGTAATTTTATGACCCAATGGAAATTTTTTAATTTTCTTTTTTGAATATTATTTGCTATCCAATTAGTACGCAACTATGCCCTAAATTTAACCTTTTCTCTATCTCCTCAAATTAGCGAGGTCCACATGGTGGCACTCGAAATTGAATATCCCTATTTTTATAGAGATAAAAATAATTTTAGGTTATTGAACAACTTTTGTATTTAAATGTACAGTCAGCCTCAAAATTATTGGACACCCTGGCTATACGCCAGGGTTATTATTAGCCAACAACTACAAAAGGACAGAAGGGAAGGTTGTTGATGTACTACTTGTTGGTAAAATATAGTTAAGCCTCAATTTAAGTATTCGGTGTTATGATGGTTACATCCACAATTCGTGCTAAACGTACAGCCAAATTGGCCATTAATTGTGAGGCTGACTGTACTATGTACTTATGCCTTATTTCTAACGGCTACAGAGCTATCGAAGACGGTCATTTCAATGAATCACCCTGTATGTTCCTTTCTAGAACCATCAGTTTCGGCTAGGCGCTGATGATACAGTGAGTCGAGAAAAAAGATCATCAAAATTTGAAGTTTAGATTAGGCTCTCTTATGGTTTTAATCTGTCCCTGCCAAAATCACAATATAAGGTACTGCATACAGGGGATTGTTTTAGCATCGAGGCTCATGATTGGGATTTTGTAAACTAGAGAGTTAAATGCTTAAATGGGGAAAACTGTGCAAAATTTTATGACCATCTCAACGCTGATTTGGTTTTTTGAAAAAGATTTTAGCACTTTTAGATATCTATTAGTTTGAAAAAACTGAAAAGTGCAATTTTTTAATGTTTATAATTTAACTTTTTTATTAATAATGATAGTTTAAATTTTCAAGAAAAAAGATAATAGGCACTACTAAAATGAAATTTAATTTCCAAAATAATTTCTTTTTTCTACGTCAAAAAAAGTTGACATTTTGTTACTGAATAAGTAAGGTTAAAGTCTCGGTTAAAGTTCTACTTTTACATCCTAGGAGGTAAAAGTAAATTCTAACCTTAAATATTTTCAACAAATTGTAACGTAAAATGATATTTCTAAGCATTTGTAATCTAAAAAGATAATGTTTTTATAAGTTTTCTCTTATAATTTGTTTGTTTAATAATTAGCTTCTTTTTACAAGTTAAAGTTAATTTTTTAAAATATTTGACAATTGAACTACAAATAATTTTCAAGAGATGGCGACACTTCAAAAAATTTTATTTTTGGTTTTTCTAAGTTTTACGTTTGAAGAAAAAATTAAATGTTTCAAACGGAGTCAAAATACTTTTTTTACTAAAAAAAGTGACATTTTTACTCCTAATCGTAATCAAACAATCTACTATTTTATTGTGCCGTTTCTGGCATATGATGCAAACTTCTGTTTATTTGAATAAAAACCTAACCTCAATTGTATATCACGGAAAAGCTAATTTTTTTCTCCTTTCAAAAATATAAGGATGGATAGGGTTATTGTTTACAACTTTTTATTTATTTTTTATGAGTTTTTGAATAGGTATTCATTTATCTAAATTCGGTTGTTTGTTATTTATTCAATTGTTTCATAAGTAAGTTGATTTTCAAATTTATTTTAACGTAAATAACTATTTTAAATCAAGAATTTATTTTCTATTTTTACCATCATAAACAAATTTAAAAACTTTACTCCAAAACGGCGTAATTAAAATTTTATGTAAGTAGGTACATTAAATTAGTTTCAGTAGTGCCTTATTACCTCTATTTTAAAATTGAAATTATCACCATTAATGACAGAACTATAAGTAAGCATTTAGATAATACACTTTTTAAGTTTTTTCCAAATATCTAGATCTAGAAGAGTACAAACAATTATTTTCAAAAAACAAAAGCAACTTCAAAATGATCATAATCCCAAAGTGAAGTTCGAATCTGGGACACACTGTATAATTAGAAACGGTTAAATTCTTACATTACGTTCAAAATAATCATTTCTACTGAGTGGCAATGAATCTTGATACCGTCTAACCCAGTCTAACCGACATAATAAATAAACATTAGTGGCCACATTGAAGCATCGACACTCACATAGTGTGTCTGTGTGTGCATTCATTAATGTTTGGTCGGTGTTAGTGTAGTTGCATACCCGTCAAAACTTTTAAGGTTGGGATACAACAAAAATTTCTAAATTACTAGTTGCCTTAGGTTCTAAGGCTTAGAATATAAAACATCCGGAAGGAGGGTTAGCAAGGGTTGTCTATAAAAGAAAATGCGACGGAAATGACATTTTAGAAATCCACGGATCATTCCGTCGAGTTTACATCATCACTGGCTGTCATGATATGTCCTTTTAAGTGGGATTATAAGCGACAATTTCAATCGTAGAAATTGACCAGAAATTGTTATATTTACTCGCACATTTCGATCCATATTATTAGCTGTATGACTCTTTCTTGGTAGAGTAGGAGAGGGGGTATTTTTTTTATTCAATAATTAGTTGGCAATAATTCAAATGACATTACATTAGAAAATAAAATCTAAGGAAGAGAGGTTAGCAACCGTTGCCTATAGGAGAAAATGCGACGAAGATGTCGTTTTGAACTTGCATTTCGTTTACACATCAGTGGCTGTAAACATCCTTCCTACAAGAGTGTGTAAGTAACATTTTCTGTACGAGAAAATGACTGGAAATCTCCATTCGCGGCTTCCATCGCGTTAACATATTATTATTAGCTCTAAAGCTCGTTCCTGATATTTTTAATTCAATGGACATACTTAGTATACCGCGTATACAAACGGCGTATATTGTATACCATATAATGTCATATTTGAGGGCCGCTTTGTATAAATAAGTTCTTTTAATTTAATTAGACGTCTCGAAAAACTCAATAGAAGAGAACTGTATCTTTATAATTCGTTGAAATAGTTCGACAATTAGGTTGGTATAACTGTACAACAATGCAATTAAATTTATTTTATCTAACCCCGCTATGAAATGTCAAATTTTAAATTCATTTTTGACGTTTTGAAACGTTCAATTTTACATAACTAGTGATGCTATGAAATATTACATAACTGAGGTAATATTACATAACGTATTTGTTTGTTTGCAGCAAGCTTTGATATACTATTCGGACCTCCGCAATAATAATTATTTTTCATTTCATAGCGAAGTCAGATAAAATTTTGTACCTAACACGTTATGAAGAGACTAATTTTATTTAACTCACGTAATTTACAAAACTCGCTCATTCGTTCGCTCGTTTTAGCAAATATTACGTTCGTCAAAATAAAATTTGTCTTTTCATAACTGGTTAGGTAAATATCTATTAAATTTACTTTCTTGCTTTAATTGAGATAAAATATATACCTACCACAAAGAAGAAACCATGGCCATTAAATTTTCTATAAGTATAGGAAAAACGTGATTCGTAATAATTGTCGAGTATATCGAGACTTTTTAAGATACACAAAGGAAAATATTGAAGATGTTGTGCATCATCATACCGATTTTACACAGGATGTAGGATGGTTTTTGGTACTATTTTTCCAAATATTGACTTCCCTGAGCACTTGAACGTAAAAGTCACTACAGTAAAGTTTTAGACCGTCTAAAAAGCTACTCATTCTCTCGTGATGCTCTTATTTTTGTTACGTTTCCTGTAGAATTTATCATTATTGACAGTTTAAAAAAATAAAATAATTTAATTTTCTTGGCTAGGCGGATAAACCTTTTAAAAGTCAGCATTGGAAATTTTGAAAATTTTTTTTCCATGAGCAAGAGCTGACTTTTTTAAAAACCCTAAAGACATCTGTAGCTGACAGAGTTTATCTAAGTTTAAGATGATATTATGATTGATAAAAATCTATTTCATTTCAAAAGTATTAAAAATGTAGTATGAAACAACCCTTATTACGACTCATTCACATTTTGATTTTTGATAATCTTTAAAAGCTGCATTTCTATTACATCCATCCATTATACAGGGTAGTGACCGAAACTCTCGGTCATAGGGATTCATGCGAAATCATACTTTGATGATTTCCCGCTGCTCAATTTATTTTAGAAAAAATAATCTTTAAACAAAAGTTTTAAAGTATAAAATTCTGCATTAAAATCAGTAAACAAAATTAATTTTAGTCCATAAAGTATCACTTTAAAGACGCGAAGTAGTAGGCATATGGTATCACAATCGCACTCATTGCTTAGATGGACAACACTTGCTAATTTTGCGTTGTCAATTTCTTAAAAACCAAAAGTTAAAATGAAATGCTTATTTGTATATCGAATAGTTGTCATTAAAGTCTCGGGGATGAGAGATTTTAAATGATTTTTGTATAGAAATAAGGTGGCAATTAATACAAATAACTTTTCATTTCTGAACTGCATTTTACAGTTGTTTATTTTTATATAAACATTTCACATTTGAGGCTGAAAATTTCTCATCTCCGAGACTTTAACAGTATCAATTCGATAAACAAATCAGCATTTCATTTTAACTTTTGGTTTTTGAGAAATTGACAACACAAAATTATAGTTTTTTCACTAAAATGGCATATCTTTAGAAAATAATACAAGAATACGTTTTTTTATACAGAATTAAAAATATTTGTCCTAGCCGTCATAGGTAA
The DNA here is from genome assembly GCA_963924605.1 of Malthinus seriepunctatus. Classification (NCBI taxonomy): domain Eukaryota; kingdom Metazoa; phylum Arthropoda; class Insecta; order Coleoptera; family Cantharidae; genus Malthinus; species Malthinus seriepunctatus. Next base: position 31,045,177 of record OZ004603.1, on the reverse strand, counting down.
TTAATTCATGAAAATTAATCGAATTGGAAAAATTACATAAAGTCCAAGTCTACAACTCACAGTGCCTCTCGAGGATTTAGCTCCTTAAGGAGTAGTCTGACGGTAAATATCTTTCTGAAAAACATTATGAAGCAGAAAATTCTCAATCGAAACCCCTAAAAATATTTGCCCCAACTCTCATGATTAATTTATGAAAATTAAAGGAATTTGAAAAATTTTATAAAGTCGAATTTTACAACTCACTGTGCCTCTCGAAGATTTAGTTCCTTATGGAGTAGTCTGACGGTAATTATACCTCTAATAAAAATTATGAAGCAGAAAATTCTCAATCGAAAGCCCTAAAAATATTTGTCCTAGCTGTCATAATTTATTCATGAAAATTAATCGAGTTTGAAAAATTATATAAAGTCGAATTCTACAACTCACAGTGCCTCTCGAGGATTTAGCTCCTTAAGGAGTAGTCTGACGGTAATTATAGGTACTTCTGATAAAAATTATGAAGCAGAAAATTCTCAATCGAAACATTTAAAAATATTTGCCCCAGCTGTCACAATTAATTCATGAAAATTAATCGAGTTTGAAAAATTTTATAAAGTCGAATTCTACAACATACTGTGCCTCTCGAGGATTTAGCTCCTTAAGGAGTAGTCTGACGGTAGTTAGACTTCTGATAAAAATTATGGAGCAGAAAATTCTCAATCTAAACCCCTAAAAATATTTGTCCTAGCTGTCATAATTAATCCATGAAAATTAATCGAGTTTGAAAAATTATATAAAGTCGAATTCTACAACTCACTGAGCCTCTCGAAGATTTAGTTCCTTATGCAGTAGTCTGACGGTAATTATACCTCTAATAAAAATTATGAAGCAGAAAATTCTCAATCGAAACCCCTAAAAATATTTGTCCTAGCTGTCATAATTAATTCATGAAAATTAATCGAGTTTGAAAAATTATATAAAGTCGAATTCTACAACTCACAGTGCCTCTCGAGGATTTAGCTCCTTAAGGAGTAGTCTGACGGTAATTATAGGTACTTCTGATAAAAATTATGAAGCAGAAAATTCTCAATCAAAACATTTAAAAATATTTGCCCCAGCTGTCACAATTAATTCATGAAAATTAATCGAGTTTGAAAAATTTTATAAAGTCGAATTCTACAACATACTGTGCCTCTCGAGGATTTAGCTCCTTAAGGAGTAGTCTGACGGTAGTTAGACTTCTGATAAAAATTATGGAGCAGAAAATTCTCAATCTAAACCCCTAAAAATATTTGTCCTAGCTGTCATAATTAATTCATGAAAATTAATCGAGTTTAAAAAATTATATAAAGTCGAATTCTACAACTCACTGAGCCTCTCGAAGATTTAGTTCCTTATGGAGTAGTCTGACGGTAATTATACTTCTAATAAAAATTATGAAGCAGAAAATTCTCAATCGAAACCCCTAAAAATATTTGTCCTAGCTGTCATAATTAATTCATGAAAATTAATCGAGTTTGAAAAATTTTATAAAGTCGAATTCTACAACTCACTGTGCCTCTCGAGGATTTGGCACCTTAAGGAGTAGTCTGACGGTAATTATACTTCTGATAAAAATTATGAAGCAGAAAATTCTCAATCGAAACCCTTAAAAATATTTATCCTAGCTGTCATAATTAATTCATGAAAATTAATCGAGTTTGAAAAATTATATAAAGTTGAATTCTACAACTCACTGTGCCTCTCGAGGATTTCGCTCCTTAAGGAGTAGTCTAACGGTAATTACACTTCTGATAAAAATTATGAAGCAGAAAATTCTCAATCGAAATCCTTAAAAATATTTATCCTAGCAGTCATAATTAATTCATAAAAATTAATTGAGTTTGAAAAATTTTATAAAGTCGAATTCTACAACTCACTGTGCCTCTCGAGGATTTGGCACCTTAAGGAGTAGTCTAACGGTAATTATACTTCTGATAAAAATTATGAAGCAGAAAATTCTCAATCGAAACCCTTAAAAATCTTTACCCTAGCTGCCATAATTAATTCATGAAAATTAATCGAGTTTGTAAAAATTATATAAAGTCGAATTCTACAACTCACTGTGCCTCTCGAGGATTTGGCACCTTAAGGAGTAGTCTAACGGTAATTACACTTCTGATAAAAATTATGAAGCAGAAAATTCTCAATCGAAATCCTTAAAAATATTTATCCTAGCAGTGATAATTAATTCATAAAAATTAATTGAGTTTGAAAAATTTTATAAAGACGAATTCTACAACTCACTGTGCCTCTCGAGGATTTCGCTACTTAAGGAGTAGTCTGACGGTAATTATACTTCTGATAAAAATGATGGAGTAGAAAATTCTCAATCGAAACCCCAAAAAATATTTTCCGCAGCTGTCATAATTTATTCATGAAAATTAATCGAATTTGAAACATTTTATAAAGTCGAATTCTACAGCTCACTGTGCCTCTCGAGGATTTCGCTCCTTAAGGAGTAGTCTGACGGTAATTATACTTCCGATAAAAATTATGAAGCAGAAAATTTTCAATCGAAACCCCTAAGAATTTTCGTCCTAGCTGTCATAATTAATTCATGAAAATTAATCGAGTTAGAAAAATTATAAATATACCTAAAGTCGAATTCTACAACTCACTGTGCCTCTTGAGGATTTGGCACTTTAAGGAGTAGTCTGACGGTAATTATACTTCTGATAAAAATTATGAAGCAGAAAATTCTCAATCTAAACCCCTAAAAATATTTGTCCTAGCTGTCATAATTAATCCATGAAAATTAATCGAGTTTGAAAAATTATATAAAGTCGAATTCTACAACTCACTGAGCCTCTCGAAGATTTAGTTCCTTATGGAGTAGTCTGACGGTAATTATACCTCTAATAAAAATTATAAAGCAGAAAATTCTCAATCTAAACCCCTAAAAATATTTGTCCTAGCTGTCATAATTAATCCATGAAAATTAATCGAGTTTGAAATAGTAATTTTTGCACGATAGAACGATATCACTTAGTTACCGCGTTTGTTGGCAGATCGGTAAGTATGTTTTACTGGTAATTCATATAAACAAAACAGTAAGTAATTTACTTACCGTTCTAGAACGGTAAGTAAAAAAAATAAAAAATAGTCATTTAAAAACGATATAATTCAAAAAACATTAAATAATAATAAATAAGACTTCGAACCAAAAACAGAAAAATCAGGGTGATCATATTCAGGCCCATCTTTTGGGAGTAAGTTATTTGAGTGCTAGCGAACACGAAAATCTGATTGGCTGCTCAAAGCACTGGCTCTCAAATAACTAATTCCCAAAAGATGGGCCTGAATACGATAATCCTGATTTTTCTGTTATGGGATAACATAACAGACTAGTCCCGGCTACTATTTCACATTGAAATTGAACGTACAATTACTACAACTACTAAAAGTAATAACGCTACTTTGTGCGGCACTTGGATTTAGAGAAACTGCTACTGAATTCAACGTTTGTCTCACCTCGGCGCTACCTTGTTCTGTATTTAAAATTTTTTTAGCAAAGTCAATTTTGTTTTCAAGCGAATCTTCAACGTAACTCTCTGCTACGGTGGACGATCTCCACCCACCATGCCTCTTCAGTCCTAATACGTCTACTCCTTTATTCGCTAAAAAGGTCGCCGAAGTGCGCCTAAAGGAATGACCGGTGTAAGTATTGGAGTGTTGTAATTTTAGAAAATTTGCGATTTTTGACGGCCAACTTCCAATAATCCCTTTGCCTATTACTTGATTGCTACACTTCCCCTTATGATATTTCAAAAATAAGTGCTGACTCTTTGCATTTTGTGGGCGTAGCCTGAAGTATTTTCTACATATTTCCAGGTAGTTAATATCATTATCTTTGTCAATTACCGTAAATGTTCGCTGGATGTTGGTCTTCGTGTTGGGAATTTTCACGATCAAAAATGATTCTCGATCTTCTATGTCTTGCACGCACATATTATACAATTCTTCTCTCCTACACGCGCCTGATATACCTAATATCATTCCCACCTAAAAATGAAAACAAAAATTCTTATCTTATAAATCACAATAATATAGATAAATGTAAAAATACCTTAAGAGTTAAAAATTCATCATCCGGAGCTTCTTTCAAAAAGTTCGTCATACCTTCCTTAGTGAAAATGTCTGATTTTTTTGGCTTGTGTCCAACATTTTTCCTTTTAAGGAATGCTATCAAGGTTGTGAACTTGGATATATCAATTCCATCATTTAGAAAAATTGTACTTTTGAGCATCGAATATTCAGCCCAAAGACTTCCAGGTGACTTCAACTTTTCATTTCGTCGTACAAAATAAGCCAGCAAAATTTTTTCGTTAATTTGTAGATTTTTATCCTCACACCAGCTTTTAAAGATTTTGTATACATTCTCATAACGAATTCTCGACTTTTCAGGAACAATAGAGGAGCAACCAATATTCCAAGCTTCTTCTATTTCACTGTCCACACTTTTTAAATCACTCATTTTTTTTCGTTTTTATGCAGCAAAATATTAGAATTTTTTACTTCAAAAAGCGGAGACAATTTGTTAGTAAATAACACTATGGTAACACCTTCAAATATTTTTATAAAGCCATCTAAAAAATTATGTTGCACAAAAATTAAAACATAATTTTTGACATTTTCATTTTTATGATTAAGGAAAAGTTTCTATCGTGCAAAAAACGTTGTAAGCATCACAAACGTTAAGGGTTTACTGGTCTCAGACAAAATTGGGGACTGCGCTTCGCTTAGTCCCCAAACATTTTGTCTTTGACCAGTAAACTGCCCTTACCGTTTTTTATACTTAAAATTATATAAAGTCGAATTCTACAACTCACTGAGCCTCTCGAAGATTTAGTTCCTTATGGAGTAGTCTGACGGTAATTATACCTCTAATAAAAATTATAAAGCAGAAAATTCTCAATCGAAACCCCTAAAAATATTTGTCCTAGCTGTCATAATTAATTCATGAAAATTAATCGAGTTTGAAAAATTTTATAAAGTCGAATTCTACAACTCACTGTGCCTCTCGAGGATTTGGCACCTTAAGGAGTAGTCTGACGGTAATTATACTTCTGATAAAAATTATGGAGCAGAAAATTCTCAATCGAAACCCTTAAAAATATTTATCCTAGCTGTCATAATTAATTCATGAAAATTAATCGAGTTTGAAAAATTATATAAAGTTGAATTCTACAACTCACTGTGCCTCTCGAGGATTTGGCACCTTAAGGAGTGGTCTAACGGTAATTACACTTCTGATAAAAATTATGAAGCAGAAAATTCTCAATCGAAACCCTTAAAAATATTTATCCTAGCTGCCATAATTAATTCATGAAAATTAATCGAGTTTGTAAAAATTATATAAAGTCGAATTCTACAACTCACTGTGCCTCTCGAGGATTTGGCACCTTAAGGAGTAGTCTAACGGTAATTACACTTCTGATAAAAATTATGAAGCAGAAAATTCTCAATCGAAATCCTTAAAAATATTTATCCTAGCAGTCATAATTAATTCATAAAAATTAATTGAGTTTGAAAAATTTTATAAAGACGAATTCTACAACTCACTATGCCTCTCGAGGATTTCGCTACTTAAGGAGTAGTCTGGCGGTAATTATACTTCTGATAAAAATGATGGAGTAGAAAATTCTCAATCGAAACCCCAAAAAATATTTTCCCCAGCTGTCATAATTTATTCATGAAAATTAATCGAATTTGAAACATTTTATAAAGTCGAATTCTACAGCTCACTGTGCCTCTCGAGGATTTCGCTCCTTAAGGAGTAGTCTGACGGTAATTATACTTCCGATAAAAATTATGAAGCAGAAAATTTTCAATCGAAACCCCTAAGAATTTTCGTCCTAGCTGTCATAATTAATTCATGAAAATTAATCGAGTTAGAAAAATTATAAATATACCTAAAGTCGAATTCTACAACTCACTGTGCCTCTTGAGGATTTGGCACTTTAAGGAGTAGTCTGACGGTAATTATACTTCTGATAAAAATTATGAAGCAGAAAATTCTCAATCGAAACCCCTAAAAATTTTCGTCCTAGCTGTCATAATTAATTCATGAAAATTAATCGAGTTTGAAAAATTATATAAAGTCGAATTCTACAACTCACTGTGCCTCTCGAGGATTTAGCTCCTTAAGGAGTAGTTTGACGGTACTTTTACTTCTGTAATGAAAATTATATTAAGTTAAAAATTAAAATTAAAAAGTTAGTATAGGCAAATAAACGCCAAGTTTTTAGCCTTTAGTTTTTAAAGTCACACGTAGGTACGACTTTCGCTTCACGCTTTACCTGAACAAGCCACAATTGCATACGCGTGTTAATTCTTTAGAGATTTTCCAAACAAACGTTGTTTGCAAAGGATGCGTTTGAAACCCTCATTCAGCTAGCATGCGCCCGTTTTGATTTGCTTTGCATTTTTGTATAGATGCTTTTAGAGAAGAGCTTCACCACAAATAAATCTCTCTATTTTTCCATTGTTTCGATTTTTCTCTTTTACGTTTTAGTTACTTATAGAAATTCTAATTTTCACGCGTAGGTATTGCTTTTTGTTTTAAGAGAAAGTGCTTAGTTAAAGATTATTTCCTTGCTAGAAAATCGCTTGTCCGAATAGTATTAGTTAGATTAGCCATTGAAATCCTTTTTTTGATCGCTTTTCAATGTGACAAGAAAACTTTAAAAAAGGTAGCTTTTTTAAAGAGAAATTTCATAGTTGAAAAATTATTGAAGAGAGAAACTTAGTTGCGCGACCACCTGCGATTATTGAAGAAATTGTCATTAGTAGTTATCGATCACGCTTTTGTTGCAAAACTATTTTTTTTTATTAATTATCCAACTAATGGATTTTTGTTAACTAGCAACGATTGTTAAATTATTACTTCTGCATCGGAAATTTAAAAAAAAAATTCCCTAAAGCTCTTAAAATTTTCGACTTTGAGTAAAATGCGGCAATGTTTTTACCTAATAAAAGAAAACAAAAGTAGTGAAAATTGAATAGAGAATACACGTGTATTAAGTAGTTGAGTATACAAAACTGAATTTAATTGTCAAGAGGTTGCAAAATTTTTAATTAAAAAGCTAATTGTAGCTTAAATTATAATAGAGACAAGTACATTAAACAAATTCTATGCGATCTTTCATTATAAAAATTCAAACCCCTTTTTTTTTCATTTTATTTGAGTATATGTAGTAGATGTGTACACACAAAAAAAATTGTCATTCGTGCATCCTTTGAATCATCCGCATATAAACACTTGACAGTTGTACGTAGACCAATAGAAATGCCTGAAAGTGACGCAAGTGGTACGTCAGCAAAGATGGCGACTAATGCAATGAGCGTACCCTAGAGGGTGCGTTGTAATCTACCCCACATCTCCCTAACGACACACTACTCACCCTTGATGAATTCATTACATGACGAATTTGTATGGAGCACGGCGGCTAAAGGCGCGATTTGTTCAGATATGGATATGTACTATAGTGGATATTTTCAATCTCCGGAGGGTTGAATATAAAATATTAGGGGGAGAAATGAAAAGGGTGCTGATCCGCCATTTATAAAATTTCTTTTAACCCCTCAGGAGACGGCATTTGTAATGCTAATTGAATGTCTCATTACAATTTGCCTTGTCGAGTACGTTTACAAATCGTATGCAGTGTTTGTTTAGATTTTCAGTTCCTTCCTATCCAATTTGTATAAGTATAATATACTCTTTTTTTTAAAGATTTCCTTTCCGGTGTTAACAATGTTTATGTTTTCTCATACAAAAATTTTTAATTACGAGCTACTTGATGTAAAAGAGAAATAACAACAACCCTTGTAAATTTTGAAACAAAGAAGTAATTGACGTATCATTTTCTTTTTAAATTTGGCTTCTTTGGGTATTCACAAAGGATTTTATATTTATTATTTTTGTATTCGAAAATATATCGATAAAAGAGAATGTCGAACAAAAGATTAAAATGCTTTTGAATCTTAAAAATATGATGTAACATTAACTGACGTATCCGGCGTACTAGAAAATAAACTATTCAAAAGGTAGCCATATCGATAAAATTCAAACTCGGAAAACTGTCAAAAATCCATCAGATTAGCTTATTGTTTATTTATTGCTTATTCAAGTACCCACAGCTACTTAACGGCCTTTATTTATTAAACAAACTTAACTCGAGAGAAATTGTTACAAAGAAACGCGCTCCGTTGATCGCTTCACCTCATGCAACTGATGTGAGCTCAGAGAGCTCGTTTTAGCCTTCTTTAATAATACAAAATGTGTCTAAAATTTATAATTGGGAAAATATAACGCGCATAAAAAAGCTCTTTTTTTCGCAAAAACGACACATTCGATTTTCCACATCCAAAAGAGCTTACCTCGATGATTTTTTTATTGCAAAATTTGTAATTGTAGTTTATTCGTGTGTTGTTACAAAAAAAAGTTGCGTTTCTGAGGGACAAGGATGTGCTACAAAAATGAAGGAGCACAAATGAGACGCCAAATATCACGAGAAAATCTTAAGATCAGGAATTCAGAAAGACGCACGTGAAGTAGGAAATATAAACAATAAACAGAGATGTTTAGTAAAGTAATAATGTAATAAAGAGCGTTTCGACGTGCACGAATTTATACAGATTCATACAATAATAATACAGGCACTAAAAATACAAATAAAATTAAAGATCAAAGATCCCGGCGATCTTTAAAACCATTTTAGCTCTATTGCTAAAATTAAAAAAAATACATTAAAGACAAAAGTCGAACTTAGATAGTAATTTTTTAATTTAAAAATAGGAAAAAATAAATCATGTTTAAAAAATAAAATCAGCAAGTACTAAAAAATTTTTTAATTTCAAAATCACTAGTATTCCGGTTCCAGTCGGGTTTCAGCAAAACATGTTATTGAAATAAAATGTAGCAAATTTTGTTCTCCACAAAAAAGGTAAGAATAATATTTTTTGTACAGTGCCTCGGCAAAGAGTTATCGAACAAAAACCGAAAAAAGTGACGCAAAAATGGTACATAATATTGAAGAGCGCGCATCTCATTTCCGGTTAAACCGAAAGTCAAAGTATAAAGCATTTAGTATTATCTAACAGCTATTTTTATGAGCTTTTAATATAATTTATAAATATACAAGGTGTTCTTAAAAACCCATAACATTTTTTATATTCCGGTTTAACCGGAAGCGTTTTTGTTAACAAAAAATAATGTCAAATAATAGATAATCATTTATATGCTTAATAAGTGTTTGAATTTTCATTTTTTTATAAAAGAAATGATGGATAATTGAAATTTCGACACTCAATAAATCATAATTCCGGTCCTGAAAATTTCTAACAAATAAAACGCATGGCACTGAATAGAAAACTGTGATACTTATCACATGTCCAAAAATGAAAAAACGAATGGAACAGATTTTGAAAAAATTAATTTCCAAATTTGCACCTACTGTGACCCCTTTACACATTACTGCGCCAAAAGTTTCAAATTTCGTGTAAAAAATGTTATTCGAAGATGTCACAAAGGCTCAAAACTGGTAGTGTTAGCAAAAAAGTTATCAGGTTTTAAACTGACTTAAACATCCATAAATTTTGTTTTTTAACCCCTTAGTGTAGTAGTCAACGAACAAAGATTTTGAGTTTTTCAAGTTTCCGTTTCACTATTTTTTGAATAACTTCGCTTGTGTTGATCAGATCGGGACTAAAAAATTTTCGTTTTGTTTGTAATGAATCTCTCTTTGAAACTAGCTGGGTTAAAATTATTTATATTAATTTCCTAACCTAAAAAAAATTCAAAACTGCCGTCATTGATAGGTCGTAGTTTTTTTATAGAGAACTTGAGTAATAATTAATGTTATGGTATAAAAATTTAGGAAGTTGTAGCTGATATAGTAACAAATATATATTGTAAGTGGCGCCCAAAAATATTAAGAACAACGGTTAAAATTTGCATTTTGGTTCAAATTTTCTTTTTTGTATGTTTGTTGTGAGCAATTGGTGGTATCGCAATAATTTTTCTTTTGAAATATAAGTAATTTACTGCTCTTTCAGATGAAAACAAAGACAATCACATTAGACCACTTTTCCTTCCGATTTCGTTGTAATGAAAAATAAAATTTTTTCAACTATTTGCCCACAAAATAAATTTTAGTGGTCGAAATGGTTGACCCTAAAACCAGTTTTTCTGTGGACAAACAGTTGAAAAATTTTCTTTTTATACTCAAAGAAATCGGAAGAAAAAATGGTCTGATGTGATTGTTTTTGTTTTTATCTTACAGAGCATTAAATTTTCTACATTTCAAGAGAAAAATTATTGCGATACCACCAAATGTTCACAACAAATTAATATGAAAAAGAAAATTTGAACCAAAATGCAAATTTTAGCCGTTGTTCTTAATATTTTTGGACGCAACTTGCAATATGGATTTATTATTATATCAGCTACAACTTTCTAAAGTTTTATACCATAACATTAATTATTACTCAAGTTCTCTATAAAAAACTACGTCCCACCAATGACGGCAGTTTTGAATTTTTTTTTAGATTAGGAAATTAATATAAATAATTTTAACCCAGATAGTTTTAAAGAGAGATTCATTATAAACAAAACGAAAATATTTTGGTCCCGATCCGACCAATACAAGCGAAGTTATTAAAAAAATAGTGAAACGGAAACTTGAAAAAGTCAAAGTTTTACACTAAAGTCGAAGAATAAGTGCCTATATTTTACAATAGTTTACAAGTTTTCTCACGTTATTTCTAATTTTTGTTTGTTGAAATTAATTTTTAGGATGTATTTTGCTATACGCTTGTAAATCACAAATTATTATTAGATGAAATTTATTTTTACTATCAATAATTAATATGAACAATAAAAATTAATATAATGACTCATTTCTTTTAAAGCATCCATATGTGCTCAAACTCAAACTCAAGAACCAAAATTGACAATTTTATCAAAAATTTTTAACCAACCTTTTAATGAGAGCAGCTAAAGTGACAAACTTGAAATACCATTTCAAAAATTCAATAGGCACAAAAGGTCTTTACTTTTACAAAAATAACAAACACATGCTCACAACGCGTTAGAAAACTTACTGAAACAACTATTAATTTATTGTAATAATTTTTATCACAACAAAACAACTTAAATGTGCCGAACACTCTTATCGCATTAGAAGAAATACGTTTATTTTGATTTATCACATTTAAATGAAATTATTTAAAATTATAAAATATTAAAAAGCTTAGTATTGAAAATTAATACTATAATATTCTCTACAGGGTAATTCGATCATAAAATTTTAGTTTAGAAAATCTGTTAAAAATTTTTTTTTAATTAAATTCAACATGTGTGGTAATAAAAGTGTGCAAGGATAATTATACCTATGTATATCATGTAGGTGTATCAATAATTATTAATGAAGAATTTCTAAGTAAAGCAATTGCCAAATGTAAGCGACCTTATATGGGGAGAAGAGAAGTGCGAAAGCTGTAGAAAAAATGCCCAAACGTATACGATTTTCACGTATATGTAACCTTGGTTATGAGGTTTTTGCTTTCTGGAGGAAATTTGCTTTCTGCGCAGGTCGTTTAGACATGGCAAGCACTCTATCCTAGGAACTTCAAAATCTATACCAGAGTAGATCATACCCCAGCTAGGCTAGAGAGTCCTGAAATAGTTTGGCTTTTCAGAAATCCCCCTCTCCGAAAGAAATATCCCTGTGGGTTTTTTAGAACTTTCAAGACTATGATTTAACCTAGTACCAAATTTAACATTTTTAAAATGGCTAGAAGTGCTTTATTAATAATTGATGAGTAACATCAACTTCTAAACATCATAAAAAATTCAAATTTCTATACCAGCGTAAATCGCACTCTTGCTAAAGGTCTTAGAAAAGTCTGGCTTTCCCCTAAATCCCCGGAAGACCTAGGAGGGGCTAGGAGGATGTCTTACATCCCCAGATGTTTTCGGGAATGTCAGTTTGCTAGGGCTTTCTAGGCTATGATCTAACCTGGTAACAAATATTAATAAATGATAACTTATCATTTATCATATCATTGATAAGTAACATAAATTTAATATACGAGGGGAGATTTTTAAGTTCGCGGAATGGGACAGACAGTAGTATACAGGATGTTCGCGAGAAGTGGGCCACTATTGCTATATCCCTTAATATTGAAGATACGAGGTCGGTTAAATTAGTAAAGTAGTATAACTTTTTTCGCTGATTACGATGGTCAACACAAAAAAATAATTGAACATCTAGTTTTCAAGATATTCACAAAAATAACTTTTTTTAAATGGAACACCCTATATATTTTTATGTATTCGAAGAGAACACTGAATTTGGAGTATAAAATGTCATATGAGTATTGTCCTAAAATGAAAAATAAATTACCGATTTCGTATCTTCAGCATTGAACAGATACAGCAATAGTGGCCCCTGGGCACGAACACCCTGTGTTTTTATATAAATCTAGATCCCTGGTAAAATGTAGATACTAAATTAGCAAAAATACAGGACGTTCATGCCAAGTGAGCCACTATTGCTTTATCCGTTCAATACTGAAGATACGAAATCGGTACTCTATTTTTTATTTTAGGACAAAACTCATATGACATTTTATACTCTAAATGCAGTGTCTTTTTCAAATATATAAAACTACATAGGGTATTCCATTTAAAAAAAGTTATTTTTGTGAATATCTTGAAAACTAGATGTTCAATTCTTTTTTTCTGTTCACCATTGCAATCAGCGGAAAAAGTTATACTACTTTACCAATTTAACCGACCTCGTATCTTTAATATTAACGGATATAGCAATAGTGGCCCACTTCTCGCGAACACCCTGTATATACAGGGTTGTCCAGCACCAAAAAAATTTAAAGTTGTGTCTTCTGGTGGAAAAGTGATGGCAACAATCTTTTGGGACTCGAAGGAAATTCTTTTAACTGATTATAAAAATAAAGGTACCACCATAATAGGCGTATACTAGGCTTGTATTTTACATAAATTAAAAGAAGAAATTAAATCAAAAAGAAGAGGTAAATTGACAAAAGGCGTACTTTTACTGCAAAACAATGCACCTGTTCATAAGGCAAAAATTACGAAGAGTTCCATGACGTCATGCGGCGGTTTCGAAGAAATTGTTCATCCACCCTACAGTCCAGATTTGGGACTGATTGATTATTATAGTCCAAAAATAGATAAATGGTTTTTAAGACTTTGACTCTTTAAGTACCTTAAGAATGATACCTAATTGTAAAATCGAAGCAGACTTCCAAATGATTGACAAGTAAAATCTACCCAAAGGACAAAACAGTTTATACCTGTTATTTTAAATCGTTTTTTGACAACAACCCTTTCTTGAGCTCACAGTTGTAAAATAACAGGTGTCCTTTCTGTGGATTTTACCTATAAGTCCCTTGGAAGTCGGCTTCTTTGTCAAATTTTGACAGCTTTAAAGTACCTACTTAAAGAGTCATAGTCATAGAAACCATTTATATATTTTTGGACTATATCTATTTCCAAATTTGAAAAAATAACTTCAATGTTCGAGAAGATTATAGGTACTGAAAAATAAAATTATTAGAAAAATATATTTATGTTTCTTTCTGCCCCATTCTTCGCGAACTTAAAAATCTCCCCTCATAAATTAATTTGAGATGTTTACAGCTCAATACAGGGTGTTTCACGAAAAACGTTGGTTAGACGTTTTGGAGCTTCGAATGGTACGATCGATCTGAAAACTTAAATTCACCTATAATGCCTATCGATCTAGTTATTAAAAATCAAAACCACACCACTTCCGGTTGAACCGAAACTGACACCGACTTTCGTATTTAATATGAAATACCTACTATATTTTTTTACATTTCTAAAATCTGAGAAAGATTCTTAATTCAACTTTATAACATGTTCCTATACCTACCTATTTTCAACTGTTTTTTAGAAAAAACTGATTTTCTAAAAAAAAGTGACATTTAGGCGTCTTTCTTCAAAATTGCAGACTCACGTTTTGATAATAACAGGAGCTACGCGATTTTTAAATATTTTTCTAGACCCTTAAGGCCCGTCCACACACAGAGGCTTGCCTCCCAGTTTGCCTGTACAGACCACCTGAACGCTGTCCACATGCTCGGGTTTGGCCTGTAGAGGCCGCCTGCACAGGTCAAACCGGAAGGCAAGCCTGTGTGTGTGTGGACGGACCATTAGACTAAGCTTTGATGTTACAATTATACTCTAATATTATACAGGGTGTTCAAAAAGTGACGACTTGTAGAGGAAATTTTAACCTTAAAAAACTTTTTAAGTTCAAATGGAACGCTCTGTATTTTTTGACAGTTTCGGATGCAGAAATAAATTTTTCTATCGTTTTGCATTACTATTACTGTACGGAGGATACAGGACATATAAAAGCGTTTCGCTGCACTTTTGGGAATGAAACTTGATTATATGACGTATAGTTTGCTGTAACCTTATAGAGTAATTTTGTCAGATGAGACCTAAAAAAAGTTTGATGGGGGCCGCTGTACAGCCCCTTTAATGCGAGCTATGCACGACGAACATACACCTCAGGTACGCTGTACTTTTGCTTAATGGAATGAAACCCCACAAATAGTTTACTGGAGCCATATGTACTATGTACTATGTACTATGTACTATGTACTATGTACTATGTACTATGTACTATGTACTATGTACTATGTACTATGTACTATGTACTATGTACTATGTACTATGTACTATGTACTATGTACTATGTACTATGTACTATGTACTATGTACTATGTACTATGTACTATGTACTATGTACTATGTACTATGTACTATGTACTATGTACTATGTACTATGTACTATGTACTATGTACTATGTACTATGTACTATGTACTATGTACTATGTACTATTTACTATGTACTATGTACACGAGTTTACAATACGTGACTATTGTCAGGTATTGGAAGAATGTGAGATAAAGCATAAATCGCCAGTGTTAGCAATTTTAGTTGGCGCGTGTGCCAAGTTAATAAAAGGCCCCAAAGTAGGTTTGGAGAGGGAGTTGGATTAGGAGCCAGTAAGTAGACTTACTTGGAGTTGATGATGCGGAAACGCGAGACGTTTGTCGGTTTATTACATTATAATGGTTAACTAGTTAACAGAAACATTATGTGTTGGATTAACATTATAATCGGGTAAGAGCTAATTATAAAATAAATAAATTGTATTCCAGCATTGTGGTTTTGGTTATTTGATCCCGGTACAACTCTGGAAGGATTCCAGAGGTCATGACAACCCCCAGTCGTGACAATTCCCTCTACCTGTCGTTGATGCTTTTTACATTACCATGGTTCAAAAATCCTACCGCCAAACCTCAATGCACTTCGTAACTTTTTTGGTAGTACTGCTTGTTGCTCTTCGAAGATCATCTTGGCGTTCATTTATGAGCGCCGAACTATTCATAATGCGAGCGAGCCCTCGTAGATTTATTTATCTGGCGAGCAGCCAAACTGTAAATAAGTGGTTTCTAATGTTATTGCCCTATGTTCCGCTTTGAAAGTTAACACCCGCTCTAGTTTATATTATAACTGTCCTCTTGTACAAGAAATTATAAAAATATCAAATTTAAAAATCGAAAATCGAGAAAAATGTAGAAAAACACGAGAGGTGGATTTTAATCAAAAAAGCTCTCGTGGTCGTCTCTTTTTGAACCCCAAATCTTACAATTTGATAAGAGCGCGACTAATGGTTTTTTTAAATTTTTTTTGTGCACAATACACAGACGCACATCCACACAGACCACCCTTAAAACGTAAAAAGTTTATAAGTAATTCGACTTTGAATTTTAGGGTCGATTGCAATATTTTTCTTTCGTATCGGCGAGACAAAGTAAAAACTACCCTTAAAACTTTTTAATTTAAGTCGCTGTCATTGATGGTTTTCGATGTACAATAGGGTGAGCATATGATTTTTTTAGCTCAATTATAAGTCACTGGGTTTTTTTATTTTTGGTAAATGGAAAAGTAAAAATTTTGACATTTACTTAGTAATTGGGAAAAAGTTTTAATGTCTCCTTTATAATAAAATGTGAAATTTATAAATAATAACAACAAAACATAACAATAAGTAAAACCCTTTTATTACCTTTCAGGTAAGAATTGGAACTTAATATTATATTCCCTTTGACAAAAGAAACGTTTGTGTTATTGTTAACGTAAGATTTTGTTAATCTGATTAGGGGTATACAATGTAAGTCATCTTGAGAGCACTACTGTGAAAGTAGTACAATAACAAAACTAAACTTGTACAAGATTTTGTCTTCTATAAGTAAGTACATATGAATAGATCTTATAGTGAAAAGTTGCTTCCTAAGCTTTCTACATGAACTGTATAAAAAAAAAGAAGCTTTAAATTAAACTTAGAGAAAAGTTTTTTTCGACTTTAATGGAGTTACCTAAATTTTGAAAATTTATAAAAGGGGATTTCAAAAAGAGCTTTGAAGTAGTAAAACTTTTTTTTTAAATTGCTCGTATAAGCTGGAGAGCTTTGAGCTCTCTAATGGAACCTTACGATCTCGTCGACCGACACCTCAAAAAAACTGAAAGTGGAGAAAAGGCTTTGCCTTTTCCGAACTTTTTTAGAAAAAAGTCGTTAGGATTTTAAAAAGAAAAGCTTCTTATAGTAAACCATTTGGCGAGCTTTTGCTCTCTCTAATCGAACCTCGCGCGATCTTGTCTTGTCTTCAAAAAAACTGAAAGTGGAGAAAAGGCTTTGCCTTTTCCGAACATTTTAGAAAAAAAAACAAATTCATTAGAATATGAAAAAGAAAAGCTTTTTATAGTAAACCTTTTCAAATCAAAATAAAAATAAAAAAAGCCAAAATAAACACAAAGAGAGGGCTAAATAAAAACAAAAATGGTTTTGAATGGAAATAATTAATTGAAGGAACTTGGTGAATTGCTTATTTGCTTGTTATCCACAGCCTTAACAAAAGAAACCAGTAGTATGAATTTCAAATACTATGCCGCTATTTGATTATTACCGCTATGGCCTGTAAATGGCCGCTTTTAAAGTATACCGCCATCTTTGTTACATTTCCGGTGTAATTCCATTCAATTCTTTTTTTTTATAATAATGTTTTTTCCTAAAATTGTACCTACTATAATAAAGTGTTTTAAATTAACCACGATTTTGATTTCAATTGCGTCAGGGGGTGGATGAGTGCATGGGGTGTTATATATTTATAATATTTTTTTATTAACAACTTTCGTTATTTTTTAGTAAATTTATTCATATTTATTTTGTAGGATTGATAAAAAAGTAAACAGCGTGTTTGATGCTTCATTTAATGGAAAACAATGTAAACAATTTGTAAAATTACCTATTGAACATGTGAGCGGAAAAATATGAATACAAAATTGATTTTTTTTAAACTTTAGTATTTTATAATTTTCAAATAACAAAATACTTACATGTATTATAGCCCAGTCAACGAACGCTCAAAAAAGAGGTGTAGAAGACAAGGAAGAGGGTGGAAATATTTTTTCAGGAACTTGGTTGGAGTAAGGAGATCTTAAAAAGTCTAGAGTTATAGCTACATGGTTAAGGGTGAGAGTTGGAGGTGAAAAGGTCCCATTTTTTATAAACGGGTCCTTTAAGTACCATAGATATAAGAATATAGAGATAAATACTAAAAGTACCCGGTCTTAGCTATATGGTTAATACGTTTGACGTTAAATTTTTCACTTTAATCTAGTTGGACTTATCACCATTGTTAAGTTTTTTTCTGGTAGCTAACGCAAGAGATTATCCAGCCTATCAAGCCCCAACAGTACAGATAAGTGAAAATTGATACGAAAGTGATTTGTGTTTGATTATTTGAGATTGTTCAATTTGGAGTTGTTGTTTGATAATTAACCACGTGGTTTTGGTGGTTGGTAACCTTGTCTCAATTTTTAAATTAATTCACAACGAATAATTTTATTCAAGGTTTAATAAACCTTGGTTTATTGTTTTAAAGGTTTAATGTTGTATTTTTGGAAAATTTAAGAACGAAATTTTACCTAAAGAAAGTAGCTTTGTTTCTGTGCTTAAAATTGATTTAGCAATTTATTATTGTTTAAATCTAATCTAATTCTGTAATTTAGTTAGCTTTAAATGCTGAAGCTGACTTCAGGGCTGGACTGGCCTGACGATCTACCGGGAATTTTCCCCCGGTGGCTCATGATATGGCAATCAAAAAAATATATTGCAAAAATTTAGATAAATTGAAAACATCAAAAATATAAATCTGGACTATCCGATTTCTCGGTACTACTTTTTTTACCAGTCCAATCCTGGCTGAGTTAGCCAGTATCAACAATACTTCTTCTTTCATAAGTTCATGTAAATGGATGGATTCAATCCTGAAGACAAAATAGGACTGACTAAGTGACCTAACCACTCTGTAATAAATATCGAATCTCTAAGGTCCTTAGATAGCCCATGAAACAATTCTTGAGAAGTAGTTGATGTAATTGAATGGAATGTAGAGCAGGTAGAGTACGTCTTTGGTCAAGAAAACTTCTGTTCACCTTCTGATAATAAGCAGTAGGCGGTTTTAAGCTTAGGCTTTTAGGTACGGTCCAATAAACTTGGGAGCGAATTCTATGAGCAAAAAAATCTCTTTTGCTCAATAAAATTCATTTTATTGTAATTTTTTCATTGTAAAGCCAGTTCAGTCATATAGTGTGAAAAGGAACGACAGTCAGTTTATAAAAATAAATTTCTTTGACTTTTCCGATAGCCGCAATTTTCATTTATTAATATCGTTATGAGCTCAAATTCAATTAAAGCTCTTTTATAGCATAAAATAGTAGAATTTTAATTAATAATCAAATAAATTCGTAGAAATATCGATGTGTAGTTTGTAAAATTTTATTTAATTAACTCATCAAAATTTAGCTTTAAGTTAATCCCATATCAAAAGCTCGATATTAGGGTAAAATTGTAAATAATAGCTTTTCCAGATTGTACTCTGTGCTTGTTAATTTTGCAGTTAATAGGGGTTGGGAGTGTACTAGCTGGCGTATGTACACGGCGTGGTGGGAAGTCTGACACGGTCGGCTTCGATCCTTGCTCCGGGTGGTGTGCGTCGTCATGGTAACCGTTTCGAAATATTCGCACCCCTTATATTGAAGTCCTATGTACTTTCCACTTACATCACTGTAGCTTTATTACTAATGGATATTAAAACCTTAGCTTACTTTCATCTTTCCCAGCGGTTTTGATTGTAATTTAGACTCCCATCTATATTTTAGATAAAATAACAAAACGATTTTCACCCTAAATTTCTTACCCTTAATTTTAGCTCTCTTATTCCATATTAATTTAAAAGGCTTCATACTTAAGAGCGTGTAAATTTTTTTGCCAAAAAAAAATTGCTTTTGGGAAGAGAAAAAGAAATAAAGAATCGACTATAATGGCTCTACGTAAAGCGATGAAGGAGAACCGATCCTGAATTAAATTGAAGCTGAGCGTGATTCGAACAGATTTGGAAAATGTCCATTTCCTGAACAAGAATGTGTAGGTAATGAACGCTACCAGTGGCGTAACATAAACTTTTAAAAAACCAAAAACATTTTCAAAAATCAATTCGCAACTACTGTAAACTAGAAATTAGCATAAAACTAGAAAATATCAAAATGAATTTTGATACAATTGTTAGTAATAACGTCCTCAATAAGCAACAAAAAGTTGTCACACGTCAGATGTGTTCATCGCCCGCTATGTTAAAAAATGGGTGCGTTTTTAAAAAAATACTTCTTCTAACAGTTTTTTGATTATATTTTAGATAGGGTCCAGATTATCTAAAAACTTATAGAATACTTTTTTAAAGAGCATAAAATTCTGCTTTAGATAACAGAATAATTAACTCAAAAATTGTTGTAGACTTTCAACTACAGCCGATTGAATATAAAAAAGCTTTTTGTACCACTTCACCGTTTTTACTGATTTTTTGCATTTTTCTTTAAAATAGGCAAAGTGTAGGGCAAAAAGTCTTAAATATATTTTTTCTACTCCCATATGTGAAACTAAGCATTTCGTCATCACTTACTCGTTACGAAAATAGCATTTTCGTCTCTAGTGAGAAAAAGTGTTATTACAAGCAGATGTTATTTACAACATGAGGTGAAACCAGTTTTTTTGTGGTCGGTTCACATTTTAGTAAAAAGAATTATTTTTTTAAAATGTACTAATTATCGTCGTAGAAAAAATAGCATTTACGACTCGAGATGAAATCCGTTTTTTTCGTTCGAAAGATTAATTCACTCGCCCCTACGGGGCTTGTGAATTAAATTCTATCTCACGAAAAAAACGTATGTTTCATCTCATGTTGTAAAAAATACTATTTTTATAAAGCATAATATTTTACAGTAGGCAGTATAATATTCTTTTTTTATCGATCCTTTAGAAATAATTCAATTTAAAAACATTTAAAAGTAATATCGGCGACGATTCAGAAGATTTCTAATTTTCAAACAATTGTAGCTATAAATATACAAAAACCTTAAAGTTCATAATTATACTTTCGAATGTAGAATTTTATGCTTTTTAAAAAAGGGCTCTACGATTTTTTCGCTAATTTAAACCGTTATTGAGATAAAAGCCAAAAACAGTTAAAAAATGCATTTGACGTGTAGTCGTCCGACTACGCGCACTTCTGACGTGTGACGACTTTTTGCTTTGAGTAAACATAAGGAAATTAAAAGAAAAAACAAGTTATATTTCAATTGTTTATTTTTCAGTTTCTTGTTTAGTAAAACAAGGAAATATAGACATAAAACCATAAGCTAATTCGCCAAATAAAAGAACTAGCATAATTGAATCCAAACTATATTCCATTTTAAGTACGGGACATTGAATTATCAAAACATATAAAATTGCAATGACCGATATTATACTAAACAATATTCCAACAAATATGGATAATTCTAAAAAAAAATAAAATAAAAATTTAATTAAAACACTCTAAAGATAATTAGCGCAGCCATGCCAAACCGTATTTAATTTTAAGTGTAAAAAGCTTTCAAAAAGCTCTAATGCTTAACATAATAAAACTATTTTAATTTTTGAACAAGTTAAAAGCGTGTTTTAAAGTTGTCAAATGATTACTGTATCAAATTTTAACATCAAAAACTTAAAAATTTTAGTTTTATTAGTAAATAAGAGGAAAAAATTGTTATTAATGCAATTAATAAGAAAAATTACAAATGGAATGTTTTTTAATATTTATAATCGATGAAATTGCAAAAGAGCTTAATATAAAGTAGCCATTTTGGTTTGATCGCCATATTGGTTAAAGTCTTAAAATATAATATTGATACTTCTAATATTTAAATTTGGCACGAGTTGACCGCTAAACGCTAATTAAGTCGTTTATAAAGTTATTTTAAACTAATTAAAAATAAGTTCTAAAAATTGCCGTCATTCATAATATACAGGGTGAGTCATAATTCAAAAAACGTCATTCTCATTATTTCTTATCTTTAAATCGAAACCACATGCAGTGGGAATCACTGTGGTCAGTCATTTTGTACATAATAAAACTGATTTTATAAGATTTTAAAATATTCCAAAATATACAGAGTCCCTAAAAATAGTTTTAATAATTTTCTAATTTCTGCTTAGTATTATGTTCAGATTCTTTATTGATTTCAAAATGTAGAAATATACACGTTTGTTTGTGTGTCCGCTTATACACGTCTTTAATCACCAACCGATCTTAACCAAATTTTCCAAAAAAATTTATAATAAAAAATGCATGTCAATTGTGAAAAAATTTTTGAAATCGGATCAAGATTAAAAATTTGCCATCAGTTTTTAAAATTTCTCTATTATCATAGTTACCAGGGTTCATTGTTACTATTACCATAGTTACCATGTTTCAAATGTTTCTGTTACCATAGCAACCACATTTCAATTGTTTTTGTTATCATAGTTACCATGTTTTAAATGTTTCTGGTTACCATAGCGCCCACATTTCAATTATTTTGGTTACCATAGTTACCAATAATGATGTCATTATTGTCTTTTTCTTTGTTATCAAATATAAGTCACGTAGAGGGGGTGTTAAAAGGGGTGAAAATCAAAAATTGATGTTGTAGTATAGAGAATTCTAAGAACAAATTTTTAAACGTTTTATAAATTTTTAGAAATTATAGAAACGTTAACAACTTTATTTGCGTAGTTAGTATTTGCCCGGGCGAAGCCGGGTTCATAATTCGCTAATTAATCATATTACGATTAAACTAAAAGTCACAATATGAAGTGTTTGGTATCATTTGACAACTAATTAATTAATCATATTGTGTTCAGAATCTTTTTTAATTTAAAAAAAATAAAAATATACAGGGTTTTATTTAAATTAAGAAGATATCTGTCATTTACGGTTAAGCTGTAAGTCAAAATATGAAGTGTTTGGTATCATTTGACATCTAATAAATTAATCATATTGTGTTCAAAATCTTTTTTTATATAAAAAAAATAGAAATATACAGAGTGTTCCATTTAAATTAAGAAGATATGTGTCATTTACGGTTAAGCTGTAAGTCAAAATATGAAGTGTTAGGTATCATTTGACAGCTAATCAATTAATCATATTGTGCTCAAAATCTTCTTTGATTTTAAAAAGTAGAAATATACAGGGTGTTCCATTTAAATTAAGACGATATGTGTCATTTACGGTTAAGCTGTAAGTCAAAATATGAAGTGTTAGGTATCATTTGACAGCTAATCAATTAATCATATTGTGCTCAAAATCTTCTTTGATTTTAAAAAGTAGAAATATACAGGGTGTTCCATTTAAATTAAGACGATATGTGTCATTTACGGTTAAGCTGTAAGTCAAAATATGAAGTGTTAGGTATCATTTGACAGCTAATCAATTAATCATATTGTGCTCAAAATCTTCTTTGATTTTAAAAAGTAGAAATATACAGGGTGTTCCATTTAAATTAAGACGATATGTGTCATTTACGGTTAAGCTGTAAGTCAAAATATGAAGTGTTAGGTATCATTTGACAGCTAATCAATTAATCATATTGTGCTCAAAATCTTCTTTGATTTTAAAAAGTAGAAATATACAGGGCGTTCCATTTAAATTAAGAATATATGTGTCATTTACGGTTAAACTGAAAGTCAAAATATGATGTGTTTGGTATCATTTGACAGCCAATCTTACTGTGTTTAGAATCTTTTTTGACTTAAAAAAGTAGAAATATACAGGGGGTTTCATTTAAATTACGAAGATATGTGGTGTCATTTACGGTTACACTGAAAGTCAAAATATGAAGTGTTTGGTATCATTTGACAGCTAATCAATTTATCATATTGTGTTCAGAATCTTTTATGATTTTAAAAAAAGTAAAAATATACAGGGCGTTCCATTTAAATTAAGAAGATATGTGTCATTTACAGTTAAACTGAAAGTCAAATTATGACGTCTTTCCTATCATTTGACAGCTAATCGTAAAAGGTTTTCAAATTGTTCAAAAATATACTGGGTGTTTCTAAAAACTTTTGTCAATTTCTCTCTTCTCACTCTTTATATGGAATTTGCAAAATTTAGAGTAGGTAGCTTGGAACCTGTGTATTCTATATTCCTTAAAAATTTTCTATTTTTTATTTACAGTCGATTCTACGCCATCGGGTCTTCATCCCAATTTCGCATAATCTCCAAAGCCTCACAAGTTTTTTTTCTTTGTTAATCCTGCTCATGCCTTGTTTCATCTTCTAGAGACATTATTGAAAGTTATCTCTACACTAAATCCACCCTTCATAATATTTGTGAGCCTAACGAGCCTAATATTGTAGTGTAGAGCAATTTTTATTATACCAGCGCTTTTCGGAATATCAAAATGCAGTTACGATCCACCAGGTTCAACACTTGGATGCCTAGGTGATTTATAAGTAATTTCCATTACTCAGTGCTTCGAAGTGCACGTTAAGCTATCAGTTTAAGCCCGAATAGAAGTTAACAACTATAGCCAGTAGCTAGGAGATATTCGAGTAAATTACAACACGAGCCGTAGGCGAGTGTCGCATCCCTCATGAGTAATAGCTCATGGAATATGCTATTTGCTCTCTATAAGAAGAAAGAATTTAATTTTCTAAAATATCCACTTTCATCTTCCTAAATCGCTATGACAATTAATAGCCTACTTTCAAACGTCGAAATATTTTAGGACGTGCCAAACAAAAGGACTCGGTTTTAAATGTTCATTAAATATAAATTAAATTCTTTAGAACGATTAATTAAAAAATAAATTGAATTTGTTAGTGTAGTTATTGAAAACCAACCAAAGTTGTAATATAAAATAGCATCACATCGTCATACCTGCACGTTGATGTTTAAATTTATTGAATAAAAGTAATTTGATCAATTCGGAAAAAACTAATCCAAACTGTATAATTGCATCTTGTCCAATTGAAGGCGTATAACAAATTTCGCTATTATATTTTGCTCCAACC
The DNA here is from genome assembly GCA_963924605.1 of Malthinus seriepunctatus. NCBI lineage: Eukaryota > Metazoa > Arthropoda > Insecta > Coleoptera > Cantharidae > Malthinus > Malthinus seriepunctatus. The sequence continues at coordinate 31,020,636 of OZ004603.1, read as the reverse complement.
ATGCCGATGTTAGTTATAGCAAACATTGGATAATAATACATGTTTAAATACATCAATACTTCGTAAACTAAAAATGCGTCCATTTTATTACGTTGATTTTAATCATACTAATACTATTCGGTGGTGTGTGTGTTTGTGTGTATATCAAAATTTAACAACTAATTATAGATAGACTTGTTCTTTATTTATTTTTAGACCAACTAACCTTACACATTACATTTGACAACTATATGTTTAATCACAGGACAGGATTTGTAAACACCTTTTATATTTATGTCATACTTATGTTACTATTTTTTACTTATTTTTACGTTGGAAAGGTTTATATGATACGAAAAAATTTTTTAACTGACGTTTTGTGACCTCTATGTCCATATAATATGCAAAAAATGTAATAAAAAGAATAAAAACCTCAAAGAAAATCAAAAAATTTAAATCAAAATTTTTAGGAACACCCTGTATATTTTTAAATGTTTTGAAAGCTGGTACAATTAGCTGTTACACGATACCAAACACTTTATATTTTAACTTCCGGTTTAACCAGAAATGGCATCAATATTTTGGTAAGTTTTAGGTTTTGGCCTCCTGAACAAAAGTCTCCATAGGCAAAAATTTCTAAGATCTCACCCTTCTGAGACAGGGGTCGTCAAAGTCGTTAAAATAGATGGAAAATAGCCAAAGCAGTGAACTTGTAAGCTAATGTTCTTTTCTGACTATGCGTTATTCTTATCCAAAGAAGAAGACACTAGTAAAATGGAGTTCAAACAGCTCGACCATCTAATCTAATCTAGCCATGTGTGAGTTTCTAAACTCATCTCGCCGTTAAAAACTATCTATAGGAGAAAGCACTACAAAAAGTAAGTGCAAAACCCCTACTATCTAGCCTGCTCTAACCTACAGTGTGTCCCAGGCTGGAGTTGACATTGTTGACAAGAGGAAAGAAGATATTTTTAAATTCTCATAAAATTTTATTCTTTGAAAGAAGTTTTGGTTGTTGTCAAACCTCCAAATATGCCAAAATATCAAAAATAGTTTTCCAAATAAAACAGTTTTTAAGCTTTTCTGCATCAAAAAACTAAGAAACTATTTAGTAATGTAACAGGCCGACGATAGTCATAGAACAACTTCTCGATTGTTATGATTTAATCTAAGTCGAATACATATGAACGACACTAACCTCCCAAACCCGGCCTCCTCATCACTTCTCTGACTCTCCTCAAGAGTAAATCCCCCTTTGAACTACAAACCCACCCTGTTTAGTAATCTGAGCCTTTCAGACTCCCAAACAGCCTCCCCCTCGGCCCACAAAGAGTTCTCTCCTCAAAACCACAACGTTCTGAGTCACTGGAAAAATCTATCGTGGATGCTGGTGACAAAGACATGTCCGGTCTCCTGCCTCCTGATCTCAGGTCAAGTCACAACTGGACTAGTTCAGGATTATCCCTGAAAAGGCTTTAGCTGCTGGTTGCGACCTCCTCGCATCAGTTTCGTGATCTTTCCCGAAACAACAACGACGACTTCCTAACAAGGTGGCGGGGATGCGACTTATAGAGTTTTAGAGGTTTGGCTTTGATCCAGAGTCGCGCTTTTCTCTAATCGGGCACTAACTATTGCTTTTAATCACTGAACTTCCATGAACCGAAGCTATCTTCGTATAGCGAAATATCTTGGATCTACTCGTAAAGGGAAGCGGTTAAGCTAATAGGCCCGGCACTACTGTCTTCTCTCACGAACGTAGGACGTACCTTACATGCTCTAGTTCTGAAGCCAAAGCGGGCGGTAGGAGCAACCGACTCAGGCGTAAACCCGTTTAGCCAAACTCACTTGCTTTTTGCCAGATAATTAACACTTCCTGGCTAATTTTTGGAGTGTGGAAGATGGTTGTATTCCTTTTGCCTGTGGTTTCAAAAAAAAGAACATAAAATCTTCGGTGGGCTTAGACGAAAGTCCAATAACTTTTTTATTTAAAAACTAGTATTTGAGGGTTTGAAAGCAAGCAAAACTTCTTTTAAAGAATAAAACTCTCTGAAAAATCAAAAGTAAAAATTTTTCCTCTTGGCAACCCCATCCTGGGACACACTGTTGTATATACGCGTGTGAGTTTCTAAGCTCATTTTTCGCTCTTACGATGCATTTTCCATAGTAAAATGGAGGACAATTTGAGCTTGACTGTCTATAATCAAACCTAACCATGTATGCTCTCTCTCTGACAGTCAAATGCTATCCGAACGAGAAGAAACTATACCAAAAGTGAAAAGTCAAAAATCTCTACCATCTAGCCTAACCTAACTGTACTTTTGAGTTTGTAAACTTGCCTTTTGGTCTTTTACTAATAAACCAAATGAAACTGAAGTTGCTATGATAAATCATAAAACATATCGAAAACGGCCCAAATCTACATTAAAATGTACCTATCTCTCTCATTGAATAAAGAGTTACCATGGAATAGTTAGAAGTTTTATCTACCATTGAGTAAAGAAATACCCGCTACTGGTCCAGGAAAGAACAATTTAGCTAATAATATGGATCGCAATGGGCGAGTAAATATAGCGATTTCCGAAAATTTTCTCCAATAGAGAAATGGTTACTTGTACTCTCTCTTATAAGGAAAAGGTCATGACAGCCAACGATTATGATAATGTAAACTGAATCCATGGATGAGTCATCACCATGAACTTCTAAAGTGTCATTACCTTCGTATTTTCTCTTATAAGCAACGCTTGTTAACCCTCCTTCCTGATGTTTTATATTCTAAGGTAACTACTTTCTACTTAGTGATCATAAAATTTTTCAGAGTACAAAGCAGCCTACGAACAGACAAACCGAGAGACAGACAGGAAGGCAGAGATGTAGACAGATATATCGACAGATACACTTTTTTAAAGTTTATTTTTAGATTTTGGAACTCACAGAGACTCAAAAAGTCAAGGAATTTAATTTATATAAAAATACATTTTTTCGAACCAAATTTTAAGTAAAATACATGGGCATCCCTACAAGGATTTCTTAAAAAAGTGTAGGCGTGAAAAGCTCCCATATCCAGACGCCTATTCAAAAAACACAAAAATCACCGCATTCGCATTAAAAATACAATTTTTTCCATTACCCCTCTGATTCACAGTCTAAGGTGTAAGTAATTTGTGCTAATTTTATTTTTGAATCAGTCGCGTTCTTTTGTACGATACGGTTTCGTTTAAGTGTCATTAAATTTTAAGGTGTGTGCTTAAAATAATAATTCAATGGCAATTTTGATACACAAAAGCTTGTAAGTGCCCTTTTAAAAAATAAATAAATACTCCTGAATGATAGATTTTGTTTTTATCTTCGAAAATCCTTGTAATTGCAAGGTAATTTTTGTTTAAACAATTAATTAACGAGTAACAACTACTACAAGGTAATATACTCTAACATGATGTTAATTAATTTCTAATTTTAGATATTTAGTTCATTGGTATTTTATAATCAATGTACAATTAAACTAATTAAAGTTGTAATTAGTTACGTTCCGAGACTTAACTATTCAAGACGTCTTCAACACCCGCATTATTTGCTTTTTATAATAATTAATAAGCACTTCAATTAGTCGAATTAATATTCAAATCGCAGTCTTCAGAAAAGATATTCCATATTATGTTATACGTAGGTACAACTTTTTTTTTTACAAATTTTTGACCTATTTTTCTAATTTCAATCACTTCCGGTTGTTACTGAAATAAACCCGTCATTTAACACCCTGTGTATTTTAAATTTTTTAACTTTTGAATACCTAACTAATGAAACAACTAATAAAATCTGCAGATCTTTTAATACTACCAACAGTAGGTACAGTCAGCCTCACATTTAATGGCCACCCTGGCTACACGTTTAGCACTAATTGTGGATGGAACACTCATAACACCCCCTACTTAAATTGAGGGGTAACTTTATTTTGCAAACAAGTAGTAAATCAACAACCTCTCCTTCTGTCCTTTTGTCGTTGTTGGCTAATAACATCCCTGGCGTATAGCCAGGGTGGCTAATAATTGTGAGGTTGACTGTACCTAGGCACTAACAAACTCTGATGTGGCCATAATAGAACTTTTTCATGCGTATATTAAAGCAATCTTTTAGCATACTCATTTAAAATAAATAAAGTTTCGTTTCCGGTTAAAGCGAAAGTGCGTTTGATATCATCGAATAGCTAATTTTCTGAGCAAAATGATACAGGGTGTTTAAATTTAAAAAGCTATTCCCATTTTCTGTTAAACCTGAAGTAACAGTAAAAAGTGTTTGATATCATCTAACAGCTAACATTATAAGCTTTCATAATATTTAAAAATATACAGAGTATTCCTAAAAACTCAATGGATGGAAAGAGTAAGACATTGTGAATCATAACTTTTTTCGTTGATGGCATTTTTGAATTCTCTGAAACCTTTATAATTTTTTATAGGAAGCAATTTTGGATTAAAGTCATGGTTTACGACGAATCGACATAAAATCATCCCTATATGATTGAAGTTTCCATTTCTGAAGACCAAATAATAGGTAAGTATAGACTCTTTCGCTCCTAATATCATTACAAAGATCTTTGAAATAAATTATTTTTTTGTAGAATCAATGCCAGGAGTGTTAATGGTGACATTATTGAGGTTGTTTATTTTTATAAAAGAGAAAGTAAGCATGGTTGTCCCAGATTGGTTCCTGGTGGTTGACGAGCGTGCAGTTGGTTTGGTCTTTAACGCTCTACTATAAGAGTACAGTCAGCCTCAGAATTATTGGCCACCCTGCAATGATTCTAGAACGAATTGCGGATGCAACCATCATAACAACCCCTACTTATACTGAGGGGTAATTTTATTTTGTCAACAAGTAGTAAATCAGCAACCTCCCCTTCTGTTCTTTAGTCGTTGTTTACTAATAACCACCGTGGCGTATAGCCAGGGTGGCCAATAATTGTGAGGCTGACTGTACAATAAATGCTATTGACGGTTTCGACGATCTTGAGTTTGGGTTTGGCCCACGATGTTATCCTACTATAATACCGCACATTGTCTACATTATTAACTACTGCATTGAGCAGGGTAAGTATCTACTTGGCTAAAAGAATTGCATCAGTTACGTATGTGCCTAAGATTCCAGATTTGTGATTTTGAAGATTTTTGTTACCCACAAGTATTGTGTGCCTTAAAGTCTTAGAGAAAACAATTCGTAATCGATGTTAAGAGATAATTAAAAACTTCTGACTTGCCATGGGGTAGTTCCACAAACTCAGTCTTCGGCCTTCCAGGACCGGAGTGATTAGGTCGGAAGATTGGCAACTGCCGACGAGGCCAAGTAATTTTTGGAAACAAACCTTTCATATGAATACGTTTAAGTATATCATTTAGTAAACTTAACTTAGCCTGACCTAACCTAGCCTAACCTGCCAAATTCTTTTTAGGAAAAGGTGAAATCTTCACCTATTTACTCACTAAAACGCCCTCCCTAAGGAAGCACAACAGTACCCGAAATCGCTTTTCAAACCTAACCTAATCTAATCAAACCTAACCTTAAATAAAAACTAAAACCGCAATTACAGCTATTGCCGACAGGGTCAAACGGAGTCAGTCCGTCCCTGGAGTAGAACTATGGATGACATACTAAAAACTCATGATGTCGTGATGCTGATCTTGTTTCAATTCTGAAATTGCTCGACTTACAGTGAGACATTTGACGCTATCAAAAATGAGATTATCTTGCCCGTACTATTAGCTAAAGCAAAACACGTTTATCCGGACGAGCGGTTTGCACAGATCTACTCACGCCTCTTTAATAATTTAGACACAGTTGTTCTAGCGAATCTTTGCTGGAACATGACATACACCGGCAAAGATCCGCTGGAACAATTGTACATTTACTAATGCGTTGCTGGGGATAAATACCAATTTAGGTATCTAAAGCTCCATCAACCAATTTTGCGTTACGGAAAATATGTCAACTAAAATAATTTTATTTAAAATATTTTTTACGGGAAAAAATTCGTCCAATCATAATCAAGAATTCGGGTTAGGTACAGGCATAGTTAATAGTCGCGTGTATCTACAACTACTTTAGATTAAGATAAAACCTTTCACAATGACAGTCTAATTATACTTTTCAAAATCACTGTCTTAATATTAACCTATATTCAATTTTACTGACAGTTACTTGTCAAATTTAGCAACTGAAATACTTTTAACTCGTAGCGTACTTTAAAATCTATTACAGCGCTGGCCACGCCCCCTCAGTTCGCAAATAAAGTTGGTGGGACTGTAGGCATTCCCATCGCTCGTCAAGTTAAATGTGTTTTGCACTGTTGGTTTTGATGATAAGCCAAATTTCTATTATTAAACTCTCTGTGCCCAAGAAGTAAATAAATGTAAAACTTACTACGGCCCTGGTATGTTAACGTAGGATCTCGCAGGGATTTATCCTAGATCCTCTCCTCTTTGGCCTATATATTCTTAATACTCTGACCTTTCCGGACCTTATGTTAAGATGGTACGGAGGGTCCCACAGGGATCTGTCCTGGGTTCTCTGTTCCCCGCTATGGGGATCTGTGGGAACTCAGACCAGGGATAGTGTCGCTACTCGCTACGCCACTGCATTTGGGTTTAATTTATTTTGTAGCCAGTGGGGCAAACCACTAGCCAGTCCGACTCTGATTATAATTTGCTACCTAATTATTAGTTCACATACCTAAATTAACAGTAACTAATAAAGGCACAAACCACAAAGGTGGCAACAGTTTCGACTCAATGTCCATGTTCCAAAAATCAACCTTTTAGAATTTTTTTTTCTTTCAATAAACAATTGAAAGTTTGATGAAAATTTTTGAAATTACTAGAGCGTAATTTTAAACGTTTAAAGTTACAATAAGTAACTAATTAGGTAGAATATTATAATTAGTAGGTCAAAACAACGACAATAGAATAGAGCGTGTCACTTGTCATGAAGTTCAATTTTATTCCACGAGGTTCGCACAATCGACGGTCCCAAACGTCAAATTACAGTATTACCAAATTACAAATTTGAAAAAATTCCTATAATTATATACAATAAAAGTATTTGAAAAAATTCCTATAATTATAAATATACAATAAAAGTAATTTGGTAATACTGTAATTTGACGTTTGGGACCGTCGATTGTGCGAACCTCGTGGAATAAAATTGAACTTCATGACAAGTGACACGCTCTATTTTTTGGATATCGATTATTACTGCGTTATTGCATAGCAAAGTCGATTATCAATGACTTGGGCACACTAAAAATTAGTTAATCAAAACAGTTTTATTCAAAAGTGCTTTAGTAAAAGCATTAAATGCTACAGGTTCAAAGTGAAAATTAAAACGGAAGTGACGTCGCGATTCGTATAAATCACGTTTGTCGCTCAGTTACATGTGTTAAATGTCAGTTAATGTGTAATCAAGGTTATAATAAGTTGGAGCTCATTAAGTTGAATATTGACAGCAACGATTCGTGACGTCATGCCGCTTTTATGCGGGAAACTTTATAGTTTGAATTTCAAAAAAAATTTTTGGCAAAACCTACAGTCGCAATTTTTCTTTAATGTGGTTTTGAGATTACGTCATCAATAAGGTAACTTTCTCGATATATATTAAAAAATTGGAAAATACCCTATTTATTGTAATTAAACAGTTCCTATACTGTGATGGATCAGAATAGAATTCCAACGTCTTTTATTTTTTCTGAAAAGTTTCTGATGGTAGTTCATGATAGCTTATGAGTTATGACAAGCAATCTGTGTCCCAAATCTTATTTTAATTTTAATATTGCACATGCACATACAGATGTGTTAGTTAATTACCATACATTTTCTACAAATAGTTGAAAATATTTTATTAACGAATTACCTTTATACTGTCTAATATTCCCTCCTTTTGCACATTGGTATAAATGAATAAAGTCCATAAAACAATTCTCCCATCAAAAGTGCAAATAACATAATATCTAAACATAATTCCAGCCTCAAAATAGGACACTGAATAAGAAACACGTAAAGAACGCCCAAAACAGAAATTATCGTAAAGAAAACTGCCATAAAGACGGAGAAAACTGTAAAAGAACAAAAAATATAATTGGAAGATAAATATAAAAGAAAACATTTACCTTCGTATCTTTCTCTATATTTACGAAACACTATTAATTTAAGAAATTCAGAAATGCACAAAGATGCAGCAACGTAAGCATCTCTCCAAATATTCGGCGTGTCGTAAACATCACTTAAATTTTTAGCAACCCATATGCCCATATTTGCGAGCGTAAACATAAAATGATAATAACCATTTAAATAAAGAAGACAATCAAACATTAGTAAGGCGTCCATAACTTCAAAAATTTTAAATAAAATGCGCTTTCAGAGCGTAGGTGATGTTGTACACACTTCAACATTAATTTATTTTTAGACATCCAACTGTTAAATACTGTATTTTTAGAATATTGTTTTGGATAATTTTTATATTATTAACTCCAAACTTTTTTTTTAATTGTTTTTATTAGATTAATTAATATTTCAACGATTCCGACACTTCTACTTTAAGAATTCATCCTTTAATAATTGAAAGTTACATGCAATTAATTAAAGGTAATTTCTCGACACCTCGTAATAACTAGAGGTTCGAAGTTTACATACAATCAATAAACAAAATCTAATTGATATTCACTAAACTTTAGGTGTGAAAATTTAAATACCAACACCGCCACACTAACGTGATTTTACAAAAAGCACTCAGATGTGGCCATACCAGGACTTTTCAAAGTTTTCAAGCTAATTTTAGGATGTTTAAAAATATTTAAAAATGTACAGGGCCTAATTAATGTGCCTAATTTTATAATTTTTCTAGTTTAGATTTTAAACGAAAGCGATTCTAAAACATAAATATGTACTCTTATAAATTTTCTGTTCAGATTTTAAAAATGCAAAAGTAGTCCATTTAAAATAACAAAGTTGTTTCCATTTCCGGTTGAACCGAAAGTCAAAGTATGAAGTGTCTGGTATCATCTAACAGCTAATTATCCCAGCGTTCCAACTGTTTAAAAATATATAGCGTGTTCTTAAAAAAATTCTAATTTTAGGCTTCACCGGAAACGTTTCGTTAACCAAAAATAGTATCAAATAATAGATATTGATGTGATTAATAATAAACCAATTTTTTTAAATTTTTTTCAAGAAATTATAACTCCGGTTCTGCTCTATAGAAATTAATGAAACATACGGCATTCGATAAAGAACTACAATGTCTATAACATATCCAAAAATATTAAAAGCATCTGAAGCCGATTTGAAGAAAATCCATTTCATACATTTTTTGCTTTTTTACAGCTTTGTCCCCTTAAAAGCGGCCAATTTTGATTGTCAAACAATTTCAAAAATTGAAATACCGCCTCGTATAATCTAAATATTTTTCATATGTACACCTATACATCTCAATATTGAGTGGAACCATATAGTATATACAGAGTGGTGGCCGGACCGCTTAGTTCAGTGATTTAATATGTAAAATCATACTTTGGTTATTTGGTGCTTCCCAATTTATTGTAGAAAAAATTTTTCAAATAAAAGTTTTAGAGCATAAATTTCTGCATCTAAATCAATAAAGTAAATTTATTTTGAATGCTTTATAACGCCAGAAATTTAGTTTGAAAATTTTGAAAATTAGCAGAAATAGATACAGATTGCTATGAAATACTTCAAATAAAAATTAACAAATGTTTGACATTGACAAAATTATTTTTTCTTCAAACGTCAAAAAAAGTTGACATTTTGTTACTGAATAAGTAAGGTTGAAGTTGTATTTTACACCCTAGCAAATAAAAGAAAATTCTAACCTTAATTATTTTCAACAAATTGTAACGTAAAATTAATTAAAATTAATAATTAGCTTCTTTTTGCAAGTTAAAGTTGCTTTTAAAAAATAATTGACAATTGAACTACAAGTAATTGACAACAGATGGCGCTTTCTCAAGATTCTCGATTTTTAGTTCTAATGAGGAAGATGCATGGATTTTTAAAATCATTTATTTTCAGTTTTTATTGTTAAATTTGACTTTCTTACTATAAATATCGTTAAAAAAATACCAAAAAAAATTTATCTTGTTCAAAAACAAAAATAAAAATGCGGCTCATTTCGAATAAATGCACGTGATCGTGTATACTAATTGTGATTGGTGCGACGTCACCCGTTATAACAACATTAACAACAAGCCAGTGGCGCACTTATTTTTATACGCAGTTAACGTAGGGTTTCGTGTGGCTGTTGAATTGTTTTTACAATTTTTAGTAAATAGCTTTCGAGTTTTTACTTTTTTTTGTAAAAGATGAAAGTCGAAAGTGGGTATTTCGAGGCTCAGTCAGACAATTTGCCGAAAATTTACGCGATTATGATTGCTTCATTTTTCGTCAACAATATAGATTTTGTTAACGCGGAAATTAGAAATAATGAAGAATAAGATTGTAAGTAATTTTCAATTTGTGATTATTGAAAGAAGATAAAGGTTTTAGAAAAGTTATATTATGTTTTTATTAAAAAATCCTGGAAATTAATCACACCACAAGTATTATTAGATCGTCCACGTTACACCCACTACGGCAAACTCGCGAATCTGCAAATTTGGCGAAATTGAGTTAAATAATGGTTTTGAATGGTAGATGACAATAAATCTTAGTTTTTGTCTACAATAAACTCGCGAATTTCATGCGCTAAATCTTTCAAAAACATTTTTTTTTCAGTTATTAAATAACTCATAGAGCTGATCTTTTTTTTATTTGATAGAGTAATTATTCAAGAACAGAAGGCTATTTTTAAATTCAAAAAAGTTTAATTGTGGCACAAATAATTCTTTTTAGACAAATGAATCTACAAAATTTGTCGAGTTCCCACTTCTAAGACCATTATCTTTTTTTTCACGATATGGATTGTGGATTTTTGTGCGCAGTTAGGTAAATTGATGCCTTTATGACATTTAATCTCGTACAATATGTAGTCGCGTTTCAAAAATAAAGTTTTTAGGATCATTTATGTGGAACCGTGTAATTTGCAATTCACAACAGTAAGCTAGCAAATCTGCATTTTAGACCGTTAAAATTGAATATTTCCGAATTTCTTATTGTAGTCTTTAAATTACCTTCGATTCGAATTTTAGAGTTTTAAAATACAAAGAAACAAAACAACACAGCTTTATTTTAAACCAGTACTGAATGTATTACTGTTGCATCTCTAGTGCATGAATTCATCATATCATACCGCTGATATCTATTATCATATCATCATATACTACCTCTCAAGTGCGTGACATGTAGGTACTCGTGCGATTTCAGGGAAGTAGGTTGATTTTACCTCATGCTTTGTGGTTGCCATGACACTAGGGAAGTAAAAATTTACTTCCCTAGTAAAGTAAATTTCTAAATGCAATTGTTTTATTTGCATTAATTGTTAAACTAATATTAGTGCAATTTGAAATGCTAATTAGACTTCTATTTTTTTCAAAACCATTGTCACTAATGTTAACAAATTCTTCACTGACCATTACAAATTGAAGTGCTCATTTCATTTCCCATTGATGAAGAGTTCCTGGTTGCTGGCGTTGGACCACCATTTAAAATTCTATTGGCAGTGTCAAGCTTTTGGTGAGTGGAATCTCCGACATAACTTTCCTCTATAGCCGCACATTTTCATCCACCGTGTCGCTTTAAGCTAATAATATCCGCTCCTGTATCAGCTAATAGTGTTGCAGAAGTGCGACGGAACGCATGTCCAGTATATAGCTCATGATTTGGAAAATTTAAATACTTTGCTATAATCGATGGTATTCGATAAAATGTGTTTTTTCCAACAGGTTGATTTAAACATTTTCCTCTGTCATACCTCATAAAAAATCTTAATTGTTTTGAATTTAAAGTATTTGAATTTTTGTTCTTGATTGAAGGTATTTTTTCAATACAAAATATAAAAAAAATCATGCATCTTCCTCATTAGGTATAAGTTTTACGTTTGAAGAAAAAATAAAATATTTCATACGGAGTAAAAGTACTTTTACTCCTACTAAAACAAACTACTATTGACAGATATAGCGTAAAACAATGGAGCGTATCACTTTTCATGAAGTTCCATTTTATTTCACAAGGTTCGCACAATCGACGGTCCCAAACGTCAAATTACAGTATTACCAAATTACTTTTATTGTATAAAATTATTTGAATTTGTTCAAATTTGTTTGAATTAAGTAATTTGGTAATACTGTAATTTGACGTTTGGGACCGTCGATTGTGCGAACCTTATGGAATAAAATTGAACTTCAAGACAAGTGACACGCTCTATTCACAATTTTTATTTGTGTTTCAATGCAATCGCTATTTTTGGTAATTTTTGAAATTTTCAAATTCAATTTCTGGCGTCATAAAGCCTCCAAAATGATTTAGATGCAGAGTTTTATGCTTTAAAACTCTTATTTAAAAATGTTCTTTCTGAAATACATTGCAACGCAAGAAATTACCTGAATATAATTTTGCACGTTAAATTCCTATATGACCATGAAGTCCTGTTTCCACCCTGCATACATCGCATTATGAGTCTACCATTTTTACAAAATAATTTTTTGAGAATGTCATTAGATTCAAGTCTTTTCTAAATTTATTAAAAAATGCTAGTATCATATTTGAAACACTCTGTAAGTATTAGTTACATTTTACAACTTTCATGAATGACTTGAAAAAGCGACGATGAGTGACAGTTCTTATTACAAATCTTTTGTGTGAGTTTTATGGTTTTAGTTTCAGTTTTTTGTAATTATTCTCTCTTGGGAATGTTTTAAAAGAGAAAATTTAAATTTTTTCGTAATAAAAGTTTAAAACTTTTTACAATGTCCAAAAATTAATTAACTCTTTTTTACCTTTGCTTAGTAATTAAAAAATATGGATATAAAACAAAAGTACGCCACTGGTGTGAAATCTAACGCTTTGATGACGCCCTAGATGTCCAGTATAGCAGCCATTTTGGACGCCATCGCTCTGGTCTTTGTTGAGTATTGATACCTCTTCATCTAAAATCCTTTGAAGTCAACTGACATTTGATGAAATGCTTCTTCATCCGCATTAAATGCTATTTGGCGGTACGAAATTACATGCAGACAGTTTTATCAAATATAACAGGGTTAATTTAAAATCAAAGTTGATTTGTAGGGGTAGGAAATTTCAATTTATTTTTTAAAAAATTGTAAAATTAAAATGTTTTCATTGTTTTTAAAGATTTTAAAATCAGATGATGTCGGCAGACGGTGTGCAACCAGGCGGCTGTAAGTGTGCTATGACACCGAAGGAAGGAAAATGAAGGATTGAAGAAAATTAAGTGCCTCCGGGGAATGTAGAAATATTACGTAATCAGACACGCCAGGGAGTTAAACTACACGGTCCGGAAAACCGCTTATATACTAAACAAGGGAGAGCTTTTAATATCCCTAACAATTTTACTGGAATTCTTTTTATCGTCAAATAAAAAAAAATTACTACGTTATATATTTTTTTGCTTACGTAATAAAAATCAAAGCCCAGAGGGCAAAGGGAAAAATATAAACCTTTTAATTAACACTTCAATTTTAATCATTCTTCCACAATTTTTAACCCTTTTGAAATTTAAATTGTTTAAACCAAATTTAATTAATTGCTAACAAAAATCGAGTGAATTACAAATATACCTACCTAATACAGGGTGGTCTAATTAATATTTCTCTCAATAATGATGGTAATACCCCTAATGGACATTAGGTACTTGAGACGCACTTATTTTTTTATTATTGAGAAATTGGGCAATTCAAAATATGTTTTTCAACTTTTTTTTGTATTTTATATATTTCTAGCGATACATTCTAGATGGAAACAAAAGGAAGCTTTAGAAGAATTGTCGATTATACAAAAGCAATTTAAAGATAAAAAGAATGTGAATACCGTTTTCAATGCAACTCATTCAAAAGTAGTCGCATAAAAGATTTTTGAATTGAATTCCCATAATATTACGAACAAGTACTATCTTTAGTATTGTTCCCAAAACACAAAGCTTTCAAAAGATATTAGAGTGGTTCTTCCATGTTGATATAAATGATCCTACGGGTATCGACAACTCAAAATATTTGATTTTTAACTTTTCTTTTTTTAATTTTACGCAAATTTTAGATAAAATTGTGAAAAAAAGTCTTCATTTCTATTGGAGATAAATTGTAAGGAAGAATTATTGAGGATTTGGTCACCTAGCAACGGAAAAAGCCTGAGGGGTTGCTTAGCAACACCCAGGTGTTGAGCTACCCAATCAACACGCCGCATCTCAAGATCAATGTTTACTTTCCTCTTGGTCCTTTCGAAAATAGACAAATTTGATCTTTTTTCATTATTTATTTAAGTCAAGTAACATCAATTAATTATCTCACTTTTTTAAATTGAAAATTACGTAACACTTTTAAGATTTTTTTTTAATTTACATCCTCTCGAAACTTTCTAAAGCATCGGCTAAAGAAAATGTAAGAGCGCAATTAATTTAAAATCCTTTACGTTTTATAGTGCAACAGGCAAATACAATTTACTAAACCTTTAGAGTAAGAATTAAGTGCTTTACTTTGTTATTAAACTTCTTTTAATCTAAATTTTTTAAATTAACCGAAACAAAAAAGTTTTATAATTTGAAAGTTAGTTAATTAAAAGTAAAATAAAAAAAATAATAAAAAATTAGATTGTTTAAATTATTCCAATCTGTTAAAAGTAATTTAGATTAAAAGTTTTTCCAAAAATATTTTTAAATTAAAAAAAATGACGCTAATTTATCAAAAACTTCTTGCAACGACATCTATGAGCCAAAGATCAAAGTTTTCTTACAGCTAAAATATTGGAAAAACCTGTGGCGCCATCTAGAACTAAAATGGTGAAACTGAATTCGCCGAAGTTTTTCACAATTTTTTGTGCATTTCTTTAAAAGTTTATAATTTAAAATTTTATTTCAGATATCAAATTAAATTTTAATAAAAAAAATATAAAATTATATTGATGGACGGGAAAAATTTCTTCGTATGGCCACATCTGTTGTTTTTTTTCCTCCATTATAATAACTTTTTCTACTCCCATATGTGAAACTAAGCATTTCGTCATCACTTACTCGTTACGAAAATAGCATTTTCGTCTCTAGTGAGAAAAAGTGTTATTACAAGCAGATGTTGTTTACAACATGAGGTGAAACCAGTTTTTTTGTGGTCGGTTCACATTTTAGTAAAAAGAATTATTTTTTTAAAATGTACTAATTATCGTCGTAGAAAAAATAGCATTTACGACTCGAGATGAAATCCGTTTTTTTCGTTCGAAAGATTAATTCACTCGCCCCTACGGGGCTTGTGAATTAAATTCTATCTCACGAAAAAAACGTATGTTTCATCTCATGTTGTAAAAAATACTATTTTCTTGGATTGGAAAAAGTTAAAATGTAGTAGTTATCTAGTAATTCTATTACGTTCTCGAGTATTTACTTATTTTATTTCGTATTTGCAATGTAAAAACTTCAATCGATTTAATGCGATAAACAGTAAAAAAAACCTTTTCACATTTAGTTATATCATTTACAGAAAAAATAATATTACAATTCAACAAATTTTAAGTTATATACATAAAATATTTCATAATCTAATTTTAACTATGCAGTTTCAGGCGTTGTTGTAGTAGCACCATCAGGTTTACTTTCTAATGAAAACGGGGGTATCCTACAGTCGAAGTTATAACCATCTTCTCTTTCCATACGAAAAGTACCCCTTGAAAAAATAAAATTTATAACTACAATTTAACTTATTTAAGTAAACTTACCACATGTGACCACTTGGGGCTTGTAAACTAACATAACTGCTATATTGAAAAGCGGGTAAAGCTCGCGTTAATGAGGGTTCTTCACCTACAACACCGCGTCCTCTAACTGTCTCTAATGTCCCTGAAAGCGAAAATATTCTCCAGTGTCTTTCCCTTAGCTGTACTGAGAGAGATCCTAAATTTTCTAAACGTATGCAATAGCGCCACTAAAAAACACGATTACTTAAGAACAGATTCTTCTTTATTAGCTCATTTATTACCCAATAAACAGAGTTGGCATGTGATTCCCAACAACCCATATAAAAAGGTATAACCGTAACTCTAATATTTTCAGTCGTTTCCTTATGAACATCAGATAATTCAAGCCATGGATGGTGTTTATTTTGGCACGCTCGTAACGTATCTTGTGCTAAAAAAGGTGGATCTGAAAAATATTCAATTATTAACAATATTTAATTTAACAAAACCAAGTTATTAACCTTTATCAGGCGTATAGGATAAAAATTTATCAAACAACTCATGTTGTAAAGGAGCTTTTTCTGTGCTTGTATAAGGTATAATATCTTCGTGCGCAACATAATCTAAACCACGTATGGCATACAAACTGCGAGACGATTCTTGATTGCCTAAAAATGTTACAGCATCTGTTTGAGCTCTCTACAAATAAACAATTAAGCAACGAATTGGGCTGTTTAAAAAACTTACAATTGATGAACAATCTCTTTGATCTATTAAAACTTGATAAAAAGTATGTGTTCGTCCTCTAACTTCTTTACCTACACCTGGTGCAGGTTCTTCGTCTCCAGCTCTATGATGAGGTAGATCACGATCGTAAACCCTTGCTAACCATGGAAATAAAACAACGCCACGATAACCAAATACACGATGCAAAATGAGTTGACCAGTTTCGTATTTTCCTGTTAGTTTCGGTTGTTCGAGTTTACCAACTTCTGCTAATCTGAAATTATTGCAAACATCAACCTCATCCTGATATGAAGAAATTAGACAACTAACAAAGAAAAGAGTAATTAAAAATTGAAAAGGTCTCAAAATTGCGTTTAAAGCTAAAAAAAGAATTGTTTTGGTAGATTTTGACAGGAATTCAAAACATAACATAACCTCAAATTTTGTAAAAATTAAGTTTCGTTTCTTATTTATTAGTTTATATAAATTACCTACCTCGTGTAATTTCTTGCTTGAGTAGTTACGTTTCTCGTAGTTATACAAACTGTATTAATAATTGTTTTTAGGACCCCCATTTTTCATTTTCTAAAGGAAAAACTTATTTGGTGCATGCGCGTGATGCATTTTGATTATTTTGATCATCGATTTGAACTGTCAAAAAATTTACATTTTATTAAAAAATACAGTAATTTTAACTATTACTACAAATTTTGATTTATTTTTTATGACAGTTTAACTTTTTTTATGTCTAAAACAATTTGCAATGTTAATTTGACATTTACTCAAAAAAAAAGGACCTAAAATGAGATTAATAACAATTAGTGCCTGTTGAAAGTGTAAGTAATAAATTAAAACTATTTATTATCATTTTATAATTTAATGGTTTTAGTTCAAGGCAAAATGCCTGAAAACGTGGAGCTTCAACAGTTAGTCGACGACGAGTTGGAAGATGAACCAAAAATACAACAACCAAAGACTTCATGCAATTGCCCTTATTTAGGATTAATTTTAGCTACTTTAAGTTCACTATTTTTTTCTTTATGTTCTGTGATTGTAAAATGGATGACCGATGTAGATCCGGTTGCTTTAGCAGCATATCGTTACATCGGTGTACTTTTACCGGCCATTCCCATAGTAATATATAAACAACAACCGGTTTTTCCTAAAGGAAAGCGTATAATGTTACTTTTGCGGTCTTTGACTGGAACGGCAGCTTTAGTATTAAGTTTTTACGCTTTTCGTCACATGCCTTTAGCAGATGCTTCTGTTATCGTCTTTTCCGTACCAGTATTTACTGCAGTTTTTGCTCGTATGTTTTTAAAAGAGCCTTGCGGATTATTTACTGTTTTTTCTGTTATTTTAACGTTGATCGGTGTTGTGTTAATAACGAGACCTCCAATTTTGTTTAGTGATACGGTTGATGCATTGGGTAACTCTTCTGAAAAACCTGAAATTTGGGGAGCCGTTGCTGCGTTTTCGGCAACGTTATTTGGTGCTAATGCGTACGTTTTGTTGCGGGCGTTAAAAGGTATTCACTTCTCTGTGATTATGACAAATTTCGGATCATTCGCTTTAGTTCAATGTCTTTTAGTCACTTGGATTATTGGAGGTTTGTGTTTACCTCCGTGTGGTACTGATCGTTACTTAATCGTAGCCTTAGCTTTATTTAGTTTTGGTGGTCAAATATTATTAACTTTAGCCCTACAAATGGAACAGGCGGGTCCTGTTGCTATAGCTCGTAGCAGTGATATTGTTTTTGCATTTATTTGGCAAGTTTGGTTCTTTGACGAAGTTCCAAATCGTTACTCAGTTGGAGGAGCAATTTTAGTCATGACTTCAGTTCTATTAACTGCACTTCGTAAATGGGTTTATACTTTACCAGATAACTCGAATACTAAAATTAAGTTGGGAATTTTAGCCAAGTGAGAAGACTGGAGTCTAGCGGTTAATTTATTTACAAGAAGAAAGTAGACTCTTGCACAGACAAATACTTTTTAAAATAGTTTTTATACATCATCCAAATAGTTAGCTAAACCAAAGAAATATGTACCTACGTAGTCCTTCTATTAAAGCAGTATTGAAATTAGCATTGCTCACTTCAAATTTATATCTCTTGCTGTAGACTTTGAGAATGGATTTAGAAAAAATGCTTTTTCGCCCTCAAGGTCTTTTACTAACTTTTCCTAAAATTTGGTATCGTACTTAGGGTAAGTACACCGTCGTGTACCTACTGCTTTATATCAATTTTTGTAGCAAGTCAAGTATTGTGATTTTGTTTTATTATTTACAAAATAAATATATATTTATTATTTTATTGCGCTACATTTCATTTCCTATTTCAAACCCTAATCATGAAATTAGAAAACGTTTTTTAACTTTTTCCATTCCAAGAAAAAGTTGTAAGTTGTAATAATAAAATTTTTTTTTGAATTCTCGACGTTTTGAGTCACCCTGTTTCCAAAAAAGCAAAAAAAATTTTTTTCGATTTTTTGAACTTTTAAAGTGTGGAGCAAAAACTACTGAACCGATTTTGATGAAATTTCATTTTAGCCACTTTAAATTTATTTCATCGGCAAACTAAGCTTTTATAAGAAATCTATACAGGGTGTCCAAAAATAAGGTGGTTATTTTGGGCCCATATTTGCAAATTTGGGCCAAATCCATTTGTACTTGGCTATAAGATAGTACATCTAAGCCCCATGAGAAAAAAAAATTTTTTTAATTCAAAATGGCGGCCAATAGAACGATTGTCCCATTTTGTGGTTTTTCCCTTATAACTTGGCCGGTAATTAATATTATAAAAATTTCGAAACGGCATTGTACAGCCAAAATGTAGGGCTTTCGTCCTAAAGAAGTCGATTTTCAAAATTGTTTTAGAATTGCCTACCTTTAAGGGGCCAAAGTAGGTCAAAATTTTAAAATGGATTTTCTCAAAAACAGGTCTAACCGATTTCAACAAATTTAAGTATGTTATAGACAACGTAATTCTCTATCGAAATATAAATTTTTATCAAAATCTCTAGAGCCGTTTTGGAGTAATGATTTTTTGAATGTCAAAACTTCAAAAATCTCTAATTTCTTTTGTAATAAAAACGAAAACTTGAAAATGGATATATATTTATCAATCCCATAAATATCTATTATTTAACACTATTTTCGGTTAACAAAACGCTTCCGGTTAAACCGGAAATTACAAAAATATCAACATTTTTAAAAACACCTTGTATATTTTTAAATATTTTAAAAGCTCGTGAAATTAGCTATTAAACGATACCAAACACTTTATATTTTGACTTCCGGTTTAACCGGAAATTGGATCAAATTCCTTAATTTAAATGGAACACCCTGTATATTTTTAAATATTTTGAAAGTTCGTAAAATTAGCTTTCTAAACGTATATAATAATGTATATTTTGAACTTCAATTTATGCCAAATTTAAAAATAAAAATGAAATTAGCGTTTTAAACAGTTCATGTCTAAAAAGTCCTAGGTTCAATCCCGGACGAAAGCAATTATAAAAAAAACTTATTATAATTTTTTTTTAATATCATGTACCTAATTGATATTAACATAAAAATTAATTTAATAATAAAAACAACAGATGTGGCCATACGAAGAACTTTTTCCTGTCCGTCAAATATTATAATTTTATGTTTTTTTATTAAAATTTAATTCTATATCTTATAAATGAAATACATTAAAAAAAATTTTAAAGTATCAACTTTTAAAAAAATACACGAAAAAGTTCCTCGTATGGCCACATTCGTTGTTTTTATTTTAAAATTGAACTGAATTTTTTTACTTCAAACTAGCATGGGGATAAGTAAAAGTAAAGAGCAACTTTTAAAATTTTTTTTTATTATTTTCAACTAACTTATAATACTTTTTTTTACTTTTACACTTAATTAATTATACACATTCTTAAAAACTATATAAAACTAGAGATGACAAAATGCAAATACTAACGTTATCCAATTTTCTTTTAACGAAAAAAAAGATATCATTAATTAAATAAATTGCGAAACGATTAAATTCGTGAAACCCAGAACATACCTACATGTAAATAATTAAATAAAGATCTAACGTTTATTAAATGGAGAAATAATAAAACATTTTTGATTTAAGTCAAAACAACTTAGTAATAAATAATCAGAAACACTAAACTAACCAACTAGCTTAATCGTCAATTACAAATAAAACGAAACATTATAACTTTTATATAATTAATTTGCATTCGGTGTTACATATGATAATTTTTAAGAAAATACCTAGCGAAAAATTAGTGATTAGCTTCCCCGTATACATTTTCATCAGAATAAGCAATATACAGAAAAGAGTCCTCTTCGTGGTGTTCCTATTGAAGTTAAATGATTTTAATAAGCTAACCATAAGATTGCGTCATAATTACCTGATAAAGCGATCCCATTGTTGCTGATGTTGGTGGAATCACGTTATTAACGAAGAAGAATAGAGCGTCTTCGGGTCTTAAATGAATCCTTTTACGAATTAAAAAGTAAAATTGTCCTACAGTAAGATCGGAGGGCACCAAATACTTCTTTTTGTCCAGATCACCAATACGTGCTTTGGGTGCTTTTTCAACTATTACCTATGAACAAAATATTTTATCAAAGATATTTGCTTTGTTTATTATTAATAAACGAAAACAATTATATGACCTTGGAACGTCATATTGACAACCATCACAACATTTAGACGTAACTGCGCAAAAATAGATTGTGAAATTAAAAATAGAAAAGACCCGAAATGCCCAACAGGGTAATATTTACAAAACTAATGGTCAAAATATGTATATTTTTTAAGAAAGTGCTTTGTCATTTGTTCTACTTACAGGAACTCGATCTGGATATTTTCGTCTAATTTTTTCACCCTCGGCTTTTCGCTTTTCAAAAGCATGTTCTTCTTTATATTGAAACTTCATTTTTGTTAACGAATCACCAAAATTTAAATACAAATTTGTAGAAATCTGACACTTTCGTATCCCTTGTTTGTTCTTATTTCAATGGCACAAAACAATCGATGGCGATTTATCCACTACCTTAGTTTTTGACCTACTAATATATTATTTCGCAAAAACAATAAACATTTTTGAACAAATAAATTTAAATTAAGCACGTAAGAACCTTTATTTAAAAAAATAATGATTTCACATGAGAATTATTTTAAATTTTATTACTTTAAAATGAAAATTTCTTAAAATAAAAAGCAGTTTGACTAGTGTTGTACTTACAAAACAATATGACGTCAAGGATATTTTAGTACAGGTAATCCCTTTAGAAATCCTACCTTGGTCTGACGTCCCAAATTTTAAATTTTGAAATCATTTCGATATTAAATTTGTATAATAATGAATAAACTTAAAATCCAATAAACCATCTTGAAATATTATGCATATGTCCTAAATCCCAAAGACCATATATAAGTCCGTAAGTGTAACTTTTGTGGTTAAAAAATTAATCGAGAGCACAAAACGTATATAATATACGGCCATTATTTGAAATATTTTTAAATATAAAATTCATTTTTACTTTCTCGTAAACTAAATCTACTTTACTATTTTGAAATACATATTAATACAATCGAGAAAAATTTTTCATTTTATAACGTTTTGAATAAAAAAAATATTAGAAAACGTCTGTAGGTATAGTCCTAAACTTTTATAAAGAATAGGGCGTATGGGCGAATAGGTATATCTCTAAAGTTGATACAACCATATGTTACACCAGACACATTTTCGTTATAGTGTATTGGCTCCGCCCTATTCTTTATAAAAGTTAAGGACTATATATCTATCAGTCTGTAAAACCAAAAAGTATTAAACCCATGTTGATAATTGATGAAACCGGTTTGAGCTCCTCAAAATTTCATAAATAAAAGTTTTTAATGAAATGTACATATTTATACAGGGTGGCCTATAATAAAAGGGTTCCTTATATTCACTTCAGGCTAATGGACTGTAAGTAAATATTACAGCCCACCGCCCCAGCCCAGCTGTATATTGCTGTAGCATAGCTGTAGCGGTTGTAGTTTGTAGCCATAGAAACCGGCTGCTACCGCTAGCAAGTGGCAACTTTTTAATTGCAGCAATTAACAAATTGCTTATGATGAACCTTTTGATCATTGGTTATTAAAAATAAAACAAACAAATATTGTACAGGGTGATTCATTGAAATGGCCTTCTTCGATAGCTCCCTAGCCGTTTGAAATAAGGCATACATTTTTGATCTCTACATGCTGTTGTATTACTACTCGGCGAGAATATTTTTAATTTTTTTAAATAGAACACCCTGTATATTTTTCTATATTTCGACTTGAAATTGTCGACTATATGGCCATATTAAATTTTTTTAATTTCTCCGCGGTGTTGCAAAGTTGTTAATTTTTTTTCTCCAAAAAATGCCCGCAACACGTGTTGCTTTATAAAATTGTAGTAAACCCGTGCTTCAAGGAATAATAACGAATTTTTTTTTTATAGGTAATTAAGACTATCTTCTATAATTCTATATTATAAAGCTAAAAAAGTTAAATGAAATTGTACAGGGTGTTTATTAAAGCCACCTAAAGTTACTCATTTTCAAATTATCATAACTCGTTATTTACAAATGGAACACCCTGTATATTTTATAAATTTAGTATTTTAATTTTTCCTGGAATCCAAATATGTAAAAATATACAGTGTTCCATTTGAAAATAACGAGTTATAGTCATTTGAAAGTTAGTAACTTTGGGTCGCTTCTCGCTTTAATGTACAATTTTAATGATTTTTTTTTATTTAACACATAGAGTATAGTCATAGTCATAACTACCTAGAAAAAAAATTTCATCATTATTCCTTGAACAATAGCTTTAGTACGATTTTATAAAGCAAAAGCAACAAGCAACACGTGTTGCGGGCATTTTTTAGAGAAAAAAATTAATAACCTGGCAACACCGCGGAGAAATTAAAACAATTTAAAACGGTCATGTAGGTGACTTAATTTCAAGTCAAAATACAGAAGAATATACAGGGGGTTCCTTTTAAAAAAATTAAAAATATTCTCGCCGAGCAGTAATACAACACCCTGTAGAGATTAAAATAATTTTAGGTTATGCTTAAGCTCCTTGAGGTGTTGAATAACTTTTGTATTTAAATATATGCCTTATTTTAAACGGCTAGGGAGCTAGCGAAGACGGTCATATCAATGAATCACCCTGTATAATTTTTGATTTTTTAACCAATGGATAACCCGTTGTTAGACAATTTTTAGATTGCTCAACTAACAAGTTGCCAGTACGTGTAGTTCAGATTATCTAAAGATGCGTTTTAGCGTTTTTGACACTTACTAAGAGCAAATCTCATGTTAGTTAGAAATGTGAAGAGATAATGCTAAAGAGACAACTGTACAGAGTTGTCACATTATAATTTAATTTGGGCTGTAATTATGAAATCCGACACGTAACTACGGGGGGGCAGACGAGCCAGACCCACCTAAAATTTTGCTGGCCCACCCTGTTAAAATGACAATAATAAGCGAAGAGTCAGATATTTACAGTGTAACCTACTTTAAAAAGTTTTATGGGCTACATATTATGTATTTGGTCCACCCCAAAAAAAATAGTGGCCATCAATTGCCCACCTGATTTTAGGAAGCTAGTTACGTCTAGGGTCGTAGCCAGGAGTACACCAGGGCAGGCTGAGCCTACCCTGAAAAATTTTAAGCCTGTTCCACCCAGAGCTTTCTAAGGATTTTGCAATAATAACGAAACGATAAGTTTCTAATTGGTGTTTAAGAAGAAAAGATTGATTTTGAGAAAGGCAAATTTTTTAATACTTTGGGCAAAAAACTTCCATTCTCAGAAGAGATTACAGTAGTCAACAGATTTATACAAACTCAGAAGAGATAAAACCCTGATTTTAGCTTTCAGCCTCACTTGAAAATTTTTTAGTCAGCTCTGATAGAAAGTCTGGCTACGGCCCTGGTTACGTGCCTGTATGAAACTTCAAAAACGCATTTTAAAATAAACTGGACTAGCAGGACTTTTTCTATCAAAATGTCGTTATGAGTTATGATGCAGAGATTTTTAAAAAGTTATGAAAACATCCAATAATTTCCTTGAATTCGTTTTAATAGTTTTAAAGTGGCTAGTTCGGTCCTGGAATGGCAAGTTCAAGAACCCTGTATTATCAACCTTGAAAATAAATTGTAAGCGCCTCGTTGTTTATGACAGTAGCCATCGTAGCCATTTTTTGACTAAATAAATTTAAAAGTTGTTAATCTCATGTACACGTACACAAATAATTTTTAAATACTTCGCAAGAATAAAACTAATAAAAAAACAATAATTTTATCTAACTTTTAAACAATAACAAAATGCCAGATGTACAAAAAGTGTTATTTGTTTGCTTGGGTAATTATTAAATTTTAAGATATTACTGATGTTACGTTTAATTTAACTCTTCTAGGCAACATTTGTCGTTCTCCAATAGCAGAGGCTGTTTTTCAACATTTAATTAAAACTGAAGGAATCGAAGATCTGTGGGAAACCGATAGTGCAGCTATTGGGGGTTGGCACGAAGGCAACCCTCCAGACCGTAGAGCGAGAGATACACTTTCAAGACATAAACTCGACTATCACGGCAAGGCTCGACAGGTAAAATTTTGTAAATCATTATTTCTGAACTTACAACTCTTGAGGTTATTGACACTTCTTGTAATTTTACAGTTGGAAAAAATTGATTTCGACACTTTCGATTATATTTTTGGCATGGATGATGATAATATTACAGCATTAAATAAGATGAAAGGGTCTAGTAGCAGGGCTAAAATTATGCGTTTGGGTGATTATGATCCCGAAGGTGCTAAAATTATTCGAGATCCATACTTTGTAAGTCACTGAAATTTACTAAAAAAAATTTGTTGGAATAGCAAATTATTTGTAGGATAACGGTGCCGAAGGGTTCGAAACCTGTTTTCAACAGTGTTTGAGATGTTGTAAAGCATTTTTGGATCAACAAAAGTAAGAAAAAAAAATAATGTCGTACGATTTAAGTTTTTTTAATTCTTTACACTGAGATTTTATTGTTGAAAAGCTGAAGGGATCTATTTTCTGAAACTTTTTATAAATTTGTTACTGTATAAAACAAAACGTTTTAATGTTTCTACTTTCTAAAAGTATATTTTATGAAAATTAAGAACCAAATTGTGATTAATTTACTCTTAAATGACAATTTCTTTTTGTTATACTTTTTTAATTAAATAATATTGTTCATGGTGTTCAAATCTATTTAGTTACGTACTAAAACTTGTAATTTACAAAAAAAAAGCAAATGAGATCATCTCATTATTAAACTAGGAACAATTTGTTCTTGTATAAAACAAGTCTCTAATACTTTTTTGTTATATTGGACAACCTTCTATAGAATTATCGCTGTCTAACCATGTAAACCAACTATTATTGCAAAAAATAGGATTAGCTCGACTATCGATAGACACCCGAGGTTGTGGTACTAATTGTTTCCAATAGTTAGCAAGCTGTTGTTTCAAACTGTTTACAATATTTGGATTTTGTGAGGCTACATTTGTGGTCTCACACGGATCCGATAATAAATCAAATAGACAAAATTGACCAGGCGAACAAGTTTGTGGAATTATAAGGTGATTTCTACAGTTGGCTAAAGTTGCTACTTTTCGTAATGCCTTAATTTTACTTATTGTTAACTCTCCTTTAATTGCTTTATTTGTATCGCTATTAATTACTGCTGAAGGATTATAAGCTGGGTTTATAAATCCCCTTCCACTTTCACCAAAATATAAATCGTAACCCTCAAATACTGTTGAACCTAAAAAATAATTTGTGGAATAAGTTGTTTTTATATTAAAGATGTTCTTACCATTAATCAATTTATAACGTCCATTTTTACCTATGAGACCAGAAGAAAGTTTAACTTCATCAATGTTTAAGAGAGCGTCGTTACGATTTGATTTTGCATTGTTCATTAACATGTCCCATTGATTAACACCATCAATTTTGTTTAAAGTGCTTAGATCTCCACCTAAATCAAATTGTGTATAATTCGATTAATTTAATAAAATTCAAATAACCTGCTGCAGCATAAATTGTAGGCATTAAATCTGATATGTGCATTAACTCATTATTAACGCCTTTATTTTTTAATCCGGGACCGTACATTATAGCTAAATTCCTTATACCTCCATCATGAATTGTAAATTTGAGCTGTAACACAATGGAGTTGTGATGTAAGACTGTGAAGCTCTTTAGAAGATGATATTGGATTCATAACTCACTCCACGTAAAGGCCAATTAGAACCAAAATTTTCATGTATGCCTACAGTTTGAGCTCCATTATCTGACATAAAAATCACCAACGTATTATCTAAAACTCCTTTATTTGCTAAAGTTTTCATCACTTTACCAACCGACTTGTCCAATTCACTAACCATCCCTTAAAAAAACTTGCAGGCTGTATTGCTTAAGAAACAGTCAATTTTAACCTGCATATAACTGTCTAGCTGGATTGGCAATATGTGAAAATTTCTTAGCATTTTCACTTAAATTAGGTACTTCTAGAGCGTCTTGAAAACCTGTATGAGGTGCCAAATGGGATAAGGTTAAAAAGAAAGGTCTGTTACCATTGTGTTCATTTATAACCTTTTCGGTTTGGCTCGTAAATAAATCTGTGGCGTATTGGCCTTGAGTTGCCCACATTGGTGTAAAATTTTCGTGCATATCCAAGCCTGACAAGTACACATTTGCGTCAGAAGAGTTCTAGAATAATTTTAACAACACCAACTTGTTTAAATTAATTAAATACTCACGTATCCTTCAGCATAGTGATTGAAATACCCGATATAACCATTCCAATAACCGAAATGGTAATCAAATCCTAAAGCTGTGGGTGTTACATTTTGAAAAGCTGCTCCTAAATGCCACTTTCCGATTAGGTAATTTTTGTATCCTAATTCTTTAAGCTTCTGTGGTAAGGTAACAATAGACCATGGTAAATGACGGTTTTGGCCTGATGTTAAAGGAATTCCCTGGAAGCCTAAAGAATTTTTAATTTCAAAAGTTTGCGAAATTAAACCTACCTAGTCTCATTGGGTATTGTCCTGTTAGTAAAGCTGATCTTGAAGGAGAACACGACGGAAGAGTATAAAAACGGTTTAAAATAATTCCGTTGTAAGCTAAAGCGTCGATGTTAGGAGTTGGAATTTGATTCGAACCATGATAACTTGCATCATTCCATCCCTTAAAACATTTATCAATTTAAAAAATTACCTAATTTTAAATAACTTACCATATCGTCTGCAATTATTAAAAGTACGTTTGGTTGTTTACCAAGAGTAAATTTTAAAAAAATTATTAAAATGCTGAACACTTTCATTATTGGATCGTAATATTAAATTCGGTAGTTCTTAATTAAATATTATTTTCTAGATAAGTTTGTTTGTATTGCAATTATTTTGTGAAAAGATTAATTTAAATAAGCGATATAAAATAGTTTCTTTTAAGTTTGTAGTTATCGACTGTGTTTTCTTGAGAATTTGGCGAAAGTTGGACGAAGTCACATTTTATTTATGCAATGAATAAAATTTAGCATAAAAAATTTATGGTAATTCGAAGATCTATAGTACTTTTTTATGATAAAATATACAATTACGTTGTCATGGGTCACAAATTAATTTAAGTAATAAGTGTTTAAATGAAAATCGATGTCAAGGCTTTAATTTTCTGGGTTAAACTTGATGTAATAATGAGTAATTTACGTTAATAAAAATTTGCTTCTAAATTTAAATAGATAAATAAACAATATACTTGTGATAAGGTTTTATATTTATGGCACCTCTTCAAAACTTTATTGTTATCGGTCATGTTCTATTTATTATTCGCAAAATGGAATGGTAATACAAACGTCGCTTCAATATTATTGATAGCTTATCTAAATTTATTCCTTACAATGCAACTCGAAGGGTTGTTGCATCACTGAACGCAGAGGGAAGCTCCAGGAAGGTTCTAATGCAGTGGATGGAAATAAAATCTGGAATGAAACATGGATTCATAGTTCCTGATAAGAGATGAGGTAAAAAGGAGAAGCTTTAATTATAGGTATAAAACACTTTACACAATAAATTTGGCCAAAATTTTGTTTATTTGCATTCTCACTTTATAAAACCAAATTGAGTGCATTAAACTACAATTAAATTGCTATAAATACAACTTGAATAAATTATCTAAAAAAGCTTAAAATTAATCAATTCAAAACAGTATTTACTAAGCTCATGCAAGTGGCTCTTTTTAGTTACAACTGTTTTAAAACGATTCAATGTACTAATTCAGTAATTTTTGGTCTTTTAAAAATACGAATTTTTTTAGCAATTAGCATCGCCCTTTAAATATAACAAATTAAACATAAATACTTTAATGTTGACAAATTGTCATGTGAAAATTCGAACACAATTTTAATTAAAAAGCTAACCAAGGATGATTTTTCAAAGATTCCTTTGAACGATCTCCATAATCATATGTAAGTTCTTCACCAATTTTTATTTCATCTTTGGCAATAAGCACTAACCGTGGTAAACCATCAACAACAACTGTACGAGTAATTAAGTTACCATTTCTAGAATGATTTACTAACCTTCCCAGTCTTCCAGATTCAGTTGTTGCATCAACACTAAAATAAACCATCGTTAATAAATTTATAATAATTACATAAAATTAGTTTACCAATACTGTTGATTTTGATGTTTAAAATAATACATATAACAGCCCGTATTTAAATCTTGAGCATATTGAAGTTCCCTTTTTTTAGCTTGTGCCATATCCAATAATTCTCCACTGTATTCAACTACAAAATCGCCCCTAAGGAACCCTTTTGTTGCAACTACACCCCTACCTTTATCATCAAAATTATGAACCTGAAATAATTTTTTTAAAAACGCCCTTCAATAAAACCGTGTAACTTACAGCCATCCCATCTTCTATACCTTTTCTTAACAATTCTTCTAAACCTTTTTGTTTTTCTTCCAAAACAGTTTGTTTAGTTTTACGTACAGATCTTCTTACAGGGAAATATTCGGTTAAAGTGGCAGGTTTGTTAGATTTTTTTATTGTCTTACCTAGTCTAAATTAACAAATTAGTATTTTGATTAAATTAATTCTAAAACTTACTTTAAATCAGACTTGTTATGTTCTTGCTTTAAGATTTGAGGATGTAATTCTATACGATGTGGACTCGAAACTAATACGTTTTGGTGTTCATTTTTAAGTGGTGTGAAATCTGAAAGAATAAATTATAAAAACGGATGTGGCCATATGAGGAACTTAAAAATTTTTTTTTAAATTGCTTCTGTCAAGGATTGAGGGTGTGTAAGCAGAATTTTTAGGTATAAACTGTTTCAAAAATTTCATTTTTTTATAATTCTGGCATAAATTGAAGTTCAAAATATACATTATTTTATATCTTCAGAAAGCTAATTTTACGACCTTTGAAAATATTGAAAAATATACAGGGTGTTCTATTTAAATTAAGAAATTTTACCTCATTTCCGGTTAAACCAGAAGTCAAAATATAAAGTGTTTGGTATCGTGTAATAGCTAATTTTACGAGCTTTCAAAATATTGAAAATATACAGTGTTCCTAAAAATTTTGATTTTTTTTGTAATTTCCGGTTTAACCAGAAGCGTGTCGTTAATCGAAAATAGTGTCAAATAATAGATATTCCCGAGATTGATACATATATCCATTTTCAAGTTTTCATTTCTATTACAAAAGAAATTAGAGATTTTTGAAGTTTTGACATTCAAAAAATCATTATTCAAAAACGGCTCCAGAGATTTTTATAAAAATTCATATTTCGATAGAGAATTACGTTGTCTGTAACATATCCAAAAAAGAAAAAATATGGCAGAGGAAATTTTGAGAAAATCCATTTCAAAATTTTGACGCACTTTGGCCCCTGAAAGGTAGGCAATTTTGAAAAACGACTTGTTTAGGACGAAAGACCTATATTTTGGCTATACAATGCCGTTTTGAAATTTTTATATTAATAAGTACCGGCCAAGTTATAAGGAAAAAACCACAAAATAGGACAATCGTTGCATTGGCCGCCATTTCGAATAAAAAAATTTGAAATTTTATTTTCCAATTGGGGCTCAGATGTACGATCTTATAGCCGCCAAGTAAAATTGATTTTGGCCCAAATTTACAAATATGCGCCCTAAATAACCACCTCAAAACGTCGAGAAATGCAAAAAAAAAAGTTATTATTTTTTTTTTCTCGATTATAAGAACTTTTTCTTGGATTGGAAAAAATTAAAAGAAAGAAAGTTACAAGCGTCCTAAAAGTGTGGCTGATATTTTTAAAATTGAACATGTTCAAATGTAAGTAGGCTTCCTCTTAACAACATTCGACACGTTAATCAAAATTTGAAGTTTCCTCTCAGTAAAATTTTAAAAATGTTATCCCAAACTTACCCAAATTTTTTGAAATACCTATTCAATGTCATTTTCAGGATTTGAATTAAAAGAACGAAATGATAAAATTGTTGGATGTATTGCAGAGTTGAAAACTCAACGTGATGATTTAACTATACTAATTGAAAAACAAACCGAAGAGAAACTAAAATTACAAACTGAAATTGAACGAATTACATATAAACTTGGAGTGGTAATGTTATTATTTTAGTTATAATTTCGTATAAATTTCGATGTTTTAGTTGGATAAAAGTTTATGTAAACGAATTGAAACTAAGGCAAATTATGATAAAGCTATATCAAAAGCTGAAAAAGGGTATAGTGAACTATTGGTTTCTACAGAACAGTTATTAAACACAGTTTGCGGCGAAGTTCGTGTCCTTGATCAAATCATGAACAAGAAAACTAGTGCTGATTTTGATAAAACACTACCAAATGGCGGCGTTTCTTTTGCTCCCAAGAAACCTGACATGTCTTCTAAAAGAAATAGTCATATATCAAATAAAAGTTTGAGCTAACCTTCAATTTTTAATCCGATAGCATAACTCGAGTTAATTACATCAGAGCAATCAATATGAAGAGGAAGCTTAATTTCTTCTTGTTTTGTTGTAATCTAAAATTCACTTATGTAACAGACGGATAAAGGGAAGTAGATAGTTTACCTTGAAATATTCAGTAATGCAGTGATCATTTCGTGTGGTCAACTTCCGCTTCTTCAACGGTTCGTTCTTTCTTTTTGGAGAGTAACAATTTATCTCCATTGAATTTGCAACTGTTGTCTTCAAACGACGCCCTTCATTAGACACCAATTAATTAACAATTAAAACAATCTACTAAAGTTTACTTTACCTCTCACCATTCTTACTCGTTATAACAAATACTGCAACAACGATAAAAACATTACATTAACCTAAAACAATTGATTAAATGTTGGCGTCGTTTTATCACATTACGAGCTCGAAATCCAAAACAAACCAAAGATAACGAACGCTTTGAACTCAAATTTGACAGCTTTACAGTCGCACGTACCAACTTTTGCTACCTTCGCTACCAACTTAACTGTCAAAAAAATGTCAAAAATTGCTAAAAGATAATTTTGAGGTTGTTTTTAAAAATAAAGTTGTAAATATGAATATTGGTGAAGTAAGCACTAAAATTTGTAATTTGTAAGTAAAAATAAATAAACAGTAAATCACGTTAACTAATTTCTAATTTTTAGGTGTACAAATGAGCAAGGAAAATACACTTGCCCTCGTTGTAATGTTAACTATTGTTCGTTAACATGTTATCGATCTACTAAACACGAAGAATGTGCTGAAACATTTTATAAATCTTGCGTTATGCAGGATTTATCGTCTTCCGCCAGCAACAACGACGAGTCGCAACAAAAAATGCTAGAAATTTTCAATAGGATGAAAGATTCGCAAGGTGACGATAACGAGTCTGATTTAGACTCTGATGATGATGCTGAATGTCTAGACTTAAGCGAACGTTTAGCTAATGTAGATTTAGACGATTGTAATAAAGTTTGGGAAAAATTAACTCCTGATGAGCGACAAGAATTTGAAGCCTTTTTAAGGTTAGTTTTTTAATCATAAAAATTTAGCTTACCGGTTTAAATTTATAGAAATGAAGATATAACAGAATTTGTACCAAGGTGGGAACCGTGGTGGTTGAAACAATTCGATGGTAAAGTTGAAGAAATTGAGAAAATTACAAAACATAAAGAAAATTGTCCAAAAATTAAAACAGAAATTACACCTTTTGAAAAAATTACTGTAAAAGAGCTTGTTCAAAATTAAATTTAAACATTAATACATTTTTTTGTAGAAGCGTGTACCTGATAAGTCAATTAAGTATAATTTAGCTAACATTGTTGCCTCTTATGCCTTCATTTCACGTTATTTTAATGGTTGTCATAATGAATTCTTAGACGAAGCTGTAAAATCCATTATTTTACTTTCATTATGTTTAAAAGAGTCCACAAATTTTGATAGTGTAAAATCAGCAGTTGAATCTGTACATGAGGAATGCGTTAAGGTAACTAATAACCGATTTTTATGTTCAAATTTAATTAATTTCTTTGTAGAGCAATTGGATTACAATCGATGCGGAAAACATAAACTTAATGAAGGAAGACACTGAAATGATTTTAAGAGGACCTCAGCAAACAGATAAAAAGTTCTATGTTTTATGTATTTTATCAGATTTATTTGATTTAATAAGTAAGCAACTATTGGTAAAATCAAAGACTGAAAATTTATTTTTACCTCCAAAATGTCAAGTAACGAGAAAAAATATCAAATTAGCTTTAAAGAAGATAGAATATTTTTTGTCATATGTAAATTCTTGTTGCGAATGATATATTTTTTATTATCAATTTGAATAAAACAAAAATACATTAAATTAATATTTTCTTACCTAAAAATGACTTGATTAGTATGGCATCTCTTATTAACTTAAATAAAGACGTCAAGTTATTCAAAATCATAATATCGAAATACGTTATTAAAATTATGTTAGCAAACATAAGCTTCTACATCTACATGCTTTGGTGTTTCAATTAACAAAGATATATCTACATAAAATTCACACTTATCTACATTAAACAATGTTAGACTTTCTTTTAAATAACGGTTCATCGTTGAAAACTACCAAATCCTAAACCGACACCTCTCATTGTATGAGTAGCAGTGCGTGCAACTTCATACTGCGCTTCCATAGAATTAAACATTTCTTCTTGTTTCTTTAAAGTATCAGGTCCTGATTTTGCAACTTCAGTTTCATTTCCTTTAATACCCATGAGGCGCTTAAACTTATTGGCAACTTTACCTGCACACAAAATGTTCTCATTAATTAAAAGCGAAAAGTTATTTCTAATTATTACCATCTGTATCTTGTGCAAAAGTTGTGTTTTGCCAAACTTTTGTTGTTGTTGGTATTGGTGCTGTAGGGACAGCAGTTGGCTTTACAACTGTGGAAGGTTCATCACTTGATTTCTTCTGCCATAACATTTTTCGTCTTTGAATTTGCTCGGTAAATCGTCCTGTGATTCCTGGCATAAAAAATCTGTCTTTATCTTGGTCTTTATCATCTACATGAGACTGACAAGAGGAACCAGAATATGAACTTGAAGTGTTCAATTCTATACCTGCAAAATTACCATTTTAAAGTCCATAACTACGGCTGAATAAAAATACCAACCTAATTTTTCCAAACGATCCATTTTGCTTGAAGTTCTATCGTATCGTTTAGAATAATTGGAACGATTACGTTCCCTACTGTTGGATCTTCTATTTCTATAATCGTTTCTTTTAGGTGAACGACTTCTATGTCTTTCTCTACTTGAATTTCTATGTGAACGCCTTTCATCACGATAATCGTCTCTTTTATCCTTCTGTTCATCACTTCTTGGTTTACGATCCCTATATCTGTTTTTGTCATCCCTGTTCCTATCTTTCCTATAATCTCTACCTCTATCGTCTTTAGCTTTGTACTTGTCATCTTCATTTTTGCGTGTTTTATATCTATCATCAGGTGATCTTCTATACTTATCTTTATCTTCCTGATTATGATTAGGCTCTCTATCCTTTGAGTTTGATCGGTCTTTTGAATACTTCACTTTACGATGGTGATCCGTTTGATGATGACCATCCAATTTGGATGAGTCATTTGATTCCTGTTGAAAAATGTCGTCTTACCTATACAGAATTACAAATGTTATGTTTTTCGAGCTTAACTTATGGTTTGAACTAAACTAACTTCAAAAACCACGTTTTTGAGAGACTTCCTAATGTTATTTTACTCCGTGAGGCCTTTTAAGCTTCAGTTATTAATAATTCAAATAAGTTGAAAATGTGTTTTGAAAAAGAAATTAAAAATCAGTTTTTTAAAAAACATAATAATTTATCTGTTGTTACCTGCGCTCACATTGCAATTTGTACTCACCAAATGTTGCTGCAGTTGTTCAGAATCAGAACATTGGATGATGCGGTCATTCTCGAAACCACTATCTTTACCAATAATATATCAAGAGATTGAGTTAATATCATACGTCAAAAACAAGGAAGTATAGTCTTTTATAACAGTAACACTCAGATGATTTTATTAAAAATCATAAGGTCACTATATATTTTTGAGTTAAATAAACACTTCGTATCGATAACTTAATGAATTTAGTAAAGAAAAATTGAAATAGTTAAAATAGTGTCTTTATGATCAATTAAAACTGCTACCGATATCGAACAATAAATACAACTAAAATAAACAATACTAAACATTACCTCACTAAGATCCATTTGTACTTCTTCGTAGTTTGCATCGGCTTGGGATGTCGACTATAATGTTATAAATATTTTAATTAATACCAAATCGATTTTAAAGGTCAAAATTGCTTGTAAATACCACGATTTGGACAAGTAAATGCCAATATAAATAAATTAAATTAAACCTTGTTTAACTTAATTCGCAATTACGGACTAATGATCATAAAATTATAAAAATAAACTTACGTGTCTTTTTGAGTGAATAACTTCATCACACTCATCATCACTTCCATATCCAATTAACGATTCCATCTCTTTTGTGTATGGAAATGTTTTTAATGTATTTTATTAATCTTAAAAGAACATGGCTGTTGCAGTTGGTTTTCTTGACATTGATAAATTTTTGTTGATAGTGTTTGTAGTAGTTCTGAGTAGTTCAAATGCCAATCATAGAGTGCACTCTCAAGTTACCATATGAACTATTAATGTGCATTTGAACTACCTAAAAGTTTTTCGTTTTTTTGTATTTTAACTTTTTCCCGAGAGAAAAAAAAAAAATAATAGTACTTTGTTTTATTAGGAGGCAAAGTGACGTTTTGCGTAACAAGACTGTGTTTGGTGGTTTGGTTGAAGCACGGTTGAAGAGCGAGCGAGTCAGTCAATACAGGCGAGTCACCGAGTCATTATTTGTAGTTCAATTGTCAAATATTTTTAAAAATTAACTTTAACTTTTAAAAAGAAGCTAATTATTAAACGCAACGAATAAATAAAGTTCAGTATATCTGAGCCCCAATTTAAATAAAAAATTTCAAATTTTGTTATTCAAAATGGCGGCCAGTAGAACGATTGTCCCATTTTGTGGTTTTTCCCTTATAACTTGGCCGGTAATTATTATTATAAAAATTTCAAAACGGTATTGTACAGCCAAAATATAGGGCTTTCGTCCTAAACAAGTCGATTTTTTAAATTGTTTAAAATTGGCCACCTTTAAGGAACCAAAGTAGGTCAAAATATAAATAGCAACAAGAAGTTCTGAGACACTTCGAGTTTAAAAGTTGCTTAAATCCTTCATGTGATACTGTTTATCATCTATTATAAGTTTAGAACTTGAGAACTAAGTTCTTACTCCTTCGGAAACGTCAATACTCCGTATGATTTTGAAAATTTGAAACTAAATAAGAATATACCTATTCCTTAATCTTTACCAACACGGAACTACCACCAATGCAATCATGTTATTCAGTGAATTTTTTTTTTATTGGTTTAAAATAAGTAAGGAGTCAAAATATAAAACTTTATTAATTAAACTCTTCAACCCAAATCAAAACCCAAAACATTTTCTAAATTATAACCAAATAACTTAAAATCATATTCATATATTTTATACAATTTTTCAATGTCAGTAATCGATAACTGACGTAAATACTGTCTTAACTTCTTACTTGTTTGGCTTCCTCTTGTACGAGGCACTGTTACATTTGTCGCATTAACCATACTCAAAATTATATTAGAATCTTCTTCAAATTTTTCATATTTACCTATAAATGTATAATTAAGAGAACAAGGATAACATAATTCGTTAATAGGTTTCCAATGTTCATTTATAGCATCACTTTTCATCCCTTCCTTAATTAAATATTGTACAAATTCATAAAAGGATACGTTGTCACCATTTTTTAAATCCCTTTCAGTAGCATTTTGCCGGTAGTTCTTAATAATGTGTCTTCCTACTCTTGCTTGAAAATATTTAGCACTTGGCAGGTTATCTTCGAGTTTATTTCGAAATGCTGACAACAGACGTTCAAATGGTTGCCTTACCATAATAAAACTTGTGTAGGTATCCAGATACGACTGAGCTTGATCATTATTAAATTCTGATAAACGTGTTATGGATGAATTTTCATGTGCAATACTTGCAGGAATACTCATTAAGTCGGTTACATTAGTACGATGAGTTAAAACCATAAGGACACGCTTCCAATTTGTGCATGCAACTTTAGGCACATAACAGTATAAAAGTTTATGTTCGTGGTCAACTAAAATGTGATCCAACTGATTTGATGTAACTACATCCCTTTGTACTCCTAAATTTAAACAGCCATTACTTAATACTTCACGTCTTACAATTTGTTCCAACCAAGGATAATCACAATTTACGTAGGAGATAGCAAGAACAAAATTAAATAAACTAAACATGCTTAAAAATTACACCCGACCATTTTTTCTTAAACGTTTAACAAAGTGCAATTCAGATTTATTTCTAACACCATAATTTTCTACTAATTCTTCATCACGTTTTAAAGTTTGTGATCCATGCTGTAAATTATACGTTTTCCAAATGTACTTCCAGGAAATTTTAGTTTTGCTTCTTAAACGTTGTTGTCTAAGATCAAAATTACGCTGTATCGCTCGTTTTAAATCACGAACAGTTGTACCTTGTTGCGGGATCTACAATTTTGAATTTGAGCAAAAATAAGTTAAATAAGCACACACTTACAACAACTGATAAAGGTGTCTCAGAATTGCGTAAAATTGTTATGGTAATACTTTGTCCATGTAATACTGCTATTTGAGCTAGAACTTCTTCGTTTGTTACATCGCCAGGTAAATCCAAGAGTAATGGATCCGAAGCAATTAAACGTCGTAGTGTACTTTGAGTTATTTCACATAAATCTTCGTGTTGTAAACTTTCTATTTCTTTATCAAGATTAAGGGGGCTACTCATTTTTCATAATTGAATTCTAAACAAACACAATTTAAAATTAATCCATTTTAATTAAATAAATTGAAATTGTGAGGTTATGTTGTTTGATTTTCATAAAAATCAACAGATGGCGCGAGTTACCGCTAAATAAAATTAAAAACTTTTTTCATGTTTGAACGTGTTTATTCGTATTTATTTTTGCGAATTTAGAAATAATTTTGTGCTTGTGCTTTGGTATCCTTTGGTTTTTGGTTTTGATGTAACTAAAGATGGAAATCGAATTCTTGAGTAACAGGGTGAGTCTATTTATTTTAGTCTTTTTAAAAACGGTACAATAAACTAAACATCAATATTAACAAAGCAAACTAGTAACAAGTTATAATAAACCTTCAACAACCAAATTTATCCCAAACGATCTTCCAAGTAAACTGTCTTTTTGTCATTTCGTCTAACAATATATTCTTTATCGACATCCAAAAATCGTTTTAAACGGGCACCATCATAAGGTTCATCGGAACCGGGTGGACTTATTCGCATCTGAAAGTTATAAAAATATATTAAAATATTGTTGGCGTTAATTACGATAGGGTTCTGTACGTACCATTAATTGGCATGTTGATCAGTTGGTAAATTTGCAATTTTATAAAATTAAGATTTAGAAAATGGGACAAATTATAGGTATCGAAGTGGGTAGTCAAAATAGAAAGTAAAGTTTAAAATGTGATTTACTATCAAACTAGTAGCACTATGTCTAGACACCTTGTTAAAGCACCACAAAATTTGTTAATTAAAAATAATAAAATAAAATAAAAACTACCACCTAATATGTTATAATAAATTAAGCATAAATATTTATAAAATTGGTAATTTATTATTCGTTTATAGCTTTAGTAATCCACATCCTCATTAACATCCACCTGCTGAAGCTTTTTAATACGCGTCTGAAAAATAAAAATTTCGTTAATATTCATTAATAACATCTTTTATATATTTAAATAATTTGCTATTATTAAAAGGGTCTTTTTAACGGTTTATTCAATTTCGTTATCAGATTTTTGGTTTTTAAAAGTAATAAAGCGTATTTGTTGTTTTCCACCCTTCGAGAGTTCTGATAAAATTTGAGTTATTTTGATCGTTTACATAATTTGTATAATAAAATCTTACATACATTTAAAATAGCTCTCAAGTTGTAATAATTTATCATCAACCCACAACTGCTCAGCAGAAGCTCTTAAATTAAATATCATTTAACTTACCATAATGCGATACTTTTCTTTGCAAGCATAATCAGACTCGTCTACATCTTTATAACAATCACTTTTGTAGTCTTCGGGCAATTCTTGCCCTTCGTATTCACATAACTTCTTCAACGGTCTCGCTCTGCGAAAAATAACAAATTAACAACTCATTTTATTAGTTTAGAATTTTTTCGTAAAGTCAGATGCTTACTTAACAATCATTTCGTCGAATCCTGTTGGTTTGTGAATAGGGCAGTAGAAAACATCTGGTGTGTTTTTATCGTAAACTATACTTTTTCGCATCATGTCTTTTTTACACGAAACTTCCAAAAGCACGAAAGCAAAAACACACGTCACTAGTAAAGTCTTCATGATTAACTAAAAATAATTAAGGTAATTTATGCAATTATTTTATGTTTTTGAACTTTTACTTTTTAATCGATTATTATTATGAATTATGCATTACGTTACATAACTTTTTAAATAATAGAAATTCAATTTCTTACCTTAATAAGAGAGAAGTCTTTATAAATCACAGATAAATGTGTAACTATTTTAGTTTTTTGGCTACTTTTGTCATCAAGGTTACCACTCTTTTTTAATTTCACACCTACTTAAGTTCCAGTTCACCTTTCCATTTACTTTATATAATTTTTTCTAAAATAAACAATATTAATTACAATTGAAGTAGAAGGGAATAGTAAAAAAAATTCACTTCTTAACTTTCTGAACCTTGTTGTATGATTAATTTCTAATTTTTTGTAAAAACAAAGAGTTTCTACTACTACAACAGGTATTACAGTAAGTCAACTAGTTCTTGTGGTTTGCTGGAGGAATTTTTATGTAATTAAAGATGTGGTCTGACACATTATTTACAGTTACGCATGATGATGCTTTACCTTTTATAATATTACCATTTTTGTAAAGGTGTAGGGGTATCGGTGCTAAGACATCATTTCAATTTCGCAAAACTTGGCATTTTATTGGTGTTAATTAATTTTATTTTGTATTAAATTCAAAAATCAGGTCCTAAAAAGGTTCAAGTGTCATATAGCTTTAAAGGGTTTAAATTTATTTCTTAGAGCTTTTTACCACTCCTGGAAATGGGATCCAATTTATTATTTTGAGTTCTTTTCGACAGAGATTCTCTCGGTTAGGTTGAGGAGATTCAGAATTGGGATAATTGGGGTTACAACTCTTAATGGGCGATTATTGTCAAAAACTGATACTGAATGCTTTGAGCAACAGCTTCCCATGTAGGAAGTTGTTTCTTTCTCTTCACCACAAAGCCTACAATGCGAATGAGATCATACAGATCAGTTTGTTCTTTAGATGTTTTCTCCAATAATAATTAATTTTTAAGAATATGCTTGAACAACTTCTTACAACCTTCATACATTCTTCAAGGGCAAAAAGTTGTTATTTATAAACCTAAAACCATCTTGAATCAGTTTTGAAAAACTTCTTATATCTAAAAACAACGGATGTGACCATACGAGGAACTTTTTCCGTCCTTCAAATCTTGGAACGTTTTATTTTTTTCCAAATTAAAATTTGATTTAATATCTTATAAATAGAATATAAAAAAAACTTCAAAAAGTGCACTAAAGAAACGTTTGGGTACTGAAGTTAGTCATGAAAACAGTTCCTCGTATGGCCACATCCGTTGTTTTTATTGTTAAATTTATTTTGTTGATAATATTAGTTAGGAGTGCATGATCTTAAAAAAAATATAAAAAATAATTTTGTTTTATAAATTGCTTCCGGCAGGCATCGAACCTGGAACTTCTGCGTGTAAGCAGAATTTGAAAACTGTCTAGACACTAATTTCATTTTTTTAAAATTTGGCATAAATTAAACTTTAAAATATACATTATTTTATATCTTCAGAAAGCTAATTTTACGAGCTTTGAAAATATTGAAAAATATACAGGGTGTTCTATTTAAATTAAGAAGTTTTATCTCATTTCCGGTTAAACCAGAAGTCAAAATATAAAGTGTTTGGTATCGTGAAATAGCTAATTTTACGAACTTTCAAAATATTGAAAAATATACAGGGTGTTCCTAAAAGTTTTGATTTTTTTGTAATTTCCGGTTTAACCGGAAGCGTTTTGTAAATCGAAAATATTGTCAAATAATAGATATTTATGAGATTGATAAACATATGCATTTTTAAGTTTTCATTTTTATTTCAAAAGAAATTAGAGATTTTTAAATTTTAGACATTCAAAAAATCGTTACTCCAAAACAGCTCGAGCGATGTTGATAAAAATTTAGATTTTGATAGAGAATTACGTTTTCTGTAACATATCCAAAAGAGAAAAAATATGGCAGAGGAAATTTTGAGAAAATCCATTTTAAAATTTTGACCGTTTTTGGCCCCTTAAAGGTAGGCGATTTTAAAACTATTTTAAAAATCGATTTGTTTAGGACGAAAGCCCTATATTTTGGCTTTACAATGCCGTTTTGAAATTTTTATAATATTAATTACCGGCCAAGTTATAAGGAAAAAACCACACAATGGGACAATCGTTCTATTGGCCGCCATTTCAAATAAAAAAATTTGAATTTTGTTTTTTAAATTAGGGCTCACATGTACTATCTTATAGCCAAATAGAAATAAATTTGGCCCAAATTTGGAAATATGCGCCCAAAATAACCACCTTATTTTTGAACACCCTGTATATATTTCTTATTAAAGCTATTTTTGCGGATAAAATAATATAATATAATATAATCCATAGACATTTCAGTTATAAAAAAATCAATTTTTCTTTTGCATTTTTGGAAGCAGGGGGACTCAAAACGTCGAGAAATGCAATAAAAAAATTTATTATTTTTTTTCTCGATTATAACAACTTTTTCTTCGATTGAAAAAAGTTAAAACATAAGGTT
Source organism: Malthinus seriepunctatus (assembly GCA_963924605.1). NCBI lineage: Eukaryota > Metazoa > Arthropoda > Insecta > Coleoptera > Cantharidae > Malthinus > Malthinus seriepunctatus. The sequence continues at coordinate 30,978,504 of OZ004603.1, read as the reverse complement.
TTAAGTTCTAATAACAATAAAAAGCTCGAAGTTGACCTCAATGAGCTTACTGTTGTTCTTTTAAAATAATAAAATAAAAATTGTAGTTTAAAAACTCTTCAAAGATGCAACGTTGATCTCTTTTTTCTAGTTTAAAAATACATCGTGTAGGTTTAATTTATTCGGCCATCCATAATTGGTTTAATGTGGGTTTTAAAACCGTTCTGTAATATTTAAAATTTTAATGTTGAATAATTTAGTAATAAATAAGCAATTAGGTAAAATAAAATTATTCTCACGCTACAATTTTCCTTATTTTTTATTTAACGTTAACTAAATTCACTATTTTAATACAAAACAATTCTTATTCCCAATTTTCATTATATCTCAAATGCCCTAATCGGTCCTCAAGAGTAACATTATCGTAAAAAGTTTTCTTCTTGCTGATTAATTCCAAGTACCTTTCTTGGGGTTTACCTAATGCTTTTGTGTGACCTTTCGATTGTTCCTACAACGAGATTATTAATTTTTGTTTAAAATTGGTGTAATTACTTACCGTAGTTAAATAAGGGTGGCGTAAAAAAAACATGTTTTGTTCTTCAGTTTCGAAATCTCGTTTTAAGTTACCGTAATCTTCTGCGGTGACAGCTTTTATTATTTTATCTTTACCACGATGTATATGACCGTTTGGCATGTTTTTTCTTCTTAAAAGGGCGTAAAATAAACGCATTTTTAATTTATTTACTAGTTTATGCTATATTTCAATGTTTTTATGTTAAAAAGTGAGGTTACGTTTAAAGTATCAAAAGTGATGTCTGTATAGTGCTGCCACCGCATGCGTATGTGGATGTTTTTACAACTACCGTTTCTTATTTTTAAATTTAAAATTTTTGAAAAGAAAAAATGTTAAATATTTTTGAATTTTAAAGCTCTTTAAAATTTCTCAATTTTACTTTTTCGTACAATTATACTTCATATATTGACAGGACCGGCCCTAGTATTTTTGCCGCTTTAAATTTTTAATTTCCCTACAAAATTTAAATATGTCGTCAATTTTTTGACGAAAAACTTATTTTGAGCGCCATTTTTTCAAAATGGCGGCCAAATCTGGAGTTGCAGGAGTGCAAAATTAATATTTTGTTAAGGACACTTTAATGTAGGCAATAAAATTTGTTCTAATTTTCCCTAATTTTTTTCGTTACTGAAGCTCTTACTTGAATTAGAGCCTGGCCTTCTGGCCTACTTCCTTTTCTGTGAGTTTTTTTTATTCTATAGAAAATTATTTTATAAAGAAAAATGTCTTCATTTAGATAAAATGGCTCATGCAATTCAACTTAAGGTAAACCGTTTTAAAAAAATTGTAAGTAATAATGTAAAAAGTATCTCAATTTATCTTGAGCTTATAAATTGGAAAACTTTTTCCAAAAGTTAATGGTGAAAAATTCAAATTATACGAACAAGATTCTTAATTTAAAATTTTTTTTTATTATTTTCAATTATAAAACAAAAGTGGTATTTTTTAAAAATTTTATTTTGATTTGTGCTTCATTACCAGCTACCTCTAACTCGATTAATTTATTCGGACAATTTTAAGGAAAATGTTAAAAGTTTTCCAAACTTAAATTTTTGTTTTTCTTCTATTATTACCTCAACTGTTGTATACTTATATTAGGTAGTGAAAATTCGTTTTATTAAGGCCCCGATATACTTTTCTTATTTCTTTAATAAAACATTGAACTTTTCTTTTTTTTATTTCAAAAGTTTGATTACACGATATAAACATTTAACTAATCTCACCCCTTAACATTTATTCGTCCGCGTAAACAACGGAGCTAAATAAAAATACAAGAAGAGGGAGCGTTACAAATTTTTTTTCTCTCTCTTCGATGGATTTTATTAGTAAAAATTACGCGAACTCTTTTTAAAAGTTTTATTAATAAAGTTTTAAATTGGATCTTTCAATTTATCTTTAGTGGATTTTTTCTTGAACGAAACAAATCTTAAGCCTTTTAAGAGCTTTGATTTCTGGCGTGCCTTTCTTTATTATTATTTCAAGATCGTACTTTTATAATTTTATTTTTACTTTTATTTTTTTGTATTCTTCATCATACTTATTTTGAAAAATTTATGTGATGAAAATAAAATTTAATTTAATTTTGAGTTCCACTGAGTCCAATTAGTCGAACGACACTAGTTTTATTTTCTTCTAAGGGGCAGGAGCGAAGTTATGAAAATTGGAAAGTTGGCAAATATATTAATTTCATAAGTACCGGTTCGTTTCAAAAAAAGGGCCCCAGCTTATAGGGGGTTTATTTGTAACTTTAGACAAATAAAACCTTATATAAAATTAAATGAGACGATCTTTTCTACAATTTTAGTGAAAAAAAAGTTATTATTTTCCGAACAGCTAAAGCTGATGGCGTCTTCGTTACTTTTTTTAAATTGCACCATATACATTTTGTAGTCTCATATGATAGAAAATTTTTTTCTCTTTTCAATAAGGTAAAACATTCGTAGGGTTAAATAAGAAAATTTTAAAGAAAAATTGAAAAAACTAAAGCTACATTATTTTTTATCAAGTAAGCGGATTGTTCAAAACAACAAATGATTTCCAATTGTTTAGCTAACTGTGTAAACTTTTTCACTCAAATCTAATGTTTCATTGCGCCACAGCCGCTGGATTGGCTACGATAAGCTTGTTACGAATAAATGAAAAGGAGAAAAAAATAAATTAAAAGAATAAACTCGTAAAACATTATTTATTTACCTATTAATAATTTGGCGTCATCAACTAAGGCTATTGACGATTAATATTTAAAATAATAGATTTCCACAAAATTTTTTTAAACTAAGAGCTGTTGTTTTCTACACAGAGTTGATAACATTTAATAATCCATTTATATTAGCAGGCACTGTTCAAAATACTAAGTCTTTTATGTAGTTCCATGTAAAAAAGTTTTTCTTCTTTTAATTTATTCGTAACAAGCTGATGGTAATCAAACCAGAGGCCGTGGCAAACATTAGATTTGAGTGAAGAAGCTTACCCACTACACAGTTACCTAAACAATTGAAAATTATTTGTTTTTTAACAATCCGCTTGTTTGAAGAAAAAATAATGTAGGTAGCTTTAGTTTTTTCAATTTTTCCTTAAAATTTCTAATTTAACCATGTAACACCGTAAACCGGTGTTGCACTAATTATCCCTCTAGCATCTCTAGTAGGAGACAGGGGGGTTCGTAGCTGGAAATGAAACACTGCGGATTGAAATAAAAACAAAGTATTTATTAAATAAAAGAAAAATAGTTCTAAGTACCTAAATGGTACAAGTACAAAATAAAATATAAAAAAAAACCTTTGGTAAGGAAAAAAAATAATTTGTTTGGGCTAATTAACAAAATACAACTCTATGATGTGAATATGACTCAGCCACGGTAATAGTCTTTCTTCTAGACCACTGAGTGAGACCAACAGACCTAAAAGAAACACGGACTTGGCCTTCTAGACCCTTCTAGACCACCAAACCTCACTCTAAGACCCAGAAAGGAACTCTGAGTGAGACCAACAGACCTAAAAGAAACACGGACTTGGCTCCCTTCTAGACCACCAGACCTCACTCTAAGACCCAGAAAGGACCTCTGAGTGAGACCAACAAGTCAAAAGGGTGATTCCTGTCGCTAGACCACCAGACCTCACTCTAAGACCCAGAAAGGACCTCTGATTGAGACCAACAGACCTAAAAGGACACCAACAAGTCAAAAGGGTGATTCCTGTCGCTAGACCACCAGACCCCACTCTAAGACGACCCAGGAAGGACCTCTGAGTGAGACCAACAGACCTAACGGACAAGACACGGGTTTGAATTCCTGTTGCTAGACCACTAGACCTCACTCTAAGACCCAGAAAGGACCTCTGAGTGAGACCAACAGACCTAAAAGGACACCAACAAGTCAAAAGGGTGATTCCTGTCGCTAGACCACCAGACCTCACTCTAAGACCCAGAAAGGACCTCTGAGTGAGACCAACAGACCTAAAAGAAACACGGACTTGGCTCCCTTCTAGACCACCAGACCTCACTCTAAGACCCAGAAAGGACCTCTGAGTGAGACCAACAGACCTAAAAGGACACCAACAAGTCAAAAGGGTGATTCCTGTCGCTAGACCACCAGACCTCACTCTAAGACCCAGAAATGACCTCTGAGTGAGACCAACAGACCTAAAAGGACACCAACAAGTCAAAAGGGTGATTCCTGTCGCTAGACCACCAGACCCCACTCTAAGACGACCCAGAAAGGACCTCTGAGTGAGGCCAACAGACCTAACGGACAAGACACGGGTTTGAATTCCTGTTGCTAGACCACTAGACCTCACTCTAAGACCCAGAAAGGACCTCTGAGTGAGACCAACAGACCTAAAAGGACACCAACAAGTCAAAAGGGTGATTCCTGTCGCTAGACCACCAGACCTCACTCTAAGACCCAGAAAGAACCTCTGAGTGAGACCAACAGACCTAAAAGGACACCAACAAGTCAAAAGGGCGATTCCTGTCGCTAGACCACCAGACCTCACTCTAAGACCCAGAAAGGACCTCTGAGTGAGACCAACAGACCTAAAAGGACACCAACAAGTCAAAAGGGTGATTCCTGTCGCTAGACCACCAGACCTCATTCTAAGACCCAGAAAGGACCTCTGAGTGAGGCCAACAGACCTAAAAGAAACACGGACTTGGCTCCCTTCTAGACCACCAGACCTCACCCTAAGACCCAGAAAGGACCTCTGAGTGAGACCAACAGACCTAAAAGGACACCAACAAGTCAAAATGGTGATTCCTGTCGTTAGACCACCAGACCTCACTCTAAGACCCAGAAAGGACCTCTGAGTGAGACCAACAGACCTAACTAACAAGACACGGAAATAAATGAAATAAAATATATTAAAGAAAATGTTAAATTACAGACTTTTAAAGAAATGCACAAAAAAATATAACAGGAAAAAAATCCTCGTATGGCCACATCCGTTGTTTTTTTGTTTTAGAATCACTTTCAGTTAATGCGGAAATTAGAAAAGTATTAATTGTTTTATAGGGACACACTGTATATTTGTAAATATTTTGAAACTTTGTAAAATGAGCTTTTATACGTTCGAAAATATCCTATTATGGCCACATCAAAGTTTTATTTATAAATTTTAAAATTGCAACTCCCAGTAATTAATGAACGCTCGCTCACATAAATGGTATCGACATAATAATTCATAATTTAATTGGTCGTATTTGCATGTACTGCCAATATAGTTTTATAGCTAATGTAATATTCCTTTGATTCATTTTTAGTCAAATATGAATTTTTGTTTCAAAATTATTCCGTTTTTAATTGATCGAATAACCGTGCAAAATAATCGATTAAAAAAAATTCTCAACGCACAAATTGTTACAATTTATCGGTTGTTTTGAGTTTATTAGGCTCTTGACATCGTTGAAAAATAGAAGTTATAGATAATTTTATTGTGTTTGTCTAGACTAATTACTGTCGGTGGTTTGCTATTGACTTCTGTGGGTAGAATGGTCCTAAATAATTGTTGACTTGAAACGGGACCGAATCCTGGTTCGTCAGCGTAGCAGCACATCTTCGACTTAAGATTGTTATAGTATATTGTTTTATAAGGAGTATAAGTGTTACTTTTTTGGCGAGTCAGTATAGGACTTGTCGACGACCCTAAAAAAGTAACATTTTATTTTTTCTTCAAACGTAAAAATTAATTAAAACTAAAAATAGAAAATTTTGAAAAAGCACCATCTCTTGTCAATTACTTGTAGTTCAATTGTCAAATATTTTTTAAAATTAACATTAACTTATCAAAAGAAGCTAATTATTAAACGCAATGAACAAATTATAAAAGAAATTTGATAAAATATTATTTTTTTACGTTACAAATGCTTCTAGAAATATCATTTACGTTATGCAATTTGTTACTTTTACCTCCTAGGACGTAAAAGTACAACTCAAACCTTATTTATTTGGTAACAAAATGTCAACTCTTTTTGACGCTTGAAGAAAAAATATATTATCTCGCACATTTACAAAAAGTTATTATTTTACTAATTAATTCGTGCTATTTACCTTTAAAATAAAACACCCTGTGTATTGTATAATATTTTTATTATAGACAACCGTAAATTAAGTTTGTATAATTTTTTTAAATTTGTACGCACTATTCAATTTCTATCTAATAGGTTTTCCCAGGGTTTTCCATTAACACTCACTCTGTATACGTAATTAAATGGGAAACGCAGTTCAAGTCTTCGCATTAGCAACTCATAAATTTTATCATTTCGAGTATTAATTAAATTTTATAACAAATTACGTTCTTTTAAGTAACAGTGGTGGTTTGTATAAGTAGAATAAACGTAACGTTTGTTAACAAAAGAACACTCACTTAATATTTTCGCCCTTATTATAAAGGGATGAAATTTCATTTAATTCACTGTGTGTGGCTACGCTTTAAAGTAGAATACCATCCTATGATACAAGTTTATATTAATTGCTTTACCAGTTAGATGCATATGAAATTGCCTTTGGTATTTGAATATACAGGGTTATTCAAATTCGACCGGCACCATGGGAATCTCGCTTATTTGAAGAGATGGAAAAACGGTTAAATTGGGGCAAAGTTGCGAAATTTTATGCCGACTAATAATCTAATAAAAAAGTGCTCCAGCTGCTTTTGTTTTTAAACTATTGACAAAAAACAAAAAAATTGACTTTTCGTTTTTTGACTTTATTTTCCTTATTATCAAAAATTTTAAAAATCTAACAGAACTTATCTACAGCCATATTATATTCTACATCCGATCCCGTAATCACATTTGATATAAAACGTTTCGGTTTTCTGGAACCATCATCAACTTTAGTTTTTTAAATAGGCGCAATCTTTTGTTTTAGCACCATTTTATAGAACCTTTTTTGCTGATTTCAAAAATGTACCTATATCACTTTAGTATTTCTTTTTAAATTTTGTACTCCAATAATAAAACTTATTAATGGGGGGTCAGTTGGTTTGGTACCATGGTACCGGGGCCTGAGAGCTTAAAAAATAAAGTTTTTTCGGTATAAAAAATTGCTTAATTTCACAATGCAAAAATATGTTATAAAATTCCTAAAGTCGAAATTTCTATGCACGACCTTAAAGATTAGATTCTCGTGCTTTTGCACGGGATTTTTCCTTCCGGTTTAATCGGAAATAAAAACAACTTCCTTAATTTAAATGGAACACCCTGTATATTCTTTAATATTTTGAAAACCGTAAAATTAGCTATCTCATGATAATTTGATATGATATCTCTTTTATTGTACTTATTTAAAAATAATTCTCTTGCTTATTAAAAGCCTATGTGCAAACTCGACATAGTCATACTGCATTGCGTTTGATAATACTAGAAAATGTTTTTTGAATATTTTTTTGAATAAGATAACTGATTAAAATGTTTAAAAATGTGCAATCCCTTAGTAGAATTTTAAACGCCGTATAGCTAAGGTCGAGTATTGTTGTGTTGAAGTGCTTAATGTGAAAGGCTCAAAACTACTTAATTTTACCAATTTAGGCAGTGTATTGTGTTTCATCATAAAAAGTCTCAATGTATGTATTCTATGCTTGCTATTTACAGAAGTTTATCACCTTTTTTACAAATAATTTGAGGTAGAAATTTGTTATTGACGTATTTCCAAAGTTGATCAAAAAAATTACCAACATAAAGATTAATAATATTGTTTTGGTTTGTATTAGGGGTAGTAAATTAATTTAACATGGTACTACCCCAATACTAACAACCTTTAAGTTCTTAACAGACGTTGTTAACGTTAAAAACGGCTTGCTTTTGTTGAAATTTGTCATTGACGTAATTTCAAAGTTGATCAAAAAAATTACCAACATAAAGATTAATAATATTGTTTTGGTTTGTATTAGGGGTGGTAAATTAATTTAACATGGAACTACCCCAATACTAACAACCTTTAAGTTCTTAACAGACGTTGTTAACGTTAAAAACGGCTTGCTTTTGTTGAAATTTGTCATTGACGTAATTTCAAAGTTGATCAAAAAAATTACCAACATAAAGATTAATAATATTGTTTTGGTTTGTATTAGGGGTAGTAAATTGATTTAACAGGATACTACCCCAATACTAACAACCTTTAAGTTCTTAATAGACGTTGTTAGCGTTAAAAACGGCTTGCTTTTGTTGAAATTTGTCATTGACGTAATTTCAAAGTTGATCAAAAAAATTACCAACATAAAGATTAATAATATTGTTTTGGTTTGTATTAGGGGTAGTAAATTAATTTAACATGGAACTACCCCAATACTAACAACCTTTAAGTTCTTAACAGACGTTGTTAACGTTAAAAACGGCTTGCTTTTGTTGAAATTTGTCATTGACGTAATTTCAAAGTTGATCAAAAAAATTACCAACATAAAGATTAATAATATTGTTTTGGTTTGTATTAGGGGTAGTAAATTGATTTAACAGGATACTACCCCAATACTAACAACCTTTAAGTTCTTAATAGACGTTGTTAGCGTTAAAAACGGCTTGCTTTTGTTGAAATTTGTCATTGACGTAATTTCAAAGTTGATCAAAAAAATTACCAACATAAAGATTAATAATATTGTTTTGGTTTGTATTAGGGGTAGTAAATTGATTTAACAGGATACTACCCCAATACTAACAACCTTTAAGTTCTTAATAGACGTTGTTAGCGTTAAAAACGGCTTGCTTTTGTTGAAATTTGTCATTGACGTAATTTCAAAGTTGATCAAAAAAATTACCAACATAAAGATTAATAATATTGTTTTGGTTTGTATTAGGGGTAGTAAATTAATTTAACATGGAACTACCCCAATACTAACAACCTTTAAGTTCTTAACAGACGTTGTTAACGTTAAAAACGGCTTGCTTTTGTTGAAATTTGTCATTGACGTAATTTCAAAGTTGATCAAAAAAATTACCAACATAAAGATTAATAATATTGTTTTGGTTTGTATTAGGGGTAGTAAATTGATTTAACAGGATACTACCCCAATACTAACAACCTTTAAGTTCTTAATAGACGTTGTTAGCGTTAAAAACGGCTTGCTTTTGTTGAAATTTGTCATTGACGTAATTTCAAAGTTGATCAAAAAAATTACCAACATAAAGATTAATAATATTGTTTTGGTTTGTATTAGGGGTAGTAAATTGATTTAACAGGATACTACCCCAATACTAACAACCTTTAAGTTCTTAATAGACGTTGTTAGCGTTAAAAACGGCTTGCTTTTGTTGAAATTTGTCATTGACGTAATTTCAAAGTTGATCAAAAAAATTACCAACATAAAGATTAATAATATTGTTTTGGTTTGTATTAGGGGTAGTAAATTGATTTAACAGGATACTACCCCAATACTAACAACCTTTAAGTTCTTAATAGACGTTGTTAGCGTTAAAAACGGCTTGCTTTTGTTGAAATTTGTCATTGACGTAATTTCAAAGTTGATCAAAAAAATTACCAACATAAAGATTAATAATATTGTTGGGGTTTGTCTTAGGGGTAGTAAATTAATTTAACATGGTACTACCCCAATACTAACAACCTTTAAGTTCTTAACAGACGTTGTTAACGTTAAAAACGGCTTGCTTTTGTTGAAATTTGTCATTGACGTAATTTCAAAGTTGATCAAAAAAATTACCAACATAAAGATTAATAATATTGTTTTGGTTTGTATTAGGGGTAGTAAATTAATTTAACATGGTACTACCCCAATACTAACAACCTTTAAGTTCTTAACAGACGTTGTTAACGTTAAAAACGGCTTGCTTTTGTTGAAATTTGTCATTGACGTAATTTCAAAGTTGATCAAAAAAATTACCAACATAAAGATTAATAATATTGTTGGGGTTTGTATTAGGGGTAGTAAATTAATTTAACATGGTACTACCCCAATACTAACAACCTTTAAGTTCTTAACAGACGTTGTTAGCGTTAAAAACGGCTTGCTTTTGTTGAAATTTGTCATTGACGTAATTTCAAAGTTGATCAAAAAAATTACCAACATAAAGATTAATAATATTGTTGGGGTTTGTATTAGGGGTAGTAAATTAATTTAACATGGTACTACCCCAATACTAACAACCTTTAAGTTCTTAACAGACGTTGTTAGCGTTAAAAACGGCTTGCTTTTGTTGAAATTTGTCATTGACGTAATTTCAAAGTTGATCAAAAAAATTACCAACATAAAGATTAATAATATTGTTTTGGTTTGTATTAGGGGTAGTAAATTAATTTAACATGGTACTACCCCAATACTAACAACCTTTAAGTTCTTAACAGACGTTGTTAGCGTTAAAAACGGCTTGCTTTTGTTGAAATTTGTCATTGACGTAATTTCAAAGTTGATCAAAAAAATTACCAACATAAAGATTAATAATATTGTTGGGGTTTGTATTAGGGGTAGTAAATTAATTTAACATGGTACTACCCCAATACTAACAACCTTTAAGTTCTTAACAGACGTTGTTAACGTTAAAAACGGCTTGCTTTTGTTGAAATTTGTCATTGACGTAATTTCAAAGTTGATCAAAAAAATTACCAACATAAAGATTAATAATATTGTTTTGGTTTGTATTAGGGGTAGTAAATTAATTTAACATGGTACTACCCCAATACTAACAACCTTTAAGTTCTTAACAGACGTTGTTAACGTTAAAAACGGCTTGCTTTTGTTGAAATTTGTCATTGACGTAATTTCAAAGTTGATCAAAAAAATTACCAACATAAAGATTAATAATATTGTTTTGGTTTGTATTAGGGATAGTAAATTGATTTAACAGGATACTACCCCAATACTAACAACCTTTAAGTTCTTAACAGACGTTGTTAACGTTAAAAACGGCTTGCTTTTGTTGAAATTTGTCATTGACAAGAACGGAGTGAAAGTAGTTTTGTGCGATTCGTCTGTTTTGCCGGACTCGCTCGCTACGCTTACTCATCAGCCATAGACAGTCTTATCACACAAACCAATACTTTCTCTCCTAATAAAACAAAGTACTATTCTTTGTAGCAACTGCATACTTGATATCAGAAACAAAAATTTCTATATTAAATAAAAATATTTTCTCGCCAAACATGAGAGCCCTTTTAGTACCTACACTTTTCGAGTGTTTTCGAGTTATTGTATCACAGCTGTTTTATTTTCTTGTGCCAACTCGCTACCTTAGTATTACAAGGTTCTATTTGAATTTTTTCAAAAATTGATATTTTTTACATAATAAGGTTAAATGCAACATATTACCAAAAGGTCGTTTTGGTAGAAAAAAATTGAAATTGTTGAAATTATTTTGCGAACAAAAGTTCTAATTGCATGCTATCTATTGGAATATCTCCGTATGTTAAATTTGTCAGATAGACAAATAGACAAAAGTTTGACAACAAAATTTGCTTTCAAAAAATATTTATGCTAAACATTAGTGCCGCTTTACCTTTTAGAGCTTCATTAGTGCCCTTTTACATCTTTTAAATGAATTCTAGAACCATTTTCGTTTTTGAATTGCCTATTTACACTTTTAATTTCATTACTCTTTATAAAAAAGATTAATTTTATTATGAAAGATGTAAGTGATAAAAAATTTTAAAAGTAAAAAAATTGAAAAAGCTACGTTATTTATCTCCTCCAAATTTCATTTCCTTTGGCTATTTTATTTAGAAGTTATTAAGGCGTAATATTAATATTTTTAATAAATTTCAAAATTAAAACTGCATTTGATTAAATCTGTAAATTAAATTTTTAAATTTTTATACATATTATCTACTATTTGTTGTGAATAGATATTGCATGTGTCGATAAAAATTTATTAATTATTTAGTATTGTCATGAACGTTGCGAAGTTTGGTTGTTTTATCTTAAATATTTGATTTTACATAAATTATTATGTATAGCAAACTGATTAAACATAATAGTGGTGATTCGTCGTTTTCTTGAGATCGTATAATTATTTTACCAGAAAGGCATAAGGTAGGTCCTCATTTTGAGATTTTTATTATGTAACCTTTAACGCGATATTTATGTGGTGATTGTATTGTTCGATTACGAAAAGAAAAGCTTAGGGAAAGGGAGCGGGGCTATTATCTTCATGGAAACCATAGACGGCGAGAGTTTTATTTTCAATTAGCTGCTATTCTTAAACCAATGTGTGATTTTCGGTAATCGAATGACAAGTTTTTGGAATGTTGTAAAATGTGGTGAATTAAAAAAATTTTATCAAATGGTATTACCTATCATTTTTAGACAAAAATGTCGATTCTAAGAGTAAAATCAGAAAAATAATTTTTATTTATTTTTTTTATGGATGAAAAGATCCAAAAACGTTAGGGTTTCCACCAGTCTGCGATTTCCTAACAGCTGTTCGTACTTACAGGTACTTTTTATAATATGGTAATCCAAAACAAATTCAATGAACATTACATAAGACGGTAATAAATACAGTTTTCTTACAAGTTCGTAAAATTTTCAATTGCAATAAGAAATTGGAATTTTTTGTGTAGGAATCGTCCAACTATGCAAGAAAAATATTCGCAGTTTTTAATTATAGCAAATAAGAAGTGTTCTTGATAAATTTTTTTGAATTCTTTTTATTATTCTTTTATCGTATTCAATTTTTAATAACTCACGAACAAATTGTCCAATTTAAATTTTTCTTTCACCATTGGAAACTAGGTACTTAATAGCAGCTTTTATCTGATATTTTACACAATAGAGGGAGCTATTTAAGATTTTAAAATTGGTAGTGTTGGAGGAACAAGGAACAAGATAGATTGTTATTTGGTACTTAAATTTAGACTAACCCACTGAGTAATTCAGTGTTAAAAAACTATAGCTCCTTGTAAAAGTTACACGTCGCGACGCCTAGCATCGATGTGATAAAAGGTCGAGTTTAATATCGTTTGGTAGCTCTTTTGACCTCCTGAAATTTTTTCCGCATATTTTTTTGCTAAAAAAGACGCGGTAACACGGTAACGGAATTTTTAATTTTTTTAACGGATTCTTAAGGCTCGTCTACACACACCGTGCCTTCTGGTTTGCCTGTGCAGGCGGCCTGCAAAAGGCCAAAGCGGAAGGCAAGCCTCTGTGTGTAGACGTGCCTTTAAAGTTCATCAAAATCTATGCAACTTTTTGATAATTCAGCCTGTGTCTGAACAATTAATAGACACACAAGCAGACAGACCGATTATACAACGATATAGTCGCTCCAAAAGATATGGGTTTTAGAAGAAAACCGATTGTTTTATAATTCATTAAATACGTATTTTATTAAAAAAAGCTCTTATTTGTTTTAAATTGCACATGAACGTTTCTAAAATTTATTGAAAATCTATAATAAAACTCGTAAAATGAAAATTTGTATATTAAAAAGCATTTTAACGGAATGCGAAGATGTGTCTGAATAGTAATTAAATTTTAATATTAAATTTTACTTTAAATAAAGCCGCAAAATACATAAATGAAAATAGTTTCGTTTGTAAATACATATTTTAATCATAAATACCATTACATCGTGTAATAAATAGGAATACAACAACAAATAGATGGATAGAAGGACTGAAGGACACTCGCACTCGATTAGAAGCGAAGCGAACCCTCAATTATTTGAAATTGTTCCCCTCGACTATTTTGTAAACCCCTTTTTATTAACACCGAAACCCATTAACATTAACCTGTCTTAATTTAAAAAAATAATTTAATAACAGCTGGAATGCTCCATCGAGTCTCTTGAGATAAATTAAAGAGCTTCCTCCTTCATGTTTTGAAAAATCTAGTTTTTAAAGAAACAAACAGATTTTGTACTGACCCTTAAAAAACAAAAAAACAAAATTTGGAGTGTAGATAATTTTTTACGTTTTGAGACGAATTTTTTAAATCATAAAAACCGCCTGTTTGATCATAATGTTGTATTTGGGACCCTCAAAATCTCTCGCTACTGAATTTTGTGTAAATCAATAACTTTTTAAACTTCATTCCGCCATATTGGATCTGCTATTTTGTTTTTGCAAATTTTAATACCAGATTTGTAATTGGGGACTCTCAAAATCTCTCACAGCTGAACTTTGTGTAAATCTAATCACTTGTTGAACTTACATCCGCCATATTGGATCCGCCATTTTGCTTTTGCAAATTTTGATACCATCAGGATTGTAATCGTCAGTGACTCTTAAAATCTCTCGAAACTGAAGTTTGTATAAATCTAATCACTTTTTGAACTATCGTTCGCTATATTGGATCTCTCATTTTGTTTTTGAAATTTTGATACCAGATTTGTAATCAGCAACTCTCAAAATTTCTAGAAATTGAAGTTTCTGTAAATCTAATCACTTCTGAACTTCTGTCTTTAATAACTTTTTGAATTTTCGTCCGCCAAATTGGATCTGCCATTTTGTTTTTGCGAATTTTGATACCAGATTTGTAATTGGAGACTCTCAAAATCTCTCGCAGCTGAATTTTGTGTAAATCTAATCACTTGTAGAACTTACATCCGCCATATTGGATCCGCCATTTTGCTTGTGCAAATTTTGATACCATCAGATTTGTAATCAGTGACTCTCAACATCTCTCGAAACTGAAGTTTGTATAAATCTAATCACTTTTTCAACTATCGTTCGCTATATTGGATCTCTCATTTTGTTTTTGAAATTTTGATACCAGATTTGTAATCAGCAACTCTCAAAATTTCTAGAAATTGAAGTTTCTGTAAATCTAATCACTTCTGAACTTCTGTCTTTAATAACTTTTTGAATTTTCGTCCGCCAAATTGGATCTGCCATTTTGATTTTGCGAATTTTGATACCAGATTTGTAATTGGGGACTCTCAAAATCTCTCGAAACTGAAGTTTGTATAAATCTAATCACTTTTTCAACTATTGTTCGCTATATTGGATCTCTCATTTTGTTTTTGAAATTTTGATACCAGATTTGTAATCAGCAACTCTCAAAATTTCTAGAAATTGAAGTTTCTGTAAATCTAATCACTTCTGAACTTCTGTCTTTAATAACTTTTTGAATTTTCGTCCGCCAAATTGGATCTGCCATTTTGTTTTTGCGAATTTTGATACCAGATTTGTAATTGGAGACTCTCAAAATCTCTCGCAGCTGAATTTTGTGTAAATCTAATCACTTGTAGAACTTACATCCGCCATATTGGATCCGCCATTTTGCTTGTGCAAATTTTGATACCATCAGATTTGTAATCAGTGACTCTCAACATCTCTCGAAACTGAAGTTTGTATAAATCTAATCACTTTTTCAACTATCGTTCGCTATATTGGATCTCTCATTTTGTTTTTGAAATTTTGATACCAGATTTGTAATCAGCAACTCTCAAAATTTCTAGAAATTGAAGTTTCTGTAAATCTAATCACTTCTGAACTTCTGTCTTTAATAACTTTTTGAATTTTCGTCCGCCAAATTGGATCTGCCATTTTGTTTTTGCGAATTTTGATACCAGATTTGTAATTGGGGACTCTCAAAATCTCTCGCAGCTGAATTTTGTGTAAATCTAATCACTTGTTGAACTTATATCCGCCATATTGGATCTGCCATTTTGCTTTTGCAAATTTTGATACCATCAGATTTGTAATCAGTGACTCTCAAAATCTCTCGAAACTGAAGTTTGTATAAATCTAATCACTTATTGAACTATCGTTCGCTATATTGGATCTCTCATTTTGTTTTTGAAATTTTGACACCAGATTTGTAATCAGCAACTCTCAAAATTTCTAGAAATTGAAGTTTCTGTAAATCTAATCACTTCTGAACTTCTGTCTTTAATAACTTTTTGAATTTTCGTCCGCCATATTGGATCTGCCATTGTGTTTTTGCAAATTTTGATATCAGATTCGTAATCAATGACTCTCGGAATCTCTCTAAACTGAATTTTGTGTAAATCTAATCACTTTTTGAACTTCCGTCCACCATATTGGATCCGGCATTTTGTTTTTTTCATAAAATTGATTGCAAGATCATAATCAAATCTCAAAAATCCCTCAAGTATAAATTTTAATGAGCATTTCTTGATGCCTTTTCATAGACCAGTTTTTTGGATTTCTGAGCCACGTAAAGGCATAAAACCAACGTCAATTGTATTGACTTTTTGAATTTTCAGACTTTAGTCTATAGAAGCAAAATTTCAACGTTTTAGATATTTTTACGTTATCGCGGTAATTTCATCATACTCGTAATTATATTTGAATTTTCTAAACATCTAAACGGGTTCTTAAATCTCATGTATTGAAAATATTGTTTTTGCTGTGTCACCCTGTAGATTAGCACTCTGTATACCTATTTAAAAATAATTTCAAAAGCTGGATTTAAACGTTATAAACAACTCCATTTCTAAATTACTAATTTATCTCTCTTTTAGCAGGCGATTAAAAAAACTTGAGCTCATCCGAACACCCTGTACATGTTAAATAATTATTTTTTAATATTTATAAAGGATAATTAAGCGGTTTTGTGAAAGAAAAAATATTTTAAATGCTCGGTTTTGAATTCAGCAAATATTTAATATTTTTTCTTTATAGAAAAGTTGAGCTAATTGAGCTGTACGAAAGCAAAAAAAATGATATTCATCACTGGAATTGCAGCATTTATGATATATCATGCGAACACGTAATTTGCGAAATAATTAGGATTCGGAAAAAAAATAGAAAATAATTTTTTTCGTACGTTTGATGTAAAAAGCTCTTAACCTCTCTTTACACTCGCATATAAATAAATAGCTAGAGAGGAAATTTAAATTTTTTTTTGCGTAATTTTTGTTTCAAAGTAAACTAAAGGTCGAGTACAAGTAAAATGCATTTGTTAAAAAATCAGATTTTAGTTTTTTGACAATAAAACATTTGGAGAGAAGCTTTGCGTATAAAGGATAAGCTACCAAATTTTTCAGCATTAGCACTAAATGAGCAGTTACAGAACGCTAGTGAGCTTTTACAGCGTCAGTACTTCGTTGACTACCGTACAGATTACAATACCACAAACGATAAACGCGATGTATAAATATAATTTAAATAATTTTTTAAATCTCGAACTTTCTTACTGTAATTTTACTTACTTAAAAACTTTTTCAAATTTATAAAATTTAAAAAAAAGTTATGTAAACTATTTCAAAAAATATTAAAGTTTACGCAAAAAATGACCAAATAAGTTTATTAATTGTAAAATAAAAATTTTAAATATGAAAAGGATGCAAATTTTAATTAAAAAAGTGATTTTTGTAATTTTATTTCAATTAACATTTAAAGGACACGCAACTTTTGGCGAAGGTAAGACTTTTCGAAAAAACAGTAATTTTGATCAAATTAAAATTTTATTTTATAAAACAAAAAAAAGGTTTTTGTTTACGTAAAAGAAACTTTCTTTTAAAGTTATAAACTTTTAGCCAAAAAGTTCAAAAATGACGCGCGATTTTAAATTATTCCCACGTTTTTCTTACTTCAACTTGAACTTTTTCTTCAAGTTTGTATTAGTTTTAAATGTCGTCTCTATAAATATTGTAAGTGTGCCGTGAAAAAAATAACTAAAGCTTCGATTTGACACTGTGTGGCTCGAGTTGATTTAATTATTAATTAATCTAAAAAAATTAATTAAAAGATACACTTTTTTTAATTTTTTTTCTTTTTTCGAAACGTAATTTTGCTTTTAGGATTTTAATAATATATGATGGGAATTAAGCTTTTAGATTCATTAAGGGATAATGTTGTGTGTTCCTGTTGGATTAATATTAATACAATACATTTTAACGTAAAAATAGTAGAAATGACGACATTGGTGAAAAAACGTAAAAATATTAGTCGACAGGTATAACAAATTAATTCGTCTTTTTTGCTTAGCTTCTTGGTGACAATAGAAGCAGAGAGCACTTTCAAGCATTGCTTACTTGCAAAAATCAAAAATTTTCCCAACTTCATACTTGTCAAAAAATCATTTTTTATTCGCTTGTGTCATAAAGTGACGTTTTACGGTTAAATTAGCTGGACGAAAAATGAACCTTGTTATTAAACCACCTTTTGCTGTGTTGCTAGGTAACAAGGTAACATGTAAAATTTGTAAAATGAAAAACTTTGATAGAATTAAATTACAATATCTGTCAGACTGACAATAAAGTAATTAAAATTTTATTAAGATTTTTGTGAATTTCTTACAATAATTAGAATAAAAAATATTGCGCGACACGTTAACGAAAATATTTTTCGGAATCATGCGTTTGCCAGACTCGGTTTCGCCTCGTCGATCAATTTCGTCTATTCATCCGAAAAATTTCATTTTTCGTCCTTGTAACATAAACAACTATTTTGGCTATATTTACGTTATTTTATCAATTTTTTATGGCTAAACAATTTGTTATTTTTCAGTTTTCTAATATTGATAGTTCTTACAAATAGAAAGAAGTCTGTTATCTTTTAGTTAGTGCTCAATCTCCTCTAAGAGCCGTTTTAGTCGACAGGTACAACAAATTGATTCGTTAAACCTTGCCTTTTGGTAACAATAGAAGCAGACAGTACTTTCAAGCATTGCCTACTTGCAAAAATTAAAAATTTTCCCAACTTCATACATGACTAGAAATCATTTTTTTTCGCTTTTGTCAAAAACTGACGTTTTATGGTTAAATTAATTGGACGGAAAGTGAATCTTTTCATAAAAGAACCACTTTTTGCTGTGTTGCTAGGTAACAAGGTAACATGTAAAATTTGTTAACTGACAGACTTCAATATAATAAAATTAAAATATCTGACAATAGATTGACAATAATGAATTTCTTACAATTGAATAAAAAATATTGTATAACACACGAACGAAAATATTTTTCGAAATCATGTCGGCTTCGCCTCGTCTATCAATTTCGCCCTTCATCCGAAAAACTTCATTTTTCGTCCTTTTAACATAAATAACTATTTTGTGTATATTTACGTTATTTTATCAACCTTTTTTTGTTCAAACCGTGATTTATTCACAAAAAGATTTACGCGGTTAGCTAATGAGTCTCGACTTTGGACAGTTCTAACTTGTAACCTTTGGGGAAGGAAATTTGATGCCTCATGTATTTTGACTTCTAGCTAGCGTCCACGTAGAGATAGATCTACATCTAGAAAATACGTTTCATCGGCAAGAGTTGACTAATTATTTTAATTGGCTGTTGTAGTTGGTTTGGTTTTAAACCATTAGCTGCGTTACTGTAAATTTAATTTTTTACTACCAATAGGTACTGGAAGCGTTGTGATAATTTTTTGAAAAGCACTCTCTTATTTTTGGTAGAGAAAAAATTTAATTTACAGGAAGGGGTCTGATAATTCTGCAGGAAACTTTTATTTAAGGCTTCTTTGTGAAAATCATTAATTATGACATTGAAATATGAGCTAATATCTCACCTTTCAGAATTTTTCTTAATAGAAAGAATCCTAAGACGTGCCTCAACGACTTTGAAAGGAAATTTATTTAGTGTTTTTTCTTTTTAAAAAATACAGGGTCCACTAAATTGTTTGACCAAACTTCAGGAGTTACTTAAAATTGGAGTATATGTATACAAAATTATGCTTCTTTACTAATTTAACCAACTTTGTAGCTCCAATAAAACAATATTTTAAAAATTCCTTGACCGTTTTAAATAAGATCTGATATCCGACCGAACCTTAGAACATAAAATATTTAGAAGGAGGGTTAGCAACCGTTGCCTATAAGAGAAAATGCGACAGAAATGACATTTTAGAAGTCCATTGATGACTGATTCATTCCGTCGCATATACATTAACATTGGCTGTCATGATCTTTTCTTATAAGTGGGAGTATAAGCAACCATTTCTACTGGAGAAATTGAGCGGAAATAGCTATATTTACTCGTCCATTGGGATCCATTTTATTTGCTAAATGACTCTTTCCTGGCAGAGTTACCCCCTCCCCTATTCTGCATTAACTTGGAGTTATCAAGTGCATTAACATAAATACCAAATTATAATTTTGTAGAAGTCACTTGAAGGTGCAAGTTACGGGCGTTTGGTTTTCGTTTTTCTGCGATATTTTTTATTTTTTTTTGTTTAAAACATTTTTTTTTATTGCACGGCTCAACGTAGAATTTAATTCTATAAAAAAAGCATTCTTGTTTATTTTCTTGAGATCCGCCCTTTTTAAGGAAAAACTAATTCTAAAAACTAAGTGATACTTATGCCCGGTTACGTAAAAGAGAATTATGTTTTAATCCGTGAATTATATTTATAATCTTTAGATATGGCAACTTTACACAATAAATAAATGAATAAAAATGTCAAAGTTTGACGTTTGTTTTCACAATTCAACACAAAAAGAACTTTTTTGTGTTGTGTTTTTTGTGTTTGACATTACATTGTGTCACGTTGCCATATGAAAAAGGATTATAAATCTAATTCTCGGATGATAATATAATCTTCTTTTATGCAACCGGGTAATAGTTTAGCTATATTTAGTAATGAAAATTGATAACACATCTTGCCCAGTTGCACAAACATATTTAGGAAGGGACGCGCTACGTCCTGTTACGTTCAGACGTCAATAACTAATAAACTACGACAGTTATCGGGATGCGAGTTGGGCAAACTATTTCAAATAGATCATTCTAAGATGTCACAAAGGCACATCCCGATATTTAAATCTGATTTTGAAATATTAGCAAAACACGTTTGCATTGGCCCAGGGGCCAAATTTATCCGGAAATAGAACTTTCTTATTTTAAATGTTTACGCTTAAAAATAGCTTTAACGTATACCAAAAAGTCCTGTTATGGCCACATCATATTTCTTAGATATGATTTCAAGAGGAAAAATATCCTATTTTGGTTTCAGGGACTCCCCGAGGAAGTTTTTAGATGGTGGCTCTTCCAAGCCTTTTTCAAAGCATAATGTCTTGAAGTTTTAAATAAAAAACCACCAGTATCTAAGTTCAATCCTTGCTTGTAACGTAAATTTTGAATTTTTACACTACAGCCGCTTGTTTTAAAGATCGTATGGAATAAAAAAAAATACAATTGAAAATGTCGTATTCTCTGTTTCTCATCAATAAGTTGCTAAGTGCACCTCTATGAAATAAATTCATTCTCTGTTATCTTACATACAGTTGCTATCTTCTGAAAATGACAAACCTTAGTTTTCATTTTAAAATTCACACAACTTGGGTTTTAAACCTAGGTTTTACAAAAGAAAAAGGAGTTAGATTTATGTAAAAGTGTTCGTTTCAATTTACGATAGTGTACGCAAATTAAGTAACATTTTATTATAAAACGTTCCTCAATTATTATTTACGTGGATTTCGAATCTACATAGTCTTAAAGCTTCATGAAATAAACCTTTTCTCTAGTACAATATAAGCTACCGTATTACACAATTCAATTTGTAACTTTAAATTGCTAATATAAAAGTAATTTGTTTTATATTTCGTTTTCACCTGTTACCGATTCGAGAAATAATATAATTTTTGTCATTTATTGTAATTTAAGTCATAAATTAATTCACTTTCGTTATTTACAAAAAAAAACACAAAAAAGGAGTTTGTTTTAATTAGAAATCTAATACTCGTCGTTAATTAAAAAAAATACAAAATTGGCAGTACTATATCACTACATTTAATTACCAGAATACTGTAATTATTTTCGAGTGATTTATTTTTGGCTCGTTTTTTTCCCTATCAATAAAAGAGTGGAGAGTTACTTGAAGGAAATAAATTTTTAATTCGATTTAAGTTTGTCGTAATTAAAATCGTCGCAGAGGAGAGAGAGAGGAACGAAACATTTGTTTTAGTCGGGAGGAGGTTTTTTTGCAACTCTTCTTTTTTTCCTCCTACAAATATTTGCATATAAAGAGTCGGTGTAAATTTAAATTTGATAAACGAGAAATAAATGACTAAAAGAAAGTTTATAATTAAAAACGTCACGCATATTTACAATAGATTGATGGTTCTCTTCTCTCAACTTTTATATGAAATGTATCGGTTTTTTACGTCGACGGATAGAGATGGGAAAAACAAATAATTAGAGCGCTTAGATACAATGAGATAAAATAATGGGGGGGAATTTTAATAATTAGCAAACATTTGCCATTATACTCGCAAATCGCTTTCGAAATAAAGAAAGGGAGGCTTTGAACCACCTCTTGTGGTCGTACTAAACTCGGGAAATTTGGTTCGTATGGTTATTTAAAACAATTGTAGAAGCGTCGCGTCGTAAGTATTGTGATTCCGATATTAAATTTTTATATTAAGTGTCGGATGCATTTAAGGCACTCTTATATAGTTTAATTTGTCGTTTTAAGCTCCTGAAAAGAGTTGGGAACACGTAGAGTAAGCTTAATAATCTCGAAAACGTAATTTGCTACATTCTACTTAAACGTAATAATATAGCAAAATTAAATTAAATTTTTCAAAGTTATTACACCCCCCGCCCCGTGAGACCAAATGGAAAAACAACGGATG
The DNA here is from genome assembly GCA_963924605.1 of Malthinus seriepunctatus. Taxonomy (NCBI): domain Eukaryota; kingdom Metazoa; phylum Arthropoda; class Insecta; order Coleoptera; family Cantharidae; genus Malthinus; species Malthinus seriepunctatus. The sequence continues at coordinate 30,956,016 of OZ004603.1, read as the reverse complement.
TGGCCATACGAGGAACTTTTTCTGTTGTATTGATTTATTTATTTGCCAGAGTCGGCTTCGCCTCGTCTATCAATTTCGCCCTTCATCCAAAAAACATTTTTCGTCCTTTTAACATAAATAACTATTTTGTGTTTAGTTACTTTATTTATTTATTTCTTTAAGTTTATAATTTAAGATTTTCTTTAATGTATTTCATTTATAAGATACAGTCCCACCAACTTTATTAGCTAGCTGAGAAGGAGTGGCCAGCGCTGTCATAGATTTTGAAGTACACTACGAGGTAAAAGTATTTCAGGTGCTAAATTTGACAAGTAACTGTCAGTAAAATTGAATATAGGTTAATATTAAGACAGTGAATTTGCAAAGTACAACTGTCATTTTGAAAGGTTTTATCATAACCTAAAGTAGTTATAGATACACGCGACTTTTAACTATGCCTGTACCTAACCTAAATACTTGATTATGATTGGAATAATTTTTTCCCACAAAAAATATTTTAAATAAAATTATTTTAGTTGACATATTTTCTGTAACGCAAAATCGGTTGGTGGAGCTTTATCAAGTAAAATTTTAATAAAATTTTTTTTTTTATAATTGCTTTTGTCGGGATCGAACCTAGGACTTCTGCGTGTTAGCTGAATATTTAGGTATAAACTATAAGCTAAAATCTAATTTCATTTTTTTTTTAATTTGGCATACATTGAACTTTAAAATATACATTATTTTATATCTTCAGAAAGTTAATTTTACGATTTTTCAAAATATTGAAAAATATACAGGGTGTTCCATTAAAATTATTAGGTTTGATCTCATTTCCGGTTAAACCGGAAGTCAAAATATAAAGTGTTTAGTATCTTGTAATAGCTAATTTTACGAACTTTCAAAATATTTAAAAATATACAGGGTGTTCCTAAAAGTTTTGATATTTTTGTAATTTCCGGTTTAACCGGAAGCGTTTTGTTAACCGAAAATATTGTAAAATATTAGATATTTATTAATAAATATATCCATTTTTATTTTTTCATTTTTCTTACAAAAGAAATTAGAGATTTTTCAAATTTTGACATTCAAAAAATCATTACTCCAAAACGGCTCGAGCGATTTTGATAAAAATTTATATTTCGATAGAGAATTACGTTGTCATTTCAAAATTTTGATCCACTTTGGCCCCTTAAAGGTAGGCAATTTTGAAACAATTTTGAAAATCGACTTACTTAGGACGAAAGCTCTATATTTTGGCTGTACAATGCCATTTAGAAATTTTTATAATAATAATTACCGGCCAAATTAGAAAGGAAAAACCACAAAATGGGACAATCGTTCTATTGGCCGCCATTTTTAATAAAAAATTTTTTTTTTAGGGAGGGCTCACGTGTACTATCTTATAGCCAAGTATAATTGAATTTGGCCCAAATTTGCAAATTGCGCCCAAAATATGCGCCCAAAATAACCACCTTATGTTTGGACACCCTGTATAGATTTCTTATAAAAGCTTAGTTTGCCGATAAAATAATTTTAAAGTGCATAAAATCAAATTTCATGAAAATCGGTTTAGTAGTTTTTGCTCCTTATTTATTTTATTATTTTATTTTATATATTTATTATTTTTTTGTTCTCGATTATAACAACTTTTAACAACAGTTAAAAAAAAAGAAAAGTCAAATCTACTGAACCGAGTTTGATACTTGGTTCATATGTTAGGCTTTGAAACCTACTATTATTTAAGTTTCTACATTTCACAAGAAAGCCAAATGTTAAAAAAATATACAGGGTGTTCCATTTGAGAAAATCGATTTTAATCGATTTCATCTTCCTACTTCATAAAAATTAAAAAAAAATGTTTTCCTTCTTAAATTCGTGACACTTTATCAAAATTTCATCAACAAAGTAAGCTTTTAAATATTTAATCGAAATCTATACAGGGTGGCTTAAAATAAGGGGGTTATTACTTGCGCATTTTTGCAAATTATTTTAGTTATTTCATGTTGACGTATACATGTACGAGCTTTAAAAGTTCAGATTACGAAATAATTAAGCGATGAGGGTGAAATAATTATTCTAGGGTTAAAAATGATTTAAAAGGTAAACTAAAAATTACACGGAAGCTGTAGCTCCTCTGGTTGTCGAGATACAGGGAAATCAGTGTTTATCGTTGATAACACGTAATTAACACGTAATTTTGGTCCAACCTTGATGAGATTAGACTCAAATGAATTTATCTCCATTTCAATCTCAGGGGCGGTGCTAGCAAAAAGGATTAGAAAAAAAATGACAAGTAGCTGTACCAGTTATCCGGATAGAAGTTTGCATCGTTACATTGTGATTTTTTGTAAGGCAAAATTTCTAAAATTCGTCATTTCTTTTGTAACAAAAATTATAATTAGTAGATTTATATTAATCCTATTATACTTGACACTTTTTTGATTAATAACCGGAAGTTACAAAGGACAGTTTTTAAGAACACCTTGTATATTTTTAAATACTTTGAGAGCTCTTATAATTAGTTTCATGATACCAAACACGTCATATTTTGACTTCCGGTTAAACCGGAAATACATTACTTTATAATATATTACACATAACTTCTTAATTTAAATGGAACTCTCTGTATATTTCTACTTTTTTTAAATCGAAAAAGATTCTGAACACAAATATGATTAATTGATTAGCTGTCAAATGATACCAAATACTTATTTTGACTTTTAGTTTAACCGTAAATGTCACATATCTTCTTAATTTAAATGGAACACACTATATATTTTTCAATATTTTGGAAGGTCTTAAAATTAGCTATCTGATGCAACCAAACACTTTATACTTTTTTGACTAAGCAAATATTATGCTTATGCTTAAAAATGGCTTTAATGCTCATGAAAAAGTCTTGTTATGGCCACATCGGAGTTTTTCTATTTCACTATTAGGTTCAAAGAAAACCCAATTCTTTCATTCGAATGTTAATATTTTGTAATATTTATTCCAGCAAGAGCTTAAACTGTTAGGATCAGATTATAATCCTGTGGTTTTAATTAGTAAACCTGCATTAGTTTATGGTGAATATGAAATTGTTGTTATCACTTCATCCACTTCGTTAAATTCTTTGAGTTAATTTGTTGTTTTTCATTTGTAAATAAAACAATTATTTATTAATTTACAACAAAAGTTTGTCCTCAAACTTTTTAATTATGTATTTTAAAAACTCTACAAATAAGCTTGTAATATGCAAGATAGAGCGAGGCTCTGGTACGTTTGATATTTTCCACATTATCAAAGCACTAAGTTTGGTCTTAATTTACAAAATTATACATAATACGTAAAGTTTTGTTTTATAAAACAGCTTTGTTCTTATCAAATATTTACATTTGCGGTCTTAATAGTAGATAAGTTTGAATACAAATCCGCGTTTACTATCATCGCCCAAGTTCTATTCTATTTTATAATTAATTTTGTAATGATCGTCGTTTTCAGTTTAAAAAGGAGTAGTTAGTAATGGACTTTTTTTTCACCAGTGGATTATTATTAAATAGACTTTTAATGGCTTAGACGAGCATTTTGAATATTTCAAATATTTGCAGTTTGAAATTTCGTTTAATTAAATGTTTGCGATTTTAACATATTTTTGAAATAATTAAAACCGAGCTTTCAATCGATTAAATATGTTTACCCTAGAAATCTCCCCCTTCCCTGTCTCTCTACGTTCTTTTCGTTCTCTGTTAATTTATTGTGGTATATTTTCAATTGTTTTCGATGTGTATGTGTGTGATTTTGTTTGGTGATAAGAAAAGAGGGCTTCTGCGTTTATCTTATCGCAATTTATTGTTCTAACTGTGGCTGCTGCCCCATATACGACGTGGTAGTCTGTTCAACTTGGAGAAAGTTGGCAAATCCTTTTATTTTACGTTTATAGTCGACGGAAACTCAACTTTTCTTCAGTATTTACCAGGTGTTTTTAACTTTTTCCAATCCAAGAAAAAGTAATCGAGAAAAAAAATAATAAAATTTTTTTTTGCATTTCTCGACGTTTTGAGTCACCCTGATTCCAAAAATGCAAAAATAGTATATTAAAATACATGTGTTACAAGATAGCATTTTGACGCACGAAGGCAAATTTAGCCAGACCGACTGAAAGGAGCGTAAAATTAGCTTTTACACGATATCAAACACTTTTATTTTGACTTCCGGTTTAACGGGATCAAATTTCTTAATTTAAATGGAACATCCTGTATATTTTCTAATATTTTGAAAGCTCGGAAAATTATATATCTGAACATAATATAAAATAATATATATTTTGAACTTGAATTTATGCCAAATTTAAAAAAAAATAAAGTTAGTATTTGACGGTTTATGTCCAAAAATTCTGCTTATACGCAGAAGTTCTAGGTTCGATCCCTTTTTTTAATATCATAATCTAAAAATAAATTTAATAATAGAAACAACGGATGTGGCTATACGAGAAACTGTTTTCATGCCTAACTTTAATACCCAAACCGTTATTTATTTTTTAGGTATTAAATAAAATTTTAATTTAAAAAAATAATAAAATTCCATGATTTGACGAACGGAAAAAGTTCTTCGTATGGCCACATCCGTTGTTTTTTTAAGTACTAACATTGGGATCTCGGAAACCGTTACGAGTTACGAGATTGGTTAAATTAGCAAAAAGTTGCATGTTTTGATGACCTTTAAATATCGGTAAAAAAAATGTTAAAATTCAAAATTATTTCCGAGATAAATCAGAAAAACTGAAAATTGGCAATTCGTTTTTCGACTGTAGTTTTAAAATGGCTTACATTAGAAAAAAAAAGTTTTTGGAAAAATTTTCAGGAAGTCAAAAAAGCTATCAAACGATACTAAACTCGACTTTTTATCACATCGATGCTAGGCGTCGCGACGTTGAACTTTTTTTTTTTTTGCAAAAATTAGTCAGTAGGCTTTTCTAAACTCTGATACCAAACGAGAACTTTCTACCTTGTACTTCTTAATTTACAAAACTTTTCAGGTTATATTATGTTACGTTATGCTAATATGTTACTTTACCTTATTTTTTACGATGAAAATTAACGACTGAAACTTAGCTTTCAAACTTGATTAGGAAATAAAAATAAATCAAAATATTATTTATTAAATCTTTCTTAATTTACAAAACTTTTCAGGTTATATTATGTTAATATGTTACTTTACCTTATTTTTTACGATGAAAATTAACGACTGAAACTTAGCTTTCAAACAACTTGATTAGGAAATAAAAATAAATCAAAATATTATTTATTAAATCTTTCTTTATTTACAAAACTTTTCAGGTTATATTATGTTAATATGTTACTTTACCTTATTTTTTACGATGAAAATTAACGACTGAAACTTAGCTTTCAAACATGATTAGGAAGTAAAAATAAATCAAAATATTATTTATTAAATCTTTAGTAATGTAATTTTATTTCCTGATTAATTTATTTTTCTCCGTTTGCACCGGTTTTCCTTAACTACTAACTACAACCTAAATTTATTCTCCAGTTGACTTGAACATAAGGAAACATAACATAACCTGAAAAATTGTGAAAAACAAGAATGTAAAGGATAGAAAGTTCTCGTTTGGTATCCGAATTTAAACAAGTCTTACTGAGTAATTTTTGTAAAAAGAAATGATCATAAGAAAATGAAAAGTTAAACGTCGCGACGCCTAGCGTCGATGTGATAAAAAATCGAGTTTGGTTATGTTTGATGGCTTTTTTAACTTCCTGTAAGGTTTTCAACGTTTTTTCTTAAGTAAGCCTTTTTAAAACATCAGTCAAAAAACAAAATTTAAAATTTTCAGTTTTTCTCCGTTTTATCTCGGAAACCATTTTAAATTTTGAAATTTTCTTAACGGTTTCTTAAAGGTCATAACAATATGCAACTTTTTGCTGATTTAATATCGTAACTTCTACGGTTTCCGAGACCTTAATCCACTTACCACTTAACCAACACTTAAAACATCGCCCTGTATGAAATAAAATCGAATATCGATAGTAATCGATAATTAACATATGGAATAACGATATCGTTATTTTCAAATGCGTGTTTATCGATAGTTATCGATATTCATGGAAAAAAAATTTTAATTTTGCCCGGTTTAAATAAATTTAAGTTAATTTTCTAACCTTAAAAAATTTAATTTTGGCATTAAAGTGACAGACGTCCAGAATGGTTAGTCATGTAGTATTTGACTGTAATACCCGGTTGCATAAAAGAGAATATTATTTTAATCCGAGAATTAGATTTATAATCTTTTAATATACATATATGGCAACGTTATACAATGTAATGTCAAAGTTTGAGGTTTGTTAATATAGTCCCACCAACTTTATTAGCGTTCTGAGGGGGCGTGGCCAGCGCTGTCATAGATTTTGAAGTACACTACGAGTTAAAAATAAAGTAACTGTCGTTACATTGAATTAATATTAAGACAGTTAATTTTAAAAGTATAACTTACTGTCATTTTGAAAGGTTTTATCATAACCTACAGTAGTTGTAGATACACGCGACTTTTAACTATGCCTGTACGTAACCCGAATTCTTGATTACGATTGGACGAATTTTTTCCCGCACAAAATAGTTTAAATAAAATTATTTTAGTTGACATATTTCCTGTAACGCAAAATTGGTTGGTGGAGCTTTAAATACTAAAATCTGAGCTCAAGTTCTCTTTAGCGTTACAAATGTCAAACTTTGACATTTTGATTTATTTATTTATTGTGCAACTTTGCCATATCTAAAGATTACAAATCAAATTCTCGGATTAAAATATAATTCTCTCTTTTAGGGCGTAAGTCTCCCTGCTCGGGCGCCAATTTGTAGTGCAATCCAGAAGCACTATTTTCCTTACGCATGCCGTTGGGACACCCACTATCTAAGTAGCACAAGATTTAATTAATGGTTTTAATTGGAAAAACATTATAAAATTCCTATTTCTTCCATAGTTAAATCTACTTTTACTACTACTATTTCACAGTTTTTTCCTTTTTGTCCTAATTCTGTGCTAATTTTTTTTCTCATAAAATTCACAACTTTACGTGCTCTCGGCTAGGATAATCTCTTATTATAGTTAAATTAAGCTAGTATTACGCATTGTTTGAAATTAAAATTAATTAATTAATTATAGAATTCATCGATATGTGAATAAAATAATTAATTATGCAAACAACATAGCCCTGGTACGTACAGCGTTCACATGGTATATGATTTGTATCTTCGCCGGTACACTGCATGTATATAATTAATTTGATTACATTATTATTTGACAAGATACAAGTTGTAATTTAAACGCCAAATAACCATTAATTTAGTTAATAATATAATTCTTTTATAAATTGTATTTTATTCATTTCGCAAGTTCCATAGCTTATACACACAATGCACTTCTAAACATTTAATAAGAAAAGCTTAAATTGTCTGAAAACAGATTTTCCGGACTGTAACATTTTCTACATTTGTTAAGTCTTTTGCGTCAAACGAAACTAATGGCAAAACATTTAATAAATGCCAACTTTAAGCTTAACAGCGCCATTTTAAATTAAATATCTCCAAGTTTTAATTGTTAAAATCTTTTTTTGGCGACGAATAAAGTGTCTTTTTAAATTTATTTTTGGTAGAAAAGCCTACTAAAAGACACCAATCAGTGAGTGTTGACAGTCACAAGATGAGAATTTGTTTTAAAAAATTAATTATATCCAAATTATCCGTAAATCGTTTCTCTGTTTCTCGGACAGTACTAGACTAACTTATACTATAATAAACTGTGTGTCAACTTTCAAAACGGAACATAGGAAAATAACATGGGAAATCACGTATTTGCAGTTTGTCACATTTTTGCTTACATGATCAAATAAAAATTATAGCTGCTCATAGTTTTCAAAAATATTCAAATTAATTTTTAATGCTAAAAAATTCATGAATTAAGAACTATTTGTTATCAACAGACGCAGAAAATAGTTCCCTTTCGATAGATAGCACTAAGCACTACATGTTCCGCCTTGAAAGTTGGCACATGGTATATTATACAGGCTGTAAATAACAGGTCGACTTGAGCCAAACTGCATAGCGTGGTAGGTCTCTCTTAAACTAAAATTTTTTGTTGTTTCTATTTTTCAAAATGGCGCTTGATTTTCTCAATATGGCGGTTTTACTGATTTTTAAGTTCTTATCGCAACATCTTTGTTTTTTGAATTTGCCAAAAAGTGAAAAGCTTTGTGTAATTTACTTAAAAGGCCTTATAAATAACACTAATTAAATTTTCAATTTGGCGATGAGATGGAAACTTTTTGACAACTTTTGCCAAAAACATTTTTTCTCTTTGCAATAATTAACGAAAAGTCAGAAAATTAACTTAAAATTTAGCACTATTTTGCACAAAACAAAACAACCGACCAACCTTGCATTCGCACCTGTGATTTAATCCACATAATAAAAAACACAAAGGTCATCAGTAATGCGCAGTAAGGTCCGAAAGAAACAGAGGTATGCAATAAAAGAGACAGAGCTAGACAAAGTGAGGAAAACAAGATAAGGATTGGTTTAGAGAAAAGGGAGTAGGGGAAGTAGGATAAGGATTGGTTTAGAGAAATGTGGAGTGGTCTATCACTATAGTTACTATTTGTCAAATGTTTCTGTCACCATAGTTACCATATGTCAATGTCAGGGTACTTATTGTAACATTTTTATTTTTTGAATTTGCAAAAAAATGAAAAGCTGTGTGAAATCTACTTAAAAAGCTCTATAAATAATACTAATTAAATTTTAGTATATCTCTCGCTGTTTCAAAATGGCGACGAGATGGAAACTTTTTAACAACTTGTGTCAAAAACATTTTTTTCTTTGCAATAATTAATGAACAGTCCGAAAATTAACTTAAAATTTAGCACTATTTTGCACCAAACAAAGCAACAGACCAGTCTTACATTCGCACCTGTGATTTAATCCACATAATAAAAAACACAAAGGTCATCGGTAATGCGCAGTAAGGCCCGCAAGGGACAGAGGTATGAAATAGAAGAGATAGAGCTACACAAAGTGAGGGAAATAAGATAAGGATTGGTTTAGAGAAAAGGGGAGTGGTCTGTCACCATAGTTACCATTTTTCAAACGTTTCTGTCACCATAGTTACCATATGTCAATGTCAGGGTTCTTATTGTAACATTTTTATTTTTTGAATTTGCAAAAAAGTGAAAAGCTGTGTGAAGTCTATTTAAAAGGCTAACACTAATTAAGTTTTATTATATCTCTTGCCGTTTCAAAATGGCGACAAGAAGGAAACTTTTTAACAAATTTTGTCAAAAACATTTTTTCTCTTTGCAATAATTAATGAACAGTCATTAACGTAAAATTTAGCACTATTTCGCACCAAACAATGCAACAGACCAGCCTTATATTGGCACCTGTTATTTAATCCACATAATAAAAATCACAGTGGCCATCGGTAATGCGCAGTAAGGTCCAAAAGAGGCAGAGGTATAAAATAAAAGAGATAGAGATAAACAGAGTGAGGGAAGTGAGATAGGGATTGCTTAAGAGAAAAGGGGAGTAGGAGAAGTAGGATAGGGATTGGTTTAGAGAAATGGAAAGTGGTCTATCACATCACCATCGTTACCATTTGTCAAATGTTTCTGTCACCATAGTTACCATATGGCAAAGTCGGGGGGGTCGTCTTTCAATGTCAATTTTATCTGTTATTTCATATGTCAATTCATTTGTCATCGCATCTGTCATGCCATGTGTCATCTAATCTGTCATTTCATCTGTCATATCTTTTGTCATTTGTCATTACGTCTGCCATCCTTCTATCATATTGTATTTCATTTCTTCTGTCATTTTACCTGCCATCGCATTTGTCATTCAATATGTCATTTAAAAGAGGGAGAGAGAGTGAAAGAGATTACAAACAGACAGGCGAAAAGATAGACCAAACACGATTGACAAATACAAATTTGTATATCGTCTCGTCGTATCGAATTCGTACTGAAAAATCTTCTAGCACTTAAAATTACCTAAGATATCAATGTTCATAAAAATTTGTATATGACATCAAACAAATAATTATTAATAGTTAAAGAGTTCCTTAACGAAAACCTATTTTTCTTCTATTAAAAGTCAAAGAGAGGGATCTGAAAACGGAGTGCTAATGGAAAATTTGGCATTTACGGAAAGAAAATATGAAATAATTCTTAGAATTTCACTTTCTGAAATTTTATTACTTTTTTTAAGAAAGCTGCGATTTTCCGCCCACTCGTCTCTCGCCAAGCGGTCTTGATTTAAAATAAATGTTTAATTTGGCACGACAGTATTTTTTTATATACTGTAAGAGGAAAAAAGTTCTATTCAACATGTAATAATGAAAACGCCTAACCCTTCCTCTAATCCCAACACATTTAAATTGTATTTAGTTATCATCAAAGTAGGGTATGGTTTAAGGCTTTAAGGTGTACGTTTTAATGTAGATACTATGCAAATAAACTATGAATACGTTGCATTTTGAAATACAATAGAAATTAGATCTGTATCGTGGTCTTTTCAACTTTTAGCAGCTGGGAAAGTAATCTCACCCTATGATGATAAACTGGCATTATAAAGTTGAAAAGCGGTTGAGGTTTTTAAAGAGGGGTATGGAATTGTGGTCATTTATGTCAACATGTTACCACGGTTCAATATGGATTAAGCTCGAAACATTTAAAATGAAAATTTTCAAACATTTACGCGACTCCTCCTTTACACACGCACACACACAAATAAAAATAAATAATTTAAATCTCCGAAAATTTAATTAAAATTTAGCAGAAACACAAAAAGTTTTATCTCGAAATCTTGCCATTTTAAAACAAAAACTTGTAATTTAATTTTTTTTTATTAAACCAAAAATTTCCTTTGTAACTGTTCGAAAGCATTAGTAAGAAAGTTAAATTAAAGTAAATGTTTTAAATTTCTCCTTTTTCGTTTTAATACTAATTCATGCATACCACGTAAATATTTCAAGGGGTTGCCGCTTTTAAATCCTTTTCAATTCCCAATTTGTAGTTGTTTGATTGTGCGTTTCAAATTTATTATCTTTTAGAGATTTTGGGATTTACACAGATACAAAACCTAAAAGCGAACAAATTCCGAAAGCAAAACAAACTTTACCAGAAAGTACTGCTGGGGGATTTCATTTTTATTTAATTAAACTAATTGAGCCATTTTGACAATTTATTGGTATAATTGATATTTTAATTCTAATTGCCTACTAGAGGGTACAGATTAAACGACGTTTTTGTAACTATAAAACCATAAGTTATAGCAGGTGACTTGATCTACTTACTAAACAAACGTGCGTTTGCAAAGCGTGCAAATTATCGTCAGTTGAGCAAATTTGAAAGAGGTCGAATTGTTGGCTTACGTAAGCTGGTTTTTCGTTTAGAGAAATCGCCATTCATCTCAACCGAAACCAATTCACTATCATGCGATGTTACCGAGCATGAACCAGAGAGAGTCAACAAGAAGATCCGGTGGAGTAAAACGAACCAATGAGGTGCAGTACCGCTATCTTCGGCTTATGGCATTAAGAAGCCCATTCTCCAGTACCAGAGCAATTGCTGACCAATGGTAATGAAAGTCGTCTTGTAATTCTTCGAACGGTTTAACGTGGAATTAGAACTTTCGGCTTGCAATCTTATCGACCACATCTTGTGTTACCACTCGCAGCTAAATACCGGTATTGGTTTGTTTTCGTCCTCCGGATCTTCTACGACATTGTTTGACTCTCTCTGGTTCATACTCAGTAACATCGCGTGATAGTGGATTGGTTTCGGTTAAGACGAATGGCGAATTTTTTCTCTAAACGAAAAACCATCTTACGTAAGTCAACAATTCGACCTCTTTCAAATTCGCTCACCTGAAGATAATTTGTACGCTCTCGTATTCTATGCATAATCAAACTCTCAAAACAAGTGAAACAGAAGAAATACAAGCACAACAATAACGAAATTAACGAAAACTAGCAAGAAAAAACAACACCAAGTGTCGGATATACCATTACCACTTGATGAATCTCATCCAAATTTATTACTTCAATATCAATTATTACTCTTGAGCAGTTAAACGGTTTTGCTAAATTTTATCAAAAAATTCCTAGTCCTTCTTGGTGTTGCAATTTCTATGTCATTGAATAAATTTAATTTAATATTGTCAGAAAGCTAACTTGACAAAATTTCAAAATATTTAAAAATAGTGTTCCTAAAAAATTGTGATATTCGGTTTAACCGGAAGTGTTTCCTTAACCGCAAATAGTGTCAAATAACAGATATTCATGAAATTGATACATGTATCAATTTTCAAGTTTTCATTTTTATTACAAAAGAAATTAGAGGTTTTTCAAGTTTTGACATTCAAAAAATCATAACTTCGATTCCGCTCGGGCGATTTTCATGAAAATTTCGAGTTCGATAGAGAATTACGTTGTCTATAAAATATCCAAAAGTGTATAATTCAGCCCGATCAGTTTTTAGGAAAATCCATTTCAAAAATTTGATCTATTTTAGCCCCTTAAAAGTAGGCAATTTTAAAACAGTTTTTAAAATCGACCGTGAACAAAATTTCTATATTTTGACTCGACTACCTTTTTAAAATTTTTATAATTATAATTACCGGTCAAGTTATAAGGGAAAAACCACAAAATGGGACAATCGTTCTATTGGGCGTCATTTTTAATAAAAAAATTTGAATTTTTTTTATTCAGTTGGGGCTCACCGCTCACGTCTATCTTACAGCTAAGTAAACATGAATTTGGCCCAAATTTGCAAGTATGCGCCTAAAATAATCACCTTATTTTCGAACACTCTGTATAGATTTGTTATAAAAGCTTAGTTTGTCAATTAAATAATTTAAAAATTTTTCATCAAATAATTTTTGAATAAATTTTAAAGTAAAATTTTAAAGTCAGTTCCGGTCAGTTCAGTAGTTTTGCTCCACAAAATTCGACAGACAGACTATCTCTTCTCTTCTTCTTCTTCTTCTTTTTCTCGGTTTTTCTCACTAAAGAACCGAAAATTTATTTTTTCTATTTTTGGAATCAGCACGTTGAGAAATGAAATAAAAATTGTTTTTTCATATTTTTCGATTATAACAACTTTTTCTTGGAAAAAGTTACTATTTGTACATATACAGGGTGAGTTTTTAAATTTTATACACGCTAATATCTGGAGAAAAGGGCATTTTAAACAAAAAAGTTTCCAGTAAAAGTTGTTTAACCTAGAGGATAACATGAAATAGGTAGCATTTTTATTTTTTTCATTGATGGACGTTTAACCCCTTAATGATAGAACGTCCAAGCGTTTGTCCTGCCGGCAGCTCCTTCCAGAAGGACAGTTGTACAAGCCTACGGTCCTGCTGGAAGTACTCTCCCTTGTTATGGAATATGTCCTTCTCGCAGTACTGCCAATCTTCCGGCAGTACGGCGACTTTTACAGTGCCGTAGTACATATTTGATCACCCACTTTCATTTTTAAAACAGTTTAAATTTCGGACGCCACTGACGAAATTAATAATGTCTTAAAATACCTTTTACGTATTGTAACGTCGCTCCTACTAGAGCTATCGCGATGAAACTTGCACAAAACATAGATAACTTTTTTTGCTGATTCGAACGGTTTGAGTTACGTCCTGCTAGCATTACTCAAACGTCATATAAGTCAACATGGAAAAATACGTACTACCAGCAGGACGTAACGTCCTGCTGGTAGTACGTTTGGACGTTCTATCTTTAACGCCGGCTGATGTTTGAAAAAAACTGGCAAAATTTTTTTTTATTGCTAATAATTCATTTATAAATATTTTTAAATTCATAAATATATTTTTTGTACAAAAATATATTTGGGGCTGGTCCTTACCCGTTAAGGGGGTCACTTAGGGGTCAGTTTGTTTTTTCAAATGGAAAAATCCGTTAGAAGAAATAATATAGGTTATACTTATTTCTAGAAAAATTTTTTTTTCGAGATTTTTGAAATTTTAAGAATTTTCTTCTTATTACCTCCTTATCAGTTTTAGAGAAAATTTTAGATACAAAAAGAGCTTTTTTTATTGCAAAAAATCTAATAAACTTTTTTTTCCGAATATTCATAGAAAATTTGGAAAAATTCTGAAAAAATTTTCGAAAAAATCTGAAAACTGAAAAATCCGATAATTTTCTGAAAAATTTTTAATCAACTTTTACATTAAAATATGTATTTTTTCTCTCTTACAATTTTTCCCTAAAGCATATAAATAGTAGGTACCTATAGTTGAGTTTCACAAATGTAGACAATTATGTCATTTATAGAATAAAGACGAGATTACATCGAGATTTTTCGGTACAGCATTATGAACAATCGTTCGTACTCGGATCCACTTCTACTACTAAGCTTCTGTCAGCTTCTGTCAAATTATAGTAAAGTACGTTATTCTATTAAAGCGGCACGTGTTTTCTGCATCTATCTCAATAGAAGCCGCGCTATAGCTAGCTAAATTTTGTGAACACATATTAGGATGAGTCACTATCTCGAATTGTGAGATTGAAGTATAGTTTACGAGAAAAAAATCAATGCCACCCTGCACTATGAGATAACGCAAAAAAATTGGAAATTGTAAGTTTTATTTTTTTACTGTAGCTTGAAAATGGTTTACTTTAGAAAAAAATCCTCGGAAACAATTTTCAGGAGGTCAAAAGAGCTATCAAATGATACTAAACTCGACATTCTATCACATCGACGCTAGGCGTCGCAAAGTTCAACTTTTATTTTCTTAGAGAAACCTATTGATTTTTTATATTTGTCTAAATTCGACTACCAAATGGGTACTTACTCAATTTACAAACTTTTCTAACTTATGCTACGTTATGTTAGTATGTTACTTAATTATTTTCTACGATAAAAAATAACGAACACAACTCATATTAAATTAAATTATTTTTAGCAACATCAAATGTTCAAATTAAAAATTTCAGTTTTAGAAAAAACTTTAAAGATGATTTTTTCGTTATTTTTCATTTTAAAAGATAACGTAATTAACATAACTTAACATAATATAACCTAGAAAAATTGTACAAATTACGAAAGGAACATGATAAAACGTTCTCATTTATTTAGTACTCGAATTTAGTTGAGCACACTGAGTAGTTTTATGTAAACAAAACAATTGGTTCCTGTAAGAAAAAAATAGTTACGAGGGTCGCGACGCCTAGCGTCGATGTTGTAGAAAGTCGTGTTTGGTATCGTTTGATAGCTCTTTCGACTTTCTGAAAAGTTTACACAGAATTTTTTTTTAAATTTTTTTCATACTAGGTACAGTCGAAGAACAAAATTTCCAAAATTTTGAATTTTCGTAACGAATTATTAAGGGTGGAAGGTACTCGCCGTAATTGTAGCCTTTAATCACCATTTTCTGGCTTATAAAAATTTATTTTAATAAATTGATGATGTGAGGAATGTTAACTAGGGCTGTACTTAATATTTGTAAAATATAAAAGTTATAATCGTTATAGTTTAAAAGATAATTAATTAAAATTATTTAGATATTTACGGCCTTAATAACAGTTCAATTAAATCGGCGTTTAAGCCATGTTATAGAGAATCTTTTATTCTAGGGTATGACATATTTTATAATTTTATTAATTATTTGGAAACTTGTATATCGTCATTTTATTAATTTTATTGTGGCTACTTTTGTATTATTGAGGCGTATAAAATTGAATTATATAAGTTTCCAAATATTAAATAAAATTATAAAATATGTCATACCCTAGAATGAAGGATTGTCTATAACATGGCTTAAACGCCGATTTAATTGAACTGTTATTAAGGCTGTAAATATCTAAATAATTTTAATAAATTATCTTTTAAACTATAACGATTATAAATTTTATATTTTACAAATATTAAGTACAGCCCTAGTTAACATTCCTCACATTACCAATTAATTAAAATAAATTTTTATAAGCCAGAAAAAAAATGATTAAGTTCAACAAATATTTCGGGTACCTTCCGTCCTTAATGTTTCCCGTTCCACAACTAGTCCACTTTATACAGTATTATAAAAACTTGATTTACTTTAGATACATTTTTTGTCGAGAAACTACTAATGTTTAGCCTTAAGCAGTGCATTCGATTTCTAAGTTTCTTCTCTAATTTATAGAGCAATCATTAAGTATAGCAGCACAATAATACGACAAAAGTTGTAGTTTGTACGTTTTTTTTCTCTCTTTCCTTATAGGTAATACCATTTCGTTTAAAAAGGAACTTGGGTATTGACACAATTTAGTTTCTATTTTGAAACACATTGAATTTCAAGAGTTTCAATTAGGTTTGATTCATTATAGTAAATAATAAAGAGAGGGAATCTGGAAATCTGTAAGCGCCTTCATCAAAATTGCTTCTCCAAGTTTTCTTATAGTACATAAAACGTGCGCGAAAGTATATAAAAGACAACCTTTTTAACAAAAGAATTTAAAACATTTATTAATTAATTAAATTTTTAACGAAATTTAAATATTACGCAATTTTTTATTTACATAGTGGTGTATAGAATGTAAAAAAGAAATTTAATTTATGGCTCCCCTAAAAAATCTAATCTACAGTCTATTCATTATACGTAAATGGACGTTGATGGACATAAAAGCAAAACACGAGTTTATTTTCGCATTTTCCACATTTTTAGCATACCAAAATAAATTTTAAAATTTAACATTTTTAGTTGCATAAAATTACAAATCGTGACAGTAAGGATGTATTATGAAGAAGAAGTACTGTGTGGTAAACAGCGGAAGAAATACAAAAATTTTTAAATTACATTATGTCGTGAGATGAATTACTGAAATTACTTTAGCCAACATTAGTTCATAAGAGACAGTAACTGATTCCTTAATTAATGCCACAGCGTAAATCAAAATTATATTGGAGCACTTTCGAACCTCCACCCTCGGACCTTCGGTCATCGTAATTACTGAAAGACAGTGTTAATGTTGAACTTAACCACACGCACGCCGAATTTACGTCTTTGTGTTTGTGGTAATAGTATATTATGATATAAGGACGTAAAAGACGCTTTACAGGCGCAGGTGGAGCTTGCGAATCGAGGCGTAAATTTAAGCCTAGCACTTTTTTACATTTGGGTCATTATTTTACAAACCGCACGGATTTAAAGAAAAAACAAACTTAAACTTTTAAGAAATTTAATTGACTCGTATTTCAGGATTTTGCTGAAAAAATTTTTTTTTCGAAAATATTCACATATGAGTTTTCGATAATTTGCTGGATTTTCTCCAATCTTCTCATACTTGAAATTCATTATCTTCAGTTGCACAGATCGGATCAATGTCGTTTTTTTATTTTACACTTTATTACTTTAGCTTTCGAAGTGTATTAAAAAAACTTTTGTTTATTGTGAACAAATGAAAAATAATAACAATTTAATTGTTTAAATAGTTTTAACATGCTCACCCCCAACTTGAATTAATTCGAAAAAATATCATTTTGTTCCTTATTCTCTTATCTATATAACTCCTTTTACAAAAAAGTGGAGTCTTTATTAGATCCGAAGTTATTAAATATTTCCGAGCGCAAGTCACCCAGCGCGCTCCACATGCGGGAGCGTCAGACACAACAATTGCTGGATTACAAGTCCTTGCGCTCGAAAATATTTAATAACTTCCGATCTAATAGAGACTCCAATTTTTTGTAAAATGAGTTTTATAGATAAGAGAATAAGGAACAAAATGATATTTTTTCCAATTTGTTCACAATAAACTAAATTTTTTTTAATACACTTCGAAAGCTAACGTAATAAAGTGTAAAATAAAAGAAAACGACATTGATCCGATCAGTACAAATGGAGATAATAAAGATTATAAAAGTTCCAGTATGAGGAGAATGGAGAAAATCTGGCAAATTATCGAAAATTCATATGTGAATATTTTCGACAAAAAATTTTTTTCAGCAAAATCCTGAAATACGGGTCAATTATTTTAAGAATATTGGCTCTAAAAATATTTTGGACGTCCTAAAACGTCAATTTTAAATTGGTGTACCGTTTGTAAACGAACGGCCCATTTTTAATGTAATTTTAAAAATTCTTGACAATTGAACTACAAGTACATAATTGGCAAGAGATGGCGCTTTTTCAAAATTATCTATTTTTAGTTTTAATTAAGTTGGAGTGGAGTGGATTGCTAGTAGGAGGGCTGGCTTTTAGCCAGCTTACACTTAGCTTGCTTGATCGGGCCCATTATGCAACCTCCTGATTGGCTCCTCCCTTTTAGCCAGCTTACACTTAGGTTGTAATCGGGCCCATTATGCAACCTCTCCAGAGGCTCCTCCTTTCCCGTCAGTCCTCAAGCCATCCCAACTTTAAGATGAACTCGAGCAGCTTGGTGGGTGGAGTGTCTCTAATTCTCACCATATCCAGCCAGTAGTCACCTGGATCCTCTAGTCGATGCTACCGCAGGACATGAGCATCTGTACCTAGGGCTATCGATTATTCCCAGAGTGTGAAGACGTTTGTTTAGCTTACAATGTCCTGTAACGATGCCCGTGAGTACTCGCAGATGTAACTTAGACAGATTGAGGTAGTAGTTTGTGTGTGGTATCGAAGGAGCAGCAATTGCTGCTTTGCCTTGTTCCTTTGGACCACATGAGACTGTTGAGAGTACTGACTGCCAGAGTCAGGGTCGGTTTTGGCTCATTCGGGTAGGAGCCCGAGCCCTGCCTTGCCAGCTCGTCTGCCTTCTCATTGCCTTTGTTACCTTAGTGCCCTTTGTTCTAGCAAATTTCAAGAGCATTACTCGTCTAAATGTCGTTTAGTGATGCTATGCAGTCCGAGACCAGCTTCGAATTAATTAAGTTTTACGTTTAAAGAAAAAATATAATGTTTCATACGGAGTAAAAGTACTTTTTTGGCTCGTCAGTAGTTGCTGTACTGCCTCGGCTAAAAAAGTGACACTTTTACTCCTAATAAAACAATATACTATTTCTCGATTTTCCCAAATGGAACACCCTGTATCTTTTTTCGTATTTGTGTTCCTCATAAATTACAAATACTATAAATGACATTAGGTTTTAGAAATATTGACTGACGTACATTAGAGGTACGATAGATTTAAATTAAGCTGTTTATAGGATATTTTGTCACTTTAATCTCCACAGCTCCATCAGAAGAAAATGAGCATAACATTAGATCCATATACACGCTATGACTTATGTTTGCTATTAATCTTATTCTAGTCATGTATTTGTAAGGAAATTTACACTAACTATATAATAATCCGTTCATTTTCGCTCTAACATCTCGATCTGTTTTCCGCGTTCACAAATTAATTGGTTTTCTAAATTCTTTAACAAAACTACTCAAACTATCCGTAAGTTTTAAAATTTATATTATAGCTATACACGAACTTAATTTTAAATTGCTCTTAATTCGCATTAATTTCTAATTATTACATAATTAACTTTAGAAACTTATTAAGTTTTAATTGGAGATTGAGACTATGAAGTTGCTCAAACATCAAGGGAATTACTAACATTTATTTTGCATGTCAAGAATTTTGAAATCTTCTTAAAGTCATGACAACGTATTAAATTTTTAAAGTTTAAAAAATATCCTTTTATGCCCTTTGTAATCCCCTTTCTCCCATAATACATGTATGCACCTATTATAGAAAATAAAATTACCATAAGTTAATTTTTTATAAATAAAAATTTGCAAACAAAAACTCGAAGGAAGTATTGCAAATTCCTGAGTATTTGATGGAAAAACAAAATATTCAAAGCTTACATAATGTAAGAGGAACATCGCAAAGCTTACATCGAGGAATTTTTTTATAGATTTTTTGTTAGTTAAAAATGAAGCGAATGTGAAAATAAAAGTTTTGTCAATTTTTGAGATTTTATTAACATTTGACAAAACATAAGATTTAGTTCACAAAATTTTGAGGTTGGGTTTGAATTTAAAAAAATATAAGTTATAATCATCCAAAAACGGCGCAAAAAATACATTTTTTCTTTACTAAATTTATTAGTTTTAGTGTGCCTATTAGTTCTTTTTTGAAAATTGTATTTAAATCCATTAATTCAAAAGTTATAAGCGTTTAAAGAAAATTTTTTTAAACATTTCTCAAATATCGAGAGGGCTTAGGCAATTTTTACAAATGTACAGCTTTGTATATTTATGCAAATTTTGAATTCTTATTAACATTTGAAAAAACAAAAGATTTAGTACACAAAATTTAGGTTACATTTGCATTTAAAAAAACATAAATTTGTATCATAACTCCAAAACGGCTCAAGAAAATATTTTTTTTCTTTACCACATTTATTGGGTTTAGTAGTGCCTATTGGTTCTTTTTTTGAAGTTGAGATTATCTCCATTAATTAAAAAGTTATAAGCGTTTAAACAAATTATTTTTAAATATTTTTCAAATATCGAGAGGGCTTTGGCAATTTTTACAAATATAACGCCGTGTATATTTATGCAAATTTTGAATTCTTATTAGCATTTAAAAAACGAAAGATTTAGTGCACAAAATTGAGGTTAGGCTTGCATTTAAAAAAATATAAGTTTTTATCATAACTCCAAAACGCCGCAAGAAAATATTTTTTTTGCCAAATGTATTGGTTTTAGTAGTGCCTTTCGGCTGTTTTTTGAAAACTGAAATTATTTCTATTAATTAAAAAGTTATAAGCGTTTAAAGAAATTATTTAAATATTTTTCAAATATCGAGATGGTTTTTGCAATTTTTATAAATGTAACACCCTGTATATTTATGCAAAGTTTGAATTCTTATTACCATTTGAAAAAACGAAAGATTTAGTACACAAAATTGAAGTTAGGTTTGCATTTAAAAAAACATAGTTTACATCATAACTCCAAAACGGTGCTAAAAAATAATTTTTTACTGGTAAATTTATTGGTTCTAGTAGTGCCTATTGGCTCGTTATTGAAAATTGAAATTATTTCCATTAATTAAAAAGTTATAAGCGGTTAAACAAATTATTTTTAAATATTTTTCAAATATCGAGAGGGCTTTGACAATTTTTACAAATATAACGCCGTGTATATTTATACAAATTTTGAATTCTTATTAACATTTGAAAAAACGAAAGATTTAGTTCACAAAATTCAGATTTTTCAGCATTTAGAAAAATATAAGTTTTCATCATAACTCCAAAACGGCGCTAGAAAATAATTTTTTTCTTTATCAAATTTATTAGTTTTAGTAGTGCCTATAGGATCTTTTTTGAAAATTGAAATTATTTCCATTAATTAAAAAGTTATAAGCGTTTAATGAATTAAAAAATTTTTTTTTTCAAATATTGAGAGTGCTAATAATTTGTTCTACAAAACAAAAGCAGTCTCAAGTTTACTATAAAGTTGTGCACAATTTTTCTCATTTTAACCGAATTCGTATCTTTTACGGTTTCCGAGATCCCCACGCTGTTAGACTGGACGGGGTATTTTGGAACATTTCAATTTCTTAAAATGTAAATGTGAGTTTTTTTATTCTTAAACTCCACTCAGTTTATTTTTACGTCTTGTGACATTAAATAAAAAAATATTATTAGGTTTGATACGTTTCAAAATATCGTCACCTGAGTGCCTACTGTTTTTATCAAAAGAAATTTTAATACTACTTATAAGAGCCGTTTTAAATTTGATTTAAAACGAATATTTAAATTTAGTAGTATTTACACATTGTATAAAATTTTAAAATGAATGAAATTAATAATATTTTATTTCTTTTCAGGGGCAATTTTTGATGGAAATGTGGACGCAGTTCCAAGATTCATTTCAATTGCTAAAACTTTCAAAGTCGTCAGTGGCGAAAACTTGCTTCTTCCTTGTGAAGTTAGTAATTTAGGTAAATTGCTATTTTATTTTTCTTTATCTCTCTTTCCTTTTATTAGAAATCATTTTTATGTGATGCTAATTGAAAATTTCTTTGTGTTAAATAACTTGAACGAATTTAAAATTTAAATTGCGTTAAAAAAATTTTTTTGAGCCAACAAATTTTGAATACTTAAACCATCATTAATAACGGACTCTGATGCTTGTTTGTTTTTAATTAAATGTTTAAAATTTTAAATAAATGGGAAGTATCGTCGTGATGTTGGTTATTACGTCACATTGGGGTAGTCTACATCAGTGCAGTGGTTGATTGGATGGAACGTGCGAAAAGCTTTATTAAACACGTACCCAACAATATTTTAACCCCAAAAATAGAACTTGACTAAACTCAAAATACACTTAAAAGATGTTATATATAGTATTTGTTATTTAAAATAAATTATTCTCTACACATTTTATATAAAATGTTAATGGAAATCCCTAGAGTTTTGAACCGCATAAATTTGCTTTGCCATTATTGAAAGGGGAAAATTTGCATACAAATTAAAATGCAGATTGGGGTTACATCAGTAGTGCTTTTACCTCACCCAAAACGGGTTTAAGTTACCCCCCTTTATTAGTACGTTGCTCTCTATAAGTTTTTAAAAAAAAACAAGAAGATGGAGAGATCGGAATAGTAAAATTAATTTAAATTGTGCAATATATAGGAAGATCGCTGGCAATCACAATAGAAAGATTAATTGTCTAGGATGGCGTAAACAAACGATGAACTTGAATGTACAAAAGAATTCATGAATTAATAATTTTTGTTTGAGAAGACGTTTTTTTATTGGATTCAAAGTAATCAGTAAAAAGAGAGAAAGGAGACCTGATGATGAAACGTTAAAAAGCATTTGAGTTTTAAATTTTTCCTCGTATATATGTTGAATGAGGATAGAAATGTTATGTGGAAGTGAGAACTACCCCTAAAAGCTCGACGTAAGATTTTTAAGTTAAAAATTTTCCTATTAAGTATTCATGACCAGGGATGTTCAAAAGTTTGAAGTGTATGATAATGTGAAAAAAACCCTTACAGTAGGTAATAAAAAAAGTTACTTTTTACTGAGAAGTTGGGGTAATATTAGTTAATGAGTCGCTTTTCCGATCGTCGATTCGTCTGTCCACATAATTCTCTATTTGCATTCGACGACTGTAGAAGCTTTTCAAGGTATAAGCTCCGAGATATTGAGAGGAGCGGAGACTTTTGAACGTTAATAGAACAGAATTTAATTCAAAACTTGATAAGACCCAAAGTAACCTCAGGCCTTATTGTTAAGATCTAACGTTTAAGATTAAAGATTAACTGTTAATCTTAAGTTTAATTTGTGACTTTTTTGTCTTACAATGTTCTTTCAAAGTTTAATCTAAGCTAATTTTTAAATTTAAACTTCTCAAGCTGAAGGTTTAACTTTAAACATGAATTTAGTTATTTCTTTGGAAGCTTTCTTCATGTTTAAGCTTTGACCTTACCGTTTAGCTTCCATATGTAATTTGTAACTTGAGATCTTGGGCGTAGCTAAAGTTCAATCGTATAGCTCATTTTTAAATTTAAACTTCAATCATTAACTCAAATCTTTAGTTAATGGTTTAATGTTAAACCTTCGTTTTTAGATATTTTTCTGAAAGCAATCTTAAGGTTCAACATTCGACCTTAACGTTTAGCTTATATCTGTAATTTGTAACTTGAACTCTCGGGCGTAGCTAAAGTTCAATCATATAGCTCATTTTTGAATTTAAACTTCAATCGCTAACTCGAAGCTTTAGTTAATGGTTTAATGTTAAACCTTCGTTTTTAGATATTTTTCTGAAAACAATCTTAAGGTTCAATATTCGACCTTAACGTTTAGCTTACATCTGTAATTTGTAGCTTCAGCTCTCGGGCGTAGCCAAAGTTCAATCATATAGCTCATTTTTAAATTTAAACTTCAATCACTAACTCGAAGCTTTAGTTAATGGTTTAATGTTAACCTTCGTTTTTAGATATTTTTCTGAAAACAATCTTAAGGTTCAATATTCGACCTTAACGTTTTGCTTACATCTGTAAATTGTAACTTGAACTCTCGGCGTAGCTAAAGTTCAATGATATAGCTCATTTTTAAATTTAAACTCGAATCATTACCTCGAAACTTTAATTAATGGTTTAATGTTAAACCTTCGTTTTCAGATATTTTTCTGAAAGCAATCTTAAGGTTCAACATATGACCGTAAAGTTTAGCCTCCATCTGTAATTTGTAACTTGAGCTCTCGTGTGTAGCTAAAGTTCAATCATATAGCTCATTTTTGAATTTAAATTCAATCATTAACGCGCAACTTTAGTTAATGGATTAATGTTAAACCTTCGTTTTCAGATATTTTTCTGAAAGCAATCTTAAGGTTCAACATTTACCTTCACCGTTTAGCTTACATTTGTAAATTATAACTTGAGCTCTCGGGTGTAGCTAAAGTTCAATCATATAGCTCATTTTTAAATTTAAACTTCAATCATTAACTCGAAGCTATAGTTAGTGGTTTAATGTTAAACCTTCGTTTTTAGATATTTTTTTGAAAACAATTTAAGGTTCAATATTCGACCTTAACGTTTAGCTTACATCTGTAATTTGTCAATCATATAGCTCATTTTTAAATTTAAACTTCAATCATTAACTCAACTCGAAGCTATAGTTAATGGTTTAATGTTAAACCTTCGTTTTTAGATATTTTTTTGAAAACAATTTAAGGTTCAATATTCGACCTTAACGTTTAGCTTACATCTGTAATTTGTAACTTGAACTCTCGGGCGTAGCTAAAGTTCAATGATATAGCTCATTTTTAAATTTAAACTTGAATCATTACCTCGAAACTTTAATTAATGGTTTAATGTTAAACCTTCGTTTTCAGATATTTTTCTGAAAACAATCTTAAGGTTCAACATTTGACCTAGAAGTTTAGCTTCCATCTGTAATTTGTAACTTGAGCTCTCGAGTGTAGCTAAAGTTCAATCATATAGCTCATTTTTGAATTTAAATTCAATCATTAACGCGCAACTTTAGTTAATGGATTAATGTTAAACCTTCGTTTTCAGATATTTTTCTGAAAGCAATCTTAAGGTTCAACATTTACCTTCACCGTTTAGCTTACATTTGTAAATTATAACTTGAGCTCTCGGGTGTAGCTAAAGTTCAATCATATAGCTCATTTTTAAATTTAAACTTCAATCATTAACTCGAAGCTATAGTTAGTGGTTTAATGTTAAACCTTCGTTTTTAGATATTTTTTTGAAAACAATTTAAGGTTCAATATTCGACCTTAACGTTTAGCTTACATCTGTAATTTGTCAATCATATAGCTCATTTTTAAATTTAAACTTCAATCATTAACTCAACTCGAAGCTATAGTTAATGGTTTAATGTTAAACCTTCGTTTTTAGATATTTTTTTGAAAACAATTTAAGGTTCAATATTCGACCTTAACGTTTAGCTTACATCTGTAATTTGTAACTTGAACTCTCGGGCGTAGCTAAAGTTCAATGATATAGCTCATTTTTAAATTTAAACTTGAATCATTACCTCGAAACTTTAATTAATGGTTTAATGTTAAACCTTCGTTTTCAGATATTTTTCTGAAAACAATCTTAAGGTTCAACATTTGACCTAGAAGTTTAGCTTCCATCTGTAATTTGTAACTTGAGCTCTCGAGTGTAGCTAAAGTTCAATCATATAGCTCATTTTTGAATTTAAATTCAATCATTAACGCGCAACTTTAGTTAATGGATTAATGTTAAACCTTCGTTTTCAGATATTTTTCTGAAAGCAATCTTAAGGTTCAACATTTACCTTCACCGTTTAGCTTACATTTGTAAATTATAACTTGAGCTCTCGGGTGTAGCTAAAGTTCAATCATATAGCTCATTTTTAAATTTAAACTTCAATCATTAACTCGAAGCTATAGTTAGTGGTTTAATGTTAAACCTTCGTTTTTAGATATTTTTTTGAAAACAATTTAAGGTTCAATATTCGACCTTAACGTTTAGCTTACATCTGTAATTTGTCAATCATATAGCTCATTTTTAAATTTAAACTTCAATCATTAACTCAACTCGAAGCTATAGTTAATGGTTTAATGTTAAACCTTCGTTTTTAGATATTTTTTTGAAAACAATTTAAGGTTCAATATTCGACCTTAACGTTTAGCTTACATCTGTAATTTGTAACTTGAACTCTCGGGCGTAGCTAAAGTTCAATGATATAGCTCATTTTTAAATTTAAACTTGAATCATTACCTCGAAACTTTAATTAATGGTTTAATGTTAAACCTTCGTTTTCAGATATTTTTCTGAAAACAATCTTAAGGTTCAACATTTGACCTAGAAGTTTAGCTTCCATCTGTAATTTGTAACTTGAGCTCTCGAGTGTAGCTAAAGTTCAATCATATAGCTCATTTTTGAATTTAAATTCAATCATTAACGCGCAACTTTAGTTAATGGATTAATGTTAAACCTTCGTTTTCAGATATTTTTCTGAAAACAATCTTAAGGTTCAACATTTGACCTAGAAGTTTAGCTTCCATCTGTAATTTGTAACTTGAGCTCTCGGGCGTAGCTAAAGTTCAATTATATAGCTCATTTCTAAATTTAGACTTCAATCACTAACTCGAAGCTTTAGTTAATGGTTTAATGTTAAACCTTTGTTTTCAGATATTTTTTTGAAAACAATCTTAAGGTTCAACATTTGGCTTTAACGTTTAGCTTACATCTGTAATTTGTAACTTGAACTCTCGGGCGTAGCTAAAGTTCAATGATATAGCTCATTTTTAAATTTAAACTTGAATCATTACCTCGAAACTTTAATTAATGGTTTAATGTTAAACCTTCGTTTTCAGATATTTTTCTGAAAACAATCTTAAGGTTCAACATTTGACCTAGAAGTTTAGCTTCCATCTGTAATTTGTAACTTGAGCTCTCGGGCGTAGCTAAAATTCAATTATATAGCTCATTTCTAAATTTAGACTTCAATCATTAACTCAAATCTTTAGTTAATGGTTTAATGTTACACCTTCGTTTTTAGATATTTTTCTGAAAGCAATCTTAAGGTTCAACATTCGACCTTAACGTTTAGCTTATATCTGTAATTTGTAACTTGAACTCTCGGGCGTAGCTAAAGTTCAATCATATAGCTCATTTTTGAATTTAAACTTCAATCGCTAACTCGAAGCTTTAGTTAATGGTTTAATGTTAAACCTTCGTTTTTAGATATTTTTCTGAAAACAATCTTAAGGTTCAATATTCGACCTTAACGTTTAGCTTACATCTGTAATTTGTAGCTTCAGCTCTCGGGCGTAGCCAAAGTTCAATCATATAGCTCATTTTTAAATTTAAACTTCAATCACTAACTCGAAGCTTTAGTTAATGGTTTAATGTTAACCTTCGTTTTTAGATATTTTTCTGAAAACAATCTTAAGGTTCAATATTCGACCTTAACGTTTTGCTTACATCTGTAAATTGTAACTTGAACTCTCGGCGTAGCTAAAGTTCAATGATATAGCTCATTTTTAAATTTAAACTCGAATCATTACCTCGAAACTTTAATTAATGGTTTAATGTTAAACCTTCGTTTTCAGATATTTTTCTGAAAGCAATCTTAAGGTTCAACATATGACCGTAAAGTTTAGCCTCCATCTGTAATTTGTAACTTGAGCTCTCGAGTGTAGCTAAAGTTCAATCATATAGCTCATTTTTGAATTTAAATTCAATCATTAACGCGCAACTTTAGTTAATGGATTAATGTTAAACCTTCGTTTTCAGATATTTTTCTGAAAGCAATCTTAAGGTTCAACATTTACCTTCACCGTTTAGCTTACATTTGTAAATTATAACTTGAGCTCTCGGGTGTAGCTAAAGTTCAATCATATAGCTCATTTTTAAATTTAAACTTCAATCATTAACTCGAAGCTATAGTTAGTGGTTTAATGTTAAACCTTCGTTTTTAGATATTTTTTTGAAAACAATTTAAGGTTCAATATTCGACCTTAACGTTTAGCTTACATCTGTAATTTGTCAATCATATAGCTCATTTTTAAATTTAAACTTCAATCATTAACTCAACTCGAAGCTATAGTTAATGGTTTAATGTTAAACCTTCGTTTTTAGATATTTTTTTGAAAACAATTTAAGGTTCAATATTCGACCTTAACGTTTAGCTTACATCTGTAATTTGTAACTTGAACTCTCGGGCGTAGCTAAAGTTCAATGATATAGCTCATTTTTAAATTTAAACTTGAATCATTACCTCGAAACTTTAATTAATGGTTTAATGTTAAACCTTCGTTTTCAGATATTTTTCTGAAAACATTCTTAAGGTTCAACATTTGACCTAGAAGTTTAGCTTCCATCTGTAATTTGTAACTTGAGCTCTCGGGCGTAGCTAAAGTTCAATTATATAGCTCATTTCTAAATTTAGACTTCAATCACTAACTCGAAGCTTTAGTTAATGGTTTAATGTTAAACCTTTGTTTTCAGATATTTTTTTGAAAACAATCTTAAGGTTCAACATTTGGCTTTAACGTTTAGCTTACATCTGTAATTTGTAACTTGAGCTCTCGGGCGTAGCTAAAGTTCAATCATATAGCTCATTTCTAAATTTAGACTTCAATCACTAACTCGAAGCTTTAGTTATGGTTTAATGTTAAACCTTTGTTTTCAGATATTTTTCTGAAAGCAATCTTAAGGTTCAACATTTGGCTTTAACGTTTAGCTTACATCTGTAATTTGTAACTTGAGCTCTCGGGCGTAGCTAAAGTTCAATCATATAGCTCATTTCTAAATTTAGACTTCAATCACTAACTTGAAGCTTTAGTTAATGGTTTAATGTTAAACCTTTGTTTTCAGATATTTTTCTGAAAGCAATCTTAAAGTTCAACATTTGGCTTTAACTTTTAGCTTACATCTGTAATTGGTAACTTGAGCTCTCGGGCGTAGCTAAAGTTCAATCATAAAGTGGATTTTTAAATATAAACTTCACTTTTTATCTCTAAGCTTAAGTTGAAGGTGTAGTGTAATAACCATAGAATAGACCTTGAGGGCTTTTAGAAAATTTAAGACAAAGGTTAGTACAAAAATTTAAATTTTTGGAATGTTTCTAAACGACCTAACCTATAAAATTGTCAATAAAGCTCTCACAATTTAAATCTTTAAAAAAAAATTTAAATTTTGAGGTTTTTATTTTTAAAACTTCATTAAAATATAATTTCGTCTTAGGTGAATAAGTTGGTAAGTGTTGAGTACTCTGAGGTTAGAAATTCTTAGCTGTAAATCTTCAAGCTCTAACTTTCCTCATCAACCATACTCCTTTAGTTAAGATGCTACTTCAAATTCTAATAGTATAAAATTTTATTCTCACTATTTACCGGTTTAATAAACGATGTCTTGACATTTTCCTTGATTATTTAAGATACAAAAAGTGAACATAAGATTTTATTTGAACTTTTACATAAATTCCATCAATTTAAACGTCGAAATATCGGTTATGTTAATTAAATTTATGTTTCTCTTATCGAATCGCGAAAAACTCATTTCATAGATAATAACTTTCATCTTTACCAATCGTGTATTTTCTTATTATCATAATATTGGTTAAGGTAATAAAGTGTAATCTCCTGTCTACTTCAAAATGTAGGTAATCGGAGAAGACCCTTATACTATATAACTTGAGCAAACTCGCTATTACTAAAAGATGTTGTTGAATGGTTCGATTCACTCCGTCGAAAAGCTCTACAATGATTTTAGAGAACCGTCTTTAGATGTAGAGACTAAAAAGGAGAGTCATTCGCTTCAGTTTAGGGAAAAAAATCTTGATGGTCTTTTATTACGGGAGGATATCTTTTTTATTATGTCGTACAAATTAACTACTAGTAGTATAAGTTTATGGGAAGGAGAAATTTTTGTGGTTTAAAAACTTTTAAAATTTAATTTAACGAAATTGAGTCAATTTGTTTTGTCGTATTTTATAAATTAATAAATTTGATGAAGAGGAGTAATTAAATTTTAATTAAAATTCATACGTGTAGGCGGTTAAGTTGTTGTTTAATTAATTTTTATCATTACATTTTAAAATGAATTTAGTTTTTGAGTTAATTAATACGCAGAGACAAGGTTTTATGCAAAAGTTGTGCTCCCATCTCTATAATTTTTTGCGACCACTTTTGTCTCTTTTTCTACGCTATTCGATTTATGATTTATGACTTTTTCTTTTATAGAGGGGTTGCATATTTTAACGAGCTTTAAGAATCCGTTTGGAAAATTTCAAAATTTCAAATGCTTACCGAGATAACGCCCAAAAACTGAAAATTGGTAATTTAGTTTTTTGACTGTTGTTTGAAAATGATTTACTTTAGAAAATAATTTGCAGGGTTAACTTTCAGGATGTTAAGAGAGCTATCAAATGATACTAAACTCGACATTTTATCGCATGGACGCTAAACGTCGCGACGTTCAACTTTTTATTTTTCTACAGCATCTTATCGGTTTTTGTTGAAAGTTACTCAGTTGACTTGTTTAAATTCGCATACCAAACGAAAACTTTTTATCCTGTATTTTTCTTAAGTTACACAACTTTTCGAAGGTATGTTATGTTACTTTATGTTACGTTATGTTAATATGTTACTTTATGTTATTTTTTAAGATGAAAAATAACGATTAAAACTAATTTGTAAAGTTTTAGAAAAACTCATTAACAAATTAAATTAAATTACATTAATTTAATAAGTTAGAAATTGATTTTAGTTTTAGTCGTTATTTTTCGTCAAAAAAAAAATAACATAAAGTAACATATTAACATAACGTAAGATAACCTAGAAAAGTTATGTAAATTAAGAAAATTTGAAAATAGAAAGTTCTCGCTTGGTATCCAAATTTAGACAAGCCAACTGAGTAATCTTCTGCAAAAAATAAGAAAATGAAAAGTTTAACGTCGCGACGTCTGGCGTCGATGTGATAAAATGTCTAAATTAGTATCGTTTGATAGCGTTTTTGATCGTCTAAAAGGTTTTCTCGAGAATTTTGTTTCTAAAGTAAACCATTTTCAAACTACAGTTGAAACACTAAATTGCTAATTTCCAGTTTTTTTGCGTTATTTCGGTAACCATGCAACTTTCTGCTTAATTAACCAATCTCGTAACTTTTACCATATCCGAGATTCCAATGTTGGTACCACTTAAAAAAAGCACCATGTATATGACCCCCCCCTTAGTGATAATCCGCATTTCTTCCAAATGCTTCTTTATCACTTATCAGAGACGATTTTTACCATTTTCTGTAAAGTTTAATGTTTATATTGTCACGTTTGGTTACGTGACGGCCTGGATTACTCCAGTATGTACCGGGGTTAATTTGGGGTTGATGAAACAATGTGCCAGTATACAAAAACTTCCTAATATATTTAGATTATTCTTACATCTAACAAATCAGTACAATTGCGGTATCCATCTTAATGGTTACCCTTCAACACTTCTTTGGAGCTCAATCCATGACTAACTCCTTTGGAGTCCCATCGACAACCCTTAAGTCAACTGACTTCTTTGGAGCTCGATGCACAACTAACTAACTCTACGCCCAACTAGTAACTGATTCACTGACCCCATCGAGGTTCTTTTATCAATTTTGTCTACGTGACGACTGACACTGACGATTCTGCTGAATAAGACATTCCCGACTTATTACAATATTCACATATTGTAATCTTTTGCAAACCTACATTGTTGCATTCTTTTATAATTACATTCAATAATTTGCGTAATATTTCTACGCGTGACAATATGATGTGCACCGTCGACAACGGTGTTCATCTGTTAATATCTCTGGGTGAAACCATGTTCAAAGAGAGAAAATTGCTTCTCGCGTGCCGACCCCATTCCGGAATCCAAGGTACATCAAACGCACACGGGGATGAAATTATAAAAAACTTGTTAACAAATAACCCCCTCATCAACATCGGCGTTAAAATTGCCCCTTTTTGTGCTTTAAATTTTTGCATTGTTAAAAATTTGACGTACTAACACTTGAAATATTTGTGAAAGCATAAAATTTATTTGAATTTAAAAAAATTGCAGACATAAGCACTGACCTATTTCAAATATTTATCTGTATTTAAATTCAACATCATCTCTCGAAATTTGAATAATTTTATGCCTTGCACACCCTTAAGGTTTTTTATTGTGTCACGACACGTAACATAAATTGTAATTTTAATAGTATCTTGTTTTAAAATTCAATTTAAAATTGTAATTACATAAAAATCTTATATTACGAGTATTATATTTATATTGTTGCTCTTTTCGAGCAGAATATTTTGTTTTGGCCTTTTTTGGTACAAAAATTGTGTATACGTTATGCTTTTTTTTTATTTGTAACGTGAATGGATTTACTACCACATGACTACGTTATAGGGATGACTATGCCTCTGGGCGATATACAATAGCAGCATTTTGCTCTGATGCAATTACTATATCGTGTAGAGAAACTTTTTTCCTATCGATTATTTTTTCAATTTTTCAATAAAAAAAAAATGAACACGAATTAGAAGTTTAAACTTTTTTATGCAAAAACATTTAAATCCCACAATTTTTACGATCTCTCTGTAGACAACACAGTTTTTCATTATAAGGAGCAATGAAGCGGTACTTATTTCGTTCGCCGCCCCAAGCTTTCTCCGATTTTGCATATTTTTCGTGTTTAATTTAAAACGTACATTTGGCATACGAGTTGTTCACTTTTTAATATTTTAACAAAAGAAAATCTCTTCGTGCGAGTTGCTAAACCCTTAAATTTTAAATTTAACATTTCTGTTATTTTTTCGGAGAGTCAAATTAAACCTCGACCTTTTTAATGAGACAGACAAACTTGGCTGTATCAAATGACGAAACCGAGATTTAATTAAGTAACTTATTAAAGTGGACATTGAAACACATATTCTCTCATCTCTTCTGTATGAACTTTGAGTTCAGTAGTTAAATGTATACCTACTTGTTATTTTACTTACAACAGAGTCGCTTGAGTTGCCACATAAACACAGCGTTACCTTTGAGCACTTCCATCAATCTTTGTCTAATGTTCACAGACTTATACCTAAATATAAATTATTATTAATAAAATATATATAAAAATAAGGTATAAGTCTGTGCTAATGTCCCATTTCTCGCTGAACACACTATACAGTACCTGCGCTTCAGATCAATGAGCACTTTGTCCTCAATAATATGAGAAATACGAATTTGAAAAAATATTCTGAGTGTTACGTTTAAAAAAGTCGAGTAAACTCACATTTTCTTTATCGCTAATAACCGTAGCTAAATATTACACTCAAGAGACGATATCTCAAGAACAGTGCGATTTCGAACTATGAGCACGTCTATCATTTCTGTCCTAAATTAAATGATAGATTAGAATTTGAAAAAATATATAGGGTGTTACTTTTAAAAAAGTAGAGTAAATTCACATTTTCTTTTTCGCTAATAACTGTAGCTAAATATTACACTCAAGAGACGATATCTCAAGAACAGTGCGATTTCGAACTATGAGCACGTATATCATTTCTGTCTTAAATTAAATGATAGATTAGAATTTGAAAAAATATGTAGGGTGTAACGTTTAAAAAAGTCGAAAGTCGAGTATACTCACATTTTCTTTATCGCTAATAACCGTAGCTAAATATTACACTCAAGAGACGATATCTCAAGAACAGTGCGATTTCGAACTATGAGCACGTATATCATTTCTGTCCTAAATAAAATGATAGATTAGAATTTGAAAAAATATATAGGGCGTTACTTTTAAAAAGTAGAGTAAATTCACATTTTCTTTTTCGCTAATAACTGTAGCTAAATATTACACTCAAGAGACGATATCTCAAGAACAGTGCGATTTCGAACTATGAGCACGTATATCATTTCTGTCTTAAATTAAATGATAGATTAGAATTTGAAAAAATATGTAGGGTGTAAC
Organism: Malthinus seriepunctatus; assembly: GCA_963924605.1. Lineage (NCBI taxonomy): Eukaryota > Metazoa > Arthropoda > Insecta > Coleoptera > Cantharidae > Malthinus > Malthinus seriepunctatus. Next base: position 30,922,133 of record OZ004603.1, on the reverse strand, counting down.
GTTTAAAAAAGTCGAAAGTCGAGTATACTCACATTTTCTTTATCGCTAATAACCGTAGCTAAATATTACACTCAAGAGACGATATTTCAAGAACAGTGCGATTTCGAACTATGAGCACGTATATCATTTCTGTCCTAAATAAAATGATAGATTAGAATTTGAAAAAATATATAGGGCGTTACTTTTAAAAAGTAGAGTAAATTCACATTTTCTTTTTCGCTAATAACTGTAGCTAAATATTACACTCAAGAGACGATATCTCAAGAACAGTGCGATTTCGAACTATGAGCACGTATATCATTTCTGTCTTAAATTAAATGATAGATTAGAATTTGAAAAAATATGTAGGGTGTAACGTTTAAAAAAGTCGAAAGTCGAGTATACTCACATTTTCTTTATCGCTAATAACCGTAGCTAAATATTACACTCAAGAGACGATATTTCAAGAACAGTGCGATTTCGAACTATGAGCACGTATATCATTTCTGTCCTAAATAAAATGATAGATTAGAATTTGAAAAAATATATAGGGCGTTACTTTTAAAAAGTAGAGTAAATTCACATTTTCTTTTTCGCTAATAACTGTAGCTAAATATTACACTCAAGAGACGATATCTCAAGAACAGTGCGATTTCGAACTATGAGCACGTATATCATTTCTGTCTTAAATTAAATGATAGATTAGAATTTGAAAAAATATGTAGGGTGTAACGTTTAAAAAAGTCGAAAGTCGAGTATACTCACATTTTCTTTATCGCTAATAACCGTAGCTAAATATTACACTCAAGAGACGATATCTCAAGAACAGTGCGATTTCGAACTATGAGCACGTATATCATTTCTGTCCTAAATAAAATGATAGATTAGAATTTGAAAAAATATATAGGGCGTTACTTTTAAAAAGTAGAGTAAATTCACATTTTCTTTTTCGCTAATAACTGTAGCTAAATATTACACTCAAGAGACGATATCTCAAGAACAGTGCGATTTCGAACTATGAGCACGTATATCATTTCTGTCTTAAATTAAATGATAGATTAGAATTTGAAAAAATATGTAGGGTGTAACGTTTAAAAAAGTCGAAAGTCGAGTATACTCACATTTTCTTTATCGCTAATAACCGTAGCTAAATATTACACTCAAGAGACGATATTTCAAGAACAGTGCGATTTCGAACTATGAGCACGTATATCATTTCTGTCCTAAATAAAATGATAGATTAGAATTTGAAAAAATATATAGGGCGTTACTTTTAAAAAGTAGAGTAAATTCACATTTTCTTTTTCGCTAATAACTGTAGCTAAATATTACACTCAAGAGACGATATCTCAAGAACAGTGCGATTTCGAACTATGAGCACGTATATCATTTCTGTCTTAAATTAAATGATAGATTAGAATTTGAAAAAATATGTAGGGTGTAACGTTTAAAAAAGTCGAAAGTCGAGTATACTCACATTTTCTTTATCGCTAATAACCGTAGCTAAATATTACACTCGAGAGACGATATCTCAAGAACAGTGCGATTTCGAACTATGAGCACGTATATCATTTCTGTCTTAAATTAAATGATAGATTAGAATTTGAAAAAATATGTAGGGTGTAACGTTTAAAATAGTCGAAAGTCGAGTATACTCACATTTTCTTTATCGCTAATAACCGTAGCTAAATATTACACTCAAGAGACGATATCTCAAGAACTGTGCGATTTCGAACTATGAGCACGTATATCATTTCTATCCTAAATAAAATGATAGATTAGAATTTGAAAAAATATATAGGGCGTTACTTTTAAAAAGTAGAGTAAATTCACATTTTCTTTTTCGCTAAGAACTGTAGCTAAATATTACACTCAAGAGACGATATCTCAAGAACAGTGCGATTTCGAACTAAGAGCACGTATATCATTTCTGTCTTAAATTAAATGATAGATTAGAATTTGAAAAAATATGTAGGGTGTAACGTTTAAAAAAGTCGAAAGTCGAGTATACTCACATTTTCTTTATCGCTAATAACCGTAGCTAAATATTACACTCAAGAGACGATATTTCAAGAACAGTGCGATTTCGAACTATGAGCACGTATATCATTTCTGTCCTAAATAAAATGATAGATTAGAATTTGAAAAAATATATAGGGCGTTACTTTTAAAAAGTAGAGTAAATTCACATTTTCTTTTTCGCTAATAACTGTAGCTAAATATTACACTCAAGAGACGATATCTCAAGAACAGTGCGATTTCGAACTATGAGCACGTATATCATTTCTGTCTTAAATTAAATGATAGATTAGAATTTGAAAAAATATGTAGGGTGTAACGTTTAAAAAAGTCGAAAGTCGAGTATACTCACATTTTCTTTATCGCTAATAACCGTAGCTAAATATTACACTCAAGAGACGATATTTCAAGAACAGTGCGATTTCGAACTATGAGCACGTATATCATTTCTGTCCTAAATAAAATGATAGATTAGAATTTGAAAAAATATATAGGGCGTTACTTTTAAAAAGTAGAGTAAATTCACATTTTCTTTTTCGCTAATAACTGTAGCTAAATATTACACTCAAGAGACGATATCTCAAGAACAGTGCGATTTCGAACTATGAGCACGTATATCATTTCTGTCTTAAATTAAATGATAGATTAGAATTTGAAAAAATATGTAGGGTGTAACGTTTAAAAAAGTCGAAAGTCGAGTATACTCACATTTTCTTTATCGCTAATAACCGTAGCTAAATATTACACTCGAGAGACGATATCTCAAGAACAGTGCGATTTCGAACTATGAGCACGTATATCATTTCTGTCTTAAATTAAATGATAGATTAGAATTTGAAAAAATATGTAGGGTGTAACGTTTAAAATAGTCGAAAGTCGAGTATACTCACATTTTCTTTATCGCTAATAACCGTAGCTAAATATTACACTCAAGAGACGATATCTCAAGAACTGTGCGATTTCGAACTATGAGCACGTATATCATTTCTATCCTAAATAAAATGATAGATTAGAATTTGAAAAAATATATAGGGCGTTACTTTTAAAAAGTAGAGTAAATTCACATTTTCTTTTTCGCTAAGAACTGTAGCTAAATATTACACTCAAGAGACGATATCTCAAGAACAGTGCGATTTCGAACTAAGAGCACGTATATCATTTCTGTCTTAAATTAAATGATAGATTAGATGTTGAAAAAATATGTAGGGTGTAACGTTTAAAAAAGTCGAAAGTCGAGTATACTCACATTTTCTTTATCGCTAATAACCGTAGCTAAATATTACACTCAAGAGACGATATTTCAAGAACAGTGCGATTTCGAACTATGAGCACGTATATCATTTCTGTCCTAAATAAAATGATAGATTAGAATTTGAAAAAATATATAGGGCGTTACTTTTAAAAAGTAGAGTAAATTCACATTTTCTTTTTCGCTAATAACTGTAGCTAAATATTACACTCAAGAGACGATATCTCAAGAACAGTGCGATTTCGAACTATGAGCACGTATATCATTTCTGTCTTAAATTAAATGATAGATTAGAATTTGAAAAAATATGTAGGGTGTAACGTTTAAAAAAGTCGAAAGTCGAGTATACTCACATTTTCTTTATCGCTAATAACCGTAGCTAAATATTACACTCAAGAGACGATATTTCAAGAACAGTGCGATTTCGAACTATGAGCACGTATATCATTTCTGTCCTAAATAAAATGATAGATTAGAATTTGAAAAAATATATAGGGCGTTACTTTTAAAAAGTAGAGTAAATTCACATTTTCTTTTTCGCTAATAACTGTAGCTAAATATTACACTCAAGAGACGATATCTCAAGAACAGTGCGATTTCGAACTATGAGCACGTATATCATTTCTGTCTTAAATTAAATGATAGATTAGAATTTGAAAAAATATGTAGGGTGTAACGTTTAAAAAAGTCGAAAGTCGAGTATACTCACATTTTCTTTATCGCTAATAACCGTAGCTAAATATTACACTCAAGAGACGATATCTCAAGAACAGTGCGATTTCGAACTATGAGCACGTATATCATTTCTGTCCTAAATAAAATGATAGATTAGAATTTGAAAAAATATATAGGGCGTTACTTTTAAAAAGTAGAGTAAATTCACATTTTCTTTTTCGCTAATAACTGTAGCTAAATATTACACTCAAGAGACGATATCTCAAGAACAGTGCGATTTCGAACTATGAGCACGTATATCATTTCTGTCTTAAATTAAATGATAGATTAGAATTTGAAAAAATATGTAGGGTGTAACGTTTAAAAAAGTCGAAAGTCGAGTATACTCACATTTTCTTTATCGCTAATAACCGTAGCTAAATATTACACTCAAGAGACGATATTTCAAGAACAGTGCGATTTCGAACTATGAGCACGTATATCATTTCTGTCCTAAATAAAATGATAGATTAGAATTTGAAAAAATATATAGGGCGTTACTTTTAAAAAGTAGAGTAAATTCACATTTTCTTTTTCGCTAATAACTGTAGCTAAATATTACACTCAAGAGACGATATCTCAAGAACAGTGCGATTTCGAACTATGAGCACGTATATCATTTCTGTCTTAAATTAAATGATAGATTAGAATTTGAAAAAATATGTAGGGTGTAACGTTTAAAAAAGTCGAAAGTCGAGTATACTCACATTTTCTTTATCGCTAATAACCGTAGCTAAATATTACACTCAAGAGACGATATCTCAAGAACAGTGCGATTTCGAACTATGAGCACGTATATCATTTCTGTCCTAAATAAAATGATAGATTAGAATTTGAAAAAATATATAGGGCGTTACTTTTAAAAAGTAGAGTAAATTCACATTTTCTTTTTCGCTAATAACTGTAGCTAAATATTACACTCAAGAGACGATATCTCAAGAACAGTGCGATTTCGAACTATGAGCACGTATATCATTTCTGTCTTAAATTAAATGATAGATTAGAATTTGAAAAAATATGTAGGGTGTAACGTTTAAAAAAGTCGAAAGTCGAGTATACTCACATTTTCTTTATCGCTAATAACCGTAGCTAAATATTACACTCAAGAGACGATATTTCAAGAACAGTGCGATTTCGAACTATGAGCACGTATATCATTTCTGTCCTAAATAAAATGATAGATTAGAATTTGAAAAAATATATAGGGCGTTACTTTTAAAAAGTAGAGTAAATTCACATTTTCTTTTTCGCTAATAACTGTAGCTAAATATTACACTCAAGAGACGATATCTCAAGAACAGTGCGATTTCGAACTATGAGCACGTATATCATTTCTGTCTTAAATTAAATGATAGATTAGAATTTGAAAAAATATGTAGGGTGTAACGTTTAAAAAAGTCGAAAGTCGAGTATACTCACATTTTCTTTATCGCTAATAACCGTAGCTAAATATTACACTCGAGAGACGATATCTCAAGAACAGTGCGATTTCGAACTATGAGCACGTATATCATTTCTGTCTTAAATTAAATGATAGATTAGAATTTGAAAAAATATGTAGGGTGTAACGTTTAAAATAGTCGAAAGTCGAGTATACTCACATTTTCTTTATCGCTAATAACCGTAGCTAAATATTACACTCAAGAGACGATATCTCAAGAACTGTGCGATTTCGAACTATGAGCACGTATATCATTTCTATCCTAAATAAAATGATAGATTAGAATTTGAAAAAATATATAGGGCGTTACTTTTAAAAAGTAGAGTAAATTCACATTTTCTTTTTCGCTAAGAACTGTAGCTAAATATTACACTCAAGAGACGATATCTCAAGAACAGTGCGATTTCGAACTAAGAGCACGTATATCATTTCTGTCTTAAATTAAATGATAGATTAGAATTTGAAAAAATATGTAGGGTGTAACGTTTAAAAAAGTCGAAAGTCGAGTATACTCACATTTTCTTTATCGCTAATAACCGTAGCTAAATATTACACTCGAGAGACGATATCTCAAGAACAGTGCGATTTCGAACTATGAGCACGTATATCATTTCTGTCTTAAATTAAATGATAGATTAGAATTTGAAAAAATATGTAGGGTGTAACGTTTAAAATAGTCGAAAGTCGAGTATACTCACATTTTCTTTATCGCTAATAACCGTAGCTAAATATTACACTCAAGAGACGATATCTCAAGAACTGTGCGATTTCGAACTATGAGCACGTATATCATTTCTATCCTAAATAAAATGATAGATTAGAATTTGAAAAAATATATAGGGCGTTACTTTTAAAAAGTAGAGTAAATTCACATTTTCTTTTTCGCTAAGAACTGTAGCTAAATATTACACTCAAGAGACGATATCTCAAGAACAGTGCGATTTCGAACTAAGAGCACGTATATCATTTCTGTCTTAAATTAAATGATAGATTAGATGTTGAAAAAATATGTAGGGTGTAACGTTTAAAAAAGTCGAAAGTCGAGTATACTCACATTTTCTTTATCGCTAATAACCGTAGCTAAATATTACACTCGAGAGACGATATCTCAAGAACAGTGCGATTTCGAACTATGAGCACGTTTATCGTTTCTGTCCTAAATAAAATATTATAGATAAATAGGAATTTGAAAAAATATGTAGGGTGTTACGTTTAAAAAAGTCGAGTAAACTCACATTTTCTTTTTCGCTAATTACGGTAGCTAAATATTACCCTCGATATCTCAAGAACAGTACGATTTAGACCTATACGAGCACTTGTACCATTTTTGTCCCAAATGATATGGGATATGATATAAACTAGAATGTGTAAAAATATACAATGTGTTACATAAAAAAATATCGATTGAACTATCATTTACGTACATTTGACATACATTTGTTCACTTTTATATTCTCTTTAAACAGTTGATCGCCCCTAAATTTTTAAATTTAACATTTGTGTTTTTTTTTATCGTGAAGTTAAATTAAACCTCAACCGTTTTAATGAGGCAGACACAAACTTTGATGTGTACCAAACGACACAAAACAAAACCGAGGTTTAATTAATTTAAAGTGGGAATTTAAACAAATATTTTCTCATCTAAATTTATGTCAATAATAATGTCAATCGTTTAAACATAAAATTGTTTCACATCTAGTAATTTAGAATGAATGACAGATCCACAGCCTAGGAAATTGGGGAGCTTTTCATTAAAACGACAACGGCTCATTACTTCTCTACAATTAACTGAACAATCGACCTCATAGACTTGCGTAGTAGAAATTGTGTTAAAATATAAATTTATAACGAGAATAATTCCACCTATGGTGTTTGGGTGTTGTGTAACAACAGTGTAAATATATCACCCTTTTACAACCCCTAAAATTAATAATATAATTAATAATAATTTATTTTGCGAATTCAAATTTATTTGGTTTTTGTTTTTCTTTATACGTTGAGAGAAGGGCTTTTTAATTAATTAAAATTGATACGGTCGTAAACATTTCTTCTTTATAAGTCGTTTTAATGTAAATAGTTAGGGGATCGTAAAGTTGCTCGAAAGGTGAAAGGAGAAATACTTGAAAATACTCATTAAAAAATTCAAGAAGATGAATATTGTGTAAGTAAAAGGATTTTATATAAAACAAAAAGACACAACGCGAAAAAATATTTTTAAAGTGTGTAAGTCGAAAAAAAATTATATAATTCCAAAATGACGTAAATATTGTTCGAAGAAGGAAACGTATTGCGAGAGAGCTCTGAAAAATCCTCGAGGAAGGATTATATTGTCTTTGAAAGCGAGAGAGGATAATCGCGATACTAATAGAGAAGACATTTATACCAAGCCTACGTTTAATTCTTGATGAACTTGGTAATTAATCAAAAGAGTTTGTGAACTTGATCGAGATGAGTAACTCATAAAATATGGGAATGTGTAAGGATAACCACCTAACCAATAAGCGGAATATTTGCAAAGGGATACGATATAAGGGCGATAAATTTACTTCCTGTTTAGTTTAATGCCTAAGCGATACATCAAGAGGGTCTTTTGAACATTTTATTTTATTGACAGCGCTAAGTAACTGAGAGGGGCGATAAAGTGTTTAAGCTCATTTTCTTAACAGAACTATAAGCAAATTAGGATTCTCTTAGCAACAAGCCAAAAACTTCTAATTTTTGGACCATAGAAGGAATAGTCGCTTAATTTTAAACTTTAAAAAATTGCACAACCGAAACTCCTCAAAAACTCGAAAATCCAGGGGCTTATCGTAAGCATTGGGACTTTTGACCGTCGTCTGGCATGAAACTCGGACCGATTCTTTCGATAGTTTTTTTAGCATTGACTTTAAATTCCGACTCTAGAGTCTCTAGGGAGTCTAGGGGGTCTAGATAGTCGTTTCGGTAAAATGACCTTCGCGCCGAGAAGGATAGGGCCCTTACTATGGCACTTAGAGCTTTTGCACCGGGCTCGAAAGTTAGCTCTCACCTTTGCCCACGACCGCGACCACAATTTAATGTCTACAATTCCCATATAGAGGGCACTGCGATTTTTCTCGAAAGTGTCCAATTTTAGCCAAAATTTGGGGGTTGCGGGAAACGCGGAGGCCCACGGCCTTCGTCCTGCTCTCAGAGAGGGAAGGGCCGATTGCGTTCGATGTGCAGTCGGGATTTTTTCGGGGCATTCATTATAGGGTGCCTCAAATTCGTAAAAATGCACTCGAGAGAAGCGAAAAATTAAAAAAAAAATTGGGGAAAATAAAAAACACTGTATCAAATAAATTTCTTTAAGAAATTCATCGATTGAAAGAGAAAAAGCGCATGAGTTGCAATTATAAAGATTCCCTACAATTAAGAGATAAGGAAAGCCATAAAATAGAATTCTCGAGACAAACGAGAGTCTACTTACATACAAGGGGATATTGATGGACTTACAAAAGCGAAAAACAAAAGTGGAAAGGTTGAAGCTCAGGTTAGCACAATTTCAAGTGTTTGAAAGGGTTGAGAGAATCAGAATAAAACGTTAAATGACAGAAAAGGGGTAGTTTGGGAATGATAAAAATTGTGGTTGGAGATGGAGAAAAAGTGGCCGTTAATTTAATTTTGAAGCGACTAATTTGAATAAAATTTACAAAACGATCCCTTAAACTTGTATTACAACCTCATGTTATTCTCTTTAGTAGTTCGTCGTGTCTCCGTATATCAAACCGATTATCATCACGTATCTTTTGAAGTTAATACGTATATATTGGAAGCTTAAAGCACAATATATGAGGGTTAGTTATCTTAATATCCTCCACTTGTAAATTGGTTCAAATTTTCCGACTAAAATCTATGAAAGAGAAAATAAATTCAATGAAAACCACAATTCAAAAAGTTAAGTGTAACGATTGGTTGCAACTTTTTTTTTTTTACATTTTCGTCTCATACGAACTTAGTTATACTAACTTGATTTTCTATTAACCTTTTAGGATGCAATAAATTCGCAAAGAAAATTGATTTTTATCAAGTGCACTTATTAGTTTCTCTTGTTTTTTATACATAGTCAAGTCATTGGAGATTCATATACGACATAAAATGGAATTAATTTAGAAAAAGTTGAAATTTTGTGAAAAGTCCTGTGTAATAAAGGTGTCCTGTTTAACATACTAAAAGTCCACTCTATTATTTCACACTATTTTTGGTTAACGAAACGTTTTCAAATAAACCGGAAATTCCAAAACTATCAATAGTTTCTATGAACACCCTGTATATTTTTCAATAATTTGAAAGCTATTTACATTACCTATCTGATGATATCCAACACTTTATACGTTACTTCCAGTTCAACCGGAAATGGGAGTACGCACGAAAAAGTTTCTAGTATGGCCACATCCGTTTTTTCTAAAATTAAAAAAGGTTTTTAAAAGCTCAACTTATGTGGTGACTGTCGAGGAGGGGTTGTCTTTGTAAAAGGCTCCAAAAAATCGATATTCACTTTGACTAAGAGAAAATAACTTTTGCAATAAAGTGGTTGTTCATGCAAATGACGAAAAATTTTTCAATTCAAACTAAAAGTAAATAGCAAAATTTAAATTCTCCCCCTTTTATTTCTTTCTAACCAAAAAAATATATTTTATATTCAAATAGTTAACTTAATAATATTTTTTTATACGATTTAGTTGAAAACCACTTAAGTTAAAGTTTGCTTTTGTACTAAAAGCGTCTCTCTAACTTATTTGGTATTCAAATGTTTGATTAAGAACATCTATATCAAGTTTGGATGTATATTGCAAAAGAAAAATTCTAAGTGGGAAATTTAAAAGTTTGATTACTTATTAAAATATTTATAATTCTAATTCGTTGCTTTTTCAAAGCACATCTTATTGAGTCACGAGCGAGAAAGCAAACAGTTTTTTCAAATTTTCTCCCATTATTCAATTAAAACATTAAAGATTGCGTTATTTGAGGACAAACAGTCTATATTTTACTTCTAAAAATTTTGAGTTTTTGTTACATTTTCAGAAAAGTTTTAAAAAGAGCTCGTATAACGTCCATTATATGTTTGAATTTAAAGTTTGGCTTTAAAAATAAAAACAAAAAGATTATGAAAGTCGTAAAATTCTAGACATTTTTACAATACCTTACTTATACAGGATGCAACAAAAAAAACAGGAGAAATTTTCTAAAGTCGTTTAGTGTTAGTTGTCATTAAAATAAATTTAGAATTTAAAAAAAATTTGATTTTTACATTTTCTTCTATAAGATTCTTTAATCTAGGATTCGATTAAAAACTATTGTGTTAATAGGGCTTTTTAGGTAAAGACAACGTAAAGCTACAAATATTCAGACGTTAAAATTTTTATTTCTAGTAGCAAAGCCTTTATTGCACTTGAAAAGCAATTTTAGTTATTTAAAAATATTTTGAATTTTTACAGTTTTTAAGTTTGATTGACTGCAGTTTTAGGGCATTAATTGATTTTAAAATTATTACGATTAGAGGACTTTATAAAGACAACATGGAGGTACAAACGTCCACAAGTTTAAATTTTTATCTGTAGTAGCACAGCCGTTATTGCACTTTAAAGGCAATTTTCGATTTTTTAAAATATTAGAATAGAATTTTTACAAATTTTTAAGTTTGAGTGACTGCAGTTTTAGGGCATTAATTGATTTAAAATTATTAAGATTAGAGCACTTTATAAAGACAACATGGAGGTACAAACGTCCACAAGTTTAAATTTTTATCTGTAGTAGCACAGCCGTTATTGCACTTTAAAGGCAATTTTCGATTTTTAAAAATATTACAATAGAATTTTTACAAATTTTTAAGTTTGAGTGACTGCAGTTTTAGGGCATTAATTGATTTAAAATTATTAAGATTAGAGCACTTTATAAAGACAACATGGAGGTACAAACGTCCACAAGTTTAAATTTTTATCTGTAGTAGCACAGCCGTTATTGCACTTTAAAGGCAATTTTCGATTTTTAAAAATATTAGAATAGAATTTTTACAAATTTTTAAGTTTGAGTGACTGCAGTTTTAGGGCATTAATTGATTTAAAATTATTAAGATTAGAGCACTTTATAAAGACAACATGGAGATACAAACGTCCACAAGTTTAAATTTTTATCTGTAGTAGCACAGCCGTTATTGTACTTTAAAGGCAATTTTCGATTTTTTAAAATATTAGAATAGAATTTTTACAAATTTTTAAGTTTGAGTGACTGCAGTTTTAGGACATTAATTGATTTAAAATTATTAAGATTAGAGCACTTTATAAAGACAACATGGAGATACAAACGTCCACAAGTTTAAATTTTTATCTGTAGTAGCACAGCCGTTATTGCACTTTAAAGGCAATTTTCGATTTTTTAAAATATTAGAATAGAATTTTTACAAATTTTTAAGTTTGAGTGACTGCAGTTTTAGGGCATTAATTGATTTAAAATTATTAAGATTAGAGCACTTTATAAAGACAACATGGAGGTACAAACGTCCACAAGTTTAAATTTTTATCTGTAGTAGCACAGCCGTTATTGCACTTTAAAGGCAATTTTCGATTTTTAAAAATATTACAATAGAATTTTTACAAATTTTTAAGTTTGAGTGACTGCAGTTTTAGGGCATTAATTGATTTAAAATTATTAAGATTAGAGCACTTTATAAAGACAACATGGAGGTACAAACGTCCACAAGTTTAAATTTTTATCTGTAGTAGCACAGCCGTTATTGCACTTTAAAGGCAATTTTCGATTTTTAAAAATATTAGAATAGAATTTTTACAAATTTTTAAGTTTGAGTGACTGCAGTTTTAGGGCATTAATTGATTTAAAATTATTAAGATTAGAGCACTTTATAAAGACAACATGGAGATACAAACGTCCACAAGTTTAAATTTTTATCTGTAGTAGCACAGCCGTTATTGTACTTTAAAGGCAATTTTCGATTTTTTAAAATATTAGAATAGAATTTTTACAAATTTTTAAGTTTGAGTGACTGCAGTTTTAGGACATTAATTGATTTAAAATTATTAAGATTAGAGCACTTTATAAAGACAACATGTAGGTACAAACGTCCACAAGTTTAAATTTTTATCTGTAGTAGCACAGCCGTTATTGCACTTTAAAGGCAATTTTCGATTTTTAAAAATATTAGAATAGAATTTTTACAAATTTTTAAGTTTGAGTGACTGCAGTTTTAGGGCATTAATTGATTTAAAATTATTAAGATTAGAGCACTTTATAAAGACAACATGGAGATACAAACGTCCACAAGTTTAAATTTTTATCTGTAGTAGCACAGCCGTTATTGTACTTTAAAGGCAATTTTCGATTTTTTAAAATATTAGAATAGAATTTTTACAAATTTTTAAGTTTGAGTGACTGCAGTTTTAGGACATTAATTGATTTAAAATTATTAAGATTAGAGCACTTTATAAAGACAACATGGAGATACAAACGTCCACAAGTTTAAATTTTTATCTGTAGTAGCACAGCCGTTATTGCACTTTAAAGGCAATTTTCGATTTTTTAAAATATTAGAATAGAATTTTTACAAATTTTTAAGTTTGAGTGACTGCAGTTTTAGGGCATTAATTGATTTAAAATTATTAAGATTAGAGCACTTTATAAAGACAACATGGAGGTACAAACGTCCACAAGTTTAAATTTTTATCTGTAGTAGCACAGCCGTTATTGCACTTTAAAGGCAATTTTCGATTTTTAAAAATATTACAATAGAATTTTTACAAATTTTTAAGTTTGAGTGACTGCAGTTTTAGGGCATTAATTGATTTAAAATTATTAAGATTAGAGCACTTTATAAAGACAACATGGAGGTACAAACGTCCACAAGTTTAAATTTTTATCTGTAGTAGCACAGCCGTTATTGCACTTTAAAGGCAATTTTCGATTTTTAAAAATATTAGAATAGAATTTTTACAAATTTTTAAGTTTGAGTGACTGCAGTTTTAGGGCATTAATTGATTTAAAATTATTAAGATTAGAGCACTTTATAAAGACAACATGGAGATACAAACGTCCACAAGTTTAAATTTTTATCTGTAGTAGCACAGCCGTTATTGTACTTTAAAGGCAATTTTCGATTTTTTAAAATATTAGAATAGAATTTTTACAAATTTTTAAGTTTGAGTGACTGCAGTTTTAGGACATTAATTGATTTAAAATTATTAAGATTAGAGCACTTTATAAAGACAACATGTAGGTACAAACGTCCACAAGTTTAAATTTTTATCTGTAGTAGCACAGCCGTTATTGCACTTTAAAGGCAATTTTCGATTTTTAAAAATATTAGAATAGAATTTTTACAAATTTTTAAGTTTGAGTGACTGCAGTTTTAGGGCATTAATTGATTTAAAATTATTAAGATTAGAGCACTTTATAAAGACAACATGGAGATACAAACGTCCACAAGTTTAAATTTTTATCTGTAGTAGCACAGCCGTTATTGTACTTTAAAGGCAATTTTCGATTTTTTAAAATATTAGAATAGAATTTTTACAAATTTTTAAGTTTGAGTGACTGCAGTTTTAGGACATTAATTGATTTAAAATTATTAAGATTAGAGCACTTTATAAAGACAACATGTAGGTACAAACGTCCACAAGTTTAAATTTTTATCTGTAGTAGCACAGCCTCTATTGCACTTTAAAGGCAATTTTCGATTTTTAAAAATATTAGAATAGAATTTTTACAAATTTTTAAGTTTGAGTGACTGCAGTTTTAGGGCATTAATTGATTTAAAATTATTAAGATTAGAGCACTTTATAAAGACAACATGGAGATACAAACGTCCACAAGTTTAAATTTTTATCTGTAGTAGCACAGCCGTTATTGCACTTTAAAGGCAATTTTCGATTTTTAAAAATATTACAATAGAATTTTTACAAATTTTTAAGTTTGAGTGACTGCAGTTTTAGGGCATTAATTGATTTAAAATTATTAAGATTAGAGCACTTTATAAAGACAACATGGAGATACAAACGTCCACAAGTTTAAATTTTTATCTGTAGTAGCACAGCCGTTATTGCACTTTAAAGGCAATTTTCGATTTTTAAAAATATTAGAATAGAATTTTTACAAATTTTTAAGTTTGAGTGACTGCAGTTTTAGGGCATTAATTGATTTAAAATTATTAAGATTAGAGCACTTTATAAAGACAACATGGAGATACAAACGTCCACAAGTTTAAATTTTTATCTGTAGTAGCACAGCCGTTATTGCACTTTAAAGGCAATTTTCGATTTTTAAAAATATTAGAATAGAATTTTTACAAATTTTTAAGTTTGAGTGACTGCAGTTTTAGGGCATTAATTGATTTAAAATTATTAAGATTAGAGCACTTTATAAAGACAACATGGAGGTACAAACGTCCACAAGTTTAAATTTTTATCTGTAGTAGCACAGCCGTTATTGCACTTTAAAGGCAATTTTCGATTTTTAAAAATATTAGAATAGAATTTTTACAAATTTTTAAGTTTGAGTGACTGCAGTTTTAGGGCATTAATTGATTTAAAATTATTAAGATTAGAGCACTTTATAAAGACAACATGGAGATACAAAAGTCCACAAGTTTAAATTTTTATCTGTAGTAGCACAGCCGTTATTGTACTTTAAAGGCAATTTTCGATTTTTTAAAATATTAGAATAGAATTTTTACAAATTTTTAAGTTTGAGTGACTGCAGTTTTAGGACATTAATTGATTTAAAATTATTAAGATTAGAGCACTTTATAAAGACAACATGTAGGTACAAACGTCCACAAGTTTAAATTTTTATCTGTAGTAGCACAGCCGTTATTGCACTTTAAAGGCAATTTTCGATTTTTAAAAATATTAGAATAGAATTTTTACAAATTTTTAAGTTTGAGTGACTGCAGTTTTAGGGCATTAATTGATTTAAAATTATTAAGATTAGAGCACTTTATAAAGACAACATGGAGATACAAACGTCCACAAGTTTAAATTTTTATCTGTAGTAGCACAGCCGTTATTGCACTTTAAAGGCAATTTTCGATTTTTAAAAATATTACAATAGAATTTTTACAAATTTTTAAGTTTGAGTGACTGCAGTTTTAGGGCATTAATTGATTTAAAATTATTAAGATTAGAGCACTTTATAAAGACAACATGGAGGTACAAACGTCCACAAGTTTAAATTTTTATCTGTAGTAGCACAGCCGTTATTGCACTTTAAAGGCAATTTTCGATTTTTAAAAATATTAGAATAGAATTTTTACAAATTTTTAAGTTTGAGTGACTGCAGTTTTAGGGCATTAATTGATTTAAAATTATTAAGATTAGAGCACTTTATAAAGACAACATGGAGATACAAACGTCCACAAGTTTAAATTTTTATCTGTAGTAGCACAGCCGTTATTGCACTTTAAAGGCAATTTTCGATTTTTAAAAATATTAGAATAGAATTTTTACAAATTTTTAAGTTTGAGTGACTGCAGTTTTAGGGCATTAATTGATTTAAAATTATTAAGATTAGAGCACTTTATAAAGACAACATGGAGGTACAAACGTCCACAAGTTTAAATTTTTATCTGTAGTAGCACAGCCGTTATTGCACTTTAAAGGCAATTTTCGATTTTTAAAAATATTAGAATAGAATTTTTACAAATTTTTAAGTTTGAGTGACTGCAGTTTTAGGGCATTAATTGATTTAAAATTATTAAGATTAGAGCACTTTATAAAGACAACATGGAGATACAAAAGTCCACAAGTTTAAATTTTTATCTGTAGTAGCACAGCCGTTATTGTACTTTAAAGGCAATTTTCGATTTTTTAAAATATTAGAATAGAATTTTTACAAATTTTTAAGTTTGAGTGACTGCAGTTTTAGGACATTAATTGATTTAAAATTATTAAGATTAGAGCACTTTATAAAGACAACATGTAGGTACAAACGTCCACAAGTTTAAATTTTTATCTGTAGTAGCACAGCCGTTATTGCACTTTAAAGGCAATTTTCGATTTTTAAAAATATTGGAATAGAATTTTTACAAATTTTTAAGTTTGAGTGACTGCAGTTTTAGGGCATTAATTGATTTAAAATTATTAAGATTAGAGCACTTTATAAAGACAACATGGAGATACAAACGTCCACAAGTTTAAATTTTTATCTGTAGTAGCACAGCCGTTATTGTACTTTAAAGGCAATTTTCGATTTTTAAAAATATTAGAATAGAATTTTTACAAATTTTTAAGTTTGAGTGACTGCAGTTTTAGGGCATTAGTTAATTTAAAATTATTACGATTAGAGGATTATATAAAGACTACATGTAGGTACAAACGTCCACAAGTTTAAATTTTTATCTGTGCTAGTACAGCCGTTATTGCACTTTAAAAGCAATTTTCGATTTTTAAAAAATATTAGAAATTTTACAGTTTTTAAGTTTGTGTGACTGCAGTTTAAGGGCATTAGTTAATTTAAAATTATTACGATTAGAGGATTATATAAAGACAACATGTAGGTATAAATGTCCACAAGTTTAAATTTTTTTCTGAGTAGCACGGCCGTTAATGCACTTTAAAGGTAATTTTCGATTTTTAAAAATATTAGAATTTTTACAAATTTTTAAGTTTGAGTGATTGCAGTTTTAGGGCATTAATTGATTTAAAATTATTACAATTAGAGGAATTTATAAAGACAACATGGAGGTACAATCGTCAAAAAGTTTAAATTTTTATCTGTAGTAGCAAAGCCGTTATTGCACTTTAAAGGAAATTTTGGTTTTTTATAAATTTTTTCAAGTTTTTAAATTTGTGTCACTGCAGTTAGGGCATTAGTTGATTTATAATTATTTTGATTAGAGGATTATATAAAGACAATAATTATATAGGTATTATAAACGTCCAAAAGTTTAAATTTTTATCTGTAGTAGCACAGCCGTTATTGCACTTTAAAGGCAATTTTCGATTTTTAAAAATATTAGAATAGAATTTTTACAAATTTTTAAGTTTGAGTGACTGCAGTTTTAGGGCATTAATTGATTTAAAATTATTAAGATTAGAGCACTTTATAAAGACAACATGGAGATACAAACGTCCACAAGTTTAAATTTTTATCTGTAGTAGCACAGCCGTTATTGTACTTTAAAGGCAATTTTCGATTTTTTAAAATATTAGAATAGAATTTTTACAAATTTTTAAGTTTGAGTGACTGCAGTTTTAGGACATTAATTGATTTAAAATTATTAAGATTAGAGCACTTTATAAAGACAACATGTAGGTACAAACGTCCACAAGTTTAAATTTTTATCTGTAGTAGCACAGCCGTTATTGCACTTTAAAGGCAATTTTCGATTTTTAAAAATATTAGAATAGAATTTTTACAATTTTTTAAGTTTGAGTGACTGCAGTTTTAGGGCATTAATTGATTTAAAATTATTAAGATTAGAGCACTTTATAAAGACAACATGGAGATACAAACGTCCACAAGTTTAAATTTTTATCTGTAGTAGCACAGCCGTTATTGCACTTTAAAGGCAATTTTCGATTTTTAAAAATATTAGAATAGAATTTTTACAAATTTTTAAGTTTGAGTGACTGCAGTTTTAGGGCATTAATTGATTTAAAATTATTAAGATTAGAGCACTTTATAAAGACAACATGGAGATACAAACGTCCACAAGTTTAAATTTTTATCTGTAGTAGCACAGCCGTTATTGTACTTTAAAGGCAATTTTCGATTTTTTAAAATATTAGAATAGAATTTTTACAAATTTTTAAGTTTGAGTGACTGCAGTTTTAGGGCATTAGTTAATTTAAAATTATTACGATTAGAGGATTATATAAAGACTACATGTAGGTACAAACGTCCACAAGTTTAAATTTTTATCTGTGCTAGTACAGCCGTTATTGCACTTTAAAATCAATTTTCGATTTTTAAAAAATATTAGAAATTTTACAGTTTTTAAGTTTGTGTGACTGCAGTTTAAGGGCATTAGTTAATTTAAAATTATTACGATTAGAGGATTATATAAAGACAACATGTAGGTATAAATGTCCACAAGTTTAAATTTTTTTCTGAGTAGCACGGCCGTTAATGCACTTTAAAGGTAATTTTCGATTTTTAAAAATATTAGAATTTTTACAATTTTTGAAGTTTGAGTGATTGCAGTTTTAGGGCATTAATTGATTTAAAATTATTACGATTAGAGGAATTTATAAAGACAACATGGAGGTACAATCGTCAAAAAGTTTAAATTTTTATCTGTAGTAGCAAAGCCGTTATTGCACTTTAAAGGAAATTTTGGTTTTTTATAAATTTTTTCAAGTTTTTAAATTTGTGTCACTGCAGTTAGGGCATTAGTTGATTTATAATTATTTTGATTAGAGGATTATATAAAGACAATAATTATATAGGTATTATAAACGTCCAAAAGTTTAAATTTTTATCTCTAGTAGCAAAGCCGTTATTGCACTTTTGAAATTTATAAAAATTTTGAAAATTAAACATTTTTTTAAATTGTGAGCTGTTGCAAATAAGGCATTAGTAGATTTAAAATTATCATGTTAACAGGGCTTTATAAAGACGACGTGTAGTAAAAATGTTCATAAATTTAAAGTTTGCACTTTAAAAGCCATTTGTAATTTTTAATTGTTATTGGATATTTGCAAAATTTTTACCTTTGAGTAGCTGCAGTTAAGGCATGAGTGGCTTTTAAATAATTATGCTTGAAGGGCTTTATAAAGCCAACTTGTAGGTAAACACGGCCAAAAGATTAAATTTTTACTAATAGTAGAAAAGCCGTTATTGCACTTTAAAAGCAATTTGTAAATTTATAAAAATTCAAATAAATCAACATATTTTAAATTGTGGGCGGCTGTAATTAAGGCATCAGTAGATTTAAAATTATTATATTAAAAGGGCTTTTATAAAAACAACGTCTAGTAAAAATGTTCAAAAGTCTAAACTTTGCACTTGAAAAGCCATTTGGAATTTTACAAAAGTTTTTTGAATTTTTATAAATTTTTACTTTTGAGCAGCTGCAGTAAAGGTATGAGTGGCTTTTAAATTATTATGCTTGCAGGGCTTTATAAAGCCAACTTGTAGGTAAATATAGCCAAAAGATTAAATTTTTATCCCTAGTAGCAAAACTGTTATTCCACTCGATGTTATTCGATTTTTTCAAAATTTGGAATTTTTATATTTTTATATCTTTGAGTGGTTGCATCAGGCTACAGTTGGGTCATTAGTAGCTTTAAAATTATTTTTATTACACCAGGGCTCAAAAAACCTGGCTTTAGTTAAAAGTTTTTTAAAATTTATAAAGTACCGTTTTTCATTTCCATTCTTCAATTCACAGCATAACGATGTCCCTATCCAAAGTTTTAGATGTCTAATGAAGTTCTTAATGATAGAAGAAGCAAGTCGGTAGTTCTAAATAAAACTATACTTTTAATTTGGTCCTAAGAATCTAAAATGGCTGACAAATTTTTAAAAATCGTGTAAACTTAGTATACGAGTATTTGCTGTAGAAAGACCGTTTAACTAGTATTAGGGTTCATGTCAATTTTAGTTAGTATTTTATACGGCCTTCTTTACCTCTTGTACAATTAAAATTTGTTTTTAACCATCTATATCCCTGCAAGAAATAAACTTACAAGTCCTTTCAAAAGAATTATGCTTTCGATACCTACCTAATTAGCTTTTCTCGTGTAAGTCTTCAGGATCTTTGTGCTTTTAACAATGTACTTACCTTGCTTCTTGTTACTGCAGCAAAGAACACGAAAGGGAAGCTAAAAGTGGAGCGCAAGTAAAGACGGATAGTAAAACTAAACGTACATGTATGTACATAAAAGAAATTGTTTTTGATTTGAAAATAAATTAAGTTTTAAGTTTCATTTACATTAAACGTGACTTTAAATCGATCACGCGGTGGTGTAAGGTACAACAAACAAAGTTACACGACTTAATACAAATGTAAAATTTATGTAAATATCGAGCATTCCGTGTGTACCATTTTAAGTGAAGGTACAAAACGATTACTCTTTTGTTCTTCAAATTGGAACTAGCTTAAATATCGTGTTTTATTTTAATGACTTGTCAATCAAAACGTAAGCTTTTACTTAAATAAAATGTAAGTAAAAATATATGGATTTTCCTTCTTAATTACGCCAAGTTTTGACGTTAAAAATAATTGATTTACGTGCTTAAGTTCTTAATTAAACTCCCCAACATGTATAGCACACCACCACACTTTAAAATGTGGATTGTAGACAAAGAGTTTTGTGTAAATGATAACTTTTAATTATTAAAGTTTTCCATTCAAAAGTGACTCGGAAAAATAATGTAAATTTTTTTTTATTTGAAAAACGAGAGAAAGACGGTTTCATTTTTTATCAGAAAAAAGCTCAACAAGCTTTTCTTTAAATAATATTATTCAACTTTTAATTAAATTGCTATCTAAAAGGTTGATATTTAATTCGAACGTAATGAGAATGTCACGTAAAACGTACCACCTTTCTTTGAACAAATAATAATAATAATAGACAATAAAGTTGCAACTTAAACAATATAATGTAATTTCGTAATAATCTTCTAAAATTACATTTTGTTACATATTGTTACAAAAACAGTAATGGCTAGAGTTTTCATTTATTAAAGTAATAAAGAATTTAGTAGAATGCGCCATGTGGTGGTGAATGCTTATTATCAAGTGCGTTACAAGTTTCTTGCTTTCGCCGTCTTCAACAAATTATTTTTCTTTCTTTTAACCTAATTGGAAAAATTAATTAATTTATTGAACGATCTCACTGATCTCACTATCACAAAAGATGCAGAATGCACTACTTTAAATCGTGCAAATTAATAATAGGGGGAGGCTATGGTTTTTCATTTTTATTATTATTAAGTCGAAGGAAACCCTGTCCTATGGAGGCTTAAAAGCAGACTTAAAAGAGTTATTAAGTCTAAATTGAAAAACAAACAGCCGTCACCATATTTTGAGATAATCCAAAATTTTAACTAACTTTGGCTCCTTGAAGGTAGAAAATTTTGAAAACATTTCCAACTTGAATAAACTTTTATATGAGCCGTCATTTTGAACTTGAATCATAAACACGAAATTTACGAAAAAACAAAAACAACTGTAGAAACGGAACCAGGATCACGAGTCACCTGTTGTAAATGATGGTTTATTTTTTTTCGTTGTTTCGTTTAAGTTTGTTTAACTTAATTTGAGTTTAATTAATCCCACTTAAATATGTCTGGGAGTGAGTTTGAATAATCTGAGTCTACGTAGTCTACCGTTACTTAGCTGAAATTATTTAATCTCTAGGTTAGATACTTAATCTGGATTACAAGTTAAATTGCTTAATCTGACATTACATACTCCGATATAACTTAATTTAGGATTAATAAATCTTAGATTGCTATTAATTAATCTGAAAGTAATCATACGTTAATTACTTTGACTTTTAATGTAAATTTGCAAGAGTGTGCCCAAAGGCGTGCTTAATCCGATATTACTTAATGCAAGATTACTTAATTTGGGATTACTTAATGTGGGTTAAGTACTTAATCTGGATTGTTTGCTTAATGTAAGATTACATACTCCGGTAAAACTTAATTTGGAATTGGAATTAATAACTCTTAAATGGAGATTAATAATTAATCTCAAAGTAATCATAGGTTAATTAATTTGAGTTTGATTAATGAAAATTTGCAAGAATGCACCTAAAAGCTTTAAACGACCACTCTGTATAGTTTAATGTGTAATTAGTTTGACGTTACTTAATCTATTATTACTTAATCATAGTAACTTAATCTAAATTTACTTAATCTCTGGGTTAGGTACTTAATCTGGATTGTTTAATTTGAATTGCTTAATCTGACATTACATACTCCGATATAACTTAATTTGGAATTAATAAATCTTAGATTGAGATTAATTAATATGAAAGTAATCTAAGGTTAATTAATTTAAGTTTAATTAATGTAAATTTACAAGAATGCGCCCAAAAGCACCAAACGACCACTCTGTATAGTTTAAGGTGAGTGTAAATAGTTTAACGTTACTTAATCCGATATTACTTAATTGTAGTTACTTTTAATCTGAATTAACTTAATCTCTGGGTTAGGTACTTAATCTGGATTGTTTAATTTGAATTGCTTAATCTGCGATTACATACTCTGATATAACATAATTTAGGATTAATAAATCTTAGATTGAGATTAATTAATCTGAAAGTAAACTTAGGTTAATTAATTTAAGTTCGGTTAAAGTAAATTTACAAGAATGCGCCCAAAAGCACCAAACGACCACTCTGTATAGTTTAAGGTGAGTGTAATTAGTTTGACGTTACTTAATCGGATATTACTTAATTGTTGTTACTTAATCTGAATTAACTTAATCTCTGGGTTAGGTACTTAATCTGGATTGTTTAATTTGAATTGCTTAATCTGCGATTACATACTCTGATATAACGTAATTTAGGATTAATAAATCTTAAATTGCGATTAATTGATCTGAAAGTAAACTTAGGTTAATTAATTTAAGTTTGATTAATGTAAATTTACAAGAATGCGCCCAAAAGCACCAAACGACCACTCTGTATAGTTTAATGTGAGTGTAATTAGTTTGACGTTACTTAATCCGATATTACTTAATTGTAGCTACTTAATCTGAATTAACTTAATCTCTAGGTTAGGTACTTAATCTGGATTGTTTAATTTGAATTGCTTAATCTGCGATTACATACTCTGATACAACTTAATTTAGGATTAATAAATCTTAGATTGCTATTAATTAATCTAAAAGTAATCCTACGTTAATTAATTTGACTTTATTTAATGTAAATTTGCAAGACTGTTCCCCAAAGGCGTTATTTAATCCGATATTACTTAATCCAAGATTACTTAATTGGGTTAAGTACTTAATCTGGATTGTTTAATTTGAATTGCTTAATGTAAGATTACATACTCTGGTATAACTTAATTTGAAATTAATAAATCTTAAATTGAGATTAATAATTAATCTCAAAGTAATCATAGGTTAATTAATTTAAGTTTGATTAATGTAAGTTTACAAGAATGCGCCCAAAAGCACCAAACGACCACTCTGTATAGTTTAATGTGAGTGTAATTAGTT
Source organism: Malthinus seriepunctatus (assembly GCA_963924605.1). Classification (NCBI taxonomy): domain Eukaryota; kingdom Metazoa; phylum Arthropoda; class Insecta; order Coleoptera; family Cantharidae; genus Malthinus; species Malthinus seriepunctatus. The sequence continues at coordinate 30,898,586 of OZ004603.1, read as the reverse complement.
TGACGTTACTTAATCCGATATTACTTAATTGTAGCTACTTAATCTGAATTAACTTAATCTCTAGGTTAGGTACTTAATCTGGATTGTTTAATTTGAATTGCTTAATCTGCGATTACATACTCTGATACAACTTAATTTAGGATTAATAAATCTTAGATTGAGATTAATAAATCTCAAAGTAATCATAGGTTAATTAATTTAAGTTTGATTAATGTAAATTTACAAGAATGCGCCCAAAAGCACCAAACGACCACTCTGTATAGTTTAATGTGAGTGTAATTAGTTTGACGTTACTTAATCCGATATTACTTAATTGTAGCTACTTAATCTGAATTAACTTAATCTCTGGGTTAGGTACTTAATCTGGATTGTTTAATTTGAATTGCTTAATCTGCGATTACATACTCTGATACAACTTAATTTAGGATTAATAAATCTTAGATTGAGATTAATTAATCTGAAAGTAATCTTAGGTTAATTAATTTAAGTTTGATTAATGTAAATTTACAAGAATGCGCCCAAAAGCACCAAACGACCACTCTGTATAGTTTAAGGTGAGTGTAATTAGTTTGACGTTACTTAATCCGATATTACTTAATTGTAGTTACTTAATCTGAATTTACTTAATCTCTGGGTTAGGTACCTAATCTGGATTGTTTAATTTGAATTGCTTTATCTGAGATTACTTAGTCCGATATAACTTAATTTGGAATTAATAAATCTTAGATTGAGATTAATTAATATGAAAGTAATTTTAGGTTAATTAATTTAAGTTTGATTAATGAAAATTTGCAAGAATGCGCACAAAGGCTCCAAGCGACCACTCTGTATAGTTTAATGTGAGTGTAATTAGTTTGACGTTACTTAATCCGATTTTACTTAATCATAGTTACTTAATCTGAATTTACTTAATCTCTGGGTTAGGTACCTAATCTGGATTGTTTAATGTGAATTGCTTTATCTGAGATTACTTAGTCCGATATAACTTATTTTGGAATTAATAAATCTTAGATTGAGATTAATTAATCTCAAAGTAATCTTAGGTTAATTAATTTGAATTTAAATGATGTGAATTTGCAAAAATGCGCCCTAAGGCGCTAAAGGACCACCCTCCATAGTTTAATGTGGGTGTAATTGATTGACGTTACTTAATCCAATATTACTTAATCTGAGATTACTTAATTTGGGTTAGGTACTTATTACCTACTTTATTTGAATTGCTTAATCTGTGATTACTTAATACAATATTACATAATTTGAGATAAATTAATCTGAGATTGAGATTTATTAATAGCTTGATCAATTTATAATTTTATTCTTTTTTAAATAAGGATCAGAGCGTAGAGGTAGTTCAAAACCTTATGATCTGTGACCTCGACTGCAGTAATAGACAAATGTGACTTCTATGTAAATATGTAAATTGTCCCGCCTTCGAGCAGCATCCTTCGAGATCACAGACCATCATTTTTATGAGCAACGGGTGATTTAAGGGTAAAAACTTGTGGACTTGCGTCCGAAATTTGTTTAAAAAGGAAAAAAAGTAACATTTTGGGGCAATTATAATTGTTCTCCGTTACATCGTAATGTTGAAAATAACAAAACATTTCCGACAACATTTTAACAACCCTCGTACGTCACGCAACCAGCTTTCCTTCCTTTTATTGTTACCCCAGTTCTATATTAACCTTTCCTTTGTCCACCCATCCAAAACACACCAACTTCATGTAAACATGGCCAAATTATTCATTATTTGTTCAAAAATGGCTTACAATAAAATACTTTTTTTTTTATTATAAATAGCCACCTCATAATCCCCCCAAACTTGGAAATTTTAAGCTTAAACATAAAGTTGCGGGTTTAAAATTCAATTAATTTTATCTGTTTTACGAAATGCCTCTACCCTTAGCTTTTATTAAAAATGTGTAAACGTCAAAATTTCTAAACTTAATTTCGTAGTTTGGTTAATTAAGCAATAATTTCCTCTTAGATTTACTCGTAATTATGAAATTGATTGATTATGGAGTGCATTAGGGTGTATTTATCTGTGGTAACACAACAGTTGAGCATATTGATGTCTTGTTTACACATTGTTATCGATATTTTAACAATTTCCAAAACCTTATTATTTTCTCTCGTATTTAGCTCAAATCGCATCACTTTATTTATTATTGATTTGTAATTGAATTTTGTTGTAATTGATGGAGGTAATTTATTACATCCCCTTCTCAAAGTGCTTGCGTTTGATTGTAAAATATAAAGGGAATAAATAGTTTAAAGTAGTTTTGAACTGCTGTAAGCTTACCAAAGGAACATTTCAATCATTCTCTTAACTAAAACACTGGATTTAAACATGTTAAGTATTCCCTTATTTACAGGGTGGATTTTTCTTGTATGATGAAATGAAAATGAAAATTTGAAAATGGTACGTGTATTAAGCTTATAAATATATACAGGGTGTAACTACTCGACTCATCCAAAGATATAGGAGTTTTAGATCTCGAAAAGACTAACATTTTTTTTATTTCGCCATTTTGAATTTGGAGCCTCCTATTCGAGATACAGGCGATATAAGTTTTTTTGTTTTTCTACTCCAGTTTATTTAGTTTAAAGTTTTAAAAAAAAATAAAAATAGTTTTGAAATCCTCGTAAATTTCTCTAAAACTTTTGTATGTAGCTCAATCTTCTATCTTCATTAATATCAAAATGGCGGCCAATTTAAAACTTTGACCTTGAAAATTTCAAAAATCGCACGGTGAATTTTCTAAAAAAGAATATGCGCTTATTCTAGTCATGAAGATCTACATTTTAAGTTAAAAAAACTACTAGAAATTTTTTATAGTTTAGGAGCTACAGGAGATTGAATTTAAACGATCAAATTCTAAAAGAGTGCTGTTTCTGTTTTTCCGTTCCTCTTTGGTTTTTCCTAGTCAGTTTTGATAATAATTGAATTTATTAATTAATTATTGTTATTAGAAAGTGATTTTTATTAATTATTAATAAAAACTATTTTTTGTAAATATGGAACTGTCTACTCTTCAAGAATTTATTGACATAAATTGACAAACAATCTTCTGTAGCTCCTAAACTATAAAAAATTTCTAGTAACTTTTTTGACTAAAAATGTAGATCTTGATGATTAGAATAAGCGCATATTCTTTTTTAGAAAATCCACCGTGTGATTTTTGAAATTTTCAAGGTCAAAGTTTTCAATTGGGCGCCATATTGATATTAATGAAGATAGAAGGTAGATGTAAATACAAAAGTTTTATAGAAATTTACAAGGATTTCAAAACAGCTTTCATTTTTTTAAGAACTTAAAAATAAAAAAACTGGAAAAGAAAAACAAAAAAACTAATATCGACTGTATCTGGAATAGGAGGCTCCAAATTCAAAATTGCGAAATAAAAAAAATGTTAGTTTTTTCGAGATCTACAACTCCTATATCTTTGGATGAGTCGAGTAGTTACACCCTGTATTATTTGACGTTATTTTCGGGTAACAAAACGCTTCTGGTTAAATCAGAAATTAGAAAAAAATTGACACATTTTTGAAAAGATAATTTGAAGGGCTTTAAAATGATACGCTGCTTGACCCCCCGATTAAAATATTAATATATTTTAATTCTCCGATTAAAAGTTTCGAGGTTGATTGCACCACCGCTGAAGGGTGGAAGTGGCAGTGTCAAAAGTACTTTGACTTTGAATACACACTTGGTACTACTTTGATAGTTCACCCTGTATAATAAACTATTTAAAGCATGATTTTCACAGAACTTGATTTCCTGTGGTAGAATAAACAAAACACAAATCAATAGATGATTGTAATAATTAATTTTGAATTTATTCAATAATAATTTATTATTATGAAATAAATTTTAACGTAGGATTAAAGCCGTTACTACGGCGAGTCAAAACAATGATTTAAAAAATAAGCCATCATTTAGATCTGTTTCCTGGTCTTGGTTCTGTTAACCTCTAAAGGGTTTACTTTGATGTTTTATAATGATTGCACAAAAATTTTGATTAATTTTTTAACGTTTCATGTTCACTGAGTAAGTAATCTCGGATTAAATAATCCCAGATTAAACTCGTAAAATTTAATATAGGTTTAAACTCTTAAGATGAGCTTTGCTACAATTTAGTGCATGTTTAGTGGTTAAACGTCACTTTAAAGCTGTGGTTAAGGTTAAACCTCGATTTAAAGTAATAAGTAATTTCGGATTAAGTAATCCTGGATTAAAGTCGCAAAATTCAATATAGGTTTAAACCCAAGTGTAGCTTTAGGCTGAGCTTTACTATTTGGTGCATTTCTATTAGTTAAGCGTCACCTTAAAGCTAAGCTTAAGTTTAAACCTCGATTGAAAGTAATAAGTAATCTCGTATTAAGTAATTCCAGAATAAAGTCGCAAAATTCAATATAAGTTTAATCCCTAGTGTAGCTTTAGACTGAGCTATACTATTTGGTGCATTTCTATTGGTTAATCGTCACCTTAAAGGTATGCTTAAGTTTAAACCTTGATTGAAAGTAATAAGTAATCTCGTATTAAGTAATTCCAGATTAAAGTCGCAAAATTCAATATAAGTTTAATCCCAAGTGTAGCTTTAGACTGAGCTTTACTATTTGGTGCATTTCTATTGGTTAAAAGTCATCTTAAAGCTAAGCTTAAGTTTAAACCTCGATTGAAAGTAATAAGTAATCTCGTATTAAGTAATTCCAGATTAAAGTCTCAAAATTCAATATAAGTTTAATCCCAAGTGTAGCTTTAGACTGAGCTTTACTATTTGGTGCATTTCTTATGGTTCAACGTCACCTTAAATCTATGCTTAAGTTTAAACCTTGATTGAAAGTAATAAGTAATCTCGGATTAAGTAATTAAGTTAGTAGAACGGGGTGACTTTGATTCTGTGAGGTGAATTTGATAATTACTAGAACATTTTAAATTTTATAGTATGCAACTTTTCTTTCACCACTGTTACGGTTGTTTCCACTATGAAATCTTACTTAAATATGTGTAGGAGTGAGTCATTAAGTTTGCGCGCCAATATTGTTATCTTACACTACTAAACATAGCTCCATAACTTTTCGTAAATATACTGATTTAAAGTGTTGTTCAACAAAATTTGATACTGCGTGTGTTATCGTTGCATTTAAGGTAATTATATTCATATAATATTAATTGTTATGTCATCAAAGTGCTTTTAAATTTCCTAACCTTTGATATTGACCATTCTTTAATATTAATATTGCCTTTTCTTCTTGGAGGGGTGACTTTGATACATAAAATGGGGTGACATTGATAGGAAAAACTTATTTCTTTTATACAAATTAATTTTATACAAAAGTTAAACCAATAAAACATTGGTTTCAGATCCAACTGTGTTAATTTGATGTTTTTTACACCACTGTCTCAAAATGCCACGTGTTTATAAACGCAAGCTGGGAACTAGAACATATAAAAATTATTCTGAAGAAACCTTAGAAAAAGCTCTGCAGGATGTTGCAAATGGAAGACTGTCCATTCTTGCCGCATCTAGAAAATTGAAAATTCCTTACGGTACCTTACATAATAAATTTAAAGGTAAGCATGGCAATAATCCTGGTGGTCAGACAGTCTTATCTAGAGAGGAAGAAAAGGCAATTGTTGCAAATATTGTAAAATGTGCTGATTGGGGATTTCCATTATCAAGTTTCGACGTTCAAATGTTTACTAAAAATTATTTAGAAAGAACAGGGAAATATATTCAAAAATTTAAAGATGGCGTTAACCCTGGTAAAGATTGGATAACCGGTTTTTTAAAGAGACATGATAAAGACATTTCTGAGAGACTTGCTTCAAATATTACAAGAGCGCGTGCAGGTGTTACAAAGGAGACAATGGAATCATATTTCAAAAATCTTAAATCAACAATTTCCGAATGTCCTCCTTCTAACATCTTCAATTATGACGAAACAAATCTAAGTGATGATCCCGGGAAAAGAAGGCTGATATATCGAAGAGGAACAAAATATCCGGAACAAATAAGCAATCATTCTAAAGCTGCCACATCCATCATGATGTGTGGGGCCGCTGATGGAACATTGCTTCCTCCCTATGTCATATATCGTAGTGAGAACATGTGGGATACTTGGACAGTAGGAGGCCCAAAAGGTTTACCGTGTTGTGGCGAGTCATGTTGTTCAAGAGGAACACGGTATAATAGAACTAAAAATGGGTGGATGGAAGTTACATGTTTTACTGATTGGTTTGAAACTATATTCTTGCCACATGCACGGCGTTTAGGAGGAAAAACAGTAATGATAGGAGATAATCTGGCCTCACATTTTTCAGATCGTGTAATAGATCTGTGTAAATTGCACAATATTGAATTTGTGTGTCTTCCCAGTAATTCAACCCACATCTGTCAGCCATTAGATGTATCTTTTTTTAAACCAATGAAAACTGCTTGGCGAAAAGTTCTCCTAGATTTTAAAATGAAACATCCAAAAGTTTCAGGAATGCCCAAAGATACTTTTCCTTCTGTATTAAAAAAATGTCTGGACGCCATGGACTTATCGTGTGCTAAATCAGATCACAAAATTGGCGATCACGAAAAAAGTTCGATTAAAAGAGTATTAATGAACGGATTTGAAGCTTGTGGAATAGTACCTTTTAATCCAAATAAAGTTTTATTTAAAGTTACACCAGTTAACGTTCGTAATGAGGATGTAGCACCTGTCATTGCTGATAGTCTTAGCGAGTATTTAAGAAAGAAAAAATCCGATATTCAAATCACCAAAAGGCAAAGTAAGAAAAAACTTAATATCCAACCTGGTAAAAGTGTAACTAGCCATGTTACAGCAGATAGTTCATCTGATAGCGAAATCGGGAGTGAAATTGTTCTTGAAGGTGAAAGTGAAAATGAAATTTCGGAAGAAAGCTCTGACATTTTAAATGACATTTACACAGAGCCTTCCCGGTGTGATTTAAATCCTGGTATGTTTGTGTTAGTGAGAATTTTGTCTGGAAAAAGAAAGTGCACTAATTATGTTTATGTAGCCAAAATTCAAGAAAAATTACCACACGATGAATATGAAGTAATTGGACTTAAATCATTAGATACAAGTCGCACAATATTCAAACTTGTAGAAAACGATATTTTTACTGTTACTGCAGCAGATATATTGGCACAATTGAGCACACCTTGCATTGAAAAAGCAGGGGACAGAATCACGAAATATAAATTCAACTGTGCAATCGACGTAAAAGAACAGTAAGAAGCCTTAGTTGTTTATGATTTATGTTTCAAGATCCACTTTAAGTTTATTTATATAAATCTAACAAGAATTATTTTTGATTTTAATTATATTTTTGCAATAAAGTTACAATTTCTAATCAAATGTGTATATTGTTAAGTACTATCAAAGTCACCCCAAAACTTAAAATTTTATTTTCTCAAAACTGGCTTGATAGATTTCAATTTCGGGTGAGATTGATACTTCTGTTAGCTGTGCATGTTTGTTTATGTATTTTAAACCATGCTATCAAAGTCACCCCAAAACGACGGGATACTTTGATAGGCAACTATTTTTTAGTTTTTTCGTAAAGTATGCACTTTATCAAAAAAAGAGATGGGGTGTTCGTTTTGTATTAACGGCTTATATTGACACAAATTTTTGCAGAATTAAAATCTGTTCCATAAAAAAGTTACATAGAAAAAACATTGCAAAATTATCATAGTCACCCCATTCTACGGTATCTCAGATTAAGTAATGTTGGATTAATCTTTGGGCGCAAATATACATTAATTAAACTCAAATTAATTAAACGATTAGTTCGCGATTAGTCTCAATCTAAGATTAATTTAACCCAAATTATGATTTCGAATTAAGTAATTTCAGAATTAAGTAATCCAGATTTACTACCTAACCCAAATTAAGTAATGTGAAGTTGTAACGGATTAAGTAATTTCGGTTCAATAACATCAAACTAATTGCACTCATACTAAATACTAAACTATGCAGGGTGGTCCTTTAGCGCATTAGGGGGCATTTCTGATTTATATTAATTAAACCTAAGATTACTTCGAGATTAACTAGTCTCAATCTAAAATCAATAAATTTTAAATTATGTTATATCGGAGTAAATTAACGCAAATTTAGCAATTCAAATCAGGTAATCCTGGTTAAGTACCTAACCCAGGTTAATTAATCTCGGATTAAGTAATATTAGATTTAGTAACGTCAAACTAATTACATTCACATTAAACTGTACAGGGTGGTCCTTTGGCGCCTTTGGGCGCGTTTTTGTAAATTTACATTAATTAAACTCAAATTAATTGACCTAAGATTACTTTGAGATTAACGAAATTCAATTAATCTCAAATTATGTTATATCGGAGTAAGTAATCGCAGATTAAGCAATTCAAACTGTAATCGAGATTAAGTATCTATCCCATGGATTAAGTAATTTTAAGACTACTTGAACACAGATTTATTCAAATTCAATCCCAGACATATTTAACTGGGATTAATTTAACTCAAATTAAGTGGTCTAACAAGCTTAAACGAAACAACGAAAAAATATAAGCAAAAGGAAAAACGAAACCAGGGTCACGAGTCGCCTGTTGTAAATGATAAATGATGGGTTATTTATTTTTGTTGTTTCGTGTGTTTCGTTGTTTCATTTACCACTCTGTATACTTATATAAATTTAAAAATCTTTTTATTACCAACGTGGAAGCATATTGTAACACCCTACAAACTTAACTAAAACTCATTTTGATACCGTAACAAGGGAATTTGCTCTTGTTTATGTTTATGTGCTGTTAACTTTAAGAACATATACAGAATGATTCAAAACACACCTGTGTACGCGAAAGGTTGAACCAAACAGTTTACAATCCACAACTTTTATGCAAACAACCCCTTTAAAGTATGAAACGTTCAAGTTTATCTCACGCAGTATGTTTATGCCTTTATAATGTGCTCGCATTAAATTGATTTTAACAAACACCGAATTTTAAAATTATAATTGTGAAGTAATGTAGGGTGTAAATTTACGCGTGTAATTTTGTTGCGTCTCTCGCTTTCAAAATTTAAAAGGTATCTAATTACATCCCTGTAAGTTTACCATTAATAAATAACAAGCATCGGTTAACCACCAAATAAATTTAGGATGCTTTCTAAACTGTGTAACCTATCGACTTTCTTGCGCCTCATAAAATTTTCCCAAAATTCGTTGAAAACGTTTCACTTAAAATTTAAATTTCCAATTGTAAAATAACAAAAGAAGAAGAAAATATTTGTGTTGGAAAATTAACGATTTTATTACGAGAGAGGATTTAATATCAACCCTTAACTAACCTATTGACTTACTTTAGACCTAAACTTGTGGGGAAGGTTGAAGTAACATAATCCTAATTAAATTAAATCTTTAATAACAAAACCAAAGTTACACTGACGGCGCCGAAAATACTTCTTTAATTATTTTCTAATAAAAATTAAAACAAACAAAAAAGTTGGTTAATTTTATCCGAAAAGTTAATCATATTTTTCTTCTTTTACCTATGCGCCGCAAAACTTCTTAATTAAATCAAACTTATTTTTTCATCAAAACTCAAAACTTTTATTAAGGTGCGTATTTTTTGCAAGCAGCAGCTTTAATGTTTAAAGCAGTGGCGTAGCAAGGGAAAAACCAAAATATGAGACAATCTTAGTATTGGCCGCCATTTCGAATTAAAAAGTTTGAAAACAGTTTATGTAATTCGGGCTCAGATGGACTATCTTATAGCCAAATAAAATTAACTTTTGTCCAAATTTGCAAAAATGGGCCCTAAATAACCCACTTACTTTTGAAATTTTGTTAAAGTGGTTCAAACCAAATTTCATCAAATTCGGTTTAGTAAGTTTTGCTCCACAGCTGCTGTGATATACTACATACATACAGACGGACTCTAAGAATTTTTTTCGCATGTTTGGACTCAAAACATAATATATCGCAGGGTTAGTTAGAAGTATGGAAACGGTGATTTTTCATTTTTGGAAATAATGTTCAATATAAAAGTGTTTTAGGAAATTTTTATTTACATTTGCAAATATTTGAAAAATTTTTTCTTTAATCGTTTTTCAGTTACGCCTATCCGCATTTTTTTTAATGGTAACGTATTAATTTTATACTACCATTTGAAAGAGCATTTTTTTCTCTTTATAATTATTTAAAACAAAAATTTTTAATTTTATTTTTATAACACTTTTTCGACAAAATGCCGGTTAAAGTATTTTTGAATAGTAGGCAATAGTACATCTAAGATAAACAAAAGTGGAGCGATAAACAAACTCGAGCGAGTTAACTGTCATTGGTTATTGTTTACTCGCAGGAGTTTGTTTATCGCTCCTCTTTTGTTTCGCTTAGATATAACTACTATTCCTAAATACTTTAACCGGCGATTTCGTCGAAAAAGTGCTAAAAAAATAAAGTTTATAAATTTTTTTATAATATTATTGTAAAGAGAATAAAAAATGCTCTATCGAATGGTAGCATAAAATTAATACGTTCCTATTTGAAAAAATTTAGGGGATTATAGGGGATAGTAACTCAAAAACAATTGAAGAAAAAAATTTTCATGTATTCTCAAATATGGAAAAAATTTACATAAAAAAACTTTTATATTGAACATTATTTCCTAAAATGAATATTAACGTCAATAAATCGCCGTGTTACGACGATTTACCTTGCCAAAATTGGATTTGATATCTCGGATAACTGAGGAGCAATTCTCTGTCCACACAGCAAAAACCCCCCTTGTAAAGTGTAGTGTCTTTCAGGGCACTCCATGACACAAAAACCAACTTTAATTTCCGGAAGTAACAAATTTACTAATAATTTTTGAAAAATTCTAAAATGAAGCTTTTACGAACGCCTCGCTACGCCACTGTTGTCAAAGGAAATAGTCACTTAATTAGCGAGGCTGATCAAAAATATTTTTTTTGTTTTCGATGTCTCTTTGAAAGTATAGACTTTTAAAATGGACTCAAAACCACTATAGAGACTCTTAAATATTTAAGTAATTTTAAGCTTCTTGTAGCTTTTTTAAAAAGGCTTAAATTTATGTTAATTAAAAAAAACTCCAATTAATGTGAATTTTTGTAAAAATTAATGTTTATTTAAAAGGGATGTTGTGTCGTTTCGCCGTTATTGCAATTGACAACTGTTTCAAAAGGGAAAATTCAACGTTAATTAATCGTTGGCATGATTACAAATTAATACAACTAATTACGTTTCGCCTAGTTATTGCTATTATAATCGATAGGCAACACCGTGTATGGCCGATATTAACATTGAATAGAATTGCATATTAATCAATGTCTTTATTGTTGCTAAATTGTTCCCAATTAAATTAAAAGAAACATTAACTGTTTATGAATTATTATGGGAAGGCTGGGAGGAGATTGTATAATTTGATTAAAAATGCAACTGTCCCTCTTTTGAGGGTTTAAATACGAGGTGTGATCAAAAAATGCAGCGAATGTAGCCACTGTTTTGGATCTCTCAAACGCTTAGCATTTGCCGTTAGGAACAAATGATTAAGCAACCTCCTGTCATTAAGCTGCTAAATTTTGAATAGATTGATTTATTTGTTTTGGTTTAGTCGCTTATTTTGTGAAGCTTTTCGCAATTCAAAGCTTCAAACTTCAAAGAAACGCAAAATGACTTTGTTTTTCTTCAGGAATGTGTTAGGAGTAGTTTTGGGGTAAATATAATAGAAGTTTACGGTCCTAGCTATATGGCTAAAGAAGGGAGTAGTGGAAAGGTTCCGTTTCTGGGGTTTTCGCTTATATCTCGAAAACTGTGGGTTCTTTAAAAATTATTCTTAGCCCAATGAAAGCTTATCAAATTTTCTACAAGATCATTTCTATTCATTTTTTCTCTATTTCTTATAGTTTTTGATATATTCGTGGGCAAAAATTCTTATTGTTTGAGAAAAGTATAGTAGAGTAGAAATATAGAAAAAAACTCAAGTTATGTGAAATTGCTCTCATTAGCAATTTTATGCTTGAATAGAGTTCTAGATTATGTCATGAACTACCCCTGAAGTTTCGAGGTTCTCACTAGTCCGGGAACAGTTTCAAAAACATTTCTAAAGTTCGTAAAATTAACTGTCAGGTGACATCACAGTGGACCACACTTCATATTTTCTTAGTACATTATTTCAGAAGCAGTATTTTTTCTCTACAAAAAACCTAATAGTCCAGTCAACGAACGCTCAAAAAAGGGGTGTAGAGGACATGGAAGAGAGTGGAATTTGTTTCTTCAGAATGTGTTTGGGGTAGTTTTGAGGTGAAAATACTAAAATCCCAGGTCCTAACTATATGGCTAAAGGAGGAATAAAAGAGGAGCTAAAGGGATGGAAAAGACTCATTTCCTCCAGCGAAAGACCTCTTTCGCTTATATGTTGAAAACGGTAAACCCTAGGGAAAAAATTACTCTTAGCACAATGAAAGCTTATCAAATTTTCTGCAGATTATTTTTATCCATTTTTTCTCTATTTCTAATAGTTTTAGATATATGTCACTGCAAAAATCGTTAATGTATGAAAAAATTTTGGTGGAGTAGAAATGTGGAAGAAGTATCGAGTTATGGCAAATTGTCCTCATCAGCAGTTTTATACCTGAATATAATTGTAGACTATGTCATAAACCACCCCTGAAGTTTCGAGGTTCTGACTAGTGCGGGAACAGTTCAACAAATATTTTGAAAGTTTATAAAATTAGCTGTCAGATAACACCACACACTCTAAATTTTGTTTTTATTATTTCAGACGCAGTATTTTTTCTCATAATAACCACGAGAGATAAAATTTTGTTGGTAAAATTGTTCGATTGTTATGAAACTTTGTTGATTTCGCGAATGACATTTGTTCAAAAAATTACGAGCCGTATAGCGAGTGATTTTTAATTAAATGTCATGAGCGAAATTGTCAAAAAGGAACAAACTTTAATACTACAAGAGAACAATTTTGCCTACAAAATTTTATCTTGAGTGGTATTCGACATGACTATTTTACGAAAGAAAAAATAAGGCTATTTTCACTTAAAAACATATTTTGTACTGCAAAACGCAATCCGATGCAAAAATGTCAGTTTGACAGTGATTTATTTCATTTCCAAGCTGACTTGAACGTTTAAAACGTCAAAGTTTTGTCGCTGAAAAACATGTTGTTGGTTTTACCAAGGTTTATTTTGGCACCTGAATACTTGATTTTATTGTAGCTGTAATACACTCTAGTGAAATAGTCTACAAAAAAACTAATAATCCAGTCAACGAACGTTTAAAAAAGGGGTGTAAAGGCCATGGAAAAGGGTGGAATTTTTTTTCTTCAGAATGTGTTTAGAGTAGTTTTGAGGTAAAAAAACCTATGAAAAACCATGTTGTTGGTTTTGCCAAGGTTTATTTTGGCACCTGAATACTTGATTTTATTGTAGCTGTAATACACTCTAGTGAAATAGTCTACAAAAAACCTAATAATCCAGTCAACAAACGTTTAAAAAAGGGGTGTAGAGGATAAGGAAAAGGGTGGAATTTTTTTCTTCAGAATGTGTTTGGAGTAGTTTTGAGGTAAAAATACTAATTATCTTCGGTCCTAGCTAGGAGGGAGGGGTGGAAAGGTTCCGTTTCGGGGGTTTTCTCTTATATCTCGAAAACGGTGGGCCTTAGGGAAAAAATTACTCTTAGCACAATCACTGCTTATCAAATTTTCTACAAAATTATTTCTACTCATTTTTTCTCTATTTCTTATAGTTTTTGAGATATTCGCCCGCAAAAATATCTAAAGGTGCGTCCATACCAATACAAATTTGCGGCGCAAATTTTTGCGGCGCAAATTTTTGCGTTGAATGTTGTATTTTGTATTCAAGAAAAATATTTGCGGCGCAAATTTAAGTGATTTAAATAATTTTATAAATATAAATATAAATATAAATTATAAATAATTTTAATAATAATTTTAATAATTTAAATAATTTAAAAAATTTGCGCCGCAAATTTGTATTGGTATGGACACACCTTAATGTGTGAAAAAAAGTATAGTAGAGTAGAAATATGTAAAAAAAATCGAGTTATGACAAATTGCTTTCATTAGCAATTTTATGCCTGAATATAATTATAGATTATGTCATGAACCACCCCTGAAGTTTTGAGGTTCTGACTAGTGCGGGAACAGTTTAACAAATATTTGGAAAGTTCGTAAAATTAGCTGTCAGATGACACCACAGTTGACCACACTCCTTATTTTTTCTTATTTCATTTTTTTCATATTTATTATCAGTTTACCAGGTAATAACACGCAACTTTCTATAATTTAAAAGGAACACCCGGTATATTATTGACTATTTCACTAGAGTGTATTATAGCGACAATAAAATCAAGTATTCAGGTGCCAAAACTAGTACCTTGTCAAAACTAACAACATGGTATTTCAGCGACAATTTTTTTGACGTTTTAAACGTTCAAGTCAGCTTGGAAATTAAATCATTGTCAAAATGACATTTTTGCATCGCATTGCGTTTTGCAGTAAAAAATAAGTTTTTTAAGTGAAAATAGACTTAATTTTTCTCTCGTAAAATAGTCATGTCGAATACGACTCAAGATAAAATTTTTTAGGCAAAATTGTTCTCATGTACTATTCAAGTTTGTTCCTTTTTGACAATTTCGCTCATGACATTTAATTAAAAATCACTCGCCTTGCGGCTCGTGATTTTTTGAATAAATGTCATTCGCGAAATTATCAAGCAACAAACTTTCATAACAATCGAACAATTTTGCCGACAAAATTTTATCTCTAGTGGTATTATATATGAATATTTTGCAATTTCCTTAAATTAGTTTTAATTATATACTTATATACGTAAAAGTGTTGTTACGTCCACATCAGAGATAGTTTAAACTTGTAAATGTCTCCCTAACTTGCCTTTAATTTGTCATTGTCATCACATGCTCATTACCATACTTTCGTATGTCAAGTAATAAAATGACAAGCAAATAATTGGAGGTAGGTGCACTTCAAACAATAGATAAAGGGTTAAATTAAGTAACCAAATTGTCAATTAAACAATGGGCAAATGAATGACATGAGCACGCTTTTGAGAGCGGTTCCTAATACTCCAATCTTTAAACTGTTTCAAGTAACTTTTATTACTTTTGTAGTACTGTAACAATCAATGGGTTATTTTAGAAATTAGTGATAAAAAAACTAAAATATATGGAAATTTCGTGTTGAAATTTCCAAACCCTATCCTGTTTCTTTGCGGCGATTCTCGCTTTCAATCATTGTTATGACACCGCATAAACAAAGGCAAGCCACAGTTTAGCCCTAAAGGCATATTTTAACACAACCACTAAATTAAATTAAATTTAAAAAATTGCGTAATTAGAAACAAACGGGAATTAATTTAAAAAAAGAAATAAAAGGTATTAAAAAGAATGTGACTGTCATCGAGTGGAGTATATAATATTTGATATATCTACTGAATGCGGTGACACAAAACCTCGCTATTGAAAATTCATACTCGGCAGAAACACACAGCCCTTGTAATTACCATTCCACTAATTGCTTGGTTACCGTCATTCGTTCCGGATCAATGTTACAACCAACCGCAGCCGGGACCCCACCCTGTTGGAATATCTCAAACCCTCCACTTAGCTAACGAGAGCAAATTTTAAATGATATTAAAACCCCACAAATGATCATACCAACTCGACTATATAATGAAATTCATGTATTTGTCGATTGCTAGCGAGGATTTATAACAAATCAATAGGAAAACCACGGGGATACTTTATAATTTCTCATTATGAGCGAACTACATTTACCGTTAAACATTGTTTTTTGCTTTAAAAAATGGCAAAACAAAAAAAGGCATTCGCGGTGAAACTTGAGTTATACATAAGAACCCTTTTAGCATGTACTCGTGAATTGATTTTCTTTGACAATTAGAAATGTGAAGTAAAAAAGAGCCCTAATTGCAAGCCCGAGAAAAACTTGCATAATGGCTTTAAAATGATCTGCACTCGCTTATTATGACTTGAAAATAAAGAAAATGCATTTTATAATAATATACAGAAAAAAAATATTCATATACTATACCACTATAGAACATACTATTTAATTTACTTGTTAACGACGTGCACATTTATAAAAAAAAGTTCAACAAAAGGGGTTGGAAGTACACGGTTTTGGACGACATAATAATTCACTGCCACAGAACTCGAAAAAGTTTAAATTGAGAAAATGAAATAATGCAAAAATTTTGCTTAAATTACAAATTTTCTTAGTGTATATTTTAATTCCTTTGGGATTAATCAAAACATTTGAGAAAAGATTACAAGAATTAATTAATTTGTAATAAACTTACAAGAAGTTTCTTTTCTTCAAATAACTTTCTCAAATGTCACATAACTTATAAGTTATAATAACCAATCTACTATTGGTTTTGTTTCTTACGGCTATTAGGAGCACGCAAATTGCATTTTTGCAAATTGCAAAAAATGCATGGTACGAGACCGAGAACAACCCTGCGTTTCCTCTCGAGTCAACAGCACTAATAGTAAAAGTCACTACAGCAAGAGCTAGATGATCTAAAACAAACGTTCATCACTCTACACAACACTTGATGAAAAACCGGGATCTTGGGAAAATTCTCAAATAACTCAAAAACTGCTTAGTTTGACAAAAAGTTCATTAATACAATTTTTGTAGCTTATAAAATTACCTATAATTTGATTATATTTCAGTCTCTTTACTGCAAAAATTAACGGAGATATAAGCTCTTTAAGTTCATTGCTGCTGTCTGTGACGTCATAGCTAGTATTTAGAATATCTAATATCTCTGAAAAACAAAATTAATTAGAGATAAAAATTTATGGAAAGGTTCTTGGATACGTACATTTTAAGAAACTGAAACGTTGACATCCCTACCTAGGTCAAGAATTTTTTAGAAGGAACGTAAAGGCTGAAAATATGTTTCTTTGCAAATAACTCAAAACCTATTTAGTTTGACGAAAAATGCATTTTTCTATTTTGTAGCTTATAAAATTTCCTATAATTTGATTATATTTTCGTCTCTTTACTACAAATATTAACGGCAATATAAGATCTTTAAATTCGACTGCTGCTGTCTGTGACGTCATAGCTAGTATTTAGAATATTTAATATCTTTAAAAACCAAAATTAATTAAAGATAAAAATTGGTGTAAAGGTTCTCGGAAACGTACATTTAAAGAAACTGAAACTTTGACATCCCTACCTAGGTCAAGAATTTTTTAAAGGGAACGTAAAGGGCTAAAATTTGTTTCTTTGCAAATAACTCAAAAATATGTAGTCTCACAAAAAAATTAATTGATACCTTTTTTGTAGCTTATAAAATTTCCTATAATTTGATTATATTTCAGTCTCTTTACTGAAATATTAACGGATATGATATATAAACTCTTTAAGTTCGATTGCTACTGCCTGTGACGTCATAGCTAGTATTTAGAATATCTAATATCTCTGAAAAACAAAATTAATTAGAGATAAAAATTTATGGAAAGGTTCTTGGATACGTACATTTTAAGAAACTGAAACGTTGACATCCCTACCTAGGTCAAGAATTTTTTAGAAGGAACGTAAAGGCTGAAAATATGTTTCTTTGCAAATAACTCAAAACCTATTTAGTTTGACGAAAAATGCATTTTTCTATTTTGTAGCTTATAAAATTTCCTATAATTTGATTATATTTTCGTCTCTTTACTACAAATATTAACGGCAATATAAGATCTTTAAATTCGACTGCTGCTGTCTGTGACGTCATAGCTAGTATTTAGAATATTTAATATCTTTAAAAACCAAAATTAATTAAAGATAAAAATTGGTGTAAAGGTTCTCGGAAACGTACATTTAAAGAAACTGAAACTTTGACATCCCTACCTAGGTCAAGAATTTTTTAAAGGGAACGTAAAGGGCTAAAATTTGTTTCTTTGCAAATAACTCAAAAATATGTAGTCTCACAAAAAAATTAATTGATACCTTTTTTGTAGCTTATAAAATTTCCTATAATTTGATTATATTTCAGTCTCTTTACTGAAATATTAACGGATATGATATATAAACTCTTTAAGTTCGATTGCTACTGCCTGTGACGTCATAGCTAGTATTTAGAATATCTAATATCTCTGAAAAACAAAATTAATTAGAGATAAAAATTTATGGAAAGGTTCTTGGATACGTACATTTTAAGAAACTGAAACGTTGACATCCCTACCTAGGTCAAGAATTTTTTAGAAGGAACGTAAAGGCTGAAAATATGTTTCTTTGCAAATAACTCAAAACCTATTTAGTTTGACGAAAAATGCATTTTTCTATTTTGTAGCTTATAAAATTTCCTATAATTTGATTATATTTTCGTCTCTTTACTACAAATATTAACGGCAATATAAGATCTTTAAATTCGACTGCTGCTGTCTGTGACGTCATAGCTAGTATTTAGAATATTTAATATCTTTAAAAACCAAAATTAATTAAAGATAAAAATTGGTGTAAAGGTTCTCGGAAACGTACATTTAAAGAAACTGAAACTTTGACATCCCTACCTAGGTCAAGAATTTTTTAAAGGGAACGTAAAGGGCTAAAATTTGTTTCTTTGCAAATAACTCAAAAATATGTAGTCTCACAAAAAAATTAATTGATACCTTTTTTGTAGCTTATAAAATTTCCTATAATTTGATTATATTTCAGTCTCTTTACTGAAATATTAACGGATATATAAACTCTTTAAGTTCGTATGCTACTGTCTGTGACGTCATAGCTAGTATTTAGAATATTTAATATCTCCAAAAAACAAAATTAATTAAAGATAAAAATTGGTGTAAAGGTTCTCGGAAACGTACATTTAAAGAAACTGAAACTTTGACATCCCTACCTAGGTCAAGAATTTTTTAAAGGGAACGTAAAGGGCTAAAATTTGTTTCTTTGCAAATAACTCAAAAATATGTAGTCTCACAAAAAAATTTATTGATACCTTTTTTGTAGCTTATAAAATTTCCTATAATTTGATTATATTTCATTCTCTTTACTGAAATATTAACGGATATATAAACTCTTTAAGTTCGATTGCTACTGTCTGTGACGTCATAGCTAGTATTTAGAATATTTAATATCTCCAAAAAACAAAATTAATTAAAGATAAAAATTGGTGTAAAGGTTCTCGGAAACGTACATTTAAAGAAACTGAAACTTTGACATCCCTACCTAGGTCAAGAATTTTTTAGAAGGAACGTAAAGGCTGAAAATATGTTTCTTTGCAAATAACTCAAAACCTATTTAGTTTGACGAAAAATGCATTTTTCTATTTTGTAGCTTATAAAATTTCCTATAATTTGATTATATTTTCGTCTCTTTACTACAAATATTAACGGCAATATAAGATCTTTAAATTCGACTGCTGCTGTCTGTGACGTCATAGCTAGTATTTAGAATATTTAATATCTTTAAAAACCAAAATTAATTAAAGATAAAAATTGGTGTAAAGGTTCTCGGAAACGTACATTTAAAGAAACTGAAACTTTGACATCCCTACCTAGGTCAAGAATTTTTTAAAGGGAACGTAAAGGGCTAAAATTTGTTTCTTTGCAAATAACTCAAAAATATGTAGTCTCACAAAAAAATTAATTGATACCTTTTTTGTAGCTTATAAAATTTCCTATAATTTGATTATATTTCAGTCTCTTTACTGAAATATTAACGGATATATAAACTCTTTAAGTTCGATTGCTACTGTCTGTGACGTCATAGCTAGTATTTAGAATATTTAATATCTCCAAAAAACAAAATTAATTAAAGATAAAAATTGGTGTAAAGGTTCTCGGAAACGTACATTTAAAGAAACTGAAACTTTGACATCCCTACCTAGGTCAAGAATTTTTTAAAGGGAACGTAAAGGGCTAAAATTTGTTTCTTTGCAAATATCTCAAAAATATGTAGTCTCACAAAAAAATTAATTGATACCTTTTTTGTAGCTTATAAAATTTCCTATAATTTGATTATATTTCAGTCTCTTTACTGAAATATTAACGGATATATAAACTCTTTAAGTTCGATTGCTACTGTCTGTGACGTCATAGCTAGTATTTAGAATATTTAATATCTCCAAAAAACAAAATTAATTAAAGATAAAAATTGGTGTAAAGGTTCTCGGAAACGTACATTTAAAGAAACTGAAACTTTGACATCCCTACCTAGGTCAAGAATTTTTTAAAGGGAACGTAAAGGGCTAAAATTTGTTTCTTTGCAAATATCTCAAAAATATGTAGTCTCACAAAAAAATTAATTGATACCTTTTTTGTAGCTTATAAAATTTCCTATAATTTGATTATATTTCAGTCTCTTTACTGAAATATTAACGGATATATAAACTCTTTAAGTTCGATTGCTACTGCCTGTGACGTCATAGCTAGTATTTAGAATATTTAATATCTTTAAAAACCAAAATTAATTAAAGATAAAAATTGGTGTAAAGGTTCTCGGAAACGTACATTTAAAGAAACTGAAACTTTGACATCCCTACCTAGGTCAAGAATTTTTTAAAGGGAACGTAAAGGGCTAAAATTTGTTTCTTTGCAAATAACTCAAAAATATGTAGTCTCACA
This sequence comes from Malthinus seriepunctatus, assembly GCA_963924605.1. NCBI lineage: Eukaryota > Metazoa > Arthropoda > Insecta > Coleoptera > Cantharidae > Malthinus > Malthinus seriepunctatus. The sequence goes on along the minus strand of OZ004603.1, from coordinate 30,877,927 downwards.
AAAAAATTAATTGATACCTTTTTTGTAGCTTATAAAATTTCCTATAATTTGATTATATTTCAGTCTCTTTACTGAAATATTAACGGATATATAAACTCTTTAAGTTCGATTGCTACTGCCTGTGACGTCATAGCTAGTATTTAGAATATTTAATATCTCTAAAAAACAAAATTATTTAAAGATAAAAATTGGTGTAAAGGTTCTCGGATACGTACATATAAAGAAACCGAAACTGTGACAAACATCTCTACCTCGGTCAAGAATTTTTTAGAGGAAACGTAAAGGGCAAAAATTTGTTTCTTTGTAAATAACTCAAAAATATGTAGTCTGACAAACAATTCATTCATACCTTTTTTGTAGCTTATAAAATTTTCTATAATTTGATTATATTTCAGTCTCCTTACTACAAATCTTAACGAAGCTATAGGCTCTTTAAGTTCGACTCCTGCTGTCTGTGACGTCATAGCTAGTATTTAGAATATTTAATATCTCTAAAAAGCAAAATTAATTAAAGATACAAATTGGTGTAAAGGTTCTCGGATACTAAAAAACTTTAACAACTCTCAAGAATTTTTTTGGAAGGGTTTAAAAGGGTTGAAAAATATATTTCTTTGCAAATAACTCAAAAACTACATATTTAGTCGTTTTCTATATTAAGTTGGTCACGTGTCAAAAAACGTCTGTGAACTGAACCGTACGTATTTAAAATTAAGCGATTTCATTAATTTTTTTGAACCCTCGAGTAATTTAAATTTCATAAACTCGTCGGCAGTTCGATGGGGGAAAAAAGAGTTCCGCAATTTTTTCGTAGTTGTAAAAAATTTTCTTCTTTAATACGAGCACTAATTTTCGTGTTTGAAATATTTTGCGTTTAAAAATAAACATATAATTTTTATTTTATGTACAAAAGTCTTATAATTTACATAAAAAAAATAAATCAGAAAGCTGCACACAAAAAAAAAGCTTAAGGGCAAAAAGCTCACAGTCGTATAACTTTTTTGAATCCTTAACATTTTTTAAATCCAACTTTTAATTAATTTTCGTGTACAGAATACATTTTTTTTATTAATTAAAAGAATTATTTTACTAACGAAGCTTTATTTTTTGTACATTTAAAAACCATTACTAAAATAAAATAATTGTATCTACAATAATTATTCTACAATTGCTTTACCGTACTTACCAAGAGCAAAAGCTTATTTGTTAAAGTTTATTATGATACAATGACGTAAAATGATGGCTCAGCGGTGAGGCCGGAGTCTTGTGAATCGAGGCGTAAGCCGAGACCGCATAAGACCGAAATATTTGACGCCAGTGTGTCATACTGTCCTACAGTATTTTTTATTCGACTGTAAACTAAATAAAAGACTTGACGTGAGTCTTTTAATCTACGTACAACTTTAATAAGTGACCGAACTATGAATAACAGGGAGCTTTTAATTTATTTTGAGAGGTAAAAAGAGCTTTTAATGTAACAATTAATTATTGAATTTTTAAAAAAGTCTTAAAAATTATTAATTTTCATTAATAAGCTTTTACGTCCTTCTAATTAATTAATTGTGAGAGTAACATTCAATCAATTTTTTGGTATAAATTTAATCTAAAGTGGTATCATTAAGGAGTGAGCTTTTTCCGACTAAACCCTGAATCTTTATATTCTAGTGCAAAAAAATTACTAAAATTGATGAAGTAGAAAAAATTATACTTTTTTTTCTTTTTTTATCAAAAAAAATTATAACATTTTACACGTTGTTACTTATAATTAAAAAAAATGTACAAGCAATTTTTTATTAAAGCTCGTTAATTTATATGGTAATATTAACAGGAAAGCTCTTTTTTGTGTACATTTCCATTTCTTTCTGACACACAAATTCATTATAATTAACCTTTAAATATCTAATAATATCAAATTTAATGGAAAGCTCTCAAAATGTCAAAATTTATTTATTATTCCGAGCCCCTATACTTTTGCGTGTGAGATTTAAAGTTTAAAAAAATTAAATTCAACTTTGGTCATTAATTAAAGCGAAATTGTTCCTCATACACTCCATTTTATCATCTTGTATAATGAATTTCCGACTCTTTTGTTTCAAAACTCTCCTATTTAGATTATTAAAGATAATCGTGACCATAAGATAGTGAATGAAGATAATTAAAAATTACATTGTGGCTTTAAGGCACATTAAACAAAAGTAATTTTAGTTCATTTATAAGCAGTGTTCCGAAAGTAATATAACATTCTTTGGTATGAGATAGGGTGGTCTGATTATGGACATTCTGCACAGACTTGACGTAGTAAAAGCCTGAACGTGTGAAGGCAGAGTGATAGTTACGGCTTGCCTGCTCAGGATTTTACTGCGACATACCTGTGCAGGCCAAAGACTCAATAAGCTGCTTGAACGCCTTACAGACGCTTCGAGCCTGCACAAGTGCACAGGTCTGACGTATTAAAAGTTAGGGGGACATTTACAAGTTTAAAATATCTCTAATGTGGAGATAATAAGACTTTTACGTTTACGTAATAAAAGCAATTTTACTAAAGTGTGGTCCACTGTGGTGTCATCTGACAGCTAATTTTCACCACTTCAGGGGAGGTTTATAACATAGTATCAATTATATTCAGGCAGGCAGCAATATTCATTGCTGATGAGCAGTTCGCCATAATTCGACTTTTTTTCCATATTTCTACTCCACTATACTTTATTCATACATTAACTATTTTTGCGGGTGGATATCTCAAAAACTATAAGAAATATAGGAAAAATGAATAGAAATGATCTTGTAGAAAATTTTATAAGCTTTCATTGTGCTAAGAATAATTTTTTCTCTAAGACCCACCGTTTTTGAAATATAAGCGAAAACCCCAGAAACTGGACCTTTCCCCACTCCTCTCTCCTTTAGCCATATAACTAGGATCGTAGGACTTTTAGTATTTTTACCTCAAAACTACTCCAGACACTAACATGACAAGAAAAAAATTCCACCCTCTTCATGTCCTCTACACTCTACACTCTTTTTTTGAGCGTTCGTTGACTGGACTAGACATTTAAAGGGAGGCTTTAAGTTTTTTACTTAAAAGCTATCTGGAAGATGCATAAAAAAATTTTAAAAGCGGTTTATTCATATCGTAATTTAACTGTTTAATAACCGCATCTTAAGCTATAAAGAGTTCGTTCCGAAATAGTAATAAATAAAGAGGTTATGTGCAATGGAAGCGTTTTGCATGTTTTACACCCTTTTTTCTCACCGCCAAGTTACCACTTAAAATTAGCATTTTGAATTCTTTTTGCGAAAAAAAATCTTATATTAACGATTAAAATCTAAAAAAGAAGCTCGGTTAAATAAATCAGACTTAAATTATAAAATTTAAAGTAGTGTGCTATGTAATAATTAAGTTTCTGGCTCGAGCGGTTAAGGATTATTTAAAATGACTTTTTGTGCTTTATAAATAACATCGAGGGGTTGTAGAGGGAGAAAAAGCGCTCCTAAAATGTTTACAATTTAATGTACAATGTTTTAGCAAAGTTACTACAAGACGTTTTAAATAATAATTTTAAAACTTAACCGAAAGCGCTTAATTGTACCTACGAAAACAGCGCTCTCTCTTTAAAAGTCATTTTTCGAGTTTTAACCAAAAGTTATCTGATAATATTAACAACTTTCTTCTCGGTACTTAAAATATTTTAAAAGGTCTTTTTGACATGACGTCGTACACGCCGTCGAGTATTCACCAAAGAATTTAAAACTTGAGATTTAAATAATCTCGCAGTCTTATAAATTGCGTTCTTTCAGCAATAAGACGTAGGTGAAGTGAAGCGTTTGAGTAACAGCATTTTTCCTCTAACTGTCCAGGATCTCTTTATAGTTTAAAGACTTGTCCTTTTTGTGCATGATAAGGCCCTTAGGGCAATTCTAAGGTTACGGTGGTTACGGAGACTGAGCTTCTAGAACAGCCATAGAACTATTTTCAAATTTTTATTTTTCTTACAGAAGAAATAACAAATTTTTGAAATTTCAAAAAATCATAACTCCGGTCCTGTAAATTTCCAACTAATGAAACGTACGGTATTCAATAGAGAACGGCAATGTTTATAACGTATCCAAAAATGAAACAAACGGCGCAAGCCGATTTTAAAAAGATCTATTTCAAAATTTTGACCTATTTTGGCCCCTTCAAGGTATGCAATTTTGACACAGTTATAAAAATTGATTAGGTTAGAACGAAAGCCTTATATTTTGGCTACAAAATCACATTTTGAAATTTTCATAATAATAATTACAGGCTAAGTTATAAGGGAAAAACTACAAAGTGGAACAACCGTTTTTCAGCCATTTTGAATTTAAAATTTTCTCCTGAACTGTTTGTAGTACTGAAAAGTGCTTCTTCATTACTAGGAAAATATTATTTTTGTTATAATGTGGTAGAAATAATTGTAATAGAAAATGGTGTTTTTAGAAAACTCGAAAGAATGAATAAAACATTAATTAATGTGGAGCACTTAAAATCATATTAAATTTAATTAATTTATCTACTTATCAAAATATTACCGAAATAATTAAATGTTGATTTAACAAGAAATTTTAATTAAATTTAATCTCTCAAAATCAAAAGTGGGTAAAATGTACAAAACAGAAAACATTTCCTTTGTTTGGATTGGGAAAGGAAACAAACTATACATACCTTGCTCTCGCTTACTTACTTTACTAACATATATTTTGTTTTTGGCCTAAATAAGGGTAACTTGTGTGACAGTCTTATAGTATAAGAAGGGTCTTTTACTCCCTTTAAAGCACTTTCTAATCAAGTCAAGTATGCAAATATCACTTTTGAGAAAATTACCAACTTGTACGTGTGCTTAAGTTTCATTATTGTTTAACTAAAACCTTAAAGTTTTAAAGTCGAAATGCTCACAAAGAATTTTTTGGCTAAACAAAAGTTCTAAAATTCTAATTTACTCAAAAGTTTATACAGGATGTCCAATGAAACAATAATTTATAAATTTCAAAAAGACTTTTTGGGTTTGTAACTACAACAGGGCCTTTTCGTACGTAATAAAGCTAATTTTAGGAAGTTTCAAAATATTTAAAAATATACAGGGTGTCCTTAAAAATATTTAATATTTTAAAAACCGTTTTAACCAAATGTTAACATAAATCAAAAATACTATCTTATAATAAATGTTCAGAATCTTTCCATGATTTCAAAAATGCTAAAATATACAAGGTATTCCTTTTAAAATAAGAAAGTTTGTTTTATTTTCGGTTAATCCGAAAGTCAAAATATAAAGTGCTAGGTTTACGACAGATAACTGTAAGTACGAGCTTTCAAAATATTGAAAAATATACAGAGTGAAGAACTTTTTTAACCAAATATTATCGTAAATCAAAAATACTATTATGTCTTCTTTCCATGATTTTAAAAATGCTAAAATATACAGGGCGTTCCCTCTTAAGGTAAGAAAGTAGGTTCCATTTCCGGTTAAACCAGAAGTCAAAATATAAAGTGCTAGGTATCATCCGATAGTACGAGCTTTCAAAATATTGCAAAATATACCGAGTGTTCTATTTAAAATAAAAAAAGTTGCTGTCATTTTCGGCTAACTGGGGTCACTGGGGACAGAGAAAGTAAAATATGAAGAAAATTTAACACACAAAATAGGCCGCCGTTCGCATTATTGAAACCGTCATTTAGTGATTGCGATAACCCTTATCTGGATGTGTTACGTAATTTAAAAATTATTGTTTCACTTTCATTTCTAGCGTTTTGATGGTTTTTTGAATAGTTCCGACCCTCCTACTCGGGTTTTTAATATAGTTCTGAATTAGATGCTGCATTAAGCTGTCGTTCACGAGACTCCTGTTCGGCCAGTCCCTTAATCAATTAAATCTAACCTAATTTCTCTTTTTTATATAAAGTGTGCGTCAGTATTATGGCCGGTTTTGATTATTATTCATGAGTTTTATGTGTAGGCTTTGTTACTATTCTTTACGCCATCTGGGATCAGCACTAGTAATTATATTCCAACAGTGAATGGTGGACGTTTATCCCAAATTAGACAAGGAAATCTCTACCTTTGACAATTGAAAGATTCTCTCAACTCAGGAATCGAACTCCAGATCTTTCAATTACGAAAACAGAGTTAAACGTCTACTACTCTACCGACGCTTCTCTATTTAGCCCAGTTTCCAAAGGTTTCAAGCTCAGAAAATTAGGAAAGTGCAAAAAAAATCGGTATTCAGATAGATTAAGGCATGGCGAAAAAGATGCAACAAAGTTTGCATTCAATATAGGGGCCGCTTCATCGAAAAAAATGGACCTGAAGAGGAAAAAATGTGTTTTTTTAAGAATATCTCAGAAAGTATGCGATCTAGAGAAAAATGACTAGACCGCCATTTTATAGATGAAGCATTTTTACAAAACATATGTCCTATAAAGTTTTCCGTTAGAGTAACGGTTTTCCAGAAAAATATGTCATAAAAATGCCATGTTTTCAAAAATATTATTAAGCAGGCGAGCTGAAATATTGTTAAATACGTGCGAGTTGATGAACAAAAAACTGTTTTAATCCAAGATGAGCAGTGATTAAATTAAAAAAATCTGTATGAATGGAAACCTAAAGATTTCAGCTTGCACATCGATGTATTATCGTTTACTTCTATTACATCTTGTACTATTAAACGACAAATGAAATTATTTTTCTACCATATTTTAAAGAATTGATGATATTTTGTGGAAAAAATTGCATAAAAAATTATTCCGTGAAGCAAATCGTTCCTTATGAATTATATTTCAAAGTTACATCATGATAAATTGATTATACATTATATTATAAAAGTACAAGGAATTTATATTTCTTCATTTTTTGTAAATTTGAATTTTTTGAAAAGTTTGAGTCATAAGCACTTTTAAGCATCTTAGGAACTTGAAATAGGGTGTCGTTGTGTCGACACACACTAAAGATCCCTACATAGGTCTGATTTCCTCTAATAAAAAACGGGGGCGTTTTGGGAGGGGTTTTCAGGACTTGGCTACTTTTTTATAAATTTTGAGGTCATGATACACACTGGTGCCAAATTTGAAGTTTATGTGATGCCTAGAAGTGCTTCATTAGTTGTTGACACATAAATGTTAATAAGAATTTGATCATGACAATGTATATTTTTCATTGCGGAATGCGATAGTACATTTTTTTCTCTTTACATTCCTACAAAAAAATATAAAATAAAAATTTTGGGTCCTCCTGCAAAGAAAAAAAAAAGATAAGATGTCCAGTTTTCGATAATAGGTGGATGGAATGGTAGAAGATGGCTTATCGAGTGGTTAGCTACATCACCGGATCTAAATCTACTTGCTTTTGTTTTGTCGGAAACATCTTAACCGTTTACCCAAATACACCTCAAATTTTTTTTTGTTTTCTTGATATTTTTATAGGATTGTAAAGCAAAAAAATGTACTATCCAATTCCGCAAGAAAAATAATATACATCGTCATTTAAAAATAAATCCGATGACGTCATTGCTCGAAGGGGGTGACGTAGAAAAATGAAAATCGTTGGAAAATGTTTGTTTTGAAATAAATCAATTTGACGGGTCCAACCGTTTTTTGATATTGCTATCGGGAAAGAAAATATTCCACTGCTTCTTTACTTTTTATTCACACTGTATGTATAATTTGTAATGCAGATCTTCCTATAAGAAGTATACTAAAGTTTTAACTCGTCGAGAAAGAAAAAATTTCAAGACTTTATTGATAAAATTACGATTTTTCTAAGAAAATTAAAAAATCTTATTTTTCAACATATTTTTGAAATTGGTTTTCAGGAAAACCGTTACTCTAACGGAAAACTTTTATAGGACATATGTTTTGTAAAATTGCTTCATCTATAAAATGGCGGTCTAGTCATTTTTCTCTAGATCGCATACTTTCTGAGATATTCTTAAAAAAACACATTTTTTCCTCTTCAGGTCCATTTTTTTCGATGAAGCGGCCCCTATATTGAATGCAAACTTTGTTGCATCTTTTTCGCCATGCCTTAATCTATCTGAATACCGATTTTTTTTGCACTTTCCTAATTTTCTGAGGTTGATATGCTTATACGTCTCTGGAAACTGGGCTAATTTAGCAATTTAAATTTTTTTTTAGGACTAAGAAAAATCGTTTTTAACTTTTCCATTCCAAAAAAAGATTACTATAATCGAGAAAAAAATTTTTTATTGCATTTCTCAACGTTTTGAGTCCCCCTGATTCCAAAAATGCAAAAAAATATTTTCGTTTTTTTGAGCTAAATGTCCGTATGTATGTATGGATGTCCCCTAGATCAAAAACCACTGAAACGATTTTAATGAAATTTGATTTTATTAGTCACTTTAAAATTATTTCATCGGCCAAAATAGCTTTTATAAGAAATCTATGTAGGGTGTCTGCAATTAAGGTGGTTATTTTGGGCGCTTTTTTGCAACTTTGGGCGCATTTTTACTTGGCTATAAGATAGTACAAGTAAGCCCCACTTGGGAAAAAAAATATCAAATTTTGTTATTAAAAATGGCGGCCAATAGAACGATTGTCCCATTGTGTGGTTTTTCTCTTATAACTAAGCCGATAATTATTATTCTAAAAATTTCAAAACGACATTCTACAGCCAAAATATAGTGCTTTTCGTTCTAATTAAGTCGATTTTTAAAATTGTTTCAAAACTGCATACTTTTAGGGGGCCAAAGTTGGTCAAAATTTTGAAATGGTTTTCTCAAAAGTTCCTCTGCCAAATTTTTTTTTTGGATATGTTACAGAAAGCATAACTCTCTATCGAAATAAAAATTTTTATCAAAATCGCTCGAGCCGTTTCGGAATAATGATTTTTTGAATGTCAAAATTTCAAAATCACTAATTTCTTTTGTAATAAAAATAAAAACTTGAAAATGGATATATGTATCAGTCTCCTGAATATCCATTATTTAACACTATTTTCGGTGAACAAAACGCTTCCGGTTAAACCGGAAATTATATCAAAATTTTTAGAAACACCCTGTAAATTGTTAAATATTTTAAAAGCTCGTAAAATTAGCTATTATACGATACCAAACACTTTATATTTTGACTTCCCGTTAAAAAATTTAAATTTAAATGGAACACCCTGTATATTTTTCTATATTTTGAGAGCTCGTAAAATTAGCTTTCTAAAGATATCAAATTTAATCTTAATTATTAAAAATACAAAATTACAAGATCTGACGGGTGGGAAAAAGTTCCTTGTAAAGCCACATCCGTTGTTTTTCGAATGGGTATTAACATCAAGTCGTCGTTGCATGACGCTGAAAAATAAAGTTAGGAAAACATTAATTTTCTTTTGTTTTATGCTGAGAGATATTTTTTTTAAATTCCCTCGTACATTTTAACGAATAGAAATAATTTTTTTACCCCTACCATTTAACGTGAAAAATGACGAGGGTAATTTTGGAATATCTAAAATTTTCACATTATTATTATTACTATTATTATAGTGAAGAAGTATCCAATTTATAACGTCCACAACAAAGTTAGAGTAGTATAGTAAACGTTATTCACCCTCAAAATACATTTGGTCCTTATTTTCCTTAACAACGCAATAAATTATAATCATACCCTACTGGGAGACAAATTTTCTCCTATTGCTACAACTTCTCGTAGTAATAATAATAATAACGTAACAACGGGCATTGCCCTACACCCTTTTGCTACGTACGTAATCATTTTAGAGACCTCAAAATTAATGCACTACTAATGCACTTGGATTAATACGCCGGGAATTGCTACCACTATTTTACATTTAAACAAATTATACAGGGCGTTTTATTGCAAAAAAATAGAAAATTCAATAATTACTTAGAGATGAAACTTCGATTATGTCATCGCATTTCTCTCTGCCTGCTCTATTTTCCCCTCCCCATCTCTCTCTCTTCTGCATATATTGCGACTAGCATTACGCTTGGAGCCGCCTACTATTACTACACGTTCTGGATCTTAGAAAGTTGGTTTTAATACGTAAAAAAGTTTAGTATTTGTCAATTGTTTCCATCATGGATGGGTAGATAATTTTTCGAACTGCCCTCGTATTATACTGCCGTTGTATTTTCTAATTGTAGCGACAGGTTGAAATTACTTTTGGTTTGAGATTTTTATTTTTTTACCCTTACCCTTAATTGACTTGTTGTTCACAACGAATAGTACAATAAAGAGAAAAAAAGAGGTTTTTCTTTTGAGTTTCCCCATTTTTCTGAAAAGATGTAAATCATTGCAACGCTACAAAATACACTTTTCTAAAGGGAAAAAGTATAAAAAATTTTTAATACTTAAAATTATATTACAAATTTTTAATTACAAAAGGCAAGTGCTTTAAGCTATCCAACTTTTACGACTTTTCCCTATCACCATCATTATCTACGTCCATTATCCCTTTTTAGGGACGAACATGACTTTATTTTTATTTCCCTTTTTACTTTATACTAATAATATTTTTAAAAGCCGAAGTCGTTTAATATGTTTTTCTTTACTCAAATTTGTTCCTTGTTATGTTTTTTGGCTCACATAAAATAGCACGAAATTGATTTTTTTTCACTCGGGAGCTTTATTTAAATTTTATAACGAAATTTATAAAGCTTTTAAGTTTAATAAATTATTGCGTAATCTTGGAAGAATTTTAAGTTTATGTTCTTTTTTGCAGGTTCATCCGTTTTGGTTTGGAGAAAAGGATCTAATCTTATAAGTGCCGGATATCACTTAATTACTAGCGACAAACGATTTTTCCTACAATCTTATAATCTCCAATTGAGAAATGTCAAAATATCGGATCAGGGAGATTACACGTGCCAAATTGGGGATGGTTCGATGGGCGATCTGATACACACTGTGGAAATTTTAAGTAAGTTTGAAGTGTTTTTTTAAAATATAATGTGTGCATTTTTTAAATTGAAAATGAAAAGAAAGCTCCCTAGTTGCGTATTTTGATGGGCTAAATGGTTACCGAGATATGCAACATTTCTAAAAATTTGAATTTTGTTTTTCGACTGTAGTTTGAAAACGGTTCACTTTAGAAAAAAAATTTCGAAAGAAAGTCATAGGAGGCCAAAAGAGCTATCAAACGATACTAAACTTGACATTTTATCATATCGACGGTAGGCGTCGCGACGTTCTACTTTTTAGTTTTTTACGAGAAGCTATTGCTTTTTAGTGTTTACTTACTATTGTTCCCTTTAGAAAAAACAATATCCAGAGAAAGTTTTAGGAGGTAAAGATAGCTATCAAACGATACCAAACTTGACATTTTATCATATCGACGCTAGGCGTCGCGACGTTTAACTTTTTATTTTTTTTGAGAACCTATTGTTTTTTGCTGTTTCCTTGCTATTGTTCACTTTAGAAAAGAATTATCGAAATAAAGTTTTAGTTGATAAAGAGAGCTATCAAACGATACTAAACTTGACATTTTATCATATCGACGCTAGGCGCGACGACTTTCAATTTTTTATTTTTTTAGAGAACCTATTGTTTTGTACTGTTTACTTACTATTGTTTACTTTAGAAAAAAACAATATCGAGAGAAAGTTTTAGGACGTAAAAAGATAGCTATCAAACGATACTATACTTGACATTTTATCATATCGACGCTAGGCGTCGCGACGTTCAACTTTTTATTTTTTCAAAAATCTATTGTTTTTTTTCTTATTACTTTAGAAAAAAAATTAGCGAGAAAAAGTTTTAAGAGGCGAAGGAGCTCTCAAACAATACTAAGCTTGACATTTCATTATATCGACGCTATGCGTCCCAACAATTAACTTTTTATTTTTTTTGAGAACCTATTGTTTTTTGCTGTTTCCTTGCTATTGTTTACTTTAGAAAAGAATTATCGAAATAAAGTTTTAGTTGATAAAGAGAGCTATCAAACGATAGTAAACTTGAAATTTTATCCTATCGACGCTAGGCGTCGCGTCGTTCTACTTTTTAGTTTTTTACGAGAAGCTATTGTTTTTTAGTGTTTACTTACTATTGTTCACTTTAGAAAAAACAATATCCAGAGAAAGTTTTAGGAGGTAAAGATAGCTATCAAACGATACTAAACTTGACATTTTATCATATCGACGCTAGGCGTCGCGACGTTTAACTTTTTATTTTTTTTGAGAACCTATTGTTTTTTGCTGTTTCCTTGCTATTGTTCACTTTAGAAAAGAATTATCGAAATAAAGTTTTAGTTGATAAAGAGAGCTATCAAACGATACTAAACTTGACATTTTATCATATCGACGCTAGGCGCGACGACTTTCAATTTTTTATTTTTTTAGAGAACCTATTGTTTTGTACTGTTTACTTACTATTGTTTACTTTAGAAAAAAACAATATCGAGAGAAAGTTTTAGGACGTAAAAAGATAGCTATCAAACGATACTATACTTGACATTTTATCATATCGACGCTAGGCGTCGCGACGTTCAACTTTTTATTTTTTCAAAAATCTATTGTTTTTTTTCTTATTACTTTAGAAAAAAAATTAGCGAGAAAAAGTTTTAAGAGGCGAAGGAGCTCTCAAACAATACTAAGCTTGACATTTCATTATATCGACGCTATGCGTCCCAACAATTAACTTTTTATTTTTTTTGAGAACCTATTGTTTTTTGCTGTTTCCTTGCTATTGTTTACTTTAGAAAAGAATTATCGAAATAAAGTTTTAGTTGATAAAGAGAGCTATCAAACGATAGTAAACTTGAAATTTTATCCTATCGACGCTAGGCGTCGCGTCGTTCTACTTTTTAGTTTTTTACGAGAAGCTATTGTTTTTTAGTGTTTACTTACTATTGTTCACTTTAGAAAAAACAATATCCAGAGAAAGTTTTAGGAGGTAAAGATAGCTATCAAACGATACTAAACTTGACATTTTATCATATCGACGCTAGGCGTCGCGACGTTTAACTTTTTATTTTTTTTGAGAACCTATTGTTTTTTGCTGTTTCCTTGCTATTGTTCACTTTAGAAAAGAATTATCGAAATAAAGTTTTAGTTGATAAAGAGAGCTATCAAACGATACTAAACTTGACATTTTATCATATCGACGCTAGGCGCGACGACTTTCAATTTTTTATTTTTTTAGAGAACCTATTGTTTTGTACTGTTTACTTACTATTGTTTACTTTAGAAAAAAACAATATCGAGAGAAAGTTTTAGGACGTAAAAAGATAGCTATCAAACGATACTATACTTGACATTTTATCATATCGACGCTAGGCGTCGCGACGTTCAACTTTTTATTTTTTCAAAAATCTATTGTTTTTTTTCTTATTACTTTAGAAAAAAAATTAGCGAGAAAAAGTTTTAAGAGGCGAAGAGAGCTCTCAAACGATACTAAGCTTGACATTTCATTATATCGACGCTATGCGTCCCAACAATTAACTTTTTATTTTTTTTGAGAACCTATTGTTTTTTGCTGTTTCCTTGCTATTGTTTACTTTAGAAAAGAATTATCGAAATAAAGTTTTAGTTGATAAAGAGAGCTATCAAACGATAGTAAACTTGAAATTTTATCCTATCGACGCTAGGCGTCGCGTCGTTCAACTTTTTATTTTTTTCGAGAATCTATTGTTTTTTTTCTTTACTCACTATTGTTTACTTTAGAAAAAAAATTAGCGAGAAGAAGTTTTAAGAGACGAATAGAGCCCTCAAACGATACTAAGCTTGACATTTCATTATATCGACGCTATGCGTCCCAACGATTAACCTTTAATTTTTTTGAGAACCTATTGTTTTTTGCTGTTTCCTTGCTATTGTTTACTTTAGAAAAGAATTATCGAAATAAAGTTTTAGTTGGTAAAGAGAGCTATCAAACGATACTAAACTTGACATTTTATCATATCGACGCTAGGCGTCGCGACTTTCAATTTTTTATTTATTTAGAGAACCTATTTTTTTTTGTTTACTTATTATTGTTTCTCTAGAAAAAAAAATATTGAAAGTTTTAAGAGGTGAAGAGAGCTATCAAACGATACTAAACTTGACATTTTATCATATCGACGCTAGGCGTCGCGAAATTCAACTTTATTGTTTTTTAGAGAACCTATTGGTTTTTTGCTGTTTACTGACTATTTGTGTACTTTAATAAAAAATTCTGTAGAGAAAGTTTCAGGACGTCAAGAGAGCTAATACCAAACTTGACATTTTATCATATCGACGTTAGGCGTCGTGACGTTCCACTTTTATGTTTTTACAAGAACCTATGAGTTTTTTACATAAAATTACTTATTTTATGCTTTAAGAGTAGTTTTATGGGAAAAAACAATAGCTTTTGGTATACCTAAAATTAAAAAATGAACGTTGCGACGCCTAGCGTCGATATGATAAAATGTCATGTTTAGTATCGTTTGATAGCTCTTTTGGCTTCCTGAACATTTTTATGCTTAATTTTTTTCAAAAGTGAACTATTGTGAAACTACAGTCAAAAAATAAAATTTTCATTGTTTTTACGTTATCTCACTAACCATTTTGAATTTTTGATATTTCTAAACAGATTCTTAAAGCTTATCAAAATATGCAACTTTTTGCTCTTTTAACAAATTTTGGAACTCTCACCCCTTCCAAGATTCCAATTTAAAATAAGTCATCCTGTGTACTCTTGTAGCGCTCTCTAACAGAACAGAGTAATTGTTGGATACTATCGATGACAATATGTATCAGTCCTTCCTAATCTTCATGGTTATGAATTGCATACAGTAAAATTTATTTTTTGTGTAATCGCTAAGAAGAACACTGCATAGATTTTGAACAATGAAAAGTGGACAAATATCAAAACAAAGACTAAGTCGTCAAAGGCTTGTAATTGCTCAACTTAAATGTGCATTTGCAAGCGATTGCAACATCCTATATTAAATATTATGCATATGCACATGCACGCTCTGATTGAATTAATGTAGGCATTTGGTGCACACAAAAGAAACTTCTGCGTTTATGTCGTTATTTAAGAACAAAAACAAATGTCATTTAAAAAAAGTGTCCCCGAGAGCTTTTCACCTCCATTTTTATTTTGAAAAAGGACGTTAAATTATTCATTTTTGTTTTTTAACAAATGCATTTAATATTTTATGTGTGAAGTTTAAATAAATATAGCAAAACCAACATAAAAGTAAGCAAAAGTGGCGTTTATCTTTTGTAAGGTACCACACAACAACAAAACAATATTCTTGATTATTTTTATGAAAAGTGAAGTAAATTTTGACATTAAATGCAAATAATATACGAACTTCTACAAAGTTTTATTTCCCTGGTGATCAAAGTGAGTTTTCAAAGCAAGTGGTCCCGTTTGAGTGCTTTGTTCTGACACATTTTGCGGCAGAATTAAATTTAAAATGGAAATGAGAATATAGTTTTCAATTTAAATTTCTAAATTTTCCTAAAGCGACTTTTTAGTTTAGATGAGCTAAAAATTTTTTCTCCCTTTCGACTTGATTAGACAAAGTATAAATTTTTAAATATTTAAATTACGCTACTGTATAATATTTATTAATGACTTTTTATTTTTTAAATTGAATAACGGGAGCCTTTTGACGAAAAGAGCAACGAGCGAGGCAATTTCGATCCTTGAAATTTTTGCTGTATAAATTCTTTCGAGTGTATACATTTATATCGTTTTATAAATATTTATAAAATATTATAAAAGCTCATAATATTCTTCAAGTGGCACTTGCTTTAATCATGTACTTAATTTATATACATAGACCTGAAGAAGCTAAAAGCTTTAATTTATATTCAAAAAAATACCTCCTTTTATTTTATCTACTTAGCACCTTACCCATCTCTAATTACTTCATAAATTGTTAATTAAATTTATTCTTAATCAAAAGCAGTGGCGTAACCTACGAACCAACCGAAGCACGCGTATACCGAAGAGGTGGTGACAGAAATACAAGTGAAATGCTGTAGTAGACTGGTTTCCAATAGAGTAGAACCGTAGAACCCATATGCCTACGTCATTGGGCACTGAAAGTGGCTGGATGAGCATTTAGGAGCGCTGTAAGACCCAAACGTGGTGTCGTAGTAAAAGTGCCCTTTTGGCATAGCTTAGAGGTATGAGGGGGTAGGTTCGAGTTCAAATACACACACAAATTAAATACTATAATAATTTTTATTGAGCCTATAAAATTTCTTAGGCTTAAATACATAAATTATATTCGAAAAAATATTCTAAATAAATAAATAATTCGATCATTCAAATTTCAATCAAATAAATCACTTTTAGTGCCGGTTTTTCAATCATCGTTTAAACTAAGTTCCAGTTGAACTAAGTTCAAGCTCATGCGCCGTAACTCGTTTACACTACAGTAAATTTACAGCGCTTGGGATTGATCTTCGATTAGATGGAAATTAGTTTAACTAACGATTGAAAAACTCGCCCTTAGGGTTCTTCTTCTTCTTCTTCCCTAAAAAACTCTTCTTTTCCCTTGCTAACCTTTATCCAAAATCCCTAGGAAAAATAACGAGGGTAAGCGGAGGCCTATGCCCCACAGTAGTCTCGGGTACACTGCGGGGTAGCTACCACTAGCGAGGATCCTTAAGAGGCATGCTGGGAGAGGGCGGAGGCCTACGTTCGGTGGCGGCTCTTAGAGCTGCCAAGGAACAGCTACCACACGCGGACACCTCTGATAGGTAGGTACGCCATTTGGGCGTACTAGGAACAATCTGCTTTGCTCGACGATCACACTGCACTCGATGTTAACACCCGACTTTCTTATCTATCTGCAGGAAATTGTGTTTATAACTTCTCCACCACTTCGGAGAACCAATGAGAGCGCGGCTTGAAATTTGATGTAAGTGGGAACGCAAGACTTATCAATTTCATGGTTAATTGATCAAGTTTTTTCAATTAAAGTTTTATCAAAATTTTACTAGGAGCGGGTGAGCGCTAACAGTAGCTTCCTAAAGAACATAATCTCATCGACCTACGATGATTATTACTAATTTTAACCGACAGTAAAAATTCTTAATTAAGAAAGGTGGGATGGCATTAAGGTGGGATGCCAAAAGGGCTTAAAACAAGGGTAAAAATAAGTATTAACAAATTAAATATTTGATTTATCGCGGTCATATGAATTTAATGCGCTCGACTTTGTCGCATTTACACGGAACCATGCGACCGGCCTCGGATAACAATTCATGCAGTTTTCAAACCGATACAGGGACGTTAATTGATAAAATTAAATTTAGCAAAATAATCAGGAGACCAGAGGTAAATAACGTGACTACTTCTGAGCCACGAGAGAAGAGGGAGGAACGATGCAGATGTTACCAAGCTTGGAGGCAGAATCTTAATGATTTAGAGCACCTCCAAGCTATAGGTAAATCCACATCGTTTACAGCGCCGTCAAGTATAAACCGAGATACATCAGTACGCCCCTGAGTGTAGCGACCGTACCTCGAATAGCAATTTGGATCCGCCCGACTAATTTACGTTTTTCGCGCAATGACGTCGGTAGGCCCTTCTCTATTCGCAAGGCCTCTACACAAAATGTAATGTCAAAGTTTGACGTTTGTAAACTAAATATTAATATCTTACGTTAAGTTCTTTTTATTCTTACAACGTCAAACTTTGACATTTTTATTTATTTATTTATTGTGTCGGATTAAAATATAATTCTCTTTTATGCAACCGGACATAAGAGAAACATTATTATGAGTTATAATAATATACCTTGTCTGGTAACATCCCTTGAGATGGCGAACTAAAAATTCGAAGTTACGCCACTGTGTAAAAACTATTGATGTGGATGCTTTTTATTCGACTTTAATTTTAAATTTACCTCTCTCTCGCAGAGCTGTTCGAGTGAAAATTGTGGCTTTTGGTCTAATATAGTAACAAATAAATATTAATTTTGTCACAAAATTGTTAATTGCTGTAATTTAACTCGACTTTAGTTGCTTTTGACGTTTGAAAAATATTTTTATTTAATTAGGAAATTAATTAAATTATTTCGTATTATTGCGACACGACGAGCTTTTACAATATACGAATTGAAACGTAATTAAATTTGTTCAAAGAAAAAGGACACTGCATCGATTTTCTTGTAAAATACTGCAATAAATTTGTTAATTCGCAAATTCGCATATCGAGGAATTAGTAGGTGACTAATCGTTTCAAAAGCAGCGTATTTTTACATCGAAACTTTTGGATTGTAGATAACTTCTGGTTCGTTACACTTGTGTGACTGCAAGGACACGTAGTGACGTAGAAGGACGTGAAAAATAAGATAGATTGACTAAACATGGATCTGAATCACCATACGTAGTAGAACTATAACTCTTAGTACGAACAAACCAGTTCGTTTCGCAAATATATATGATTGTCGCTGTTTTTCGCTAATATTTCAAAATCAGATTGAAATATCGGGATGTGCCTTGGTGACATCTTAGAATCATCTATTTATAATAATTTGCCAAAGTTGCATTCCTATAATTGTCATAGTTTACTAGTAACTGACGAGTGAACGGGACAGAACGGCCCGAACGGCACATGCTCTATGTTCTGTGTCTGTGCTATATGTGTTACCAATTTTTATAATTACTCTTAAATTGAGTATCAGGACTGCTGGAAATAAGTAATAAAAGGTTCAAAAATATTTTGGACAAAAAAGTTATAGCAAGAAAACGAAGACCAATTGTTAGAGCGAGCAGATATCTCGACAACTATAATCAATAGAGAAAGAATGAATAGAAATAATCTTGTAGGAAATTTGATTTGCTTTCATTTTACTAAGAATAATTTTTTCTCTAGGACCTAACGTTTTCGAGATATAAGCAAAAATCTCAAAAACCGGACCTTTCCGACCCTGGCTCTCTTAGCCATATAGCCATATAGCTAGGACCGGCCACTTTTAGTGTATTTTCGTCCTAACTACTTCAAACACCTACCTGAAGAAAAAAATTTCACCCCCTCTTATGTACAACCCCTTCGTTGAGTAGACAACTACTGATAAATTAATGCGTATTCACAATCGATCTGCCAATCAGAAATTGATAAGTAATTAGAAAGTTCATCAATTTTCTTGTTTTTTCAAGTGAAGAAACAATAAAAATTTAAATTTTTTTCTTGGATTGCGATTTTTAATAACAAAATTAATTTGCAAATTTTATTAGCGTAAAATGTTTTAATTATTTTTTTAGCCTTACCGAAAAAAAATATGCAAATTTTGTTTCTAATTAAAATTTTAATTAAGGATGGGTTTGTTTTTTTATCTAAACCGTTTGGAAAGGACTGTGGATCTGGTTGTTAGACAAATATAACGATTTATTACGCGAATGGAAAAATTCCCGATGGACCAATATTGAAGTTTTTTGAATAATATTCAAAACATATTATGTACTTTCAATTTTTTTTGTAAACATTCATTTAACTCCCTTACGTCTAATAATGGTAATAGATTGCAAATTTAGATATTTTCGAAACGTCTCTCGAAAAGTTGCACGAGATGTATCGAGGGATGAAATTAATTCGACCAATTTCCACTATTTGGTAACGGAATGTACCGCAGTTTGAAAGGGCGAGGGATAATTTTTTTATTCGTAATTATCGTGTATTTTTTAATTTTTTAGCTTTCCACTAGTAAAAATTTTTTTGCTCTACAAAGCATACAGGGGTTGCTCTAAAAGTTAATTTTTGCTCATCGGAGTAAATTTCGATTTTTGTAAGTTAAGGCTACGGTTACAGTATTTTAAAAGCTGTGTGGTTTGTAGATTAGAGATTACTGTACAAACTGCATAATTTATACATTATGTGTTGTACTTCTGTGTAAGTAACTTTGCATGAACGTAGTTAAATTTATTCTGCTTGACTAGGAATAATTTTGATATTTAAAATGTTTCTAAGAGAAGATGCTGTATAGCGATCATTTTTCATTACCAACGTAAATTATATTTTCGTTGAAAAGTATTATGAAAAAAGAAACGTTTAATTTAATTTCCTGGCGTTTTTACCCCCCCCCCCCCGATTTAAAAAAATATCTTTAACCACGTCTGTATTAAACCTGTCACTTTAAAAAAATATATATCGAATATCGGTATAGGAACATGTTATAAAGTTGGATTCAGAAATTTTCGTAGAATTCATGAATATAAAAAAAATATCTAAAATTAAAAGTGTTAGCGCGCCTCCCACTCTTCACCCAATAGTTCGAGAACGGTTGATCGCACAAAAAAATGAATTAGATTAAATTTGTAGATAATTTTATAATCTACAAGTTTTATAATAACCTCTAATGACGTAGGATGCATAGAAAACGAGATATACAGATTGAATAGTTTGAGTTAGCATATAGGAATATAATGTGTGGGAATAGATAAGATATATTTTTAAGTGATTACGAGAGAGAAAGAGTTATTTTTAGACAAAAAATAGGCGTGCATTTAATTTATTATCTAAATATTTTCGTTTAAATCAAGAACCATTTTTAAGATCTTAGCTTTAAAACACCAATAATAAAATTTAAATAAATTGTAAAAGTAAATCCTTATCACTTATCAAAAATTGCAGGCGTTTAATTCAAATTTGAAATTAAAAATTGACGCCTTCCTTCTAACTCTTTCTCTCTTGTAATCATTTAAAAATATTTCGTACTTGTTTCCACTTATTATAATTCCTATGTGCTAACTCGAACTATTCAACCTGTATACAAAAACAGATTTTTGTGATCTTTGACCGTTCGTGACGCGGACACGAGATTTTATGAGACTAGAGCAAGTCTTTAGAACGTCAAAATATAAGTCTATGCAAATATTTAGCTTTCTGACTTTCATTCCGAGGTGAAACCCTTATTTGACTGGAGTACACCATGAAATAACCATTTAAATAAAATATACAGGGTGTCCCACTTAGCATGCTCACCATGGGGATCTCGTAAACTGTAAGAGATACGAAGTCGGTTAAATGACACCAAATGTAGCCTCTTTCATGGCCAACTCGATGCTACTTTTGTTTTTTGAAATATATTATTAGCACTCTAGATATTTAGAAAAAACTGAAAAAGTTGATTTTCTTTAAATGCCTATAACTTTTTTATTAATCAAAATAATATCAATTTTTAAAAAAGGGATAATAGGCACTACTAAAACCAATACATTTAATAAACAAAAGAAATTTTTTATAAGCCCGTTTTGGAGATATGATGCAAAGTTACATTTTTTTAAATGCAAACCTAACCTCAATTTTATGTTTTTGCAAAGCTAATTTCTTTCTCTTTTAAAAAATATACGTTTTTAAATTTTTTTAATTTTTTAGTATTTTTTTATGAATTTTTTTTACACTTTTTTTTGATATTCTTATGTTTAATTTCAATTGTTTTTTTTTATTCGATTGTTTCAAGGGATATTTGATTGAAAAAATTTTTTTTAACATTAAATAACAAATTTATAATTTTATGTTACCAAACAAGAATTTGAAAAATTAAGCCTATCAACCTTTATATTTTTGAAAAGAGAAAAAAATTAGATATGCAATAACATAATATTAATATTAGGTTTGTATTTAAAAAAATATAACTTTGCATAATATCTCCAAAACGGCCTAATTTAAAAATTATTTTGTATATTAAATTTATAGGTTTTAGTAGTGCCTATTATCCTTTTTTTAAAAATTAAAATTATCTTAATTAATAAAAAAGTTATAGGCATTTAAAGAAAATGAAGCTTTTCAGTTTTTTCTAAATATCTAGAGTGCTAATAATATTTTTCAAAAAACAAAAATAAGATCGAGTTTGCTATGAAAGAGGCTACATTTGGTGCCATTTAACCGACTTCGTATCTCTTACAGTTTACGAGATCCCCATGGTGAGCATGCGAAGTGGGACACCCGGTATACAGGGTGCTCTAAAACAAAGGGGTTATACATGTATTTGGGATACATTTTTGCAAATTTAAATCTAAATTATTTAAGCTCTACTACAATTTACACTCAATTGAATGAATATTTTTCAAAATTTTTAAATTTAAAATGGCGGCCAATATTTCAATTTTCTAATTTTGTGGTTTTTCGCTTATAACTTAGCCGGTAATTATTCTTATAAAAACCTAAAAACGGTATTGTGTAGCCAAAATATAAGGGTTTCGTCTTAATTTAATAGATTTTACAAATTGTTTCAAAATTTACTACTTATAAGGGGTCCAAGTTTGTCAAAGTATTGATTGATTTTCTAAAAAATTAGCTCTGGCCGTTTTTGCATTTTTGGATATGTTGTAGACGTTGCAATTCTCTATCGATTGCCGCACGTTCCATTAGTTAGAAATTTTCAGGACCGGAGTTATTAGTTTTTGAAACTCAAAACTTCAAATATCGGTCAATCTTTTTAAAGTAAAAATCTGAAAATTGATACATTAATACCATGAACATCTATTATTTAACGCACTTTTTGGATAACAAAACGCTTTCGGTTAAAACTCATTAACGCTCAAGCATAAACAAAAATTTTTTGATTTCACAAAAATTAAAATACTTAGCCAAAAGTTACAAAAGGTCATAAGAAACAGTTTTTTTTGCTGTCATTATATGACGACGCTGGGCGCTAATGGGTTAAACCGGAAATTAGAAAATATAAAAAGTTTTTAAGAACACCCTGTATATTGATAACAATTTTGAAAAGTCGCAAAATTAGCTATTAGATGATACCAAACATTTAATACTTCGACTTCCGGTTTAACCGGAAATGCGTACAATTTTTTTATTTTTAATAGATTACCCTGTATATTTTTTAATATTTTAAAATCTCGCAAAATTATCTATCCGATGATACCAAACTGGAAACTTTCTTATACATGCGAAAAAGTAAAAAAAAAATATTAATTTTTCTTGATTTTAATAATATTTCTTGGAAAAAGTTAAAAATGAATGAATGCTCTCTCTTTCTTTTATAATAAAAATTTCAATTTAAACATTTAAAAGGAGTGTAAATATTGCACCCTTAATAATAGATTTTGGTAATTTGCGGGATACTTTTTTCAAATTTACACCCTCTTAAATTTAGAAATTGTCGGGTTTATCTAAAGAAGGGCCTTTCTTAAATTGCGTACTATTTACATGCAATAAATTCTCAAAGTTTGTCGATTTTTTCGATAAGAAAAAGTTCCATCATTTATTGATAATGTAATTTCTTGTTCAAAAAAGTTTGTAATTTTTCTTAAGGGACCACTTAAGTACCGAGAAAAGTATTTTGAAAGTAACAGTTTGCACAGTATTGATGAATTAAAGTTTCACATTACTGAGGAAATTGAGGTCATCAACAACAATTTAAAGCTGTCGCGAGAGTTATGAACGACATTTAAAAGCCAATTTAGGGAATGCATACAAAAGAGAAGACGTTACTTTAAGGATTTAAGGAAAAGTCTCTCTCCTTTTAAATTTCGTATACTTTAGATGGTATCAAAAGAGTTGGATGATAAGTTTTAAAATTGTTATAAATACAATTTTTGTCTTATTTTTCAGTTCCTCCGAGTTTGCAATTATCGCCATCGGAAAGTCAAGTGACTGCAAAGCAAAGCGGTAGCGTTTTGTTCGAATGTCAGGCAAATGGTAATCCGACGCCAATTGTTCAATGGTCTAAAAAGGTAAATACTTTTTTTTCAAAATCACTAAAATACATTTTTTTTGTACAATTGTAATTTAAGCAACCCACGTTACAGAATTGGCTCTGCTAGCGCCTCGCACGATAATATTATTCCCTCTCATTTGTGATTTAAAAAATTATTTTTTGAGTTTTCAATGGGGAACTGGACACTTGTTTTTTTATTTTTTATTTTGAAACTAGAGTTTATTTTGATCTCGTAGCATTTTTTATTTTTTCTCTAACTCGAATATTAAGCCCAAAATAAATTTTTAAAAAACGCTATGACGTAGCTACTAATATATATCCAGCTCTCTTCTTACTATGTGAGATTGCCGGTTAGTGCGTTAGTAGTAGCTACGTCATAGCTTTTTTAAAAAATTTATTTTGGGCTTAATATTCGAGTTAGAGAAAAAATTTAAAAAAGTGATAAGTTTTTTGTTTAGTTCTTTACGTTTTTATAGAAAAAAGTACAAAATTCGATTGTAGTCCAGTTCCCCATTTATTTTTGCATTAACGTTTGCATCAACGACTATAATAGCCATAATAGCTAATTTTGACAATAACAATAATTTGTTTTACAAATTGAGTACCTCCGTGGCAATTTGAAATCGTCATTAAAAGTCGAAAAATGAAATTTAAAACGCGCTTGATTGCTGAAATAAATTTTGAAGTATTCAACTCGAAAATTAATAAATGACATATTTTTTTAAGTTGGCGCAATTTGAATTTCGACTGTTTATTTTTGCTCCAACAATAAATTTTTTTTTATTAATTTTTCATTAATTGAAATCTCCAAAAGGTTATAAAGTTTGTAATTTGATTATAACCGGGGTTGTATAATAAAACCAAAATATTATTTTAGGATCTCCTACACAACTTCCACATTAATTGCTTTACAAATAAAATGCAAATTTCATTATTTTAAAGTGTTAGTTGGTATATGAGAGACAGAGAACTAGAGGAAACTTCGTTAAGTAGTTATTAAACCACAACCCCACCACAGTTTACAACTAAATTTTCACGCTTTATTCGTATAAGAGAAGGGAGTATATCACTATTTTGTGCTTAGAATATTTATAATGTCACGACTCCGGTCGTAACGGCCTAGGTTGCCCTAGGTTGTACCAGGATGTTTAGGGGGTTAATTAATGTAGGCCACTAGTTCCACTCCAATACATGTTTATTGTACAAAATATATTCTTACTCATTTTACAACTTGATTTAATGAAGACCACGCAGATCACAGCTCGGATGATAACTTCATCTCAACTCTACGTTGACTGGCTGTGGACTGAAGACTGACTGCTCGTGACTTCACCGTGACTGTGAAGGTACTCTCTAAACCTGACTCCGAACGTGACTGTCTGTTGTGGCCTCAATTAGCCCTTTTTATTAATTCTTAATTTCCTATTTACAAATAGCGTAACTGCTGTACTTGCACTTCCTTGTTGTGTGCTCTCAATAACTAAAACTACTGTTCTCGTTATTGCGTTTGCTTCCTACTTCCTACTAACCTAATTATTATATAGGGCATCCTTTTATATTCGTAACAATAATAAATTGACTACCCAAACTAAATCACGAAGAAATAGTTTTACACGTGTTATATTCAATTGGGGTATTTAGATATACAGAGTGGATGACGAAATGCTCTTCCTGGGTATTTTTCAAGTCACGTGATCGTTGAGTAGTCCCAACGAAAGAAAAGGCCACCACGTGAACAGTTGAAGTTGTGCAGTAGTTTTGTACTGTGACCACTGGACTCTAAAGCCACGCCTCGCTCTGATTTGGTCACGTAGTGGGGTTTTTTTCGTTGAGACTACTCAAAGGTTAAATTACATTAGTTTATATTAGGTTAGGTTAGGCTCTGAAAAGGTTAGGTTAGGTCAAGTTTTCTCTAATGTAATGCCTCACCCGCTGTTTCAAGACATCTTAGATAACGGGAAACGGGAGGGGGTTAGCTGGTAGGCCACTGAATCACTTTCTCAGAAAATTCGACGCTCCCCCAGCAGTATGATCTGTCGGCATTCAGAGGATCTCTCTATTTCCGATAAAAAAAAGGTTTGGGATGAATACGGCACTTATCGACAAGTAAAATCAGTATCAGGTGTCTTTTAAAGATTCTGCCCTCAACAAAAAAATGATAAGTTAGGTTAAGTACCTCCGCAACACCCTCTATTTGGGAAAATTGAAAAATTAATAATTTAATTTTATTAATTATTAATAATTAATAAATTATAAATTATTTTAATTAATTAATAATTTAATCTCGCGTAGGTTTGGTTACTTGGTAGGTTTTCTTTCGTTGTACTACTCTAAGGTTAGATTACATTAGTTTAATTTAGGTTAGGTTAGGCTAGGCTCTGCAAAGGTTAGGTTAGGCCAAGTTTTCTCTAATGTAATGCCTCACCCGCTGTTTCAAGACATCTTAGATAACGGGAAACGGGAGAGGGTTAGCCGGTAGGCCACTGAACCCTTTTGTCAGATAAATCCGACGCTTCCCTAGCAGTATAGCCTGTCGGGTATATTCAGATGATCTCATCATCTCCCATAAAAAAAAGTTTCGGGATGAGGTGTCTTTTAAAGATTTTGCCCTCACCAGAAAATGATAAATAAGGTTAGGTACCTCCACCACATCCTCTATTTGGGAAAATTGAAAAATTAATTTTCTGAATTCAAGGACAAATAGTGTGGTGAACTCGGACCGCACTTCTCAAAGGGCCAATCTAACATCAAAAGCTGTACCTACTACAGTAATACAGATATCTGATGACGAGCTGTAGGGGTTAGTTAGCGCAGGTTTGGCCACGCCTCTTTAATAACTTAAATACGGTTACTATAGCGTTGGTGGGGTTATATGCGCATCCCCACCGCTTGCCATCAGAAATCAGTCTTGCTGTAACTGTACTAACAAAGTCGTCATACTTGAAGTGGAAAAATGAGCCCATTCACCGGACGTAGCGCAAACGTATACCGATCCAGCTGCTACATTACTAGCGCTACATCGTCCGGTAATTTCGAATTTTATTTAAGTGTCATAGTGACAATCTAAAATTTAAATACGAACAAGTAGCGCAAACGAAATGCGCTCGATAAAATGGCGACTGCTCCGCACACGTTCCCAAAGTAGCGGGTACGTCAGCGGACGATTTGGTAACTGTTACACAACTGTTACGTCCGGTGAATCCGCCCATTAGGTACCTTTACACTAGCATTCTATCGCGCGCGAATGGAACGCGCCATTCCATTCACGCACGAAAGCGCGTATGTCTAAAAGCTCCGGCCTCTCACATGTTTGAGTGCGTTCGAGAACGCGTTCAAATCCGAACGTTTTAGCACGCGTTTTCCAAAAGTTTTGTAATTTTTACACACTCTTTTCGCGCGTTACTAGAGTTTGTTAAAATAGTACATTGCAATACATGGTCGGTAAGTGCATAGTTAACAAATCCAGAAAACGTTAGCAAAACGAGACCCGTAGGGTCGAGTTTTTCTAATTTTCGAGATTTGTTAAGAAAAGCACTTAACGATCCAAGTATTGCATACTATTTTTTGCACAATCGTGAAAAATAACTAATAATAAATTCATTTTTTAAACTGACATTAGTTGACAGTTGTAAATAATTTTTATAATTTTAAAGTTTATTCAAAATAGTAACCGCTGGAGAACAATGTTGTCCCAGTAACAAGAATAAAAGTAACAAATAGCTCAAACATCTGTTTCACTTACCACCCTTGTGCTTTTGGTTAAATATTTCGAAATCATTATTTTATTGTTTCTATGAACACATACAATGGTTTGGTAAAATCAACTTCCTATTAGTATAAACATTGTTGGTAAGTACAGAATAGAACACGATTGTGCATAAAGTTATTTTTGAGATGCGTTTTACTCGAAACTATAGATCTGTGGGTTACAACTATTCACTTCCAAGGCTTAACATTATTGCGTTACATGTTTCTGGGATTATTTTAGATATAGATGATGTAGAAATTCCTGTTGAAAACTTTAGGTCTTCAAAAGACGAACAGTAGCCAAATACCGCTTCTTTGAGATGACATAACTCCAAACTTTCACTTATCGTGCTAGAATTTTCAACACGCCACGAGAAACGCCAAGAACGCGCGAAATAGGACGTTTTTTGCATTTACACATACACGATTATCCTTTCCCGTTCAAGAACGCGTGCAACGTTCCGCGACTGGAGTGTCTTACTTTTTAGAACACCGGTTTGGAACGGCACGGTTTAAACGCACGGGCGGAATCGCGCGCCAGAACGTCACGTTCCATTCGCGCGCGATGGAATGTTAGTGTAAAGGTACCTAATGACGTTAGTGTAAAGGTCGTTATGGGTTTCACGTATATGTAACCTTGGTTATGAGGTAGTACACAATTTTGCTTTCTGCGCAGGTCACTTACGACAAAAAAAACTCTCTCTTTGGTTATGAGTGTCTATAGATTTGGTTAGCCCTTGTATGAGAGACGAAAGGTTTAAAATAGAAAATTGTCTACGCTAAATGGATTTATGTTTATGGCACTGACGAGGGGTTATCCAGTATCCACTCTCTGCAGTCAATGTACAAAAATTGAGCTGTCAACGGTAGTCATCTGCAGTCAATGGCAGCCATAGCATAAGCAGTCATACGCAGTCAACTGTAGTCAGTGTACAAATTCACAACTTTAATTGACCCCTCGGGCACCGACTACAAAAGCATAGACCTCTTTATCTTTATGGTATATCAAACACCACTTGTATGTAGATTTTCCCATTTGTTATTTTTTTCCTACAACACAGCCAACTGTATTTCATCCTAAAATTACCAATTGGAACAACAATAGAAATTTTTCAGCCATCCACTTTTAGTTCTCCACTCCTCTTGAGAATTGTATTGAACTTAACGTTACACGTTGAGCTCGTTGTCACCTGAGATTTGCAATATTCGCAGCACTATATGCTACTTATTCATAAGCTCCGTGGGACACTTTTAGTTAGTTCTTGTTTTTCAACGCTTCAAGTCATATATAACTGACAGCACGCTAATCGTATAATTGTTAAAGCTAGTTCCAATTTTCATTGCATACAGTGTTGTAGTCTATAGTTAATGAAAATTTATTGCTCTCAAACAGTTTATAGTTCCAACTCAAATTCTAAAGCTTTCATTTAAGTTCGCGATCCATTTTTTAATGGAATACAAGCTGTAATGAATTATGTTACACAACATTGTAGCACCAATGTTTAAAAGACTATATATACGAGGTCTTACAATTTAGTTTAAAAATTTCTGTGCGTCTGTGGTATCAGTGAACGTATAGACATAATATTTTATGATGAGGAGCGGTAGTGATAAGTTCGCGCAGGTTTAGCCACGCCCCTTTAATAATTTAATACGTTGACTACGGCGTTGCGTTGGAGGGGAAAAATACCAATTTAGGTACCTGCGCAGCCCCTCATCTCGTCAGCTTAAAATATTTTACCTCTAAATTGATAATGCACGTATTTTACTAACACTTACGTGGCGATTTCCAATAGAGTGAACTAGGTATTGTTAAGCTGGCGTATTTATAGCGCAAAGCACGACTCTCGACTTATACTAGTACTAAGATAACAAAAATCAGCATATTTTCTGCAGTTTTCCACACTGTGCTTCGAAAACCATATTAAGCCAGTGATCCCGGTTGCTAAATATCATCTTGACAATAATTAACATTCTTTTGAAACTAAATTAGAATAGCATCAGGACCCATCGACGATAAATGAGTAAATGCGGCGGGAGTAGCCATGTCGGCGCACCGCTTTCGCACTGACCCTAGTACCGTACTTCAATCATTTCGGTTGTGCTAATGAGTAGTGTGCGAAATTATAAGAATAAACTCTTTGGATGAAATTAAAAAATCTGTAAATACTTAAATGAAACTAATTAATTAGAATATCGTGATTGTGTCGAGAAACGACGTTTTGGTTATACTCTAACCATCACCAGTTTCATTTTTAAGGGCTCAGTATTGGATTTTGGCATAAATAAATAACATTTTTTATTCTAATTCCAACTATGCATCACAATCTATGTTGTAAATAAAAAGACGGCGGCACACTTGATATTATTTTTACTAAATCAAGTAGTCGTGAAAAAACAATAGAAATCTAACAAAACTTATTAAAACAAAAGACACTCTCGAATTGTGGAATGGGGAGATTGTTGATTTACTACTTGTTGGCAAAATAAAGTTACCCCTCAATTTAAGTAGGGGATGTCATGATGATTACATCCACACTTAGTGCTAAACGTATAGCCAGGCAGGGTGTATCTACGCAGAATCTCAAACACTAATACAGTAGAACCTCGATAACCCGAATGTTTGGTGATCCGAATTCTTTCTAATCCGGATCAAACAATTTCTTTCATTATGTATGTTATACTCCGAATTCTTGCATGCTTTGATAAACCGAATCAACATGTCTGTTGTTTCTTGTTCACAAATAAATGAGCAGAATTTAACTGATTAAGTTCATCAGAAACGTGTGTGTGTTCAATCGTGCATCCAAAACGTAAACACAAAACGTTAAACATTAATGAAAAAGCTAAAATAATCTATAGTTTAAAGTTTTTTATTTGAATTTGAAATAAAGCCTTTTATGATAATTCGGAATATATATTGGGTGCATTCACCGGACGTAATAGCTGTTGAGCAGCTACCACATCGTTCAGTGACTTACCACTGCTTTGGGAACGTGTCGCCATTTTATCGAGCGCATTTCATTTGCGTTATGTTAAACTATCTCGATACCTGCTCACTTAACAAAATTACCACACGATAGTAGCGCTAGTGATGGAGCAGTTGCTCCATAACTGTTACGTCCGATGAATGCACCCATTATCATGTATCAGTAATCCGGATGTTTCAAAAATTCGGATTGTCTCGGTTTTAATTAATCCGGACTATCGAGGTTCTACTTTATACCAAAGTCAGTATTTTAGTGTCGGTAGTTTGCTATTGCGTTATAGGATATGGTGTTTTGTACTTTATAATTTCAGTGCGTTAATAAAATATCCCATTGATAAAAAACACATTGATCATAGGAAATGCGCAGTAAGGTTTAAAATAGACAGAAATATAAAAAACAGATAGAGATAGAAAGAGTGGGGGAAGTAAGATAGGGATTGGTTTAAAGAAATGTATGGAACGTCTGTCATGATAGTTACTACGTGTTAAATGTCAATCTGTCACCATAGTTCCCATATGTCAAGGTTAGGTGGGTCAGAGGGCATCTGTCACGATATGACAACGTCAAGGATAGTCATCTGTCATACCATATGTCAATTTCATAGTCAGGGTGGAATTATCCCATTTGTCCTTCTATCTGTCATCACATCTCTGTCATGCCATATGTTATCTCATCTGTCATGTCATATGTCATGCCACATGTCATCTCACTAATCATGCCATATTTCATTTCATCTGTCATATATCTTAATAATATGAAGAGACTACCTAATATTATGTATAAGAGCTCTTTATTAGAGTGGTAATAGTCAGTTCAATAAATTAACTGAGTTACATCTTGAAACAGTAAAAGTAAAAACTTTTTCTAAATTGTTAATACTTATTTTGGGAGAGATAAAAATCTTTTATTGACGCCAGAACATATTATATTTGTTTTGTTCGTAACAAACCTCCACTACATATTTATAAAAGTTAGATAAAAAGAAAAGTTTGAAACAAAAATATATACAATATATCTATCTGGTGGTGGTGTATGAAAAAGTTTTTATGTAGGAAGTTTTATCTAAATGGAATATACTGAAACTGGAACCAATTGTTTGTGCAGTTATAGTTTCAATTTACTAGCACAAAGGAATTTAGAATTAATTATTTCTGAGCCATCTTCGTTCAGCTTATATGTGGTTAAAACGGTTTGTTCGAGTTAAATATTTGATTGCCATCACTGAAATGGAAATTTTCTTTTTAAATACTACGGATTTTCATGTAAAATATTTTTTTCAGGATGGAATTTTACCATCTGGCTTACAAGTCGAATCTGGTTCTTCCTTGGCTCTTGTAGATATACAAAAGCAACACGCTGGCGTTTACCAATGTACTGCTTCCAATGGTATCGGACAACCAGCTATAGCTGAAGTTAAACTACAAGTACTTTGTGAGTATTTTAAAATAATTTTTGTCCGAACCTCGTACATTTATGAAAACGGACACAATTTAATGAGTTTTTTAAAATTTTTAAATACCCCAGAGCTTTTGGATGACGGCATACTCTCTGTGCATAAGCTCGGATTAAACAATAAACAATTCATATTCATCAGAATTGTGTTTTCAAATTAATTAAAATTCTACAACTTAATTTAGATTTAGATTTCGTACTAAAACAGAATACTTTATTTCTTCGTCAAAAATATAACTCGACCACATTCGCCACATTATTTTTTTTTAAATTTAAACTGATAAAATAAACATTGAAAAGGCCCTTGTTTACCAACCATGCTATGAAATCGTTAGGGTGGTTAAGATTAAATTGCGAATAAATCCTTTTACAAACTGACGTAAATTAAATTAATTGATTTTATACCAAGTACTTAACGAAGCATTGTTAATATTCCAACAAATTCTTTTTTATTTACATAAATCATTAAAATTTTTACAAAAAAATTTCCCCAAAGACTCTTTTAATTGTCAATTAAATTGTTGACAAATTACTCGTTCAAATTTTTAATATTTTTCAATAGAGACAAATTATGTTTAAACAGTGTAAGTCATTAATTTGTGTTTATTATGCCTCTCATGGGCTATCCCTAAGCTTTTTTTTAATTTTCCGACTTCTCATTTAAGGGTTTCCACAAACCTCATGATTTGAGGTCCTCCGGACTCCTGTGTCCGAAAGTTTTCAATTACACCATCGATTTACCCCCAGATTATTTGTTTAAAACAACCACTGTCATCCCTACTAATACCAATCTTATTTTAGATCCACCAGAAGTCCACGTAGTTCGTTCTTGGACAAACACAGGTGGCAATTTAGAAGCTCGATTGAATTGTTTAGTTAACTCCGATCCACCAGCAGATGTAAGTTCAAATAATAACACATTACCAAGACTAATTTAAAATTATTTAAGGTTTTATGGTATCAAAACTCATTTCCACTTCAACCGACAGACAGACGTTTAATATCATCGACCGGAACAGTTTATACTTTAACGATAAAAAACGTACAATTTTCAGATTTTGGAAATTACAGTTGTATCGTCATCAATTCGATAGGAAAAGAAAAGAAATATATCGAAGTTTCTGGAAAACCTGGCACAGCTGAAATTGTAAGTCCAAGTTATTCGAATCCAAACGATTATAAATTAACTTGGACCGTACAATCTATATTTCCAATTTTAGAAGTTAAAATTTTATTTAGAAGGCTATTGGTGAGTTTATAATTAATTTATAGTGAGTTACATTTAATCACTTTAGTACTAATTGAAAATAGGGACGTTAAATCGACCTTTTACCCCGCCCTTCTTCCTTGTAGGACCTACGTATTTTTTTTAAGAAATTCTCTAGTATCAATCTTCTAGTATTGACTCAAACAGACCAATTAGTAAGGGTAGTATAAGAACCTTTTAGGGGTGCAATAGCAAAAAAATGAAAGGAAGCTGAAACAAATTTTATTGGTCTCCTGAAAGTATCTGTAAAAGCATGTACCTACAATTCCTATCAAGGCCGCCATCTTGAAAAGTCAGCCATGATTCCAAGATGGCGGCTGTCCATCAACATTTCGTTTATTGATAATTTTTATTTAATTGTAGATCAACACGACTTATCATCATCACGACCAATGGCACGATATGATTGTGAGGCCTAGAGAAATAAGTTTTAATTCCGAAAGTACTGAACGTTTACAACAATATAAACTTACTGGTTTAGTGCCAGATTCAGTGTATGAGTGTTTAATACAAACTAAAAGTCAATACGGCTATAGTGAATTATCAAATTTACATCAGTGGTTTACTTCAAGAGTAGGAAGACAAGTAGAGTCTGAAGGGTGTACATTAAGAGTTACTTTCGTCTTATTCGTTTGTTTATATTTTAGTATAAATATTTAAAATGAAAATTGTGATAAATGCTCATTTATATAGATTTTGGTTTGTATTTTGAAACATAGCCAATGATTTTTTGAAAATCTCAATACTTTATATAAAACACTATAGTGTCTAAAAATGTGATGTAAAATATTTAATTAAGCGTAATAAATACTTAAGTCTTTTTTATTGCTTCCAAAAGTCCTACACAGACGCAGAGCCGTAATGTTTTACAGACCTCGACACACAGCCACAAAGAGTTGACTTGAGAAAAATTTATTTCTTGTTTAGAAGTTTTTACAAGCTTTTTTGGTGAGCTTCCCCTAATCAGGAACTCCGACTTTTACGTTGTTTTCAGGACTAATTTTCTTTTCGAAATGCCCACGAGTTTACTAGCAACCCTGTATATAACTTTAATTTTTTAGCAAACGTCAAATTTGACAACTAAAAAAGTGAGGTTAGACTTCTTCACTTTTTTATACACCAAAAAAGTTTTGAATTTTGTTGAAGATTTTTATAAATAATTGGTAATTATTATATTATTAATAATTGATAAAATTCTAATAATAACTTTAATTTTTAGAAAATTTAACCAAACTCTTGTACGAACGAAACGTATATTGTGATTAGCAAAATATCTAAATAATAGCCCTGAACAAACAAGTTTTACGTGATCTTACACCAATTTTGAAATAATAAACGTGTCAAATTTAAACGGCATTGTTACAATTACAAATTTGAACGACAAATACGTGCCGAACATGCTTCGTTTGTAGATTCGAATTTTTTCTGCGAAAGTAAACAATGTCAACTGCAATGCACTGATGAACGCAATTTTTTTTTCTACTTGTTATAGAGATTATAGAATCAATGTGACCATCAACTGTACCAGAACCCATAAATTGAGTTCTACAGGGTGTGGACAACCCTTTGAAGACCTGTAATCGTGGTAAAGTTGAAAATTCCCGATCTAATGATTAGGCTAAAGATTTATTTTGAAACGTTACACCTAAATACAAGAATTATGTTCGAACAGAACCGTCTTTTGTAAATACTGCCATCAAGGAGATGTAAAGGAAATTGAGCCATTTAGTTTGGCACGAAAATGTAGTATGTAGGTGAGAGTTTAAATTTTTAGCAACTAGACATTGTTTATCTTAACTTGTTGCAGAGGTTTACAATTTCCACCCGAAGCTTGACTTATTGAACCATGAAGATATCATGAATATTAATTACATCAAGGAGTAGAATTGTTCTAAAGGCCGTAGGTGATGCGGGCCAAATGGTGTGCAATCTTGTAGACTTGTTACAACTTTTTAAGTTTTATTAATTGTACGTTTTGAAGGCTTTTTCTTAAAATAATTGCTATTTATTAAAAGCTAATTTAAAAGCTGACTAAATTGTTTACAAAAAAATGATTTAATAGACCTTCCAATTAACTTAAATATGTAATCGAAAGAAGAATTATGATAAACAAGAGGTTAAATTTACATCAAAATTTTAAACAAAACTTGGCAGTAAAGTTTTAATGATCTAAACACATAACTTCTATTCTGGTTAGCAAATCATTATTAAATTAGTATTTTTTGAGATTCTGTTGTGAAAAATTGAACTCTTGATGAACCTTGCTGGAAAAAGAACAGAATCTGGTGGATTTGAGTGCTTTTTAATATACAGTATGTAATTATTATTAAAATTTAAGGCTCTCCTTTGTTATAATTATTTTAAGGAATATTTGTTTAAAGGTTGAACGTTTAAATTTTTTGAAAAGAGAGCACAAAAGTTCAAGTTTTATTTTTGAAACGGTTTTTTCCTTATAACTCAAAAATTAAATGCAATATCGGTTTGAAATTTTGCACAAATGTTAAAAAATAGAAGTGCTAAGAAATGTGCATTTGTAAGCTAAAATATTTGTTTCAGTGCCGTAGATAATGGGGGAAAAAGTTACTTTTTTTAAATATATTCTACTTCACTGGTTACTATTACTTCACTGGTATGAAATGTGGCTTTTTTAAATGGAGTCAATAAGCAAAAAATGTACTTTAAATTTGTTCTCGAGAATGGTCTCTTTTCTTTTGACTCGATACAAGCTCGTTCTCTGCACTTTATGTTACTTTTACACATTCAAAAAAGATGCCAGGGGTTGTAATTTTGAAAGGGTGCATTTTAAGGCGTATACTTCTAAGGAACTTTTTGACTTATTTATTTTTATATGTACTTTTTGCTATGAACTTTTTGACTACTATTGAAAAAGCCCTGTATAGGTAAAATGCAGGCTCATTTAAAGTTACAGACGGTAACCCATTTTTTTTTTAATTTTATGCTATAGAAGAAAATCCGCCAAATTTAAGTCTACCCTCTATCTAGACACTGTTGTAATGACCGAGACCCCTAATTAAAGCCTAGGGGTACAATAATATACAGAATCAAAAAGTAAGACCACGTATGCCCCTGTATTTTATTTTTGGTAAGTAAATATTTTTTTAAATCAAAATTTTTAGCGTCGGTACTATAGTTTTATCTTTTTCCTCATTATCATAACTGGTATGCTTTAAACGTGTTTTTACAATTACTGTAAAATTAATATTAATCATTTGTTAAGTAAAATGTGAATCCCAAGTCATTGTGTATACAACAGCGGAAGTTAAACGTGTTATTTGTAGAGAAAATATACAATCAAAATGTATGATGATAACAAGTTAAAAATATCAGTTCAAAACCGTAATAATTAATATTAAACGTATCAAAGACTCAAGTGCAGTTCGGAAGAAATTAGTAAGTTCAGTTTATTTATTAATTAATTACCTATTAAAAACTACTATCTTCATTAAATATTTCATGCAGTTCTCAAGCTGCAATTTAATTTAATTTGTTACAGACTTTAATTATTACCTTATTAATTTTCAATTTTTCTCAAGAACCGGTGGTTTTAAAAGAAAAATTGTTTCTTTTAAAATTTTCTATAAAATGAAACAAACACACATTTAATTTGATTTTTTATAGTTTTTTGGGGGTCGAAAGTCCGAGCCACCTCCTGAAAGGATAGTTTTAGTGGTGCGATTTTTTAAAAATTTCTATAACAAGATGAATTTTATAAGATATGTGTACTGTTTGTATAAAAACCATTGAAATAATTGTAGTATTTTTGGATATACAGCGATTTAAATTTTAACCCCAACTTTGAGAGCCTGTAACTTTTTAGAGGTGCATTTTTTGATATTATTTAAAGAGCAGAAAATTGTCCTATTTTGATCCCAGGAACTCGCTGTAGATTTTAAAAGGTTGTCGGTGCTTTTCAGGGACACTGTATAATCAAATAATCACGAAATTCCTTTTGTAACTTTTACAGCAGGCCTTGTGGTCAAGTGGTCAAGATAGTTTTGAAAAGAAAGGGGTGGAAGATGCAAAAATAAATTAATTCCATATTTACAACACCTACACCTACCCTCTCTTCTCTATAATATTTACTCCTAATTTTTTTTTCAGTTTTAAAACATTAAAGGGTAGCGCTTATAAACACCCCCGCACTAAAAATAGTCGCATAAAGAAGTTAGTTATCACAGCCATGTCTCACAGTGAGGGTGTTAATGCAACTTTAATCCCAAAACAATTAAATTCGAGTTGAGTTTTGTAACTTTTTTTAAAATTTTATACGAGTGGCGTTCGTAAAGTAGGAAAATTGCAATTATAAATGAATAGAACATTTTTGTAAAGAGAAGAAAGGTTTGGAAATAACTGCAGATAATGAAAGACGTCTAATTAAACAGTTGAAAGCATCTGGTTAATAGAACAAGAGGGGTATAATTAAGTAAAATCAATAATTTACAGTTGAATGGTACAAACGAATTAGTATTTACGAGGGGTATTTAGAAAGTTGAACTATTAATTAAC
This sequence comes from Malthinus seriepunctatus, assembly GCA_963924605.1. Lineage (NCBI taxonomy): Eukaryota > Metazoa > Arthropoda > Insecta > Coleoptera > Cantharidae > Malthinus > Malthinus seriepunctatus. Next base: position 30,840,365 of record OZ004603.1, on the reverse strand, counting down.
GAATGAAATAAAAATTATACGAGGTCTTTTAGTACAGTAATCGAAGGCAAAAAATAACCGCAACTAAAAAATCAACACATGTGGGTGAAAATTTGAAACTAACTAGTATTAAGGGTGTGAAGAAAAATGCGAAAAAGTTTACCACCTCCAGGGGTGTACGGTACGTCATTGGGTACCTACTTGACGAATATCTAAATATAAGTATTGACTTCCAAAAGTGTTTGCAATTGTTCTTAATGATCGGATTAATCTGTAGTAAGAATTTTTGAAAAGGAGAAGGCTTTAGCTTGAAATTAATGAGGTTACTTTTTAATTTATTTATTTTTATCATCCCTGAAATTGTACTTGAAGTATTCTTTTTTAGTTTTAGATTTAGGGCACATTTACCCCATGATGCGCCCCCTGAGGGTTGGTTAACTTTTTCGCATCTTTCTCTACAACCTTAATACTAGCTAATTCCAAATTTTCAGCCACATACGTTGATTTTGGAGGTCGTAGCCTTTTTTTGCCTTAGGTCACTTTACTAGATCTCTACTATCCAAAAGTTTTATGACGCTGACTATTATTATAAATACTAAAATTTATCTAATCTCAACGATTATTGAATGAATCACAAATATGTACCCAATTAACTAAAACTTTTATTTTTCTCTCATTTCAGATAAACCAAATACGATGAGTTGTATAGAACTTTCAGCAACCATCGGTTCAATAATTCTTGCCATTTTAACCTTTCCACTATCGTTATTTTGGTGCTTTAAGGTATTTATAAAAAAATTTTAATAATTTTTGTTCACAGTTTATTTTACAGGTTGTGCAAGAATATGAACGAGCTGTAATCTTTAGATTGGGTCGTTTGAGACAGGGTGGCGCTCGTGGTCCTGGAATATTTTTTGTTTTGCCTTGCATCGATAGTTATTGTAAGATCGATTTGAGGACAGTCTCTTTTGATGTTCCACCACAAGAGGTACGTTACTAAGAAATATGAAACTCGGATGTAGCCACAACAGGACTTTTTTTAAATAAAAGTGATCTTTGCTCTTCTAACTCGTTAGAAAATTCAACAGTGAAAATATTTTAAATTTTACAGGCACTAACAAAAGATTCAGTAACTGTCACAGTAGATGCAGTGGTTTACTACCGAATCGATGACCCTTTAAATGCGGTTGTTAAAGTTACCAATTATAGGTAAGACTATTTCAAAAACAAAAGGCTAAAATGAGAATGTAATAAATTAAATTTTAGCAATTCAACTCGATTATTAGCCATGACGACGTTAAGAAACATCTTGGGAACTCGAAATCTTGCTGAAATACTATCTGATCGTGAAGCAATTTCGAACGCGATGCAAACAACTTTAGATGTTGCAACTGATCCGTGGGGTGTTAAAGTGGAAAGGGTTGAAATGTAACCCATCGATTTATATTTGTACGTTTTATCAAATTTTAATTTGTTTTTAGAAAAGACGTCAGTCTACCTCAACAAATGCAGAGAGCAATGGCAGCCGAAGCTGAAGCTTCCAGAGAGGCAAGAGCTAAAGTTATCGCCGCTGAAGGTGAAATGAAAGCGTCTAGGTCTTTAAGAGAAGCCGCCGAAGTTATTAGTGAAAATCCTGCTGCCCTACAGGTTGGTATTTTTAATAAAAATTAATTATTTGTTAATAATTATTTGTTTTTTTTAGTTACGATATTTACAAACTCTCAGCACCATATCAGCAGAGAAAAATTCAACTATTATTTTTCCTCTGCCTTTGGATATTATATCTGCTTTTATGCCACGCAATACAAATTCTTAAATCTACAGCGTGTTGGGTATTATTCAAAAACTGTGATCAATGTATATGTTATTAAAAATTTTAGAAATTTCTAACTCAAATCTTATTATTGACGAAGAGATAAAAATTAGCTTTTCAGTTTTCTTCCTAAACAATTTATAACTTTTGTACTTATTAAAATATACTAGATCTGAACGCGCTCTACTTTCTCTCTTTCCGTCTCTGTCTGTTTATGACTCTTTTATCTATGAATATTATATCTGTCTGTCTTATATATGTCATATTATTAATTCCATCTGTCAATCTCATCTGTTATTCCATCTCATCTGTCATATAATCTCCTCTGTCACTCACATTTATTATCTCATTTGTCAATCACATCTGTCATCTCATCCAATCTGTCACTTATCCTATCTGTCAAACTCGTCTGCGAGATGAGATGGCATATCGAGTACGTTCCACTAAGCGATCGCAACGACCTCACGACCGTCGAATTTCCTGTTCCACTAGCTAAAAAACGTTGCGGGCGCATTCGTTAGTGGAACTCGTTTTGGTCGCCACCAATATGACAGTGACAGCTGCTGTTGGTACGTTGATCTATTGTTGATCTAGATGTGTCTGATAGCGATAGCTCATCACTCATCAGAGTCATGGTTATACAGGTTTACTTTTTCTGTCGCCATTTCAAAACATCGTCAAAACAAGACAATAACGGAATAACTTATCAAAATTTGCTTCAATGCGCACGCGCGTATGTAAACGCTCACGCTGACCCACAAAATTTTACGGGCGAACTGAGCGTCTTGTGGTCGTTGTCAATGACGTCATTGATGACGTCACCGGTAGCAAACGCAACGACCGCTGTGTTAAGTGGAACGAGTTTGCGGGCGTTGCAATCGTTCTGATCGCCTAGTGCAGGGGTTCCCAAACTTATTTTGTCTACTGCCCACTTTGAGAATAAATGATTTTTTAGCGCCCCCATTTTTTCACCTACTTAAAAACCCCTATAACTTCAAATTAAATTAATTATTGTGAGCTATATTAGCGGAGATTAAACATTTATTCTAAACGAGACTTTTAATATAACCCGCAAGAGTTAACTTGAGACCTGAGCTCCGTTGTGTATTACTACCTACTGCGCTCAGGTCTTAAGTTAACTCTTACGGGCTACACCTGCCAATGTTCTTCTTCTTCTGTTCTTCTTCCAGCTGAGGTGATATTGCTGTGTTGACATTTGAAAACGGATCCAGCACCCAGTCTGGTATTTCCAAGTTCAAAATGTCCTGGTATCCTGATGTCCTGGTTTGTGTCTACTTTCATTTCGAAACGGAGCGACCGATTGACACGATTTTTATTTTATTTATTCAATAAAACGACAGCTATATGAACTACGCGGAGAGAAATATCGACCCGAGTTAGTTTGAGCAATCCCTTAATTATTATTAGTTGATGTTTACAAGTTGTAGTCAAGAGTCGAGAACTCAGTCGGTCTCTAAGATTCCTCCTAGATGAAATTACAAATCGCCCCCCAAGCCCCTACACAACGCTCCATTTTTTTTCTGGGTCTCTTACCGCCCCCCTTTAGGCCTGCAGCGCCCACAAGGGGGCGTTATCGCCCACTTTGGGAACCCCTGGCCTAGTGGAACGTACTCCTTGTCGTTGTAGAAGTGAAACCTCGTATCTGCACCTTTATTGTCAATGACGATATAGCATGACAGATTTGATGACAGATGATATGACATATGGAATGACAGATGGTCCCCCTGTCATATGAAATGAGAATTCATATCAGATTACCCCCCTATGGTAACAGTATAACGTTTGACATAATATAGTAATTATAGTGACATATTACCCCCACTCCCCATCTCTCTAAACCAATCTCAGAATTAATCGATAACTCCACCTGACTCCAAATGACAGATGAAATTGATATTTCGTGACAGATGACTTTGACATCGACATATGTAGGCTGACAGATGAACCCTCTTCTGACATTGACATATGGTGTCAGCTGACTACATTGGTATATGGTAACTATGGTGACTGACCACTCCCCATTTGTCCTATTTTCCCTACTCTCTCTATCTTTTTTTTTTTCTGTCTCTTTCAGACCTTACTGCGCATTTCCGATGATCCATGTGTTTTTTATTGTGTGGCTATACAGGGTGATCTATTTCGGAGGTACATCATGATCAGGTTTTTTAAATAGAACACACTGTATATTTTATTAGGTTTAGAATCTCCATCGAGAGCTGATTTCAATAAACTATTACAGTAAAGTCCAAAATTAGTAATTTGGGAGAGCTAACAGATATTTAAAACTAAAAAACAAGATAGAAGTCTTGTTATCCGCATAGCTCAAAACGTTTTCACAATACATTTTCACCAGTTTGTTTTCGTCCCATAAATTTGCCTTTTTTAGTAGTGTCAAAGTAGGAAAGATCAACGCAGACGACGATTTTGACAAATTAATACTGAATTACTGACATCAGTTAACTTTTTAACATTGGCGTAACTAAGAACTTAAGGACCTCCCCGCAAGGTTCAGATACCCATAATTTCCCATAATTGTTTCAACATTTGAAAATGGAGAATTAGACTTTTTTTTTTAAATTTTTTTTATGAAAATAGAGCTAAAAATAATAATTTTAGCTATCTTAATTTCTTTCGATCTTCATAAGCCCAAAAATAATTTTGGCAGGAAGGCAGGAAAAATTGTCAGCAAAGTACTTTTCTCTGTCTAGACGGACAAAGTAAAATCTTAACCCAACTTAATTTTTATTTTTATAACGTAAAAAATGTTTTCTAAGCATTTGTAATGTAAAAAATTTAATGTTTTTTAATTTTACGTTTGTAGAAAAAATAAAATGTTTTATACGGAGTCAAAGTAGTTTTGTGTGACTCGCCTACGCTCGCTCTTCAGCCAAACACAGTCTTGTCACACAAAACGTCACTTTGTCTCCTTATAAAACAAATAACTATTTATAAAAACTCATTGTCTCATTGTTCATTGTTGTTCATATCTACTGTCAAATTCGAAATTCGTTCCATAAGACAATATTTATACAATTAATGATTATTTAAAGAACTATTATACAATTAAAGAAAAAAACATTGACGTACCTATAACACGATGTGACATTAATTTCTTCAACCAGACATTAACAGTTCTGGAAATATTAGGTAGTGAAGAAATCATTTTTCAAACTTCCAAATGGGTAAGTAATTGAAAATTGTAATAAATAACTTTCAAGTTCAATGTTTTATATAAAATTTTGAATTTTTAATGCAACACTTTCAGCTGAAGGTGAAGAAACTGAAGTGAGTGTCGCAGAACTAGTTGCAACCATTGCTTCATTTGTCCTTCTCATTTTTACTTTTCCATTTTCTCTGCTTTTCTGTGTTACGGTATTTATAAAAATATTTAAAAGACCTCTATATTTCTTTCGGAAAATGACTTTGAGTTGATTGCTGATTTTATATGAAATTTTTGTACCAATTGCAGCAAAATAGACTAAAAGCCATTTACTTTACGAAATGTGATATGTGAGGTGGTCTAATCCAAAATATATTTTTCTAAAATATGTTTTTATAGTTGGTGTATGAATACGAACGAGTTATTATCTTTAGATTAGGTCGCTTGTTAGGTGGTGATCGTGGACCTGGATTAGTTTTCTTTTTAACTTGTATCGATAATTATGAAGTAGTTGATTTGAGAACAGTTTCTTTCAATGTTCCAGCTCAAGAGGTAAGCTACTGTGAAAAAATATATATAAAAGGGTTTATTTTGTATTCAAATACTTACAGGTACTCACAAAAGATTCTGTAACTGTCACAGTAGATGCGGTGGTTTACTATAAAATTTTTGATCCTATGAGCGCAATTGTTAAAGTTGCTAATTTTAGGTGAAACTATTCCTACTAACACTTAAGACCAGTTTACATACACAAGCTTGCCTTTTGGTTTGTCTTGTGCACAGGCCAAACTGTTCCGGCGGCCTGCACAGGCCAATCCGGAAGGCAAGGCCTGTGTGTGTGGACGAGCCTTTATCCCGAGTCTAACAATTTAAATTTTAGTACTTCAACTCAACTGTTAGCAATGACAATACTAAGAAACATATTAGGAACCCACAATCTTGCTGAATTACTATCTGATCGTGAAAAAATTTCGTATGCAATGAAAAAAACTTTAGATGATGCAACTGATCCGTGGGGTGTTAAAGTGGAGAGGGTTGAAATGTAAACTGTCAGGTCAAAGCTTTTTAATTTTGATAGATTGTAATTTCTTTTAGAAAAGACGTAAGCTTGCCTCAACAATTGCAAAAAGCGATGGCTACTGAAGCTGAAGCCGCAAGAGAAGCGAGGGCTAAAATTATCGCTGCTGAAGGTGAAATGAACGCTTCTAAGGCTTTAAATAAAGCTGCTGAAATCATCAAGACAAGTCCTTCTGCCATACAGGTTAATGGTTTTTGTAAATGAAGAAAAGTTTCTTTTAAAGGTCTTCTTTTCAGTTGCGGTATTTACAAACTCTCAGTAACATAGCTGCAGCGAGAAATCAAACAGTTGTATTTCCTCTACCAACGGAACTTATAGCATCTTTTATGAAGCATTAATTAATTAAAAGACTTACGTATTAGGTACTTAAAGACGTTGATCTGTATAATATGTTGATTTTATAATTATATAAATTAAATGTTAAATACTTACCTATGCTTGTGCTTGTTCAACGGTCCAACCGGTCTGTATAAAATTTTAATTTCAAAATACTTTAATTAAAATTGAATTAGGAATAGTACATCGGAAGAATCCAAAAAATCACCCCCAATAATAAAAAAAATACTTTTTCACCACCGTGTATATAGATTTGAACGTCAAATTTGACAACTCAGAAAGTGAGGTTAGAACTTATTTATTTGCATCGTTGCGGCGAAAGGTGTGTGAAAATCGTTAAATTATAATTAATTAAATAAAAAAATAACGTAAGAAATTTGTAGCCATTAATAATCCTCAATTAATTCAATAAATCTCAAGAAAATGTAACCAAACTCTGCATACTTACATTTAATTAAAAATTTACAGATGCCGAATTTTTCTACAATTAAAAAACTATCGTTAGGAATAAGTGCTTTAGGAGGTACAATTTGGTATTTATATTCTGCCAAACAAGGGAAAAATACGGTTTATGCATCATGGACCACTAATTATACTCCTTCGACATTTTCAAAATGGGACGACAATTGGGATCAGTACGCATATTTCACTTTATAATATTTATTATTTTTAAACGTAACATTTTAGTCGATCACCTCAGTTTTTAACAAATCCGAAAGGGAATAAATTAATTAGCGCTACAACTAATAATAAGAATAAAGATTCAGTTGAAGTTGTTACACCGAAGAGTGTTAGACATTTAATTTTAATTCGACACGGTCAATATAAAATGGGTGCTCGAAGTGATGAAGAAAGCGTTCTTACAGATTTAGGGAAAATCCAAGCGCAATCAACTGGAAAACGCTTAAAAGAATTAGGATTTCCTTATACGACTATGGTTAAATCGACTATGACACGTGCACAACAAACAGGATCAATAATTAACTCGTCAATACCAACTGTAAGTAATAATAAAAGCTATTTGTGTAAGTTGAAATTATTTATTGTAGGTTGCTGTGAAAGATTGCCATTTACTACGTGAAGGAGCTCCCGTTCCACCCGAACCACCAATAGGGCATTGGAAACCTGAAGTGCATGTAAGTTGACTGCCATAAAATAAACCGTGTTTCAAACAGATAATTTATATAAATATCTAGCAGTTTTACCAGGACGGCGCTCGAATAGAAGCCGCTTTTCGAGAATACTTTCATCGAGCTGACGTCTCTCAAGAAAAAGACTCTTACACTCTTTTAGTTTGTCACGCTAACGTAATTCGGTATTTTGTTTGCAGGTGAAAGTCTGAAGTATTGTTAAGTGGTTTTTATTTAATTGAGTTTGTTTTAGAGCTTTACAATTTCCACCCGAAGCGTGGCTTAGATTTTCTTTAAACCATGGAAGTATTACGTGGATATCAATTATGCCTAGTGGTAGGGTTGTATTAAGAACCCTAGGCGATTCTGGTCATATGTCACCCGAATTAATTTCGAATTAGGTTTTTTTTAAAGTATCGACAATTATTTGTCTCTTTTTTTATTTTTCATCAATAAAAGAATTTTTTTATGTGCAATTTTGAAGACTTTTTGTTTCAATTAACAAAACGTATAAGCTGCAATAAATTCAAGTGCCATAAGTTTTAATTTTTGTTTGATTAAGTTCATATTTTTTTTGTATTTGTGATTAAAACAATTAAAAATCTTGTAGGTTATTGTATTATGTAAATTTGATTACAATACTCATCCTTTTCTTACAACTTTGTAGTTAAAATAAAGTTACTATTTGATTTCGTAATTTCAATTAATATTTATGATAGGTATCGAATAAATTAATTGTTTATGTATGAGCTAGTAGAAATAGTTAATTGTTACTCCCAAGGTTAGAGCCCTTTAAGTACTCACCCCTATTTGACTAGCAGATTTGCTGTTTGGTGTTTATAAAAGAATTTATTGCTATTTAAATCTAATAACGGCATTTTAGGCAAATAATTATGAGTAGAGAACGGATTCCTAGCAAATTTGCTTAAAGTGAAAATTAATAGCAGAAAGCAGAGTCAATTTGACTTGAAATATTTGCGATTTACCTCAAACGCTCTCACATGGCAAACATTTTTTTATGCTTATTTTCCCATTTTAACTTTTTCAAATCCAAGAAAAAGTTATAATCTAGAAAAAAAAAATAAATTTTTTTTTGCATTTCTCGACGTTTTGAGTGATTCCAAAAGAGCAAACATTTTTTTTCGATATTTTGAACAAAAATTTATGTACACTCAAATTTTTAAAAGACTACCGACACGTGACTTTTAAAATATTGAATAAATAATTAATTTAATTATAAATTTTCTAAATAAATATTTAATAATAATTAGCAATAAATGTATTAACTAAATTAACTAATTAAACTCACGAAATAAGTCGTTTTCATCTTTATTTATACATATAAAGGTGGTCACGTGTCGGTAGTCTTTAAAAAATTTGACTATATAATCCGTTCACTACTTATTTGCGCCATGGTTGGCCATGAACTTTTGTTTTTTAGTTTGCCAAAATAAAAAGTCCCTATTAAGTTGACTGACAGCCACCTGACAGCTCTTGACAGTACCAAAAAAATGACAGACTTATGTACTTATGTAAGACACGCTGCGCGAGTACTTGAAGGTTAAAGTATGTAATTTAAAAAAATTTAATAACAGCGTAGATAGAAAGTGGATTAAATAATAATAGCAAGATGTTTACACAATATTAAAAAAACAAACAAGGGATGTGGCCATATGAGGAACTTTGCCCGCCCGTCAAATCTTGTATTTTTGTTATTAAAATTGAATTTGATATCTTTCAAAAGCTAATTCAATGACATTTTAAAATATTGAAAAATATACAGGATGTTCCATTTAAATTGAGAAATTTGTTCCCATTTCCGGTTAAACCGGAGGTCAAAATATAAAGTGTTTAGTATCATGTAACAGCTAATTTTACAAGCTTTCAAAGTATTTAAAAATATACAGGATGTTCCTAAAAATTTTGATATTTTTGTAATTTCCGGTTTAACCGGAAGCGTTTTGTTAACCGAAAATAGTGTCCAATAATAGATATTGATGGGATTCATATATATATATTCATTTTCAAGTTTTCATTTTTCTTATAAAAGAAATTAGAGATTTTTTAAGATTTGACATTAAAAAACTCATAACTTCGAATCCGCATTATAAAAGCCTTTAAAAATTTAAAGTTAGATAGAGAATTACATTGTCTATAACATATCCAAAAATTAAAAAATCACTCAGGCCAGTTTTTGAGAAAACGATATCAAAATTTTGACCTACTTTGGCCCCTTAAAGGTAGGCAATTTTGAAACAATTTTAAAAATTGACTTAGTTTGGAAGATAGCCCTGTATATTATCTGTACAAAACCGTTTTGAAATTTTTATAATAATAATTATTGGCCAAGTTATATGAGAAAAAACACAAAATGGGACAATCGTTTTACTGGTCGCAATTTTGAATTTAAAAGTTTGAAAATTGTTTTTCTAATTGGGGCTAAGATGTACTATATCTTATAGCCAAGTAAAAATTGATTTGGTCCAAATTTCCAAATAGCTAAAATCAAATTTCATCCAAATCGGTTCAGTAGTTTTTGCCCCACAATTTAAACACCATTTTAGTTCAAAAAATCGAAAAATCAATTTTTTTTGCATTTTTGTAATGAAGGGGGCTCAAAACGTCAAGATATGCAATAAAAAAATATCGTAATAATTATTGTTCTTGGAAAAATCCTGTCATTGGAAATTAAAAAAAAAGGACAACGGCACGCGGTGTTCCCAAGCGGTCACCCATCCAAGTACTATCCGCGCCCAACATTGCGCTTTCAATGTGGTATGGACGTTGTCTGTAATTTAACATACTCCACAGGAATCTTGAGGAAAATAGTAAAGACGCAATTTGATAAGTACATTTTAAAATTGTATTTTGTATAAAAAATTTTTTTTCTTTAAACGTCAAAAAAGTTGACATTTTATTACTAAGCAAGTAAGGTTAAAGTTTTACTTTTACATCCTGGGAGGTAAAAGTAAATTTTAACCCTAAATATTTACAACAAATTGTAACGTAAAATGATATTTCTAAGCATTTGTATGTAAAAAGGTAATGTTTGTATAAATTTTCTGTTATAATTTATTTGGTTGCGTTTAATAATTAGCTTCTTTTTACAAGTTAAAGTTAATTTTTAAAAATATTTGACAATTGAACTACAAATAATTTTCAAAAGATGGCGACACTTCAAAAATTTTATTTTTGGTTTTTCTAAGTTTTACGTTTGAAAAAAAAATTAAATGTTTCATACGGAGTAAAAATACTTTTTTTGGCTCATCAGTAGTTGTCAGACTCAACTTCGTTTCGTCTGAAAAGCCCTACTGACTAGCCCAAAAAAAGTGACATTTTTACTCCTAATCAAACATATACTATTTTTTATTTAATTATTGGTTATTGGAAATATTGACGTGACATAAAGTGACACTATTTTAAAAAATTATCATTTGGGGAGAAACTTGAGTCAAGAAATAAATTTCTAAATGGGTAAGCGACAGAAATGTGTATTCTAAAGGTATAGAAGTTAGGAGGATATGTTCTATATTCCTCGACTTACATTGTTGGGTAGAAAATTTGTATCTTCTTAACGATAATGTTATAAGGGGATTTTAATGACGACATAGGAGCTCTATGCAGTACCTCCTGATTACTAACGTTCCAATTTCTCTACAGGAAGGAAAGACATTCAGGAAATAAGGAAAGCATTTCGGCTCAAAAACTTCATAATACTATTTAAACAAAAACTGGTTAAAAAAATATCATAATTAACTAATAATCTTCAATACTTTTATTACTTTCAGGTAAATTACTAGAAGGATTTGCAATTGTTGCAGTAATAATTCTTATCATTTGCACCTTTCCATTTTCTTTGCTTTGCTGTTTTAAGGTATTTATGAAAAAATTTAAAGAAAATGCTAATTTCTTTTGGAAAACTCCAAAACTTTTTGCGCTTTTGGAGACTTTTCAGAAACATTTTCAGGGCTGGGCAGTCTCAAAATACGTTTATTTAAGATACATTTGTATCTTGTATTTGAAATACAAAATATTTGATGATTTTGTATTTCAAATACTTATAGTGAAATTCATGCGCGTGTACCGCAAAAGATCAGTTTTTTTATCATTTCAGACGAAAATTTTATAAAATTAAGAAAACAGCAAAATATGACAATAAAATCAAATGGAGACTAATTTACAGGCATAAATTTTAATTGATGAATATTGAAGCATTTTTATTATGGGAATGCGCAAATGAATAAAACTTAATAATTTTTGATCAAAAGTCGCACATCTACGCATGCGCGCTACCAAAATGTATTTTGTATTTCAAATACTGTGCTACGAGTATTTTGTATTTGAAATACACAAACAAATGTATTTTGCCCAGCCGTGGACATTTTTTTACGGGCTAACTAATCAAACATTTCAGCAAATTGACAAAGTAGACATTTTTTATAAAAAATGTATACGAGGTTCTAATCTACATGCAATATGCTTTTTTAATTGTTTTTACAGTATGTGCAAGAATACGAAAGAGCTGTGGTCTTTAGATTAGGTCGTTTAAAAAGGAATCCTATTTGTGGTCCTGGAACATTTTTTGTTTTATGCTGTGTCGACTATGCCGTTACAGTTGATTTAAGAACAATTTCTTTTGATGTTCCACCACAAGATGTAAGCTACTATTTTAATCTAATTCTAAAAAGTTAAATTAATTTTTACAGGCCCTCACGAAAGACTCTGTGACTGTCACAGTAGATGCAGTAGTTTACTACCGAATATTTGATCCTGTGAAAGCAATTGTAACAATTGCTAATTTTAGGTGAAATTATCCCAACCAACACTTTAAAGGCTAACAATTTTAATTTCAGTTCTTCAACTCGATTATTAGCAATGACAATATTAAGAAACATCTTAGGAACTCACAAACTTTCTGAAATATTATCTGATCGTGAAGCAATTTCAAAAGCATTGCAATCGACTTTAGATAGTGCCACTAGTCCATGGGGTGTAAAAGTGGAAAGAGTCGAAATGTAAACAACCAATTAATTTAATTTTTTTTATTTTGATGAATTGTAATTTCTTTTAGTAAAGACGTGCGTTTACCTCTTCAGCTGCAAAAAGCAATGGCTACTGAAGCTGAAGCTGCGAGAGAAGCAAAAGCTAAAGTTATCGCTGCTGAAGGTGAAATGAACGCTTCTAAGTCTTTAAAGGATGCTGCCGACATTATTAAGCAAAATCCTGCTGCCTTACAGGTTTATTATTGCTTAATTAAGACAAACTTTACAAAATTTCATTTTAGTTACGGTATTTACAAACGCTCAATAACATAGCGTTAGACAAAGAATCAACCATTTATTTTCCGGTACCATTGGATATTTTGTCGTCTTTTACAGGGGGGACAAAGGCACAATCTAACAGTACTAGCAATGTAAAATGATTTTAACACTATTGAGTGTTGATTAGGTATAAATTACTCAAAAACTTCGATCAATGGAGGTTTTTTTAATTTAGAAAAAAGTATTGTTCCTGTTTTCATTTATTATACAATAATTATATTAATATTATTAATTTTGTTTTTACTCGACTGTATCAAAAAGCGACACTTTTTAGGGTCTTTTCATCGACGTTTCAGAGACCATAAAATAATAGCATTATTACACTTAGACGGATGCGTTAGGGGAGTCAATAGAGCTATAAAAACTGCGTTGTTTCGAAATTCGTGCCCGAAGCTTCGATTTTTCTGAAATTTTCACATGATCTTCTATATGGTGTCTAGTTCAAAGTTTACCTTTTTTATTTTGCCGCGATCTATTTTCCTCCGCGGAAAACGGGAAACACTTTTTCCAGACAAGGTGTTCCAGAAAAACATCGACCACAACTACTAAAATGAGTTTATGGGTTCAAAATAGGACATTTGTTCCTCTTGAAATTATATCTAAAAATGCACCCCTAAAAAGTTATTGAATCTCAAAGTTAATTTTCAAAAATTAACATATCGCTTTATTTCCAAAACTACTGTAAATATTTTAATAATTTTTATACAGCTGATATATCTTATAAAAGGCACTCTGTAGTAAAAATTGCAAGATAATCGCAATACTGGAACTATCCCTTAAGGGGTGGTGCTAACTTGAAAACTCTGAAAGACTACTTTGGCGCCAAAAAAAAGGAAATGCGTTTACTATATTTTGTAGGAAATTTTAAAACAAGCGGTTTTGTTCTTCTAACTCTTTTTTCTAAAACCAGCGGTTTTTGAGAAAAATTGAAAGATAACAATATTAAGGGTTGAATTTGGTAAAAAATGTTACCAATAAACCATCGCAAATCACCGGCAAACTTCTACAGTGCATTCTTGGTATTAAAATAAGATATTTGTACCTCTTGAAATTATATCAAAAAATGCACCCCTAAAAAACTGTGGGCTCTTAAAGTTGGGATTAAAATTTTTTTAAGTCCGTTTATCTCCACAAGTACTGCAAATATTTTAATGATTTTTCTTCTGCCAATATATCTTTTAAATGTCATCTTGTGGTAGAAATTTCAAGAAAATCACACGACTAGAACTACCCCTTAGGGGGGTGGGCCTAACTTTTAACCCTAAAAAAATCGAATTAAATTAGATAATTTTATAGGAAATTTTAAAATAAGCATTTTTTGCCTCTAATATTTTTCTTCTACAACTACTTTTTCTTCTCATGGTTCTTGAGAAAAAATGAAAAACGTATATGTTTGGAGAATAATGTGATTTCTCCCGTTTTTTTTGTGAGTCTTCTTCCACCGAGGAAAATATAGCGCGGCCAAAAAAAACTTGTAGACTTTGAACCAGGAACTATATGGAAGATCATGCAAAAGGTTTCAGAAAAATTGACTCTTCGGGGACTTACTTAGGAACGATTGTCTTCATTGACGGAACAATTTAAAACAAGTATTTTCAAATGACCCCACTTGGTGAGCCTTTTTCTGCCGAGGAAAATATAGCGCGTCAAGAAAAGACTGGTAGACTTTGAACCAGGGACTATATAGAAGATCATGCAAAAGGTTTCAGAAAAATCGACTTTTCGGGGGCTTACTTAGGAATAATTGTCTTCATTGACTGAACAATTCATGCGCATTTAAGACAAGTATGTCGAAATTAATCCCCGAAGCGTCGATTTTTCTGAAACCTTTTGCATTATCTTCTATATGGTCTCTAGTTCAAAGTCTACCAGTTTTTTTTTGACGCGCGATATTTTCCTCGACAGAAAAAGACTTGTAAGTTGAATTCTGAAATTCAAAGATTCGTTATAAATTGAACCTTCTTCTGCCGAGGAAAATATCGCGCGTCAAAAAAAAACTGGTAGACTTTGAACTAGTGACCATATAGAAGATAATGCAAAAGGTTTCAGAAAAATCGACGCTTCGGGGATTAATTTCGACATACTTGTCTTAAATGCGTATGAATTGTTCAGTCAATGAAGACAATTATTCCTAAGTAAGCCCCCGAAGAGTCGATTTTTCTGAAACCTTCTGCATTATCTTCTATATGGTCACTAGTTCAAAGTCTACCAGTCTTTTCTTGACGCGCGATATTTTCCTCGGCAGAAAGAGACTCACAAGGTGGGCATAAAAATGGAAAAAATCTCATTATTTTCCAAACATATAACTTTTTCATTTTTTTCAAGAACCGTTGATTTTAGAAGAAAAATATAAGAGACAAAAAATGCTTATTTTAAAATTTCCTATAAAATTATTTAATTCAATTCGATTTTTTAAGGGTTACAAATTAGAGCCACCCCCCTAAGGGGTAGTTCTAGTGATGCGATATTTTTGAAATTTCTACCACAAGATGACATTTATAAGATATGTTGGCAGAATAAAAATCATTAAAATATTTTCAGTACTTGCGGAGATAATCGGACTTAAAGAAATTTTAATCCCAACTTTAAGAGCCCGCAGTTTTTTAGGGGTGCATTTTTTGATATAATTTTAAGAGGGACAAATGTCTTATTTTAATACCAAGAATGCACTGTAGAAGTTTGCCGGTGATTTGCGATGGTTTATTTGTCACATTTTTTACCAAATTCAACCCTTAATATTGTTATTTTTAATTTTTTTCAAAAGCCGTTGATTTTAGAAAAAAAAATTAAGAGAAAAAAATCGCTTGTTTTAAAATTACCTACAAAATTTAGTCAACGCTTGTACTTTTTTTGGTGCCAAAGTACTCTTTTAGAGTTTTCAGATTAGCACTACCCCCCTAAGGGATAGTTCCAGTATTGCGATTATCATGAAATTTTTACCACAGAGTGACTTTTATAAGATATGTCAGTTTTATAAAAATTATTAAAATATTTACAGTAGTTTTGAAGATAAAGCGATTTGTTAATATTTTAACCCTAACTTTGAGAGCCAATAACTTTTTAGGGGTGCATTTTTAGATACAATTTCAAGAGAAACAAATGTCCTATTTTGGACCCATAAACTCATATTAGTAGTTGGTCGGTGTTTTTCAGGAACACCTTGTCTGGAAAAAGTTTTTCCCGTTTTCCGCGGAGGAAAATAGATCGCGGCAAAATAAAAAAGGTAAACTTTGAACTAAGCACCATATAGAAGATAATGTGAAAAATTCAAAAAAATCGATGCTTCGGGCACGAATTTCGAAATGTTTGCTTAATTTGAATGGACTACGTCATCTATTGATAATTTATGTGAAGTTTTTATTACAAATTGGTAGGTACCTATTTTATCTTGACGTCTACTGTACTAGAGCTCTCGCAATATCTCCGCGACTATGACCGCCTACTTCAAGCTAGCATTTAACCACGTTTTATGCCGGTCTCAAACGAAATATTGTGCTAAAAATGATACACGATAAAGATCATGCAAACTTAAAAGCAGTTTAATATTTTTAGATCGATCATGTGTCCGAAGTAGATATAAAACGTGGTTAAGCGGTTGCTTGAAGTAGGCGCCCATAGTCGCAGAGATATTGCGAGAGCTCTAATAGTGCACAGGGTCGAATAAAAATATTGTATGACACACGGATAGTACTGAAACAGACGTTTTTTTGTGCCCATAAGTAGCTAGGTAACAACACCAAAGAAGCTTGCACCACACAAAAGTCGCATCAAAAAACCCCACAAGCCATTTTATCCCTTTTTCTCTCTTCCAATTTGTATATGAGTCCTAATAATTTTTTTTACAAAAGAACTTTAATAAAAATACTGTTTTAAAACATAAAAAATATAAGAAATAATACAATTCTTCAATTTCTTCCAACTCCCTTTTGGTGTCTTAGAGCAAAACTATTTCTTGTAATAACTGGTTTTACTTTTTTAGTACCTTTCGTGACCAACGTCTTTTCGGCTTCATCCAAACTCTGCGGTATCTTTATTTCAATTTTAGTTTTCTTAGCGCCCAAATAAATTATACTTGGAGTTACTCTAGGCTCAACTTTTTGATCGTGTGGTTTAGTGTTAGTTGTTGCGTGCTTTAAAACTTTCTTGTCCAAATCGCTTGCCGATTTTTCCAATTCCACTATCCTGATCAACGCTTCTGAATCGTGAGCTTTAAGTGGTTTGTTGCACGTACAACAACAACTTATTCCAAACGGATCTGTGTTGAGTGGTTTTGGAATTAAACGATCGTTGATTGTAAATTTGTGTACGCATTTGTGTTCCGGTATTGGGTCATATTGCATTGGTTTGGTCGAGTGACAATCGAAATAATTTTCTTTTCTAAAAGTGTTGAGTTTACTTAAACATATATCCGTCGAAATGTCTGTATTTAAAAATTTTAGTTTGGATGGTCCTGTGGGAATTTCTGACATGCACTTATCTTTACATTTTGGTTCGCTGTACGAAGGAATTGTTGGGGTTGGACTGAAATGTTTCGTTAGAGGTTCTGATTTATTGCAAGAATCTAAAACTCGTCTGTATTCTTCTTCAAAAGGCGTTGAATATCTGTAGTGGTCGTTAACTAAATGAGGTGCGGGTGATGGGGTGGATTTTGAATAACAACACTTCCAACAAGTACCACATTTGTAAGGTTCGTCGAAATTAAATTTTTTTTCTCTTGGACGCGTGGGATAATAACTTTCATCGTTGCTATTGTAAATATAACCTCTTCGTTTGTGCATTTTGTGCATTCTTTTAATTGAATTTGTTTGTAAGTTGTAACTCGTTTGATCTAAATTTTTTAAGTGTTTTGGAGAAATTGGTGATTTTTTGCAATAACACTTGTTACAACTGTAAGCAGGCGCGATGTGAGGTTCGTAACAATGATTTGATACCAAAAGTGGCTTTACTTCGTCTATTGCACTTAAAAGCGGCTTATAGTCATTTATTGTTTGTCCATTTCTTATTTCTTCTTGATCTTGACGTAATAGAGATGAAATTAGTGAAGAATCGTTGCGTGTTTTCCAATTTTCATTTCTAAAATTTTTAATTCAGAACGTAGTACACAATTAAGTTAATTATTAAACTTACCTACCCCTTAAACTGCTTAAACACCGACATCACTCTGTTTGTTCTTTATTTATAAAATAATCACTGGTGTTTTTTAAAATATAAAATTAGATTATTTGTATCTAAAGGTAAAGTAAGTATGACACATTCTGAATTTATTTATTGTGTTGCTGTGCAACCACGTTAACACCTCATGAACACCTCTTTCATAGGGGTTGTTAAAACCCCTTGTCTTCGATGACGCATATTTATATCTATTACTCCAGTACAATTAGCATTAAATTCGGAACTAAATAGCCTTAAGCTGAAACCTTCGCTATTGTTTAGTACTAATGACCCTTATTATCATACTAAAAGTCTCCACCCTTCCGATTTTTTTTCAAAATAAAACTCGAAAAGAATTTTGCGTATCAGGACATTTAAAGTATACATAATGAAGATAGTCTTTCTGTATGGATATTTTATTTCTTCAATTATTTTGACAGAGTTTTAAATTTCGAGAAAAATTGGGTTATGTTACATTCATTAATTTTTTTCTCCATGATAAATTACTGAAAATAAAAATATTGTGCATGTGCTTTAAAGCCAAAGATGTCCTCTTCAACCACGTATTTTTTGTTTTTTTTTAGATCTTATAGGGAATGAGTAATTTTCAATAATGTAAAATAGAGCGCTCAGTGTCACGTTCACACGCAACCCATGGTGGATACAGCAATACCTACAAATTAGGTTAACTTTCAACAACGTTTTCCTTAAAAACCATTAAATTTTGATAAAACACAAATAAGACTCTTCTTGTATAATTTTCCCCTCTTTGATTTTTGTCTCTTTATACTTTTTCATTAACTACATAGTTTTCGAGATAATCGCAATAATATAAAAAAATCTGTTGTGTCAACACAAGACTTTCTGATTGATTTGATTATTAGGGCAGTTAGAAAACAAAAGAGTACTATACTGTATATTATACTGTATAGTATACTATACTATACTGAATAATTGAATTGAACCTTGTGGCGCGTGGTTACAGTCGCGAATTCACAGTGATTTTTCAGTGTTTATTAATCGATAAAATAATTTAAAGTTTGATAAGTAGCTCAATTAATTGTATTATCACCGTACTGTTGATATTCTGTAAGTTTTTCACCTTAAAATTATGCCATTAGTAAAGTGTTTAAAATGCAACGAGGATGCTCAACCAGATAAGGAAATTATCTGCGATGGTTGTAAATTGACAATCCACGCTATAAAGTGCGCGAACCTTACTCGTACCGAGGTCGCTTGTTTAGCTGCAAAGGATCGGCGCATTAAATACGTCTGCGAAGGGTGCAATGTAGATCTTAGCTTATTGAAAAGTAAGGTGGATGAGCTGACAAAAAAAATTGATAGACTTGAACAAGCACAACAGAATCATATTACCGAATCTATCATATACGAAATTAGCGAACGGCGCAAAAGAGCTTCGAACGTCATATTATTTAATGTCCCAGAATCGAGTTCTGATGACCTGGGGGAAAGAGTTGAGCATGATATAGAGGAGAGCTCCAGAGTTCTGAGTCAGGTGGCCGATATTAGTTTGGATAGAATAAAAGCGATACGACTGGGTATAAAATCTCCTGGAAAAAAGAGGCCACTGAAGGTTGTTCTTGGTAGTGAGTCTGAAGCTCTATCGGTTTTAAAGAACAAAAAGAAACTTCCCCCTGCTGCAAAAATCTCTATCCAATCAGATAGAACCCCGATGCAACGAGACTATTTTATTAAAGTAAAGGAGGATCTTGAGGCTCGAAAAGCAGCAGGAGAACAGGACCTCACTATCAAATATATGCGAGGTGTACCCACCATTACCAAATTAAAAAACTAACTATCGGCAAAGCCGTTATTAATGTTAAGTTTCTATACTCAAACATTGCATCAATTATACCTAAGTTCGACGATTTTATTAACTACGTACAAATGGCAAAACCGACCATCATTCTTTTATGCGAATCTTGGCTCAACTCCAGTGTTCCCGACTCAACTATTAACCTAACTGGATACAGCGTTCACAGATGCGATAGAGTCGACAGGCGCGGAGGGGGGGTTATGATTTACGTTAGAGACGAGGTCGACGGTTTCTCACTGCAGGCGGAAGTTAATTTAGCATTTCAGAATCGCTTTAATTCTCTGGAATGCCTTTGCATAGATGTCAGCCTTCCTAGTAGCCAAAAATTATCAGTGGTGTGCACCTACAGGCCGCCCAACTCGAGTGACAATTACAACGACCAACTAAATCATATGATCCAGCAAGCCAGCGAACTGAACAGTGTTGTGATCTTCGGCGACTTCAACTTTCCTACAATAAAATGGCCATCTCCTCAATCTTCTGAGAGCGTCTCACCGGCGTCCAAGTTTATTGATGCGTATCTCGATTCAGACCTACACCAGCACATTGTACAGCCTACCAGATTCAGGAATACTGATAAGCCTTCAACTCTGGACTTGGTCTTTTCTAGTGACAAGTATTTCTTTAGCGAAATTAGTACTGATCCGCCCATAGGATGCAGTGACCATGTATGCCTCATTGGTACCCACCAATGTTTCGCTCGTGCTCCTTCTATAAAAATAACTGAGCGAAAGAACTTTTGGAAGGCGGACTAAGGGACTATAAGGAACTACTTACAAGCGTCAAACTGTCCTGCTGATAGCGCCAATCCGGAAGCTATCTGGTTTGGAATACGCTCCGACTTCGATTTCGTCCACAATAATTTTATACCTCTCACAAGGTCCATTAAAGTGAATAATAAACCTTGGATAGGGAAAGAACACATTGTTAAAATTAAACGCAAAAGAAAACTCTGGGACCGCTACAGGTCAAGCAAAAATTCGGTAGACTACAGGATTTATAGAGAATGCAGCAACGAACTGTCCTCTGCTCTCAGAATAGCTAGATCCGACTACGAAAACGCTATTATACAGTCTGGTGACAAAAACTTTTACAAATATATAAAACGTCAGTTATCTTCTAGAATTCCCTGCATAAGCTTGCAAAGCGACGATGGCGCGACTACCTCAGACCCTCAAGTTGTGGCCAACATATTTGCTCGCGGTTTCTCGAACCAATACACACAAGAGCCACAGGGACCTCTACCGCTGTTGTCAACTGATCGAGTGAATAACTGTCTTGAGAATATTCAGTTCACCCAAGATGAAGTACTAACCGCATTGAATAGTTTGAAAGAAAACACAAGTACTGGACCGGACGAAATTCCATCTATTTTCCTAAGAGAATGTGCCATTGAGCTAGCTATGAACGTTACGAAGCTGATGAACAGTTCCCTTATCACTGGTTATATTCCAAATGTTTGGAGGGATTCCATTGTAATTCCGATATTTAAAAAGGGAGACAAGCTAGACTTCAGAAATTATCGTCCAGTGAGCCTAACATCCATTTTGTGCAAAACAATGGAGAAGTTAATCTCGGAAAAGATTTGGAGCTTTGTTTCGGACAACAATGTAATTCCGGTCGCTCAGCACGGATTTGTAAAGGGAAGATCGGCATTGTCCAATTTACTATTGAACATCAATGACTGGTCAAGATCTGTAGACTGTGGTTCACCAGTTGACGTGGTGTATTTGGATTTTAGCAGAGCCTTCGACAGCGTGCCGTTGAACCGTTTGTTGTGCAAGCTTGAACATTTTGGCATCCGCGGCAACCTTTTGAGATGGATACGAAATTTCCTCACTGACAGGCGGTTTCGAGTGCGGGTTGGGGGAAGTTTTTCGGACAGCTTCAACGTCATAAGTGGAGTCCCCCAGGGATCGGTTTTGGGACCACTGCTTTTCAACATGTACACTAGTGACCTTCTAGAGGGCGTCGACTCCAAAGCTAGTATGTTCGCGGACGACGTAAAATTATACAACGAGCCGTCAAAACACAGTGCCACACTGCAATCTGACATCTTGAAGATCAGCAACTGGTGCGATAAGTGGCTGCTAAAGCTAAATGCAGATAAATGTACTGTGCTGCACATTGGTAAAAATAATCCTCGCGAAAGATATATAATAAGTGGTGCATTATTGCGAGCAATTGAGGAGCAGCGCGATCTGGGGGTCATGGTGACGGCTGACTTGAAATGGGCAAGCCATATTGCCCATATAACTAAGAAAGCCAACACAGTGATATATCTTGTGTCCTTAGCATTCAGAGATCTGTCAGTAAGCAACTTTACCAAGATATATAAGACTTACATTCGTCCAATCTTGGAATACTGTGCGTCGGTGTGGAGCCCTTATTTTGCGAAGGACATCAATCTAATTGAGAAACCACAGAGAAGAGCTACAAGAATTTTAACGGGGCTGAGTCATCTGACTTACGAGGCAAGATTGGAAGTATTAGGACTCCCATCGCTTAGGGCGAGAAGATACAGAGGCGATCTCATTGAAACCTTTAAAATTCTCAACAACTATTACAATTGCGATCTGGCGTCAATTTTTCGTCTTCATAACTACAGCGGGCTGCGCGGGCATGACTATAGGTTGGATTATGATGCTTTCCACAAACTTGTGAGACAGAATTTCTTAGTGAATCGTGTGTTGCCTGCGTGGAACAGTCTCCCTAGTGAAGTGGTGTCAAGTGCGTCTATAAATGCATTTAAGAACGCGCTGGATAGACATTTAGTCGACAACCCAGCATTCCCACATTTTTAATGTAATTTTGACACTAATTGCAGTGATTTTTGTACCTTCACTTTATTTTTGTTTTTTTTGGTGTTTTTCTTTTGGCGAATTTTGATCTTCGGGATTTTTTTTTTGTAGTTGTAATTTTGTTTATATTGTTTATTGCAATGAATTGAATTTTGTTGTCAGGTTTTTTTTTTACATAATATTTACCATGAAATTCTGCAAATGATTGGTGTGTTTGATTTTTTTACTTGTTTATAGTTGTTTATCACAGTTGTTTTGATTTTTGAATTCTTGTATTTTTTGAATGAATTATTTTTGTTTGGTTGTAATAGAAATGAAAAGTTAGGTAAACTTGATAAATAATGTAAGACTTGATAAAAGCTATATCGGCTTTGCCGCTCGCTTTTATTTGTAATAATAATAATAATAATAATATACATTTTTAGAGTCACTGAATAAAATAAAATGAACGTCACCATTTTTTGACAATTGTCAAATTGTTTGACAACTGTCAATTTTTTAGACAACTGTCAGAAACGTCAGCTGCCAATTATTATTAGATATTTGATTGCATAAAAACTCTTTTAAAAACAAAAGAATGTTAAACATTTTTATATCCCTGAATAGAGAAAAAAATTCTCTACCAGATGTTGCAAAAAAAATTATATGCTGCCATTTAAAAAAAATAAAATTTCCTTAATAGCACGCCCTCTAGCGAGTCGATTTTGAACAAACTCTTTTGTGCACTCCATTGTTATCTGATAAGACCCTCTATGCCAAATTTCAAGTCAATCGGTTCAGCTGTTTCTGAGATTTCGTGAAGGATTACATCCACACACATACACACAGACTTTTACATACTTTTACACCGGATATGTCTGTTTTAAGGTCCCCCGAGACGATTTAGACCATTTTTAGAAAAAAAGTAGTCTCTGTGTGTTTTAAGTTAACTGTGGGGTCTTGCATGTGTAACTGACCAGGGCTCTGGGCACATTTGAAGTTGTGGGGACTAGAACGGGTCCCCACAAGTATTTTTTGTCTCTTTGTCTCTTTGTTATTTCCGGTTTAACCGAAAATAGAAAAATAATAGATATTTATGCGATTGATACATAGTATAGGTATCAATTTTCAAGTTTTCATTTTTACTACAAAAGAAATTAGAAATTTTTGAAATTTTGACATTCAAAATATCATAACTCTGGTTCCAGTACGTAAAAATTAACAAAAATTTAGGGTTCAATAGAGACTTAGGTTGTCTGTAACATACCCAAAAAAGAAAAAAATATGGCAGAGGAAATTTTGAGAAAAACTATTTTAAACTTTTGACCTACTTTGACCCCTTTAAGGTAGGCAATTTTACAACAACTTTAAAAATCGACTGAATTAGGACGAAAGCCCTATATTTTGGCTGTACTTTCCTTTTTTATAAATTTTTATAACAGTAATTACCGGCCAAGTTATACGAGAAAACCCACAACATGGGACAGTCGTTCTATTGGCAGCCATTTTGAATAAAAAAACTTGAAATTTTGTTTTTTAATTGGAGCCCAGATATACTATCGTATAGCCCAGTAAAAATGAAGTTTGGTCCAAATTTGCACTTAAATAACCACTTTATTTTTGGACACCCTGTATAGATTGCTTATAAAAGCTAAGTATGCCGATGAAATAATTTTAAAGTGACTAAAAGCAAGTTTTATCAAAATCGCTTGAGTAGTTTTTGCTCTAGAGGGGGGGGGGGACATCTGGACATACATACAGACATTTGGTTCAAAAAATCGAAAAATCTTTTTTTGCATTTTTGGAATCAAGGGGTACTCAAAACGTCGAGAAATGCAATAAAAATTTTTTTATTATTTTTTTCTTTATTTTAACGAAAAAGTTAAAAAGTGTAATTTTAGACATTCAAGTCCAATTTTGGAGCTTCCCCCTCGGAAGGGTGGGGACTTTTAGTATGATAATGAAAGCTATAAGTACTGAACAATAGCAAAACTTTCAGCTTTAGGCTATTTTGTCTCGGGTTCGCCATGTAAAATTTCCTAGTCCAGTCCAGTCGCTAAAAACTGCGGAAAAATTCCCAGATAGATGGATTTATGTGTGAACCTTGATAAAAATATCTTCAAAATGGTTACTTCTATGAAAAAAGTAATATAATCTTTCTTTTATAACTTTTTGTAAGCTACAAATTTTGTCAGAACAACTTTCGCAAAAAAACGACCGTTTGGGAGATATTTGGGAAAACTCTTTGCTTGTACCTTACAACCTCGTATAAAATTTTTAGCCGGGGGGGTATCGATGAGAACTGTCCACACATCCATTTTGGGCTACCCTGTACTGTATACTTTCTCCTATAGGCAAATTCGTCCCTGCGAATGTCATATGTTTTGAAATGAACTTGTAAAAATAATAATCACAAGGGCGACCTTAAATACGGCCCTGACACTGAACTTTTTCCAAAAATTAAATAATTTAAATATTTTAATTTTTTAAAACAATTTCTCATTGTATGTATACGAGTAAGTAGGTTTCAATATGCTGAAATTTTAAAGCCTGTCGTGACAAAATTATTAATTCAACTGTTATCTTGAAGATTAGTTAAAATAATTAATATTCTGAAGGAATTAAAAAAAATTTGTAATAAATTATTTATTTATTTTTAGACGTGAAGGCCTTGTTCTATTTATTTTTGATAATATAAATATTATCTTTGCTCTTTTACTTTTACAATGAATGTCAATGAGAGGAATCGAAAGATGGAAAAATTTTGGGATAAATAAGGATTTTTAATTATAATATTCTGAAGATGTTTTCGATTACCTTTACTGATTAAAATTTTTATTTATTTACAAATAGTAATTTTAGGTGCGTTAAAGACTTGAATAACAATTTTTTTCAATTGAAGATGTTTGCAAGGCCCTCTGAATTTAATTACTGTCTTTAAAAGTGGGGACTTTAAAAATGTATAAAATTTAATTGAAAGTTTAGTGTTGCATAAAAAATTCAAACAAACCAAAATGTACAATTTAACCACAAAATTTCATGAAATATTTTTCATAACGGGAGCTGTAATTTGTGTGAGTATTTTTTTTTAATTAATTTTTTTTAAAAAAGGATGTACTTACGTTTTGATTTTTTTTAGATTTTTGTTCACGTTCAAGCTTTACCATTTTTACACAAGTCAAATGGGGGTCAATTGCGACAGTCGAAACTTATCAAAATGCCCGAGTATGAGCAACCTATAAATTTCGACGAATTGGACAATTTCAACGAAACTTCGTCTAATGAAGCAAATCCTGGATTTTTCGAAAAAAAACTTGAAAAAATCTTCTCTAAATTACAATATTTAGCGACCTTAAATAATAAAGATTACGAGTTTGATTTTGAAGTGAATCAAACTGTTGTGGGGGACGAAATGGTAAATGGTACAAAATTAGAAAAATTACATAACAATTCGGAAAATATACAAAAAGTGAATGACACGACAGAAAAACCTTCAATTTTATCACAAATTGTAACACCTGTCGTTAGCTTGGCTTACAGAATATTTACAGCTACACACCCCCCAAATACTACGGATAATCATTAGTTTATAAAAAAAATGTTAATTATGAACATTTAATTTTAAGATTTAAAATAAATTTTTTTTATTTATAGTTTTTAATTATTCGAACATCTCCATGAACTGATTGAACAAAAGAGCGTTTTTCCTAAAGTGGGCCCCATGTCCCGCAAGGGCCAATTTGATTTTTATTTCGAAAATGGACCTGGAAACTTGTTCAGAGTTTCTTCAGCAAACAATTCAATTTTTAAATATGAAAAATTATGTAGTATACACAGGTGTATCTCCAGATGAGGTTGTCTATAGGAAAAAACATTTATTTTTCATCTTATTTAAAAAAAGTATTCTTTATAAAAAGTTTTTCTTTTTTTCATACTCCCAAATATGCAAAAATATTAAAAATAAATTTTCAAATAAAAAGTTATTGAGCTTTCTCGCAACTTTCAAAACTCTAAAAAATTTAGATACTTTTGCAAAAATATACTGAGTGTTTTTTTTAAACGATTTAAAATTACATCGAACCACTTTGTTATTTTTGCTAATTTAGTGTGTAAATTTTACCAGGAATTCAAATATGTAAAAATATATATGGTGTTCCAATTGAAAATAACGAGTTATGGTCATTTGAAAATGAGTAAGTTTGGATCGCTTTAATGAAGACTCTGTACATTTTAATCGAAAGTTTTTAATTGCAACGCATAGAGGATAGTCATAACTACCTAGAAACGAATATTTGTTATTATTCCTTGAACAACGGCTTTAGTACGATTTTATAAAGCACCGCGTGTTGAGGGCATTTTTTAGAGAAAAAAATTAATAACCTGGCAACACTGCGATTAAATTAAAAAATTTTTATATGAACATGTAGGCGGCTTAATGCCAAGTCAAAATATCTAAAAATATACAGGGTAATCTATTTAGAAAAATTAAAAATATTCTCGCCGAGCAGTAATACAACACCCTGTAGAGATGATAATAATTTTAGGTTATGCTTCTTAAGGAGTTGAATAACTTTTGTATTTAAATGTGGGCCTTATTTCAAACGGTTAGGGAGCTATCGAAGATGCTCCTTTCAATGAATCACCCTGTATTTGTCCCTGTAGTTGATCTCGAACTTCAACTTTACAATATTTATAGAGTGATTTATTTACAACATTGAAATCAAACTTGTATTATTTTTTTTGAAATAGGACACTCAGTATATTTTTGTATAATATTTTGATTCTCTTTCAGATGACGATCAAAATTAGATAGAGTTAATGGGCCTGTGTTTCAAGATTATTAAATTAATTAAGAAATAAATTGATTCTAAGTCCATAGCCCACTTTTTCACTGTTTTTAAACATAATTTGTAAGCAGGGGGTACGGGGGTCCCATTTCAAATAATAAAATTTTTTGTTTACTTAAAACTATTTTACTAATTTACATATTACATATCTTGCAACAACAAAAATATCTTGTTTTGATCGTATCAATTAAGGGGAAAATTCTAAGGGGGGTATATTTTTAATGGCATCGTTTAAATAACTATCGGATGCTTCCAAATCGTCTAAAATTGAATTCACTTTTTTAATATTTTTTTGATCTTTTAAACTATGATGGTCTATAACTTTGCCCAAAACGATTTTTAATTGTTCCGACGAACTTCCTTTGGACGTTTCGATCAAAACTTGCAGGACGTCATCAGAGTAGCCCTAGAAAAATATATTTTTTATTAAATTGATATACAGGGTGTCCCAATGATATGAAATATATTAATTATCTCTCCATATAAAAATATTTGGAAAAAAAAGCTCAGATACGTCGATTTAGATTTTTCTTGTCGTGTCTCCGCAATAGATCACCCTGTATAAATTAATTATACGTCAAAAAACGCGCAATTCAAAATCTAAATCGACGTGTCCGAGCTTTTTGACAAATAATTTTATACGCCTAAGTCATATGTTTGTTCAGGAACAAAATGCAGCTAAGCCACGCCCAAAAAAAAGTGGGCGGTAATTCGAATAGAATTTTTCTATTGGTCAAATTTTGAAAATACTTTTTACAACACACAAGAATTGACATGCGTCAACCTTATTTGACAAAAATTTATGGGGAGTGGCTTAGCTGTTTCTGTTCCCTGAACAGAGTGTAGATAATTGATATATTACACACCTTTTGGACACCCTTATATATCTGAAAATTCCTTACCCCATATTTGCTGAGTTGTAAAGCTTTAGCTTCTTTATTAATATTATCGTAAATTTGCAACATTGTAACGTAGGCTCTCGTAGGGGGTATTTTTTTATTTCCAATTAAATAACCCCTAAAATAAGTATCGTCGTAGTTTGATGAAAATTTCAAAACTTTGTCTTCTTCGTCTTCAAAATCGTAATCTTCAACTTTATTTATTTGTTTTACAAGATCACTCAATTTGGGCCCTAATAAACTTAAATCCTCAGAAAGAGCCCTATTCGTCCTTTCACTCACAAATTGTCTTTGATTTAAATCAAATTCGTCTTTATTTTCAACCAAAGGATAAAAATATCTATCGAAATAACTACCGGGTGTCTTTTTAAGTCGTTCCAAATATTCGTCAAATGGATTTGCTTTTGCAAAGTAAGCTTCTGCTCCTAAGGGATTTTTTGGTGCGTAAATTGCTGGATTGTGTGCAGGAGTTGGACGTATTGTTGTGGTAGTTTTGGAATCGTCGATTTGACGCACGTCGTATTTCATTAATTCGGTCAAATGGGCAATAACTTGCATGCTAGCCGGTATGAACGAATTTAATAATAGGGGAGCTTTTTCAACTGCCGGAAGACCTCTCGAAGAAATTTCATCTTCTCCTAAAACCTAATAAAATTTTGGTGTTAATTTTAGAAAAAAAAGGGCGTTAGGAAAAAAATTTTTGAGCGAGTATCTACCCCTTTTTTGGAAAGGCACAAAACAACCAATATTTTGGTCTTATCTTTTCGTGCCTTTTTCAAACCTTTGAGTTAACACAAAAAATATTTTTTGTGGGGAAAAATACGTAAAATAGATTGCAATTTAAGGCCCCCTTTGCTTCGACTTAATAAAAGACACGTAGTTGAAAAATTAAAAAAATAAATTACTCACGTAATAAGCTGTAAGCGCCAATATAATCACAGATTTTTTCCACATATTTGGTCCTAATTGTTGTCACTCCAAAAAAAAAAAATAAAATGTTAATGACTTACAAATTGAGATCTACTTGTCATAGTCTGATGACGATAAACAAATACAGAACATTATGTTGAATACCAACGAAGGTAAGTAAAGTGGATCTCAACACCTACAAATACAGGCTGTTCCAAAAGAACAAAAAATACCGTTTAACCTAAATACTTTGTTTCAAATTTTTACCTTTTTGTTTATCTAAATTTGACTCAAAGCGAAATGCTCGTAAGATCAAATT
Source organism: Malthinus seriepunctatus (assembly GCA_963924605.1). Classification (NCBI taxonomy): domain Eukaryota; kingdom Metazoa; phylum Arthropoda; class Insecta; order Coleoptera; family Cantharidae; genus Malthinus; species Malthinus seriepunctatus. The sequence continues at coordinate 30,810,785 of OZ004603.1, read as the reverse complement.
GAACCGTCTTTTTTGATTTTGTTGCAACTTTTATGTATTTTTATTAACTTTTGGGACACCCCATATTGTTGAAAATTATTAAAAGATGATAACTTCTTAAGACAAGTTTTGAAATTACAAGTAATTCTTGTTTAAACTAGTTGTAAATAATGGATTTTGATCTTTAAGAACAAATTTTTGTGGTTTAAGACCTTGAGGTGTTGTTGAACTTATTCACTTTTTGCAATTTCGATGAGTCGAGAATTTGTCGTTTTTCGTAAAAAAAAGGGACGTTATTTTTAGAATGTAAAAAATAGGCACCGTAAAAAAGGTCACTTTTTTTTAAATAATTTATTTGTTTAATTATACAGCCCCTGCGGTTTCATTTAACGGTTCTTGTTCTTGAATTTCGTTGACTTCGTTGACTTCTGATGTGGTGTTTGTGGCAACTCCATTTTCGCCTGTTGCGTTTCTCCACAATCCAAAGAATGGTTTGTGATGGTGATGATGAGTTAGATGATGTAAGTGATGAGCGATTGGTTTCAAAATTTTGTGAGGAACCACACAATGAAGGGCACTAAGGATGGGATATTTGTGAATAATTCCTTTATCTCCAACATTTTGGGAATTTTCAGTTATATTTTGCTTTACGTTTTCTTCTTGGTTCAATTCCGAAGGATTTGGAGATGTCGCATCTAAAACTGTCAAGAAACATAAAAATCACTATAAAGCTCTCAATTAGTTAATGTCAGAATTAAATTTAACGTGGAACCGGAAGTCAAAATATTAATTGTTCAGTATCATCTGACAGGTACTTTATCGAAATTCAAAGATATTTAAAATTATACAGGATGTTGCGTTTAAATTAATTCACTTGGTGTCATTTCCGGTTAAACCAGAAGTCAAAAGATAAATCGTATGATATCATCTGACAGATATTTTTTAGAATTTAAAAATATTGAAAATTAAATAGTCCTCCATTTATTTTAATAAATTTGGTATCATTTCCGGTTAAAACGGAAGTCAAAAGATAAATCGTGTGATATCATCTGACAGATATTGTTTCGAATTTACAAATATTGAAAAGTACATAGGGTCCCCCATTTATTTTAGTAAATTTGGTATCGTTTCCGGTTAAACCAGAAGTCAAAAGGTAAATCGTGTGATATCATCTGACAGATATTTTTTCGAATTTAAAAATATTGAAAATTATATAGGGTCTTTCATTTATTTTAGTAAATTTGCTATCATTTCCGGTTAAACCAGAAGTCAAAAGATAAATCGTGTGATATCATCTGACAGATATTTTTTCGAATTTAAAAATATTGAAAATTATATAGGGTCTTCCATTTATTTTAGTAAATTTGCTATCATTTCCGGTTAAACCAGAAGTCCAAAGATAAATCGTGTGATATCATCTGACAGATATGGTTTCGAATTTAAAAATATTGAAAAGTATATAGGGTCCCCCATTTATTTTAGTAAATTTGGTATCGTTTCCGGTTAAACCAGAAGTCAAAAGATAAATCGTGTGATATCATCTGACAGATATTTTTTCGAATTTAAAAATATTGAAAATTATATAGGGTCCTCCATTTATTTTAGTAAATTTTGTATCATTTCCGGTTAAACCAGAAGTCAAAAGATAAATCGTAAGATATCATCTGACAGATATTTTTTCGAATTTACAAATACTGAAAATTATGTAGAGTCCTCCATTTATTTTAATAAACTTGGTATCATTTCCGGTTAAACCAGAAGTCAAAAGATAAATCGAATGGTATCATCTGACAGATATTTTTTTAATTTAAAAATATTCAAAATTATGTAGGGTCCTCCATTTATTTTAATAAACTTTGTATCATTTCCGGTTAAACCAGAAGTCAAAAGATAAATCGTGTGATATCATCTGACAGATATTTTTTCGAATTTAAAAATATTGAAAATTATATAGGGTCTTCCATTTATTTTAGTAAATTTGCTATCATTTCCGGTTAAACCAGAAGTCCAAAGATAAATCGTGTGATATCATCTGACAGATATGGTTTCGAATTTAAAAATATTGAAAAGTATATAGGGTCCCCCATTTATTTTAGTAAATTTGGTATCGTTTCCGGTTAAACCAGAAGTCAAAAGATAAATCGTGTGATATCATCTGACAGATATTTTTTCGAATTTAAAAATATTGAAAATTATATAGGGTCCTCCATTTATTTTAGTAAATTTTGTATCATTTCCGGTTAAACCAGAAGTCAAAAGATAAATCGTAAGATATCATCTGACAGATATTTTTTCGAATTTACAAATACTGAAAATTATGTAGAGTCCTCCATTTATTTTAATAAACTTGGTATCATTTCCGGTTAAACCAGAAGTCAAAAGATAAATCGAATGGTATCATCTGACAGATATTTTTTTAATTTAAAAATATTCAAAATTATGTAGGGTCCTCCATTTATTTTAATAAACTTTGTATCATTTCCGGTTAAACCAGAAGTCAAAAGATAAATCGTATGATATCATCTGATAGATATTTTTTCGAATTTAAAAATATAGAAAATTATGTAGGGTCTTCCATTTCCATTTATTTTAATAAACTTTGTATCATTTCCGGTTAAACCGGAAGTCAAAAGATGAATTGTATGGTATCATCTGACAGATACTTTTTTCGAATTTAAAAATATTGTAAACTATATAGGGTCCTCATTTATTTTAATAAACTTGGTGTCATTTCTGGTTAAACCGGATGTCAAAAAGTGAATTGTATGGTATCATCTGACAGATATTTTTTTTTACGTTAAAAATATTTATAAGTATATAGAGTGTTTCATTTAAATTAATAAATACATGAATTTAAAAAAAAATCAATGACTATCGTTGTTGCGAAGACGTCGCGACGCGCTCATTTCTACTAAACATATTATTACACTAAACACACACATTTTGCTAATTTCTCACCTGTGGAATTTTCACTGCTGGTGGTTAAATTTTGAATTTGGTTCGAATTTGGATTTTCTTCATTTTGAAGCGAAAGTTTCAAAATCACCTAAATTGAATTCAAAATATTTTGAATTTAATTAGTATTCACAACGTACCAGCACCTACAGTTAAACAAAACTCACCAGTAAACAAAAACAAACTAAAATCTTCATAATTTTAATCCCTATTTGTTTTTACACCAATTACTTATTTAAAATGAGAGTAAAATTTTTAAGAAATGTATTTATACCGTTTTTTTTTAAATTTACATAATGCTGCTGTAGCATCATTTAAGGTGAAAGCCCAACTAGAAAATTTCTTATAATTTTGGCTTTTACCGAATTAACATATCAATATTAACTTTAAAAGAGAACAAAATGTAAAAGAAACAGTTATTTAACCTATAATTTTTATATTGACCAAATAATTCCATTTTTAACAAATAAAGTAATCTAAAAAATTTTAAAAATTGTTTAAGGTCAATGCTTTTGGAAATTTCAAAAAAGTTCAATTTCGGTCCTGTTTTAAATTGAAATGGTAGTTTTACAATTTTATGATTGTCCATAACAGTTGACTTAATTTCAAATTTTTTTAGTAAGCGATAGAACTTTTAAAGATCTTCCCCAATAAGTATCACAATTCATGTAAACTCGTGTGTGATCTTTTACCCTACATTTTTTAGGTATAGCTGTAGTAGAAGCTCATTAAATTAGGATGTCAAAGGGCCAATTAATTTTAATTTAAAAAATAATCTACCTACATGAAATAAATATTGTACGGTTTTCGTCAGTTTTCGTAGTTGGAATTTTTATATTTTGTATTTAAAATTAAGACGATTTATCTTGTAGTTTTTATTGGTACATTGTACACCTAGTAGATATTTAAATATTCATCCATCTCTTCTCTAATCTTCTTCCACAGATTACCTAAATGACATAACAGAGACGATGACCTGGATTTAGGTTTTTTGCAGCAACAAATTGTATCATTTTTACTTTTATTAATGATCAATTTTCTTTTTAATTTACGTATATATTTTAATTTATAACAATTAATAATGAAAACACTGGTAATAATATTTTAAATTAGCCATTACTATTAATTGTTAAAGCGCCATCTGTTGCATATTCTACAAACTAATAACAAAAAACTAGCTTTGTGGTTTGAAACTTAACTTTGTTTGACGGTTCCATATTTCAAACGTTGTTTTAGAGGTTATAAAATAAAAGTTTTTAAACTTAATAATTAAAATGTCCTCATTTAGAAATAAGTCTTTTGAACTAGGTAAATTTTAGAATTTTAATTTTCTGATATAATAACATTAGTTTTATTTTTAGAGATAGTTTCGCTCAAACAACAAAATACTGATTTAGCATTAGCATTAGCGGATTGTAGATTAGCTTTAGCAGAAGCGTCAGTTGACTCTAATGCATTAAGAAGAAAACTATTTGAAGAAAAACAATTAACTTTGGTAACTTATTGCTATTTATTATTTCTAATTAATAATTCTATAAAATTTTAAGAGTTTAACAAATCATATTCAAGATATTGAATCTTCAGCACGAGTGAGTTTCAGTAAAATTATCGAGTCATCTAATTATCTAACGAAAATATTAAGTGTTACGAATACTATTAATCAAAGAAATATTAACAACAATGATGATCATCGTAGTGCGAGAGCAAATATTTCTTTAAGAAATAATAAAAAGAGACCGTCTAGACGTCTTAGTGTACATTTTACAGAACTGAATCAAGTAGAAAGTAATTTATTGCCAATTGATGATTTAGAACATGATGAAGTACAAGCAAGGCTAGATAAAAATCAAAATTCAGGTAAACGTTTAAAATATTCTAAAAATAGTTTTGGAAGTGTCTTTGTGTTTAGATGATGAAGCTGAAAATGAATGTGATGATTCTGATCCAAATGGTGAAGAAATTAAAAGAAACGATGAGTACGATTTGTTGTTGAATTTAAATTTTGTATTAATTTTAATTTATTTAGGTTTGAAACTATACAGGAAGAAGAGTCTTATATTGAGAGTTGTAATAATACTTTATTAGAGACCACAAATAAAGAAGTTGGTTGTAAAGATGTAAATATAAATTATATGATTTTGATTATTGCTACTTCTATCTTTTTAGCTCAGAGTTTATTTAACACCTCTTGATATTACAAACTTTCAAAATACACAAGAATCTTTTAACAAAACGAACAGTCGTTCTCCATATAATGCAAGGTTGAATAAATCTAGACGAACTTTTTCAAATTCTTTAAATGCAGAGGAAGAAGAAATCGAAAATAGAATACCTAATTGTTCATCATTAACAGCTAGAAGAGCTTCTCTAAATAGGTATGTTGAAATTACTTCTACTTATTAAGCTCTTTTAAGTAAATTAAACACATTAATTTGTTTAGATGCCAAAGTCCTTATAGTCCTTCAAATTCTGTCACAAAACGTAAATTTGTTGCCACAAATAGAACTAGTACCAAAAATATAACCGAAAGGTCTAGGTAAGAATTTTGAAAAATGCTATAAAAGAGTTGTTTAACATTAATTCAACAGTAAAAATAAAGCTGCAAGAAATGGTTCAGTTTGCAGTTCAAGTTTGTTGTCCCAGGATTTTAAAGTAACCAGAAGTTCGGATAGTGAGGGTGATAATAATTCTGAAGAGTATGTATTAATTTTTTTTATTAAAAAACTAACTTAATAATTTCATTGAACTTTTTACTTAAAGGAATTATACTGTACAAAAACGGAAACAAAGATCTAAGTCTTGGTAAGAATTTTGAAAAATGCTATACAAGAATTGTCTAACATTTAATTCAACAGTGAAAATAAAGCTGGAAGAACTGATTTAGTTCGGAATTCAAATTCATCGTCCCAGTGTTCTAAAGTTACTGTTTCTAGAAGTTTGGATAATGAGGGTGATAATAGTCCTGATGAGTATGTATTAATTTTAACTTTTTCCAATCCAAGAAAAAGTTGTTATAATCGAGGAAAAACAAATAATAATAAAAAATTTTTTTTGCATTTCTCGACGTTTTGAGTTCTCCTAATTCCAAAAAGGCAAAAAAATTTTTAGATTTTTTGAACCAAAATGTCAGGATGTATGTATGGATGGATGTACCTCTCCTAGAGCAAAAACTTCTGAACCGATTTTGATGAAATTTGATTTTAGCCACTTTAAAATTATTTCATCGGCAAACTAAGCTTTTATAAGAAATCTATACAGGGTGTCCAACAATAAGGTGGTTATTTTGGGCGCATATTTGCAAATTTGGGCCAAATTTATTTTTACATGGCTATAAGATAGTACACGTGAGTCCTAACTGAAAAAATAGTTTTTTTATTCAAAATGGCGGTCAATAGAACGATTGTCCCATGTTGTGGTTTTTTCCTAATAACTTGGCCGGTAATTAATATTATAAAAATTTCAAAACGTCATTGTACAGCCAAAATATAGGGCTTTTGTCCTAAAAAAGTCGATTTTCAAAATTGTTTTAAAATTGCCTACCTTTAAGGGGCCAAAATAGGTCAAAATTTTGAAATGGATTTTCTCAAAATTTCCTCTGCCATATTTTTTATTTTTTGGATATGTTACAGAAAACGTAATTCTCTATCGAAATATAAAATTCTATAAAAATCCCTCGAGCCGTTTTAGAGTAATGTTTTTTGAATGTTACAACTTCAAAAATCTCTAATTTCTTTTGTAATAGAAATAAAAACTTGAAAATGGATATATATATATTAATCCCATGAATATCTATTATTTGACACTATTTTCAGTTAACAAAACACTTCCGGTTAAACCGGAAATTTTAAAAATATCAAAATTTTTAGGAACACCCTGTATATTTTTCAATATTTTGAAAGTTCATGAAATTAGCTACTACACAATATCAAGCACTTTATATTTTGACTTCCGATTTAACCGGAAATGGGATAAAATTTCTTAATTTAAATGCAACACCCTGTATATTTTTTAATATTTTGAAAGCTCGTAAAATTAGCTTTCTGAACATATATAATAATGTATATTTTGAACTTCTATTTTTATGCCAATAAAAAAAAATGAAATGGAAATTTTAGACAGTTCATGTCTAAAAATTCTGCTTACACGCAGAAGTCCTAGGTTCGGTCCCGGACGAAAGCAGTTTATTTAAAAAAATTCGAAAAATGTTCCTCGTATGGCCACATCCGTTGTTTTTTTAAATTAAGAAACTAACTTAATAATTAATTACTTTAAAATTTTTACTTATAGGAATTATAAACCAGAACCAAGGATACTAAGATCTAAGTCTTGGTAAGAATTTTGAAAAATGCTATACTAGAGTTGCCTAACATTTAATTCAACAGTGAAAGTAAAGCTGCAATAACTGATTCAGTTCGCAGTGATTCGCCAAGTTCATTATCCTGGTGTTCCAAAGAAACCAAAAGTTCAAATAATGAGAGTAATTCTTCTGATGAGTACGTTTTAATTTTTTTATGACGAAACTGTAATTGTTAATTATAACTTTGTATTTACTTGTAGGGATTACACTCCAACACCAAAGCGACGAAGACCAAAACGAAATGTAGTCAGAGGATCGATGAAAGAACCGTCAATGAAAGCGTAAGTTCACCAAAATTATAATCGAAATTTGATTACTTTTATTTGTAGGAAAATGAGGCGCTGACTTTATAAAGCTGCATGAACTAATTGATATTAGTGTTTTGTAATTTAGCATGTTATACTTAAAAAACGATAAGAAGAAAAAAAAATTTTATTTTAAAAATAAATATTTGGCTGCGCCATCTGGCGAGCATTAATTTGAAAATTTTAAACTTGGAGTATCTTTGATTTTTATAACAAATTACGTTGGTATAATTTAAATAGCATTAGAATTAGTATCACATTTTTATTTTTCAAAAGAAAACAGTTTATGTTAATCTCATAACTTTTAAAGAAAAAGTTCGAAATAACCAGATAATTATTATTGTTGTTAATATTTGTATAACTGCTTAAATACAACTCAAATACATTGGAGTATCGTATAATAAATTAATTGTTATCATTTTATCAATAATTTTTCAAAATTAGGTTATATAAATATATAAAAATAGCGCCATCTAGTAAACGTTAGAACAAGTTTTCGATGCGCATTTACTTGACGTTCATTAAAATGAAAAGAAATAGCTATACACAATGCCCACAAGTTAGAAAGAGAACTAAAACACAATATTTATATAGATAGGTTTTGACAGCTATTCGACATTTTCCATTGTGCAAAATTACTAAATTGTGGTTTATAAAGTAGAAAAATAAGTTTTTTGTGGTGTAAATTTTAGTATTTAAGCCTTAAGTTTCTAATTTTACTAAAATGTAAATTAAAAGTGCGACAGGAATTTTCCTAAAAATGTGTTATTGATTGCTTTAACTTACCACAATTTCTGGCGATATTGCGTTATTAATATTGGAAATTCATCATAATTTGTGTACAAAAGCTTACTAATAATGATTATATTAGATAATTATGAATATAGCACTAGAGATTCGATTGGTAATGGATCCTTCGCTCGAGTTTTCAAAGGACGTATGCGAAAGGTTAGTCGCTTAATTTGACCATTTCTTTGTTATATTACTGAATTTTTGTTACAGGACCATTCTAAACTAATAGCTGTTAAAGTAATAGAAAAGAAAGTTCTTGTGAAATCTCAAAATTTGCTCGATAAGGAAATTAAAATTCTTCGAGTAAGTTCGTTACGTTAATCATTTTAAGTGCTCATAATTGTAATTTTTAGGAGTTAACTAAGTTAAATCATAAAAATGTTGTCGCCTTATTGGACTTTAAACAATACAACGAGGATGTTTGTCTTATTATGGAAGTAAGTTATTTATTTTTTCATTATATAAAATTAATAGTTAAACTAAAACTGATCTTAACAATAAGTTAGGTTTTATTTTAAAAAGATTTTCAGTTTTGTTTTTCAACTGATGTAATCGGAATGTAAGATGTATTTTTCGAACTTGGTAATTCTTTTCCATTTTGTTGAATCGGCGTTTCGTCGATTTCTTTTATTTCGACGCTATTTCTACGTTGGTTCATTAGTGGTTCTTCTTCTATTGTATCGTCTGGTTTTATGTGTGTGTTTATGGTTATTTCTTGTAGTTCTTTTTCCACCGGTTCGCATGCTTGTGTTTGTTTACTTTTATAATATTTGTAAACGAATGCACCAATTCCACAAACAACAACAGCTACCACTAGGAATATTAATACGTTTGTACCGGTATCGCTTCCTTGCGTCGATTGACTCGTTTTCACTAAAAATAAAATTTACTCGTTAACATCTCCAGTTGTTTAGTTAGATAATAGAAGTTTTATTGCGTTAAGTAAACAATTATTTTATCTCTTTGTGTAAACAGTGATTTTTACGTTTAATTTCTTGTTATTGATTTTCAAAACGCAGAATAAATACCACCACCTTGATTTTAAGAACAAACCAAAAGTTAAAGAAAAGTCAAAAATATCTTTCTTTTGATCCTTTAGTATTTATGCTCTTAAAATCAATTACATACCTCGAGGGTAACGAGGGTGGTTTCCATGAAAATATTTACCTAGCTCATTGCTTGATTTAACCGAATCATTTATTGAAGAATCATTCCCATTAAGATTTCTCTGCATGGGAATTGTTTCGACAAGTTTTTCATCGGTTGTATTTGTTTGCTTTTCTTCTTCTGTTAGAGATTTTTCCGTTACACTTTCATTCTGAATGATTGTTACTGGTTCGATCTCTTTAATGGTCGAATTGTCTATTATTCCTTCTTCTGGGTTAAGTGCATCTGAGCCAAAAGTTAAAATTACAGGCGCTGCAGTTGTTAGCAATTCTAACGAAGGTGTTTCTGTTTGTTGTTCTGTTGTTTCTTCCACTTCTTGTGGTAACTCGGACTCTTTAACCGGTTCGACCCAACTACCAGCACGTACTTCTTCACAAGTTACAGTAAAATTCGTATTAGCATATCTCATTTCGATTACTATGTCGACTTCGCTACATATTTCCATCATTGTATGGCCATCGAGATGAGGTGTTATGAGTTTTCTCAAATTTGTCGTAGTGGTTAAGGCAAAAACGTTAATTCCCTACACGAATAAAAAAATTCAATTTACGTTTATTGTCAATTTTAAAACTACTCACGTTGGCTTTGAGTGGATTGTGACTAATATCTAAAGTACGCATATTTAAAAGTCCATCGAAAGTATTCTGTGCAATTTCCTTAATGTTGCAATTGGATACATTTAAAGTCTCCAATTCTGAATGTATGAAAAAAGAAAATTTGGGTAAAAGTAAATTTTTGTTTCCAGATAAGTTGAGCGTTTTTAATTTCTTATTTTTATCAAAGGTTTCTTCGTGGATGTACTCGATGTTGTTATTTGATAAATCTAAATCTTCCAGTTGGTCATAATTGGTGAAGTTCTAAAACAAATTATTTCGTGGCCTCAAAAAATGAACGTGTGATGTATGTGATAATCAAGATTAAAAATAGAAGAACAAGGATGTCTTTTTTAACAATTTTTTTCTTACTCACATAATCTTTTAACGATGTTATATTCATATTCGATAAATTTAATGTTTTAACGATTTCATTTTCTTGTGGTAGAGGAGTTTTTGTAGTTTCCAACTCATCTTGGGCATAACTGAAATAATTTAAACAAATATTTATTGTAGGAGTGGTTTTAATTATCTTACAATCAATAGGTGAGGTGTGAATAGTTTTTTTACAAGTTTTAAAAAATATTTTGACTTACCAAAGCGTAACAATTGCCAATATAATTGCTAATTTTAGCATTATTTTCAAAAATAAGTTTACTCAAACTCTTTTATTTCTAATTGCAAGCAAAAAGCCAACATAAAATGTCTAATAAGCTAGAACTGGCTTGTTTGATAAAGATAAATTTTTTATCTTATCTATTTGAACACAAATAAGTTACCTGACATCATTTGGGAAAATACTAATTAATTTAGTTTCATCTCAAAAAGGATTCAAAATCGTCATTCATAAATTAATATGCTTATAGTAAACCTTCTTTATAGTGGAAATCTAAACTCGTTTTTATAATAAGGTGAAATAATGAAAATAATGAGTACAAAGTTTTATAAAAATTAATGCGAGGAAAAAATTGGTAGGTATAATGGAAATCAAAATTTTTTTAATCCAGCTTTTTAAGAAAAAAACTCCCTCTTGAGTGTTTACGATGTGTATACTTGTAATTTTCAAGTATGGGTAATTATTGCATCGATTAATAAAGATAACTTATTTTTCGAAATTATCTAAAACCACACCTTTTGTGAAATCATCTTTTTCTGTTTTCTAGAATTTTGAATGTAAATTTCCACTTTTTGATTGTCTCATGGCTCCACCATCCCATAAATCATTATGTAAACAAAACTCAAGATTGTGCTCAGTGATTAATTAAGCAAAGATGATTCAACAAGTAAAAAAAGTTGAATTTTATGTACCCCCCTTTCTTTATAATTTTATTGTCTTGTAGAAAGACTTAAATAGTGGCTCTTTTCGTGAAGAAAATTAAGAAATAACAAAAATATAAAGTGAAAGATTTACAGCAATTATGTCACGACTGGGGGTTAGTCATGACCTCTGGAGTCCAGAATCTCCAGAGTGTACCGAGATTGGGATGTAACAACCACAATGCTGGAATACAATTTATTTATTTATTAAATAGTTCTTACCCAATTATAATGTTAACCCAATTACAACACATTGTCATTATAATAATTAATAAATAATTACAACCGACCAACGTTTCGCGTTCCCGAATTATAGACTACCAGTAAGTCTAGTTACTGATTCGTAATTCAACTACCTCTAAAAACCTACTTTGGGACCTTTTATTAACTTGGCACACGTGGCAACTAAAGTTGCTAAAACTGACAATTTATGCTTTATCTCACATTCTTCCAATACCTGACAATAGTCACGTATTGTAAACTCGTGTACATTAAATTCTTGTACTACTTAATAATTGCATTAAATAATTTGCGTAATATTTCTACGCGTGACAAAATAATATACTAAAAAGCACCCCTTCCGCGGTTGCAAGGCGATTTACTTGTGATGCAACCCTCAGTGTGTCAATCGTCCGTCCGTTTGTTTGCCCGTCTATAGGTCTTTTTGTCGCTATGATCTATGCCTGTTTATGGGTTGATCGATTTGTTCGTTCATCCGCCAGTTCTGTATTATCAGTGTATCATCAGTGCCACCCATTATTTATACACCTGAACTACATGAGTATGTTTATCATCTTTATTACAATGAAAGATCCCGTGATCCGTAAAGGCCCGTCGACGCACACAGGTCTTGCCTTCCGGTTTGGCCTGTGCAGGCCGCCTGAACGATGTCCACACGCTCGACACGAAGGCAAGTGCGAAGACAAGCCTGTGTGTGTGGACGGCCCTTTATACGCTTCCCTAACACTTCTTATGTACAACGTCCACCTATATAAACTCTTCCCATTCATGCATGACCTCTCATCGTTCTGCCCACGAGCGACTCATCACACCAAACAGCAGAGAAACGTCACAAATGGTCGTAACAACTTGATTCAGAGCTCATTTGTGTCAGTCGGTCGATCACGTCATTCTTCCGTAAGTTTCTCTATTAGTGCTGTCGTTCGTCTGCCTTTCCGGCTACACGTTCGTATGTGTGAGTAGCGTAAGAGAGTGCAGGAAAGGTTCTAATTCAACTAGACTCTTTTTCTAAATTAGATAACTCAGAGGTTTGTGTGTTTCTAATGACACAAGAACGGAACTAAAAAATATGGATATGGGTTAAAGTCGAAGTTGGAGAAGGATTTGTCTACTTCAATACTGTTCGGTAACGTACGCGTGTAAAGGTCCATAAAACTACGTCCATTGGACTTCCAGAATGGTCCATTTTATGACTGTCCGGTATAACGTACTTACTACTTACGTACATTGGACATCCAAAATACGTTTAGTGACGCACATCGATTAAGACGTTTAAAATAGTGTATGTCATAATATATCGTTCAGTAATGTACGTTCATTATAGTCCATTACCTTTACCGTCCGATAACGTACCCACGTCCATAATTTTTGATTGTATGTGCTGTCCGATAATTTATTTATTGTCCTGTAGCATACAGTCAGTCTCACAATTATTGGCCACCCTGGCTATACGCCAGGGTGGTTATTAGCCAACAACGACAAAAGGGCAGAAGACGAGGTTGTTGATTTACTACCTATTGGTAAAATAAAGTTACCCCTCAATTTAAGTAGGGGGTGGTATGATGATTGCATCCACAATTCGTTCTAAACGTATAGCAAGGGTGGCCATTAATTGTGAGGCTGACTCAATAATTATCCGTTTTATGTACCGTCCGATAATGATCCAGTAACCTACGTCCATTGCACATCCATAATGGTTCATTTCATGTAGGTATAGTGCATAAAAATATATAAGAAAGTAATAAAAGCTTGACTCTTTGCCTTTTACTGTGAGGAGCCTATCATAAATCATTCAAAAAAGGTTCAACATTTGTCCTTTAAATTTGTTTAACAAAAGGATTTTAAAAACGAAGAAAAACATGTGGTATTTAACAATCGTCATAAATCGTTTTAAGAAACTATTTTTGAGCATCTCATATAAATTTAAATTCAAATTTTTACAACGTACCACATGTTTTTCTTCGTTTTTATAATTGTTTTGTTAAACAAATTTAAGGGAAAAATGTTGAACCTTGAATAATTTCCCCACAGCCCCCCCAGCGAAAGGCAAAGAGTCAAACTTTTATTACTTTCTTATATATTTTTATGCACTATACTGTGCGTTATAATGTACGTATATTGGATATCCAAAATGATCCATTTCAAGTACTTTCAGATAATTGAGTAAAAACCTGAGGTAAGTTCGCGCAGGTTTGGCCACGTCCCTTTAATAATTTAATTAGGTATCTGTGCATGTTCACAGCTCCTCGGAATAAAATATTTTTGCTGTATGTCCATTATCCGTCCAAAATAGTGTATTTCATGTACTATTCGGTAATGTATGTCCATAGGGCGTTCTTTATAGTCCAGTTCTTGTATTGTACGGTAACGTACGTCCATAATTTTCGTTTTCATGTGCTCTGTGATAATCGTTCCGTAGCACGTACAGCCGGCCAAAAAGTTTTTAGCCACCCCCTGACAACATTTAAAAAGCAACCAACATTACACGCCGTGTAAATTAAACGGCGTGTAATGTTGGTTGCTTTTTAAATGTTGTCAGGGGGTGGCTAAAAACTTTTTGGCCGGCTGTACATGATTATGATTATACGTTCATGAGTCCATAATGGTCGTCGTCTATTGGGCGTTCTTTATCGTCTATTTCGTGTACCGTCCGGTAACGTACGTCTATAAATTTTGATTTCTTGTGCTGTCCGATAGCATATACGTTCATAATTATCCATTTCATGTACCCTCCGATAATCATCCAGTAACCTATGTTCATAATGGTCCATTTCATGTACTGTCCGGAATAACGTACGTCTATTGGACAAAATATTTTATTGAACGTAGGTAGATACCATTTAGTAATGTGCGTCCATTGGGTTCTCATTATACTCAATTTCGTGTACCGTCCGGTAACATACGTTCATAATTTTCGACTTCATATGCTGTTCGATAATTGTCCGGTAGCAAACGTCTATTGGACGTCGATAACCGTCCGATAACCATCTGGTAACGTATGTCTATTTGACATCGATGATGGGAAGGAGAGGTTTAAAGTTATTTCTTTCAGAATTGTTACATTAAAGCGTGGTCTACTGATTGCACTAGAGACTAGACTCACAAGACTTGACCAAGTTTGGACTTTCTAGTCTCGCAACGTTTAGTAGTCAAAAAGACTTACAAATATATTTTTTTAAATTGAGCTCTTTGTATGTTAAGGGTTGGCCACACTACATGATTTCTCATAGGAGAAGTCATATGACTTCTCCTATGATAAATCATAGCAAAATAATAACCAAAAATAATAGAGAATTTTCAGAATAAAACTGTTAGTTATTTACCATATTTGGGGTAAATAACCAAATATGGTAAATAACCAACAGTTTTATTCTGAAAATTCCCTATTATTTTGCTATGACCTGAGCTTATTATTTTGCTATGATTTATCATAGGAGAAGTCATATGACTTCTCCTATGAGAAATCATGTAGTGTGACCAAGCCTTTACACCAATTCACCAAGGGGGTGCACTACTTTGAGTCACGTTTTGAAAAGAAAAAAGAGAACGACCGTTCATTTGAAATAGGAGCAATAAAACAAATATTGAATAATAAATTTCCTTCTTCCATCTTACATAATTTAACAAAAACAATAAATAGTTCTAAATATTTTTTTTCAGTACTGTAATGGAGGCGATTTGGCCGGCTATTTACACAAAAAACAAACCTTAAGCGAAGACACAATCAGATTATTTGTAGCCCAATTAGGTAAGACTCAATTTATTTAAATTTCCACCCTTTAATTAATTCATTTGTTAAATTTTCATCAGCCGAAGCAATGAAGGCCTTTTTCCAAAAGGGCATCGTACATCGCGATTTAAAACCTCAAAACATCTTACTCTCTTACTCTAAACCAAATCCACAACCAGCCGATATTGTTCTAAAAGTTGGTAAGTGTTTGAAAAAAAATATAAATGAACAAATTTAAGCAAAATTTAATTTTTAGCCGACTTTGGTTTCGCTCGTTTCCTTCAAGACGGTAAAATGGCAGCTACTTTATGTGGAAGCCCCATGTACATGGTAAACTCGCACGTAAGTCATCAAACTTCCATAATTTATTTTCTAAAATTTTAGGCTCCAGAAGTAATAATGTCTCTCGAATACGACGCGAAAGCCGACTTGTGGAGTATCGGCACAATAGTCTTTCAGTGCTTAACCGGCTGTGCACCTTTTGTAGCACCAACTCCTGCAGTTTTAAAACAAATTTACGAAGACAAATCGAATTTAGTAGCACCGTAAGTTGACACTAACAATTAAAAATACTTTTTTTCTGATTCTTGTGTTTTAAATTAAAGGATACCTCCAGGTACAAGTCCTGCATTACGCGACTTGATACTACAATTATTAAAGCGCGACGCAAAAGAAAGAATTAGTTTTGTAGACTTTTTCAATCATAAATTTTTGCAACCTCCCGAACCGTTAAATATGAGCGATATGGGTGGTAAGATTTAAATTTATAGCTAAATTTTGGTTTTACATAATTTCTTGTGTAGATCGTTTACCGTCGTTACCTGGAATTTGCGACTCGCCGCCAGGGCGTGCTCGAATCATAATGAGATCTCCTTCGATTACGTCGAGAATTTGCAGTCGTTCACCAACTCCAACATCATCGCCAAGATTTATAAGAGGTATTTAGTTGTTTTGTATTTATGTGACTAAAATCAATGATTTATGAATTCTAGAAACAACACAACACGCTTCTCCTTTACCTCTCAGCTCTAGTCCCGAAGATGACTTTGTTTTGGTGTCTTCTCACTTTTCGTTAGAGCATTCTATCGAAGATAGGTAAGGTTTTCAGTTGAAACTATTTAAATTTATTGTTTGACGAATTTACTTGTAGGTATACTAAGGCTAGTGCTAAAACTGTTCAAAATGTTGAGCAAATTGAAAGTCCTTCGAGACCTAGTTATCTTCCTATTTCGGAACCCGTACCTGTACCTGTACCGTCACAAAAGGCCGCTTACGAACAAATGCTCAAGAAAGGTCAAATGCTATCTACTCAAGATTTGTCAGGATCTAAGGTATGGATGAAATTATTTAGAAACTAGCTAACTATGAACCCGGCTTCGCCCGGGCAAATACTAACTGCAAATAACCTTTTTAACGTTTCTTTGGTAACAATTGGTAACTATGATGAGAGACAAAATTGACATTGACAGATAACCCCCAGACATTTGACATTGACAGATAACCAGCCTGACATAGACATATGGTAAATATGGTGACAGACAAAATTGACATTGACAGATCACAAACGGTAACTATGGTGACAGAAACATTTGAAATAATGGTAACTGTGGTAACAGAAACAACAAAACAACAGAAACATGGCAACAGAAACATTAGAAACCTGGACAATTGAAATGTGGTAACTATGGTGACAGAAACATTTGAAACATGGTTACTATGGCGACAGAAACATTTTAAACTTGGTAACTATGGTGTCAGAAACATTTGAAACGTAATAACTATGGTTACAGAAACATTTGAAACATGGATACTATGGTAACAAACATTTGAAACGTGCTAACTATGGTGACAAATTTTGGTTGACATTGACAGATAACCGTGCTTGACATTGACATACTGTAACTATGCGAACAGAAACAACTGAAATTGGTTGCTACGGTAACACTGACATTGACATACGGTAACTATAGTGAGAGAAACATTTGAAACATGGTAACTATGGTAATAGAAACAAAAACAACAGAAACACGGTTACTATGGTAACAGAAACAATTGAAATGTGGTTGCTATGGTAACAGAAACATTTAAAACCTGGTAACTATGGTAATAATTTCTGGTAATAAGATAGTACACGTGAACCCCAACTGAAAAAAAAATTTTCAATTTTTTTATTCAAAATGGCGGCCAATAGAACGATTGTCCCCTTTTGTGGTTTTTCCCTTATAACTTGGCCGGTAATTATTATTATAAAAATTTCAAAACGTCATTGTACAGCCAAAATATAGGGCTTTTGTCCTAAACAAATCGATTTTCAAAATTGTTTTAAAATTGCCTACCTTTAAGGGGCCAAAATAGGTCAAAATTTCGAAATGGATTTTCTCAAAATTTCCTCTGCCATATTTTTTATTTTTTGGATATATTACAGAAAAAACGTAATTCTCTATCGAAATATAAAATTTTAAATTTTTAAAGACTTGTATGATGCGGATTCGGAGTTATGATTTGTTGGATGTCAAAACTTCAATAATCTCTAATTTCTTTTGTAATTAAAATGAAAACTTGAAATTGGAAATGTATATCAATCCCATGAATATCTATTATTTAACACTATTTTTGGTTAACAAAACGCTTCTGGTTAAACCGGAAATTACAAAAATATCAAAATTTTTAGGAACTTCCTGTATATTTTTCAATATTTTGAAAGATCGTAAAAATAGCTGTTATACACGATACCAAACACTTTATATTTTGACTTCCGGTTTAACCGGAAATGGAATAAAATTTCTCAATTTAAATGGAACACCCTGTATCTTTTTTAATATTGTCAATGCTCGCATAATTATCTTTCTGAACATATAAAATAATGTATATTTTGAACTTCTATTTATTCCAAATTTAAAAAAAAATAAAATTAGTATTTCAGACAATTTATGTCTAAAAATTCTGCTTACACGCAGAAGTTCTAGGTTTGATCCCGGACGAAAGCAATTTAAAAACAATTTAAATTATAAACTTTTTAAGAAATGCAGAAAAAAAATACAACAGGAAAAAGTTCCTCGTATGGCCACATCCGTTGTTTTTATTATAATTATATGTGGAAAATTTGGCTAAGATCGGTTGGTTGATAACGAATCCTAAGAGAACGCACGGACAAACTTTGAGAAATATGTATAGTATAGATAACTGGGTGGAAGAATATTGAGACTCGATACTCGAATATGTATGGTATAGCAGAAGAATAAAAGTCTTTATTTAAAGCTCCTTACCTTCTTGAGGTTTGATAACCATTTACCCTTCCAAAGCCAGAACCATTTGACTTTTTTTAAGTCATTCAAGGGAACCCCTAAATAAATCCTCTGAGGCAAAGGGATATTGGAGAGTGTAAACGTAAGAAAAATATTTTTAATTTTCTGCTAAAATAGTCTAAAGTACATAAACGTAATGCTAAAGATCTGATGCAGTTGTGTTGCATTTTTCTAATCCTTGATTCAAAAAGTACATGCGCAACTCTTTAAATTCCGGTGCATCGTGGCAGTGAGCTGCGAACATTTTTTCGTAACACTCCTGAACGTTGCTGATATCCCTAAGAGACAAAAAGGAACTTTTCAAAGTCTCAACTAGGCTGCTAATACTTACGAACAAAGTTTATCTTGTGTAATTAGTCCGAGGTGGTCGTAATGACCAAATATAGTCGAATTACCGTAACAAGCAGTTAGTGGATCGGTTAAAGGGTGATCGTTGAATTTATCGACGCATTTGTCGATGTTGACCTTTTTGCTTCCTTCGGCTATTTTAAAAAGGATTAATGAGTGATTTTTGAAGTTAATCGAGCATTTTACCTGCGTAAAATTCGCACAAATAATGATTGTAGTTTCCGTAATTTTCCAAAATGAAATCTTTAAGATAAATTTCTTGTGGTTCCAAACACGGTTCGAATTGTTGTACTAAATTTTCCAAACAGTCCACAAAAATAGTTGTGTTGGACATGCAATATTTGTAAAATTCTTCCTCTTGTAATTTATGTTCTGGTAGAGTTAAATACCAACAATTTTGAAAACAGTGTAAACCATCCTAATTTAAACGATTTGAGAAAAAATGAAATTTTTTTAAATTTTAAATTCTTACTATGGCATTTTCATAAACTGTATCGTTGGCGTTATTTAAACATTTATTTTGTATCACTTTTTCCAACCTTTGGCTGAAGTACATTATGTTGTCTGTTTTGGGCCCGTGACTCGTTTGATGACTGTAACCTAACTCAAATTTTAATTTTAATTATCTGTTATTACTTTTTTAATTTTTCTCACCAAATAATAATAACAAACTTGTTATTAAACACAACATTGTGAGACTTTATAAAATGATGGCTATAATAAAATTTTTATGTTTGCGTATTGTTGTTAAAGTGGCTTTTATAAGATCTCATTATTAAATTGAGCAAATTGTTCGAGTTGTTAAAAACAACTTAAAAATTTGTTTGAGTTATGGCGAATAATTTAAGATAATGAAATAGTCCCTGGGTGGTTTCGTAGCAATGAGATTAGTACACAATAAGTTTTCTTTTTGTTTGTCTTATTGTTGCCATTTCTCTGAATATCTTTCACTTTCTCGTCCTTGCCATTTCTTCGATGTATTCTCGGGTTGCTAGAGTCGTAAAGTCCGTTTTTTTTATACGATAGTGGAAAAAGTAAATTCTAACCTTACTTTTACAATTTAAAGTGAATTTAAAAAATACGAGAATTAAATATGAGAATTAAAAAAATATAAAATTTTATATTTGACGGACAGGAAAAAGTTCTTCGTATGACCACATCCGTTGTTTTTTAATAGAATTCTAGTCGCTGAGAACGAGTATGGCATTAGAATTTCCGAAAAGTGTTGGAAAAATTGCCATTTTTGACATTGAAATGTCATTTTTGGGTATAATTTATTTGAAAAAAATTTTTTTTTTGCATTGTTGGAATCAGGGGGAACTCAAAACGTCGAGAATTGCAATAAATTTTTTTTTTATTTTTTCTCCTTTAACTCTTTGAAAAAGTTAAAAGTAATCGAGAAAAAAAAATCAATAGTTATTTGTTTTATAAGGAGACAAAGTGACGTTTTGTGTGACAAGACTGTGTTTGGCTGAAGAGCGAGCGCGTAGCGAGCGAGTCAGGCAATACAGGCGAGTCACACAAAACTACTTTGACTCCGTATAAAACATTAAATTTTTTCTGCAAACGTAAAGCGTAAAACTGAAAATTTTGATTTTTGAAAGAGCACCATCTCTTGTCAATTACTTGTAGTTCAATTGTCAAATAATTTTTAAAATTAACTTAAATTTGTAAAAAAAGCTAATTATTAAAAGCAACGAACTAATTATAAAGGAAAATTTAAAAAACATTAAATTGTTTACATTACAAATGCTTAAAAAACATTTTTTACGTTAAAAATAAAAATAATGTGCGGTTAAGATTTTACTTTTCCCTCCTAGACAGACAAAAATTACTTTTCTGACAATTTTTCCTGCCTCGGCGGGAAAGTTAAACTTCACCGTTACCTATTGAGTGACACAAAGGCGACTTTTTCTGACGTTTGAAGAAAAAATTTTTTTTGTTATTTAATTTCTCGACGTTTTGAGTCCCCCTGATTCCAAAAATGCAAAAAAAAAATTTTCATGACATGAAAATTTACATTTTTGACTATATTTTTTTAAATTATTTTTTGGCTTATTAAAATTAAATTATTTGTCTTTAAAAAATTTATTCTTATGCCGGTTTGCACCGTTTACATATTAACTGACAGATAGTTTATTTGGCAGATAAGTTGTTAAAAACCTTTGCTCTTTCATCTACTGTAGGTTAAATCAAATAACTGATGAATACATTTTTTACAAAATTACCTTCTACTTATGACTTTTTGCACCTATTTTAGTTTAAGTGGCAAATAAAATATATTTTTACAACTTATCTGCCAAATAAACTATTTGACAGTTAATATGTAAACGGTGCAAACCCCCATTAGATTTATAAAAAATAGTATATTGTTTTATTAGGAGAGAAAGTACTGTTTTGTTTGACAAGACTGTGATTGGCGGATGAGGGAGCGGAGTCAGCTGGTCCGGCAATACAGGCGAGTCACACAAAATTTCTTACACTCCGTATAAAACATTTTGTTTTTTCTTCAAACGTAAAACTTAAGTAAAACTAAGGGATCATTCTTGCTCACTGTAAGAATAAGAACAAGAACAAGCCTAGAATTGTCGTAAGACACACGGTTCATACTCAACTTGCTCTTATAGAAAACAGTTATGCGCTCTCGTGGCTTCAGCTCAACAGATATAATTTTGCAAATAAAAAACAAAAGTACCTAACCTTAATATTAAATGGGCATGTGTACTATATTCAAGAGATCATATGATAATCAAGAAACATGCCGAAATTAGTTGAGGTTTCATAAGATTAGAAATAGCTATCGTTGTAGAGCTGAACTTTTTTGCTTATTGTTGTTCTTATTCTTAAAGTCAACATGAACGATCCCTAAAAGAGAATTTTGAAAAAGCGTGATCTCTTGTCAATTACTTGTAGGTCAATTGTCAAATATTGTTTAAAATTAACTTTAACTTGTTAAAAAAAGCTAATAAAAAACTTTGTCTGTCTAGACAGAGAAAAGTATTTTGTCTGATGGCTTTTTCTGCCGAGGCGGGAAAGTTAAACTTCACCCTTACATATCGAGTGACACAAAGTCAACTTTTTTTAACGTTTGCAGAAAAATGCATATTTTTTTAAATATTTTAATGTAAAAATGGCGGCCTCGCCCATTTTAAAGATTGTCCCATTTCGTGATTTTTCTCTGATAACTTAGCTGGTAATTATTATTATTAAAGTTTCAAAACAGCGCTGTATAGTCATAATATGAGGCTTTTGTCCTAACCTAACCAATTTTTAAAATTGTTTCAAAATTATCTACCTTTAAGGGGTCCGAAGTTGGTCGAAATTTTGAAATGTATTTTCTCAAAATTGACTAGCAATTTATTTCATTTTTTGGATATGTTATAGACATCGTACTTCTTAACCGAATGTCATGCGTTTCATTAGTTAAACATTTCCAGGGCCGGAGTTATGATTTTTTGAAAGTCAAAATTTCAAAAATCGGTAATTTCTTCTGTGATAAAAATGAAATTTTGAAAATTGATACACATTATTATGTTCTTTTTTGCAAATGTTGCATAAACTTTCTGATCTAACTTCGACTAGGTATGAGGCCTTACTTAGTGCCTTCCGTGCCATAATTAACATTGGTTGTTCCACTATAAGAAAACTATAATTTTCCTGTGTGTGGGGATCCCATGTATGACTCGTCATTTATTTTATTTACGGTAGTGAGTCTTCTAAGAAGCGTCCACCTTCACTTGCCCAACATCTTTTATATCCAATCGTAATGAAAATTAATTTTTTAAGAGCTTGCACAACAATTTTAGCATAAAATGGATGCAATTATTCAATCGAGAAAATTATTCAATTAGCTGCAGAACTAAAAGTTCAATTCTTTTTTTGTTCCGCGCAATATGTTGATAAGGTTAAATTAATTTGCTCAAATTAACGAACGTATGCAAACCAACAAAAGTTATATAAAACCTTATCTAATTAATAATTAGTTTAATTGCAATGAAACGAACAATTAGTAAATTAAATAAAGTAGTAAATCGAGCAATCGGTGAGAGAACGTTGAATCATGGAAGTGGAAAATTTCGTTTTGAATTCTGAAACCTGTCTCGCAGAGTACCTACAGAATTTTATTCAGAAAATACTGTCTGATGACCTTATGAAAAATTTGTTTTTGATTCTTGAAGAGCAAAGATTAGCTCCGCTCTTGGCATCGGTCCTCATAATAATCGGTCCTCAGATTAGTCAATTTAACTCAGATCGAAAACTTCCTTTCCATTACTCACTACGAGTGACTCTGAGCCTTTTCTTATCAAGGAAGTGGAACTATTGGTTATTATTTATAAATACAAAAACTGTTATGCGATTTTTATTAATGTAAATACAAAGGTTACTTAATTTTCACAAGGAGATTTCATTGCCTTAAGCAAACCACCTTCAAACTCCCAAGCTTTGGGAGCATCCTCACAGTGCTCTTTAAACATCCTCTCGTAACAGTCATAAATTTCATCCAAATCTCTAAAATTCATTAAAAAAGCTTAAAAGCCTCATCAGTATCTCATAACTTACTTGCACAACTCTTCTTTTGTAATCGCACCATCTTCTTCATCTTTAGACATTTTGATGGTTCGATAACAAACAAATATTGGATTTATTTCTTTATTTTTCATAAATCGATTGAGACACTTTGCCGTGTTCGTTTCCAAAAGTTCTGTAACTATTTTTAAGGATTTATAAAAAGTTGGGCCAAAATAGGCGATTTTATTACTTGTCAAAATTTCCGAATGTTCGCAAAAGTATCTTGTGTAAGCACCAAAGGAGTCCTTCAAAAATTGTATTACGTAATTTTCGTCCCGATCGACGCAAGGCTTTACCGCGTCCAAAAATTCGTCGAAACAAACCACTGCCGCTTCCCTATTTTCCATACACCTTTCTTCCAATTTTTCTTCATCTTCTATTGTGTGTTTTGGAACAAGCTTTATGATGCATTGTTTTAAGTTGCGAAATTTTTCCTGTTACCAAAAATTTATAAGTAAAATTAATTATTTGAATTGCGTGCCTACCAAAATTATCTCCAAATCTTCAGGACTTCCATTTTTTGTACACCTCCTTGTTAAAAAGCGCTCTATTAATTTGCCCTCTTTATCTTCTTCATTTTCAATAACACGTCCGCGAACGAAAACTCCTAAATTATTTTCGTTAAAAGTGTTTTAAGTCTCTATTTGAATAAATTACCAATCAGAAGAAAAGTAACGATGGTTAGATAAAGCACCTTCATTTTCGTCGGAACACAATAAATGAAATTGTTCAACAACTAAATTGTTATTAATTTAAACAAACCGTTCTAGTTAATTGCTCATTAAAATGTGTCACGGAGTTATCACCGTGTGGATAACCTTTAATTTCCCGAATCTCCTTTTATACATAAACAATTAATTTTTATCCCTATATTTCTTTAGTTGCAGAGCAATGGTTCCATTCCTAGGTCGCAACCTATCAACGTGAAGAATTCAGAAAACAAAAACATCCAAAATGGCATTGACATTGCCTCTCTATCTCCACCTTCGGTAAGATAAAGCTATAATCACCTCCAAATCGGTTACTTTTGTAACACAAAATTTTTAGGTTCAGTTCGTAATTGGTACTCCTCCAGGAGGAGGACGTAGAAGATCGATCACCAACAGCTTATGCGAATCTCCTCCACCTACAATTTGGCAAGTTTCGCCAATGTCCAGTGAGTTAATTCAAAATTTTTTACACAAGCAGTTAGTAAAAAGTAACAATTTTTAGACGTTTCGCCTCCCGTCTTAAGCGGTCCTTTGGCACGAATACCAATCTTAAGTAGTCCAAATTTGTTAGATAACAACAACTTACAAAAATCGCCAGTATTACCGTTCGGAACAAGAGCAAGAACTTTACCCGAAATATCAGAAATTGGCAATTATTCCCTCTTTAGCGACAACTGTCACGTTATGGATACTCCAGTTACCTTTTTAGCACCTGAATTACCAGAAGAAACTCTTTTAGATGTAAATTTATTTAAATTCGCCCTAAAAATTTAAATAATCGATTATTTTTGTAGAGCAAGCACAACGAGGTTTTAGCAAAAATTAATTTTATACTGTCCGTTAGTTGTTGTGTTTTGGATTTAGCGGCGACTAGAAATTCGACTTCCCTACTAACAAACGAAGTTGCTTTAAAATCACAACCAAAGACTGATACTGAACGTAAGGTTGAAAAATTTGTCCTCCTATACCGAGCGTTGGAATTTTTGCGATGCGGTTTATCGTTAGCTGAGCAACAACTGAGAGCCGGAAGTTTAAGACGTAGCAATACTGTGGTGCAAGGTTTGTTTAAACTTTTTTTAAAACTTAATTTTGATTAATTTAATTTTAGTTATAACGGCGTTACATGCAAGGTATCGTTCCACTTTTGCCGAATTTAAACAGTTATGTAATGCCGGAATAGCTGCAATGGTCGGACCAAAGAATGTCTTAGCTGATAAAATTTTGTACACTTACGCTGTGAATATGGTAAGAATATTATTTATACGTGTAATGAGATAAATTGATTATTTAAATTTAACAGTGCGAAAGTGCTTCCGTCGAAGAATTGTATGGATTTCCTGAAAATTGCTTTCAGAGATACGAAATTGCGCACATTTTGTTTCACAGTTTAGCCCAACACATACAAGATCAAGAAGACAAAGCGCTACTTACCAAATGTAAGTTACATTGAGTTTATATATTTTTTGTAGTTCCCCTGTATATTATCAGTCTGCATTGCATTAATTATACCTCAAGAAAACGTAGGAATTTGGACACTTCTGAATTTTGTATTCATGAACACCTTATAGTTAGAACTGTAGAAAATTACTATGTAAAAGATTCAATCAATTTCTCAAAATATTGTGTTCAAATTGCCAAACAAATCAGTAGACTTAAAAAAGCTCTTATTGGACCAATTTTCAAGAAAAATTTCCAGAATATTCATTTCAGCTCGATTTACTTCCCTTCAAACTTTAACACTTGACTTCTGGAAAACAGGTATTGAAAACGACCCCTCAAACGTTGCGTTAAAATTATCCAAAAAATCAGTAGAGTAAATAAAATTCTTATGGAACCAATTTCCAAAGAAAATTTCCAGGAAATTTATTTCAGCTCAATTTCACCTCTTGAAACTTTTAACACTTCACTTCTGAAAAACAAGTAGGGAAAACGACCATTGTATTTTTCAAAATGATTGTGTTAAAATTACTAAAAAAATCAGTCGAGTAAACAAAGTTCTAAATTGGACCAATTTAAAAAAAAAATGTCCTGAAAATTCATTTCAGCTCGATTTACCCCTCTTCATACTTTAACACTTGACTTCTGGAAAACAGGTATTGAAAACGACCATTGTATTTCTCAAAATAATTGTGTTAAAATTACCAAAAAGATCAGTCGAGAAAACAAAGTTCTAAACTGGAACGATTTTTAAAAAAAATTTCCTGAAAATTCATTTCAGCTCGATTTACCCCACTTCATACTTTAACACTTGACTTCTGGAAAACAGGTATTGAAAACGACCATTGTATTTCTCAAAATAATTGTGTTAAAATTACTAAAAAAATCAGTCGAGTAAACAAAGTTCTAAATTGGACCAATTTAAAAAAAAAATGTCCTGAAAATTCATTTCAGCTCGATTTACCCCTCTTCATACTTTAACACTTGACTTCTGGAAAACAGGTATTGAAAACGACCATTGTATTTCTCAAAATAATTGTGTTAAAATTACCAAAAAGATCAGTCGAGAAAACAAAGTTCTAAACTGGAACGATTTTTAAAAAAAATTTCCTGAAAATTCATTTCAGCTCGATTTACCCCACTTCATACTTTAACACTTGACTTCTGGAAAACAGGTATTGAAAACGACCATTGTATTTCTCAAAATAATTGTGTTAAAATTACTAAAAAAATCAGTCGAGTAAACAAAGTTCTAAATTGGACCAATTTAAAAAAAAAATGTCCTGAAAATTCATTTCAGCTCGATTTACCCCTCTTCATACTTTAACACTTGACTTCTGGAAAACAGGTATTGAAAACGACCATTGTATTTCTCAAAATAATTGTGTTAAAATTACCAAAAAGATCAGTCGAGAAAACAAAGTTCTAAACTGGAACGATTTTTAAAAAAAATTTCCTGAAAATTCATTTCAGCTCGATTTACCCCACTTCATACTTTAACACTTGACTTCTGGAAAACAGGTATTGAAAACGACCATTGTATTTCTCAAAATAATTGTGTTAAAATTACTAAAAAAATCAGTCGAGTAAACAAAGTTCTAAATTGGACCAATTTAAAAAAAAAATGTCCTGAAAATTCATTTCAGCTCGATTTACCCCTCTTCATACTTTAACACTTGACTTCTGGAAAACAGGTATTGAAAACGACCATTGTATTTCTCAAAATAATTGTGTTAAAATTACCAAAAAGATCAGTCGAGAAAACAAAGTTCTAAACTGGAACGATTTTTAAAAAAAATTTCCTGAAAATTCATTTCAGCTCGATTTACCCCACTTCATACTTTAACACTTGACTTCTGGAAAACAGGTATTGAAAACGACCATTGTATTTCTCAAAATAATTGTGTTAAAATTACTAAAAAAATCAGTCGAGTAAACAAAGTTCTAAATTGGACCAATTTCTAACAAAAATTTCCAGAAAATTCATTTCAGCTCGATTTACCCCCCTTCAAACTTTAACACTTCTCTTCTGAAAAACACGTATTGAAAACGACCATTGTATTTCTCAAAATAATTGTATTAAAATTACCAAAAAAATCAGTCAAGTAAACAAAGTTCTAGTTGCACCAATTTCCAAAGAAAATTCCAGGAAATTTATTTCAGCTCAATTTAAACCTCTTGAAACTTTAACACTTCACTTCTGAAAAACAATTATTCTAAACGACCTATGTATTTTTCAAAATAGTGGTGTTTAAATTACCATAAAAATCAGTCGAGTAAACAATATTCTAAATTGGAGCAATTTTAAAAAAAAAATTCCAGAAAGTTCATTTCAGCTCGATTTACCCCCTTTCAAACTTTAACACTTGACTTTTGGAAAACAGGTATTGAAAACGACCCCTCAAACGTTGCGTTAAAATTATCAAACAAATCAGTAGAGTAAATAAAATTCTAATGGGACCAATTTCCAACGAAAATTTCCAGGAAATTTATTTCAGCTCAATTTAAACCTCTTGAAACTTTAACACTTCACTTCTGGAAAACAAGTATTGAAAACGACCATTGTATTTCTCAAAATAATTGTGTTAAAATTACCATAAAAATCACTAGAGGAAATAAAGGTCTAATTGGACCAATTTTTAAAGAAAATTTCCAGAAAATTCATTTCAGCTCGATTTACCCCCCTTCAAACTTTAACACTTGACTTCTGGAAAACAGGTATTGATATCGACCCCTCAAACGTTGCGTTAAAATTATCAAACAAATCAGTAGAGTAAATAAAATTCTTATGGGTCCAATTTCTAAAGAAAATTTCCAGGAAATTTATTTCAGCTCAATTTACACCTCTTGAAACTTTAACACTTCACTTCTGAAAAACAAGTATTGAAAACGACCATTGTATTTCTCAAAATAATTGTATTAAAGTTACCAAAAAAATCAGTAGAGTAAACAAAGTTCTAATTGGATCAATTTTCAAAGAAAATTTGCAGAAAATTAATTTCAGCTAGATTTACCCTTCAAACTTTCACACTTGACTTCTGGAAAACAGGTATTGATATCGACCCCTCAAACGTTGTGTTAAAATTATCAAACAAATCAGTAGAGTAAATAAAATTCTTATAGGACCAATTTCCACAGAAAATTTCCAGGAAATTTATTTCAGCTCAATTTACACCTCTTGAAACTTTAACACTTCACTTCTGAAAAAGAAGTATTGAAAACGACCATTGTATTTCTCAAAATAATTGTATTAAAATTACCAAGAAAATCAGTAGAGTAAACAAAGTTCTAATTGGACCAATTTCTAAAGAAAATTTCCAGGAAATTTATATCAGCTCAATTTACACCTCTTGAAACTTTAACACTTCACTTCTGAAAAACAAGTATTGAAAACGACCATTGTATTTCTCAAAATAATTGTATTAAAATTACCAAAAAAATTAGTAGAGTAAACAAAGTTCTAATTGGATTAATTTTCAAAGAAAATTTGCAGAAAATTAATTTCAGCTAGATTTACCCTTCAAATTTTCACACTTGACTACTTCTGGAAAACAGGTATTGAAAACGACCCCTCAAACGTTGCGTTAAATTATCAAACAAATCAGTAGAGTAAATAAAATTCTTATAGGACCAATTTCCAAAGAAAATTTCCAGGAAATTTATTTCAGCTCAATTTACACCTCTTGAAACTTTAACACTTCACTTCTGAAAAAAAAGTATTGAAAACGACCATTGTATTTCTCAAAATAATTGTGTTAAAATTACTAAAAAAATCAGTCGAGTAAAGTCTAAACACGAAACAAAGTAAAACAAAGTGCAGTCTAAACACGAAACGCTTGAGGATAATAATATTAATATTACCCTTATAATTTACACCCACTTAAATTGTACATAATCTCCTGTTGTACGCAATTCATTTTTTTTAGTATTACGTTTTTTAATTGGAAATTAAAAATCTATTAATAAAAATTGTGATTTTCATTCATACTTTTAATTAACAGAGGGTATAAATCTCCCCTTAATTTTGCATCTTTTTATCCTTTCAGATAAAGAAGCAGTCGAGACACGCTTACATCTCCTCAAAGAGCGAGGCGTTATCTACACGACGGATCTTAAATTAAGTATTTAATTTTTTCCAAAATACAAATTTTTATTTATAATAAACGTGAAATTAGGCAATTTATACATAATTTAATCTGCTTTTATGATTGTAGTTGGAAATATTTAAAGCTTTACATATCTACTTATACAAAAAAATTATTGAACAGAATTTTATTTGAATTGTTTTGGATTAGTACTAATTAAAGGTCGATCACACGTATTTCTGCCGTCAGGATCGTCCGTTGAACGCAAACGTTTGGCGTGTGTTTGTCCGACACCGGTACTTGCAAACTTGTGTGCAAAATATGACATTAACTTTAGAGGCTTGGATCTGAAAAACTAAGTGGATGGGGGATTTAATAAAAATTGGTGAAGTAATAAAATGGCTTCAGATGTCATGAGATGCGACTTTTGTTCGATCATAAGCCAGAAAATCCGCGTACTGAGCTGATAGTGTACGAATACGTGTGAACACACCTTTATGCTCTATTCAATTAATTATAAAATTGCAAGCGAGAGATGGTACACGTTTTTTGTGACTATGTTAGTTAAATGTTTTTGTATTACTAAAATAAGACATTTTTAAAATTATTTAAGGGTTTTTTGATGACGGAACGGCGTTTTATAATAAAATTTATGTATCTATTAAAAATGTATTCAAACAAAAATGTACATAATTGATTGATTCATCGTGTTAGATGTAGGAAATATGAATAATTGATTTGGTTTTGTTTCAAATTTTTTTTTAAAAAGGGTAAATTTTGTTTTATTGTTGTAAATCATAGACAAATGTGGGTCAAATGTTTGACTCGTGTTATTCACGAGTTATAAATTTTTGATTTTTATTTTTCCTCATCACTAGAATGTAGCTCATTAATGTGTACGTACGTTGTACCTAATTATATTAATGAAATAAAAATATATTAACTATTTTTATTTTTTTTTTTCAACTATTAATTACTTAGTTTTAAAATAGAGAGGAAAATTAGCAAGTGGAAAATTGACATATAGAAAGAAAAGTCTATTTTTGGACATTTCAAACGTTTTTACCATCACGAGGTTCTTCATCATCTGAAACATTATAGTTTTCTTTCAATTAATAGGAAATCAGGTAATTTGTAGAAGCAATTCATGTTGGATAGTTTTTCTAATTTTTTACAGTATAGATATTTTCAGCAACAACAAAAATTGGATATCCAAAACTCGTAGAATTTCTTAAAGAGTACTAAAAACTTATAAACAATCGCACAAGAAAGAAGTCTCAGTAATTTGTTACTTTAAAAGCGTTTTCCCACTATTGACTTGAAGTTAGGAAAGAGTGACGCTTCTTAGATTCTTTTACTTCTTGGAGATACACGTTAATTCTAAATTTTTGTCTTGGTAAGTAGAATCCGTGAAAACAAAAAATTTCTGTAATGATGTTTTTAATTTGTAGGTTCCGACAGAGCACAAGAGCACCATATTTTTGTTTCAATGCACATCTGATGATTTTATAAAACAAAACGTTCCGTTAATACGTGCTATATCTAGCTTCACACAAGGTATCTTCTATGGAAAGAATAGTTTATTAATTTCAAGTTTAATTTATTCTTATGTACCTACAATTTCGTTAAATATTACGCCTAAAAGAACAGGCATCCTTCTTAGCACGCCCCACTATTTAGTAAAATTGAATGTTAAAATGTACACTAATTTGTAAGAAACTATGTGAATATCGCAGTTAAATTTATTTGTCGATGACTAAATACATGTTTACTTTCAAAATAAACTAAAATAACATTTCCAAATGTAATATGAAACATCAATAGTCATTGTTACCTAATTATTTGCTGTGTGAGCCTCAGTTTGTCAATGTAAGTCGAACTGTTTAGATCTAGTCCTAAGACCTTAGTGAGTAGTGTATTGTTTTATCATTGGATATAATATGCAAAACAAGGAATAGCAGAAATATTATTAAGAAGGTATAGAGAATCTTTTAATTATCAATTAATTTTCTTATGTAACTTCTTGTAAATATTAGTCATAAGCGGTTATTGAACTTTAGGGTAAGAAAACAACCACTAATCAAAATTCTGTTTTTGTATTTTAACTTTGAAATGATGTAAAGAACAATAATTATATTTATTCCGTTTCCTGGTCATACCCAAATTTGTAAACAACATCTTTTTGTATATTTATAGTTCTAATTTTTGTGCGTTAAAATGAATTGTGGGGCACCTACAGTTCAAAACTGATTTTTTCTTTCTTTGTTGTCTATTAATTTAACATAAACATTAGGTACAATAAGTTTGAAAAATTAAACTTAAAAGATCAAATCAGATTACTTACTGTTATTAAAATTGCTGAAATAATTAATTAAGTTAATTTTGTTTATAAACAATCCTTTTAAATAAATTAAATAATGCTAATGTGATTGAAATTTCCGCCTAACACATAGGCAACCGTTTGCCTTAATACTCGCATATTATTGGTTGATATTTCTTTAGTGGTAGGGAATGAGTGGGAAAAAGTTAATATAAGTGAGAGTTTCGCCATAAGTTCAGATTCTTATCAGCAACACAGATCAGCAAATTTTAGAAAAATAAGGGTTACTCTTGTGAAAATCAAATTTCAATTTTCGAATTTTTTTTGATTGGAAGTTGTTCTTTATATTATAATAAGTATTTCTAACAAGTATTAATTAATTTACTTTAATATTAAGGGTAAAAATTTAAATATCCTGATCAACAATTATTTTGTAATTCAAGTTAATTGATAAGCTTATTAGTGATTATAATTTTAATTATAGCTCACTTACATTAATATTAATAATTAGATATGGTGTATTGCCTTTATTAATATCCTTTTATGTAAAAAAATAATTTATATTCCTTTATTAATTAAAGATGGTATAAATTAATCTTTTGCGTTTTATTTGTGTTATTTATAACTTTTGTTTATATTTCTTAACCCCCAGGAGGTGGTGCACGTTACATAAACTTCCAGTGCTTATATAAGCGATTAAATTTTTTAATATAGTATTGGAGGAAAATAAAGCTTGATTATATTTATAATAATTAGTTACTTTTAACGTTTCACTAAATATCTCAGCTTCTTCAGAAATTATTTCTTTTTATAAAATTAAATATAAATTTTTTTTATATAATTCACATCAATGAAATACAGGGTGATTTTGAAATACACGTATATATTGATATCCACCGTAGACTATGAAAAGTTAAAGGCATCAGCAATTTTTTTTAGAGCAATAATGTTCTTCAGTTCTTAGTAAAATTGTGTTAAAGTTTGACCCTCCCAGTTTGATTACTGCATGGTTTACGCAGCAACCGGTAGTAAAACTGTGCCTATTGGTTTATGCAAAACAAGGTAGCGCTATTCTATAATTTAAATAAAAGTAATTTTGGTTAACTAATTGTCAAAATGACAGTTCCTTTAAAAAATGTTTTAATCAGCCAATAAGAAACAGCGTTAATAAACAATCGTTCCATGATTTTGTAAATTATATGTGCAGTTTTCAAATGGCGCGGGTCAAAGTTTAACACTACATATCTAAGAACTGGTCAACATTTTCCTGAACATTTTTTTTGCAAAAACGTTTAACTTTTCGTAATCTACGAGGGGTACCATTATATACGTGTATTTCAAAATCACCCTGTATAAAAAATTTATTATGTATTTAAAAGAAATTAAAAATACTTTTTTTTAAAAAGTCAAAAAAAAAAAAAAATTAATTAATACTTGGTAGAAATACTTATTTTAATGTAAAGAACAACTTCCAATTAAAAAATATTCGAAAATTGAAAGTTGATTTTCAACAAGAGTAACCCTTATTTTTCTAAAATTTGCTGATCTGTGTTACTGATAAGAATCTGAACTTATGGCGAAACTCGCACTTATATTAACTTTCTCCTACCACTAAAGAAATATCAACCAATAATATTCGAGTATCAAAGCAAAGGATGGCCTATGCCTATGTGTTAAGCGGAGATTTAAATTACATTTGCATTATTTAATTTATTTCTGAAGATTATTTATATGTAAACAAAATTAAATAAATTAATATTTAGGGAATTAATAAAATAACAGTAATTTTAAATTAGAACAGTATTTTTTTAACCTGCCAAGCTTTTAGTAACAATAAACAATTAACTTATAAAAAGAATAAAAATAAATATTTTGTCACATAATAATTGTTGTGTTAATCTGAGGTTTAAATTTACAAAGGTACAACAATTGATAAAGTATTTGATGATGCACTCTGTGTCACTTATAGTAAAATTTCGTAATTTGTTTTAGTTTTCATTGAACTTCTGAGTCGAAAGGATCGTTCTTGAAGTTCCAGTGCGTTAAACAACAGAACCTAAGCATTAACAGAAAATGAACAGAGACAGGGATAACATGGAAAGAAAGCTGCCAGTTGCATTCCCAATATAAAGAATGAAAAAAATTTGTAAGTAAGATTTATGATATTTATAACTTTTATCTCGCTAATTATTAAATAAATTAAAAGCGTTTTAATTCTCTATTTTGGATTGTTATAAAAATTAAAAAATATTTTTAATTAGGTAGTGCTTTAAATACGTAGCCATTAATTTACATAAACATAAGGATCGAGTCAAAATAATCAGTAATTAATTCGTATGTAGGTAATTAATCCAATTACCTGGTAACTGAGTCGGTCATTCATTAACTCTCTAAAATAGCAAAAAGACTACGACTACTTTCATTAAATTAATTTTGAAATAAAATACAATTAATTATTAATGGTCAAATCAACCAATAGCATTATTTAATTATTTTTAAGGGTGTATTTGTAAGAAATTTTTGGCAAGTAATATTTCAGAGTTGATTAATTAAGTTGAGTTTTGCCCTAATTTCAAAATAGGCTTTAGGTAAAACTTCTTACTATGTAAAATATCTCTTAACAATTAAGCATTAAACTAATTTAAATTATCATGTAAACACATAGTAATCTGATGTTTGAAATTCTATTCTCTTCAACATCCTGTATAATGTGGCGATAAGCATAAGAATATATTTCGTAAAAGTAAAAAAAATTAAAAATAGATAAGAACATTGAATTTGCGATGATTCACTTTGTGTCTGTCATAGTAAACATTTCGTAATTTGTTTCAGATTTCATTCACCTTTTGAACTAGAAAGATCGTTCGTTAAGTGCTCTCTATACCAGAATAAAAGACCAATGGAACGAGCATTACAAGAAAATTAACAAGTGTGTTTTGGTTCGCATCAAGAGGATTTTTAGAAAACCTAATGGACCAAGTTGAAGTTACTCTATCTAAGTTTATTTACTGACGGCGCTTTCGAGATATTTTGGGTCCAATTATGTTTAATTATTGGTTATTAAAAGTTAATTAATTGGAAATAATCATTGGACGATAATTAATAAAATTTAAGTAAGTTATTTTAATTAATTTTAAATATAGAAAATACTTTAGAAGTTTGTTTGCTTTTTGTTATGCTGAATCCTGCATGTATTTTTATTTAATGTTTATTGCAAATTAAAAATTAATTACTTAATCGAAACATGCCTAAAATACATACTAAAACACATCTTATTTTAGCTTCCGTTCAATCGTCGACAGCGAGAGTGCCCTTTAGTCCACATCAAGAGGATTTTAAGAAAACTTAATAGACCAAGTTGAAGTTATTTTACCTAAGTTTATTTACTTTCGAGTTATTTTGGATCAAAATATGTTTAAATATTAGTTATTAAAAGATAATTAATTGGAAATAATCATTGGGCGAAAATTACTAAAATTTAAGTAAGTAATTTTAATTAATTTTAAATAGAGAAGACACCCTAGAAGTTGTTTGCTTTTTGCTATGCTGCATGCTTCATGTATTTTTAATTAATTTATATTGAAAAATAAAAATTAATTACTTAATCGAAACATATACTAAAACATATCTTATTTCAGTTTCCGTTCTATCGTCGACAGTGACTAGTGTTTTTTGGTCCACATCAAGAGGATTTTTAGAAAACCAAATGGGCCAAGTTGAAGTTACTCTATCTAAGTTTATTTACTTTCGAGATATTTTGGATCAAAATATTTTTAATTATTGGTTACTAAAAATTAATTAATTGGAAGTAATGATTGAGCGATAACTACGAAACTTTAAGAAGCAAAAGTCCTTTTAACGATTCAGCTTGTGTCAGAAATGGGTACATCAGACTAACATCTCAATTAGTTTCAGATTACATTCCACCTTTGATTCGGAAAGATGCTTATTTTTATCAAGCCGACATCGACAGTGTCTTCTAGTTTTGGACCCAACATGAGGATTGGGAGATTTAATGGACGATGATTAATTTATTTTTAATTAATTTGGATTGTATTTAAGTAGAAGGGTAGCTACACCTCTCGATTAGTTTTTTTTAATTAATTTTTTTCAATTTAAATTTATTGCTTGCTTAGAAGGGTAGCTACCCCTATTTACTGGTCATCGCTAGCGAAGACGTAGCAGCTAGGTAAGTTGCTTCCAACAGCTCTTCTCCACGTTAAAGAGAGCGCGAGGGGAAGCAACCTCTAAGACCACTGCGAGTTGTCCTCGAATTGGTCGGAGGTTGTTCCTCTTCCGTAGTCTTTAATGAGGCGATGGGCGTGGACTCCATGTTGGAATGTGGGTGTGCGTTGGCGCCGGGCGGGGAGGGGTAGGTGGGAGGGGGGTCGGCGGTCCCCTCCCCCCTACCCCTCCCCGCCCGGCGCCAACGCACATGCGCACTCCTACACGGAGTCTACGCGCATGCGCATTAGAGACCAAGGAGGAGGAGCAACAACCGACAATTTCGAGGACAACCCCCAGTGGTGGACGGGGGTGCCACCCCTCGCACTCTCTCGGACAAGGTGCAGGGTTGAAGCGACGCCACCTACCTAGCAGCTACCCGATAAGCAGCCATTACCAGTTTTAATATTAATTAGTATTTTGTAATTATTTATTGTTTTAATTATGTATTATGTCTTGTGGGCCACCGCTTGATGAGCCGAACTCCTCAAGCGATGACTCCTCAAGCTTTATTTGTTACAGTTATTTCTTTCCAAATCTAACGAGAGGTGGACTTGTTGCAGCCCATGCCCTGGGCTGCAACCTTTAATCTTTTTTTTAATGGTATAGCTATTTTTACAATTTTTAATTTCTGCTGCATACATCGATTAGGACACAAGACTGAATCATTAAAGGGACTGTTATGTCTCTTGAGTCTCGCTTTGGTGATTTACTAAGCGTCTATCAATCAATCCGTCAATCAATAATTAATTGTTTACAAATAATTAGTTTTGAATTTGTAAAATTAATTAATAGTATATTATTATAATTTTGTATATTAAAAATATGTATATTATAGGTAATAGAAGATATTTTTGTGTATTTTTTCATTTTAATAAACAGTAAACTCGTGTAGATCTTGACTTTTTTTCCAGAGATAAAAGCACCCTTAAAGAATTTCTCTCAACAATCTTCTTCTTTTTCAATTACATTGAAAAAGATATTTCTTTATTTATTATCCAGTCTCTTTGGTTCTTAAAAAACCCCAATTCTAAAGAAATTAGACTAGTACTATTTGGATTTTAAAATTGAAAAGTAAGTTTATTAAAGGCAAACGAAGTCTTAGTACATAAGAAATAAAGTCCAGCTGGATAACTCTGTAACACAAAGAGTTCTTCTTTATACTCGACAGATGAGATAACAGAGACAGAGGAGATAGACAGGTAAGAAAAAAAGACGGTAAATTAACAGATGAGAAGATCGTTGGTATTTACAGAGACAGAGACATCGAGAGATAGAAAAATAGAGAGAGGCAGATATAGAGATAAGGAGATAGATAAAGAAACACGTATGGAGACTGTTTAAATGAGATATTAAGATAGTAAAATTGAGGGAGATAGAGATAGATATAGAGAGAAGAAGACAGATAAAAAAACTATTGAAATGAGGCACTAATAGAAAAAAATTAAGGGAGATAGATATAGAGATAAATATAGATAGATAGAAATTAGATATTTTGATAGAACAATTGAGAGAGATAAAAAGACAGATAGAGAAATAGGGAGACAATTAGAGAGACTGTTTAAATGAGATATAAAAGATAAAGATAGAAAAATGGAATGAGGTAGAGAGAGATAAAGAGACTGTTGAAATGAGAGAAAAACATAGTAAAATAGAGGGAGTTTAGAGATAGATACAGAGATAAGGAGATAGATACAGAGATAAGGAGATAGATAAAGAGACTGATGAAATAAGAGAAAAACAGGAAAATAGAGAGAGTTTAGAGATAGATACAGAGATAAGGAGATAGATACAGAGATAAGGAAATAGATAAAGAGACTGAAGAAATAAGAGAAAAACATAGTAAAATAGAGGGAGTTTAGAGATAGATACAGAGATAAGGAGATAGATACAGAGATAAGGAAATAGATAAAGAGACTGATGAAATAAGAGAAAAACATAGTAAAATAGAGGGAGTTTAGAGATAGATGCAGAGATAAGGAGATAGATACAGAGATAAGGAGATAGATACAGAGATAAGGAAATAGATAAAGAGACTGAAGAAATAAGAGAAAAACATAGTAAAATAGAGGGAGTTTAGAGATAGATACAGAGATAAGGAGATAGATACAGAGATAAGGAGATAGATAAAGAGACTGATGAAATAAGAGAAAAACAGGAAAATAGAGAGAGTTTAGAGATAGATACAGAGATAAGGAGATAGATACAGAGATAAGGAAATAGATAAAGAGACTGAAGAAATAAGAGAAAAACATAGTAAAATAGAGGGAGTTTAGAAATTCATATAGAGAAAAAGAGACAGAAACAGAGATAAGGAAATAGATAAAGAGACTGATGAAATAAGAGAAAAACATAGTAAAATAGAGGGAGTTTAGAGATAGATGCAGAGATAAGGAGATAGATACAGAGATAAGGAGATAGATACAGAGATAAGGAAATAGATAAAGTGACTGATGAAATAAGAGAAAAACATAGTAAAATAGAGGGATTTTAGAGATAGATACAGAGAAAAAGAGACAGAAACAGAGATAAAGAGACAGACACGGAGATAAAGAGATAGAGAAAGAAAAGTGCCCTGGACTTTTTCTCTGGGATTCTACATCTCTCTCTCTCTCTCTCTATCTTCTTCTCATTCTTTGTCTTTCTCTTTATCTCTGTATCGCTATCTCTTTATCTATCTCTAACTCCTCTATTTTACTATGTTTCTATCTCTTTTATCAGTTTCTGTATCTATTTCCTTATCTCTGTATCTATCTCCTTATCTCTGTATCTATCTCTAAACTCTCTCTATTTTACTGTTTTTCTCTTATTTCATCAGTCTCTTTATCTATCTCCTTATCTCTGTATCTATCTCCTTATCTCTGCATCTATCTCTAAACTCCCTCTATTTTACTATGTTTTTCTCTTATTTCATCAGCCTCTTTATCTATCTCATTATCTCTGTATCTATCTCTAAACTCCCTCTATTTTACTATGTTTTTCTCTTATTTCATCAGTCTCTTTATCTATTTCCTTATCTCTGTTTCTGTCTCTTTTTCTCTATATGAATTTCTAAACTCCCTCTATTTTACTATGTTTTTCTCTTATTTCATCAGTCTCTTTATCTATTTCCTTATCTCTGTTTCTGTCTCTTTTTCTCTATATGAATTTCTAAACTCCCTCTATTTTACTATGTTTTTCTCTTATTTCATCAGTCTCTTTATCTATTTCCTTATCTCTGTTTCTGTCTCTTTTTCTCTATATGATTTCTAAACTCCCTCTATTTTACTATGTTTTTCTCTTATTTCATCAGTCTCTTTATCTATTTCCTTATCTCTGTATCTATCTCCTTATCTCTGTATCTATCTCTAAACTCCCTCTATTTTACTATGTTTTTCTCTTATTTCTTCAGTCTCTTTATCTATTTCCTTATCTCTGTTTCTGTCTCTTTTTCTCTATATGAATTTCTAAACTCCCTCTATTTTACTATGTTTTTCTCTTATTTCATCAGTCTCTTTATCTATTTCCTTATCTCTGTTTCTGTCTCTTTTTCTCTATATGAATTTCTAAACTCCCTCTATTTTACTATGTTTTTCTCTTATTTCATCAGTCTCTTTATCTATTTCCTTATCTCTGTTTCTGTCTCTTTTCTCTGTATCTATTCTAAACTCCCTCTATTTTACTATGTTTTTCTCTTATTTCATCAGTCTCTTTATCTATTTCCTTATCTCTGTATCTATCTCGCTTATCTCTGTATCTATCTCTAAACTCCCTCTATTTTACTATGTTTTTCTCTTATTTCTTCAGTCTCTTTATCTATTTCCTTATCTCTGT